>CM028359.1:60387322-60987322 GCA_016618105.1 Dendrobium huoshanense | reverse complement strand
TTGAACGAGGATGAGTCAAATAACTTAGTCAAGTTACTTTCAGAGTTTAAGGATTGCTTCGCTTGGAGTTATGACGAAATGCCCGGATTATCTCCAGAAATAGCAGTTCACAAACTTGAAATTCAACCTGATATAATCCCTGTCAAACAAGCCCCACGACGCATGCGTTTAGAAATTGAACAACAAGTAATAACTGAAGTTAAGAAACTGATCGATGAAGGCTTTATTCGAGAGAAGAAATATCCCTCTTGGTTGGCTAGTGTCGTCCCAGTAAAGAAGAAAAGTGGTCAAATTCGCATATGCATCGATTATAGGGATCTGAATAAGGCATGTCCGAAAGATGAGTTCCCATTACCCATACCAGAACTCATGGTAGACATTGCCTCTGAGCATGAAATTTTCTCTTTTATGGACGGTTCATCCGGATATAACCAAATCAAGATGGCTCCTGAAGATGAAAAATTTACTTCATTCAGAACACCTATAGGGGTCTTCTGTTACAAAGTCATGCCCTTTGGACTTAAAAATGCTGGTGCAACTTACCAGCGAGCTATGACCCGAATCTTTGATGATTTAATCCACCAACAAGTGGAATGTTACATCGATGATTTGGTTGTCAAAAGTCATCAAAAGGAAGACCACCTTCATGATCTGAGAATCGTTTTTGAAAGGTTGCGCCACTATAACCTAAAGATGAACCCCTTGAAATGTGCTTTCGGAGTTACTTCAGGGAAATTCTTAGGGTTCGTAGTGAGACACCGATGTATAGAAATTGATCCTTCCAAAATAAAAGCCTTCTTTGATATGCCACCTCCTAAAAGTCTAACCCAATTAAGATCTCTTCAAGGTAGGTTGGCATATCTACGGAGATTCATTTCTAACTTGTCTGGTAGGTGTCAACCATTTGCTGCTTTATGTAAGAAAGATGCCCGATTTCATTGGGATGAAAAGTGTCAAAACGCTTTTGAAAACATAAAATAGTATTTGTTAACACCTCCAGTCTTAGCGGCTCCTATTCCGGGAAAACCCTTAATACTTTACACCGCAGCTTTAGACAGTTCCCTTGGCGCCTTGTTAGCCCAAACTAACGAGGAAGGAAAAGAGAACGCACTTTACTACTTAAGTAGACGACTCTTACCAACTGAAGCTAATTACCCACCTATTGAGAAACATTGTTTAGCCTTAATTTTTGCTGCCCAAAAATTAAGGCATTACATGTTAGCTCATAAAATCAATCTCATTTCTAGAGTCAATCCACTCCAATACCTGATGACTCGTCCAACATTATCAGGACGTTTTGCAAAATGGTCAATGTTCCTACTTCAGTTTGATATCACGTTTATACCCTTACGTGCTATCGAAGGTCAAGCCGTAGCTGACTTCTTAGCAGCACACCCGATCCCTACTGAGTCCCCTCTAAATGATGATCTCCCTGATGAACAAATTATGAGTTTAGAGGAGCAGGAAGGAAATACCTGGGAGTTATATTTTGATGGTGCCGCATCTTCACAAAAGATTGAGGAATCTCAGGAAATAATCCCAGGGAAGGCCGGTATCGGGTTGGTTTTCATAACCCCTGAAAAAGGTTTGTTGCGTTATTCTTATCATTTATTAGAGCTTTGTACTAATAACGAAGCTGAATACGAAGCTCTAATAACTAGTTTAGAATTAGCAATATCAATGGAAATTAGGGAAATCAAGATCTTTGGAGATTCGCAACTTATTATCAATCAAGTGGCTGGTATTTACAAAGTCTTGAAACCTAAACTTCTTCCATACTATCAATACACTATGAAGCTTCTCGAACAAATTCCAAATGTAACTTTGTATAGGATACCCCGTGGAAGAAATTCTATGGCGGATGTCCTTGCAAAACTTGCAAAAGAGTTAGCTTGTATAGAAGAAGAGTCAATCTCTATAGAGGTTCAAGGTCGCAAAATCTTATCTCCTATAGACTTGGAATACATTAATAAGATTTTTCCTTCTGAGGGTGAGGTTGTTCTTGCTATTAATGATGAGACGGTTGACTGGAGAAAACCTTTCATTGACTACTTGCAAGAAAACAAACTCCCTCAAGAGAAATCTGCCGCAGATCAGATTAAGAGAAGGGCTCTCTCTTATACACTGATAAACAACACTTTGTACCGCCGGTCTTTTGATCAATTGTGGTTACGTTGTCTTAACAAACAGGAAGCCCAAAGGATCATGACCGAGGTACATGCTGGATTGTGTGGTGCTCACCAATCTGGTCCTAAAATGAAGATGAAAATTAAAAGGTTAGGATATTATTGGCCCTCAATGATTGACGACTGTATGTCTATTGCACGTCGTTGTCATCAGTGCCAAGTACATGGTGTAGTCCTACACCAACCTCCTAATGTCCTACATCCAACAATTGCTTCATGGCCTTTTGAAAGTTGGGGTACGGATATCATTGGCCCTATCGATCCTCCCTCTTCTAAAGGTCACCGGTTCATCTTAGCATCAACAGATTACTTTTCAAAATGGGCGGAAGCTGTTCCACTACGAGAAGTCAAGACTCATAACGTACTCCAGTTCTTTAGAGACCATATCGTATATCGATTCGGCATTCCTCGTCGAATTATATCCGATAATGGTCCTTCTTTCAAAAGTACCAAACTGAATAATTTTGCTAAACGTCATAATATCGATTGGAGATACTCCACAAGCTATTATCCACAGGCGAATGGATTAGCGGAGGCCTTCAATAAGACGTTGGTAGGAATTTTAAAGAAAAGCTTAGAAGACAATAAGCGACAGTGGCATGAAAAGTTGAGTGAGGCTTTATGGGCTTATCGAACCACATATAGAACCCCAACTCAGTCTACACCGTTTGCTTTAGTCTTTGGGATAGAGGCTGTTCTCCCTTTAGAGGTACAGCTTCCCTCTTTAAGAGTTGCAATTAACAATAGTATCACATCTGAATAGAATGCCCGACTTCGACTAGAAGAACTCGAAGGTTTAGAAGAGAAGCGACTGCAGGCTCAAAAGAACCTCGAGTTATATAAATCACGTATGGCTCAAGCACATGATAAATTGGTCTGCCCTAGAACGTTTTGAGTAGGAGAGCTTGTGTTGGTCTTACGTAGACCTATCTTGACTCATAGAAGGTTTGGGGGTAAATTTGAGCCTACCTGGGAAGGTCCTTTTGTGGTGAAGAAAGTCTACCAAGGAGGATCTTACCAATTGGTGGATTGTAAGGGTGATCGTCCTATGTTACCCATCAATGGGCGTTTTCTTAAAAAATACTATGTGTAATGACATTGTTATGATGATTTTGCAATAAAATTACAAATTTCTCAGAATATACGTTGTTCTCAAGTTTTTGATAGTCACATATTGTACTAGGTCCAAGTGATTTGTATACTTTTGAAAATCAAAATTGAAAGGTTGCAAGATTTGAAATAATTGAGATGTTCTATAATACTATTGTAGAATTGTCCTTTTATTAGTTTTCCTTTTTCAGATATGATAATCCAATATAAAAAAAAAATTCCCAGTGGAATATTTGTAAGTTATAGGGATCATCTATATTAAAAAAGGGAACAAATTTTCAATTCAATAAATGTTCAAAATTTTTTCTTCCAAATATTTTCCATTCTCTTCTAGAAAATGACATATACAAATGTTTTAATCTTTAATATAATATTTACATTTTGTCAATGTCATTTGTGACGAACGGAAATGATTTAAAACTTTGAAGAAATCAACTATACTTCTAAATTCTAAAAAAAACCAGTTTAAATCTGTCTTTAGGTCTAAGTCCACTTTTACGGCATCCTACTGACTTTCTAGCTTAAGTCCGCTTTTACGGCAGCCAATCCAGTTTAAATCTGTCTTTAGGTCTAAGTCCGCTTTTACGGCATCCTACTGACTTTCTGGCTTAAGTCCGCTCTTACGGCAGTCAATCCAGTTTAAATCAATCTTTAGGTCTAAGTCTGCTTTTACGGCATCCTATTGGCTTTCTGGCATAAGTCCGCTCTTACGGCAGCCAATCCTGTTAAATCAGTCTTTAGGTCTAAGTTCGCTTTTACGGCATCCTATTGGCTTTCTGGCTTAAGTCCGCTCTTACGGCAGCCAATCCTAATTAAATCTATCTTTAGGTCTAAGTCTGCTTTTACGGCATCCTATTGACTTTCTGGCTTAAGACCGCTGTTACGGCAGCCAATCCAGTTTAGATTCGTCTTTAAGTCTAAGTCCGCTTTTACGGCATCCTACTGACTTTCTAGCTTAAGTCCGCTCTTATGGCAGCCAATCCAGTTTAAATCTGTCTTTAGGTCTAAGTCCGCTTTTACGGCATCCTACTGACTTTCTGGCTTAAGTCCGCTCTTACGGCAGCCAATCCAGTTTAAATCAGTCTTTAGGTCTAAGTCCGCTTTTACGACATCCTATTGGCTTTCTATCTTAAGTCTACTCTTAATGCAGCCAATCCTGTTAAATCAGTCTTTAGGTCTAAGTCTGCTTTTACGGCATCCTATTGGCTTTCTGGCTTAAGTCCGCTCTTACGGCAACCAATCCTGTTTAAATCAGTCTTTATGTCTAAGTCCGCTTTTATGGCATCCTATAGGCTTTCTGGCTTAAGTCCGCTCTAACGGCAGCCAATCCTGTTTAAATCAGTCTTTAGGTCTAAGTCCGATTTTACGGCATCCTATTGGCTTTCTGGCTTAAGTCCGCTCTTACGGCAGTCAATCCAGTTTAAATCAGTCTTTAGGTCTAAGTCCGCTTTTACGGCATCCTATTGGCTTTCTAGCTTAAGTCCGCTCTTACGGCAGCCAATCCAGTTTAAATCTGTCTTTAGGTCTAAGTCCGCTTTTACGGCATCCTACTGACTTTCTGGCTTAAGTCCGCTCTTACGGCAGCCAATCCAGTTTAAATCAATCTTTAGGTCTAAGTCCGCTTTTACGGCATCCTATTGGCTTTCTGGCTTAAGTCGGCTCTTACGGCAGCCAATCCAGTTTAAATCAGTCTTTAGGTCTAAGTCCGCTTTTACGGCATCCTATTGGCTTTCTGGCTTAAGTCCGCTCTTACGGAAGCCAATCCAGTTTAAATCAGTCTTTAGGTCTAAGTCCGCTTTTACGGCATCCTATTGGCTTTCTGGCTTAAGTCCGCTCTTACGACAGCCAATCCTGATTAAATCTGTCTCTAGGTATAAGTCCTCCTACGGCATCCTATTGACATTTTTTTGAAGTTAGGTATAACCATCCCTAGTGGCATCCTAATCTTCGTCCCGAGGAGAAGTATAAGCATCCCTAGCAGCATCTTCTCTTCATTAAATGTTAAATCTTAAATCCATCTTTAGGTCTAAGCCCGCTCTTACGGCATCTTATTGATTTCTGACTTTTATCAAAATCAAAATCAAACTCTCCATTCCGTCCAAACTATATTCTAATCATTGCATTCAACTTTTCTATATCTTGGCTTTATTTAATAATGCTAATTTCATTAGTAATTATTTGCTAAAGTCATTATTGTCAATATCGAATTTTAAATCAAATAATCGATCCAAATCCTTCAAACAATCAACTCAAAACTCTATCAACTTTATCTAGATTTTCTATCAATTCCAAAAATTTCTTCAATTCATATACTCAGACTTTCAACTTCAATTTTGGATCAAATTGATCGTTTCGGTCAACACCAATACGCACGATAAACTTTGGAAAGTTTATCATGCCTATTGGGGGTCCATTTGTTGACCTCATTATTCGAGGTCAATTTCCCTGGAATCAACTCTAGTACCTAGGTTTTCATAGCCTAGTATAGATGTCGCACCCGCAGGATTTCCCTTAGGTGGACACCTAATGACGTAGCATCGACTCGAACCTATCGATCAATTTGAATCAAAATCAATTCAATCTAGTTTCAATTCAACTCCAAAATGAACTCAAATCAAACCCGATTTATGATTCGTCAATCTCGATCGACTCAATTTAATTTGATCTAATTTATTTTTGATCAAATTAATACATCATTGGACTCAAATCAATTTACCAATCAAACACCAAATTCTTTCTAATAAAATCTATCTTAATTTTTTAATCAAATTAAGATCAGCCCGTGGATCCCTTTTAAATTCAACCGTTTAATCTAAACCTTTAATTTTTAAATAATGGGTAAGGGTAGGATAATAATCTTAATAAATATAAGCATTAGGGATTAAATGGGAGTTTAGTCAGCCGGTCCAAACCAAGCCCTCACGATCTCTAACTCCTGCTCTCATTTTTTTTCGGGAAAACCACTCAAAACACGTCTCTCTTCTCCCCTGCAGTTGGTAAAATTCATCTCTCTACAGTTCGTAAAAAAAAAGTTCTCTCTCTGTTCATTAGCATACAAGAACCGAAACTCCCACGTCTCTCTCTCTCCCTCACATTAAAAAAAAAAAAAAAAAAAGAGAAACAACCTCCGAGCCTGTTACTTTTCTTCCTCTCTTTCACTTCCGAAATACCCAAGCAAGAACCGAACTCAACTCTCCCATTCGCATGAAATCCCAGCCTCCTTTCTGAGATTCATACGCTCTCTCTCTTACACAAAAATCCTTCTCCTCTCTCTCATAGAGCAGTTGGCCGTTCACCCCTCCAACCCGTCGCCTCTGAGTTCGCAAATCTCCCGCTCGGTCTTCTTCTCCAGTTCGTGTGAGAAGAATCCCAGCCCAGCCTTCATATTCGAACAGACCGAACTCCAGCTCATCGTCGCTTCCTCCTTCACGATCAGTTTACAAAAGCTAGAACATTTCAGAACTTCCGTCTGCCTCCATTGCTCGCGTGAACAGCAACCTTGGCCGAAATCTTCATTTTCTCTGCCTTAGTCATCCGCCTTTCTCCTGGAATTTGTTCGGTCAAAAGCAGCAAGGAGTGGTAAAACCTTCCCCTTTTCTTCTTCCTCATCCTTTTTCAGTTAATGTTATGAAAACCAAAAATAGTTTGTTTCTTTCCATTTCTTGAAAGACTAGGAAGGATTTATTCATTGATCTTCCTAAGAAAATCAGAAGAAACGAGGTTTTATTTTTTTTTAATCAAAGACAAAAACAAAGCTAACTCCGAACTTCTTTCTTTTAAGAAAGAAATTTTAAAGAATGGGTTTCTTTCTTAAAAATTGCTCTGACGTAGAAATTTCCTGAAATGCTCATAAGCTTCTATTTCTTAAAAGAGATTTTTTTTTTAGATTCTCCTCTTGAAGAATTCTTTTAAGACCTGTTTCTTGAAGTGCGAAAGTGAAGCTAAAATTATCATTTCATGAAGAATTAAGGCTGCAATATTTTTTTTAGTTTCTCTAAAAGAAGTTTAAGGGTGTAATGATTATTTGTACTGAAGTATATTTAAATAATTATCATGTATACTAACTACCATTTGTTGAAATTTGTCTTCTTTTCTAAGAGATAATGATAAGGATTTATTATTATTATTATTATTATTATTTTTAGAGTCAAATTACTGGATAGGTACGCCTTGCTTTGAATTAAGATATTTCCAACCAACTTACTACCACTTATAGTTGAAGATAATAACGTTTTGTATTATTTCTTAAGACAAATTGTTAAAAATCAGTTTTTTTTTTTTTTTTAAATTAATGAATCAAGCTTTTGTTTTCAAGATAATTGTAGTGAAATTGTGAAATCTGTTTTCGTCATCTTTGATACACATCAACAGTTATAAAATGGTGAAGTGTATGTGATTCTTTTGAAAAGTGAAATGATACATTTTTGAAAGGTGAATTGTGTATAATTTGGAGAAGTGAGGTATGTATTTTGAAAGGTAAAGTGTTTAAATGAGTGTGTGATTTGAACGTGTAATTGTTAGAAAGTTAAGTGAAAAGATGGGTTTGAGAAATGAATTTGAGTGATTTGAAAAGTGAGATTTGTGTAAGTTTGGAAAAGTGTAAATGAATATTGGAACAATAAATGGTATGCTTTCAAAAGAGAACAAGTTCCAAAAATAAAGTCAACCGAACTGGTGTCCAAGCCCGAAGAAAGGTACGTCTTTTATTTTTAGTAAATTTCAATTATTTTCTTATCATTTATTAAAAGTGCTTCTAATCCCTGTTTTCCTTGTCTTCTTTGTTCTATTTGCATGAACTGTGAGGAATGATACGGGTTGAGGGAACAAAAGTACAAGGAGCTAAAGGCGTCAGTCGCCTCTATCCAACCGGGTAGAGGTGCTACGGGCGAAACCACCGGGTCGTAGCCCCCGGTGACTGTAAGTATTTCTAAACTTAGAAAACCTTTAGGGGCCCCTTTATGTGGTGTGCGTTAACCCTACCCTTTTAGGTCCCTGTAGTAACTTCAATTTTATTAGGTTTATTTTTATTTGCTCTTAGATCCCTAAACCCCTTTTACATATACGCAAAGTTATAAGGGTTAGTAATAACAAATTTTTTTATCCCATATAACAGTAGTGACACTTAAGGATAAAAATTAAGGACTGAGTCTTAGAAAATCTAGACTTATGATGCATGCACACTTTAGGATAGAAACTTATAACATAGAAAATTTAGTGACATCTCACTTTAGAATTAGTAAATATCTTTAAATTAGAATTCAATCAATTAGAAAGCTTTAGCCAATAATTGACTTAGGACATTTCAAAACCTCA
The DNA here is from genome assembly GCA_016618105.1 of Dendrobium huoshanense. Lineage (NCBI taxonomy): Eukaryota > Viridiplantae > Streptophyta > Magnoliopsida > Asparagales > Orchidaceae > Dendrobium > Dendrobium huoshanense. The sequence goes on along the minus strand of CM028359.1, from coordinate 60,978,713 downwards.
CAGCCTACTGCACACACTTAGATTTGTTTGTTAGGACAACTGACTCTAGTTTTAGGCTAGGCTGGTGTTTATTTCCTTATTGCACTGTGACGGGCTTTTTCTCGAGTTTTATTGCATGCTGGTTGTAAAATGTTGGTGTGTTTGTTTATTTATTTTTACTGCACTCTGTGTTGGTTTGATTGACGATTGGATTATCCATAGGCTTGGAGCGATCTGGATTGTTAATATGGTTTTCTGCAGGTGGCTACACTCATGTAGGGTAGAAAAAGGGGGGCTAATTAATTAATAATAAATAAATGCTACAGGTGCTTCAGCTGCTTAGCCCCCAAATGAAGAAGAGTAAGGCCAAGTGTGGCTTAATAATTTATATTCAATTGCATATATATATATAACTGCGTGGGATGATTTTTGTTATAAATTGCTTAGGATAACCTTGCAGGTGGACTAGATTTTTCTTCCCTTTCTGTGAAATGAAATGTAATGTAAATATAATATATCAAGAGTCAATAAATGTGAAAGTGATTTTTTGAAAGTGGGATATTACATCCAATTTGGAATCCAAAGAAAGGAGAATATACCTTAAAGGATTATTCTCTTTTATTTGGAAAGCTAAATTAGGATGATTCAATATCCAAATAGAAAAGAAAATACCCCTCTTAGGGATGAGTTTCTTTTCATTTGGATATCCAGAACCTGACGGACCCGAGAAGTTCGTAGAAGAAGAAAAGACAGAACAAGAAGATTCAAGAAAGAAGATGAAGAAATGAAGATTTAAGGAACAGTATATCCCATTTCAAAAATCACTTGCGTCATTCTTAGGATTAGAATCCGGGTTTGTTGTCAGTGGTGCCTGGCCACTTTACTTTTCTGCAAATTCTGGGTTTAATATGGACATTGGACATTATATTTGGATTATTAAAATTGATTGTTTATATTGTTTTTGCAGTAGATTTTTTTAGGATCTTGCATGCCGTGTTTTTTTTTAGCCTGGATACGAATCGGAGTGCTTTTTTTTCGTAAGGGTACGCTTAAAATTCTTCTACTTGTAATTTTAAATAAAAATTTTTAGGCTCACATAGTAACACTAACGATCTAAGAAGTAAGCTCGGGACCGCCGAGAGTCAGCATAAGCATATTAATACTTTCTCTTCCTTGTTAGGCACCTCCCCGCCTGCGGGTTCTGGCAGACCACTTGACCTATGAGGGTGCAGTTCTGTCAAGGGGAAGTTGTGCAATCTCTAGGGAAAAATCTATTTTCTAAGCCTAAATTTTTAAACTGCTTCATTATCATTTTATGCATTCGAGTCAATTAGCATGCATTGCATTAGATACAAACTAAAAAGAGTCTAAAATATTAATTGTATTTCTAGACATTTATCACCCTACATAAGTTGAGGGGCTAATTAGGAATTATCTTAGATGTCAGCCCCAATTCCTTAAAACTTAAACAACAACCCTACCCATCTTTCATAAGAGACTGGACACATGGTTTTAAAGCGCCTAGGTGGTTAGCTGGCTCCCCAATCCAGGCCGGGGTAAGTCCAGATTTGCACTTCATTAGTTAGGTTTGGGTCGCTACTTTGTAGTACCCAAATTAGAATTAGGTTCTGAGGCAGATTATTTTTAGATCTTAAGTCCTCGCCCTCCAGGAATATAATCCCAACTTTCTAATAAAATGTCAACTTAAACATAAAATTTTCTCTTAAAATGTAAAGCCCAACATAGGATAGACTGAGGTTGTCTCTGAGCTTCTCAGAATCTGACACCTCCTAGTTTTCCTCCATTGACTCGCTAATAAATGTTCAACATTGAGCTTTCACCTTAGAAAATTTCTACTTCTGTTTCTTGTCTTTTACTTTGTAGTCAAAGAGTATGAAATCACTGCTTTAATCGAGAGTTTTCTTAGGAGCATTCCTCCTAGGATGTAATTAACTATAGGAGCTTGCTCCTATAGGGATTTGAGAACCCCAGACTAAAATAAACCTTGTTTTATTCGTATAAAATAAGGGAAGAATCTTTGGGAACATAGATATTTTTAAAACTTTATTTTTAATTTTGAATAGACTTGTAGAATGTTATTTTTATCTTTTCAGATAATATAATATTATACTTATTATATTCAACTTTAGAAATAATGAATTTTATAAAACTCATTCTCGCTTTTGGATATCTTGAAGAATATTATGTTCGTCTTTTAAGATGATATAATACTCTTCTTGCCATATCTAAATAAAAGAATGAATAAACTTTTTCAAAAAAAAAACCTTATTTCTATCTTTAAACATATTCTATAGAATTTCATGTTCATCTTTTAAGATGATATGTTATTCTTTGAACTGTTTAATTATAGAAATATCAATTTTCAAAACTCTATTTTGATATTGAATCCATTATAGAATATTGTGTCAATCTCTCGAGACTATACTTTATTCTTAATGTAGTATTCGATTACAAAATAGGAGAAATCAAAATCTGCGTGGTGTGACACAAATTTTTTTCCCACCATGTACAACGATCAGTATCTATAGTATGATCAGAAGGAATTACATTCATCCCAATGAGTAATCATTACGACCTTTGACAAGATTGTTCATACTATAAAAATACCCATTTGTATAGTATGAAGTTCAATTATATCTTACTAATGGAGTTTAATTCATTCCAATATGTTTATACATGTGGATCATACAATACAAACTAAAGATATCTTACGATACAAATTGCAACCATATCATAACAAACGATTTGAATGCACAACCACATGTATCATACAATATGATGATAATCATATAGTATGATAAGCATTTAAGAAATTGAATCTGGACCGTTGGTATAACAGAGGGCTATGATTTATGCAGTTTTGATAGATCGTATAGCACAAAAGTGAATCGTATAGTACGATGGAAAAAATTGTCAATTTTTGTGTTTAGTGTGGTGAGTGTGTAACGATCAAAAACACCTTAAATCAAATTTTTTTATTTTTTATTTTTATTTTGGATCACGCATGAATGTCTATAATACCAAGTCTTTTCCTCAAAGTGCTAAAGATGTCGTAGGCTAGTGGTTTCATGAATATGTCTGCCAATTGATCTCATGTAGATATATATTATAATTCTATATCTATTTTAGCTATATGATATCTTATGAAATGATGTCTAATGTCTATGTATTTTATTTGAGAGTGTTGAATTAGAATTTTAGATATAATGATTGCACTCGTGTTGTCACACATGATTGGGATGGTTCCTACGGGTAATCCATGATCTATAAGTTATTATTTCAACCACAGTACTTATGCAACATAACTTCTTACTGCAATATATTCTTCCTCGGTCGTGGAGAGGGTTATCGAATTTTTCTTTTTACTAGACTAGGAGACTAAGGATTGTCTTATGAATTGATAGGTTCCAAATGTGCTTTTCCTATCTTCCCTACATCCAGCAAAGTCAAAATCTAAGTACCCTAAGATTTTATTGGAGGAACTATGCCTAGGATACTATGTTTAGGGTGCCTAGTAGATATTTAATGATTCTCTTAACTGCTATTAAGTCTCTTTAGGGCCAGCTTCAAATCAGGTACAGTGGCACACATTAAACATTATATTTGATCTATTGGCAGTTAAATAGATAAGAGATCCAATTATTCCTCTATATTTTTTCTGATCTACTGATTTTTCATTTGGGTCTTTATCTAGTTGAATTATAGAGCTCGTTGGAGTGTTCATGGGCTTAGCACTATCCATTTCATATTTTTTTAAAATATCCTTAATGTATTTAGTTTGGCTAAGGAATGTTCCATTTTCCATTTATTTTACATTAAAATCAAGAAAATAATTCAGCTCACCTATCATGCTTATTTCAAACTCATTACTCATTATTTTAAAGAAGTCATTACATAGGATTTTTTTTTAATATCCAAATAGAATGTCATATACATAAATTTGAACCCTGAGAATTTCATCTTTTACCCTTCATAAGAGTGGTGTCCACACAACCCTTAATAAATCCTCTGCCTAGTAAGAATGAGCTAAGTCTGTCATATACGCTCTAGGTGCTTAGTTTAATGCATATAATGCCTTTTTTAATTTGAATACATAGTTTGGAAATTATGAGCTTTCAAATCTGGGGGGTTGCTCAACATAAACATCCTCTTTGATTATCCCATTTAGAAAAACACTCTTTATATCTATTTGATATAATTTAAAACCTTTGAAGTAAGCAAAGGCTAAGAGCACCCTTATAGCTTCTAGTCTAACTATCGGGGCAAAGGTATCTTCAAAGTCTATGCCTTCAATCAAGTTATACCCCTTAGCTATTAGTCTAGTCTTATTTCTTACTATAGTTCCTGAGTCATTCACTTTATTATTAAAGACCCATTTTGTTCCAACTACACTCTACTCTTTAGGTCTCTTGACTAAGTCCCAAATATCATTCCTAGTAAATTGGCTCAATCAATTATTCTTACATTGCAAGGATCTAGAATTTATCTCGTAAAGCCTGATCTATATTTGTGGGTTCTGAAAGTTCATTAGGAATGTTAGGCCCTATGAACTAGTCCCGAGGCTAACCAAGAGGGGGGTGAATTGGTATTTTTAAAAATTCTTTAAAACCAAGAATAAAAAATATCACAAACCAAAATCACCACAGAAAAACAAGTGCAGAAAATTAAAGTGCGGAAGCAGTAAAAAGAACATAAGGGTTTATAGTAGTTCGGTCAACTTAACCTAAGTCCACTCCCCGGAGGCACCCTCCGAGTATTGCACTACCAATGTGACTCTCCTTTAGCCCCCACAGCTAGGCGGAGAAGCCCTTACAAAACACATCCTTTTTTCCACACCCGGCAAGGCAGAGAGCCCAACTCCTTTTGCTTCCTCCTGAAGCAGGAAAAGAACCACGATCACTTGCTGAAACTTACCTCTCCCAACCTTTCTAAGGACAAGAGACTCTAGGGAAGAAGAATTGGAACAATCCTTAGAGCAACCCTTGTGAACCCCCTCACAAGCTCCCCCTCATAAGATCCTCTCTCTCTCTCTCTCTCTCTCTCTCTCTCTCTCTCTCTCTCTCTCTCTCTCTCTCTCTCTCCCTCCCTCTCTCTCTCTCCTTTAGGTTTTCTCAGGTCAAGACAACAGTCAAGGATGTTCAAAAATGTTGAACAAGAGCTCTTAAATATAAGAGCTTCAAAGGAGCTCATTAATTACAAGTTGCCGACTTTATCGTCCATGACGATATGGAAACCATCCTGGCCGATGAGTGCAAATCTCATAAGATCGGCTAGAGCATCGCCCTGAATGCAAACTGGACGATTAAAAATTTGCTTGATTGTTCTGGATGATATCACAATGATCCCGACCGATCAGTTCAAATCAGAGGAAAATTGTCCAGAGCATCGCCCTGAATTTAAGCTGTCCGATCCAAATCGGCCAGAGCATCGCCTTGAATTTGTACTGGCCAATATATATTGTCCAGGAGCTACCAAGGGTTTTTGAATGAATCATCCAGGCCGATCTTGCGATCGTTCAAGACGATGTGATCGTATCAATCATCCTTAATTACTCCCACGATTTCCTGATCAATTTAGGCTTAATTATACAATATCGTCCAGGCTGACCAAATAATTGTCATGGCTTATTTCCAAAAATACAAAATACCTAAATGGATAATGGCGGCTATCTCTTTCTATTTTGATCCTATCATCCTAGCCGATACATGTATCGTCCAGGCCGATCAGCTAATGACGGCTGTCTTAACAAGAAATCCTGATTAGAATTTATGTTTTGAACTCGATCGTCTAGGCCGATAATAATATCGTCTTGGCTGATGTGAGTAAAAATAGAGATTCTAAATCTCTCAAGTGTGTGTGTAAGGTTACTTAGTATTAGTCACTACAAAGATTATAATTGACTCAAGAAGGGGAAAAAGAAAATTATAGACTGACACAGACCTAGTCTACCCAATCTTGAGTTGGTTCCTGTTATCGTCAAATCTTTGAGTTCTAAAAAGTAAGTAGAAAAGGCAGTCGTAGTGAAACCAGATTTGTTTTCTATCATCGAAATCATAATCCAAAAAATAGGTCTATAACAATCTCCCCCTTTTTGATGATAACAAATATATCGATAATCAATTCTAAAATAGTAATGCAAAACTAAACAAGCTTTCAAATTTTCGAACAGAGCAAGTATAAACATATTACAAGAACAAGTATAAATATATTATTCTCCTTTTGACATCTCAAAAAGGAGGAAGAAACTAAAAACATAAACTAAAGCAACTAAAAACACAATACATAAAAAGAAAGCAATCTAAAGAAAATAGAAACTAAAACTACAGAAACGGGGGATCCTGATCATCAGATGGAGGTGGAGGTGGTGGAGCCTACTGAAAGTAGCTAGCTAGCATAGTAAACTGTGCATTAAACCAGGATATGTCCTAGTCGTGTTGCTGCTACTGGTGAGTAATGTAGATGTCAAAATGGGCTAAGTCCTCTGTGCGGTGCTGCTCGTAGCGGGTCATGTCCTCAGAATGTTGCTGCTCCTATGCAGCAATGTAAGCATCAAAATGGGTCTCCCAATGATCAAATCTCTCCACTAACTGGTCAAACTGTGAGTGCTGGCAAAGAGGAATAGGATCAGGAATGGGAGCGGGAGCCTCCCCCTCCTCGGCCCTGAGGTTTCCCATCTCCTGGGTGGAGATGAGTACTATGAAGGACATTGAACGAATTTTTTGAGTAGCAAGGAGTCGGATGGTTGGGGTGAGCAGGATATTGAAGATTATATTTGGTTTCAATAACATATGAGATGATGTGTCCCAAAGCTAGATTGGGTTTCCTCTTATGACCCGGATGAAGGATTGTAGTTAAATGATCAATATATCAAAAGATTAGATTAGTAGCATTAAAATCTCTATGGGTCATGATGTAAAAAGTGGTAAGAGAAAGTAATGCGGTGATGTGGATTCGGTCCCTGACTTTTGGAATTATGGAGGTGAGAAGGACATGTTGGATTATCCTAGCATCTTTGACTAAAAATCTAGTCTCTCCAACATAAAATGGAGAGTTGGTTTGGCATAGAAAATGATTTGCAGCGGACCAGTTGAAGTCAGGATCAGAGACAGTTAAATGCAGCTTTTCCCCGGTGGTGGAAAGCTACAGTAGTTCAGCATAGTCTTGATATGTGATCTTTACCGGGCGTCAATTCACATACGAGGTTAGGGCAGTGTAGGCAACATTTATTCAAAGATTTACAAAAAATTCAAACAGAAGTTTGGAGGCAAAAGAGAATTCTAGAGTAAGAATGAAGCAGAGAGAAGTGTGAGCGAAGAGATCTAGTACCGGATATGAAAGGTAGGCAGGATTGATTATCCTGGAGAGAGTGATGCTGCATTCCTTGTACCGATGATAAGCTGCTTGATCTTCAGCTTCCCAAAATCGAGGGTCCAAAGTGGCCCTCTGTTGGTGGAATTTTGAAAACATGTTTTGAAAAATATTAGTTTTCTTTGGGGATTTTAAGATTAAGGTTGAGTTCTAATTCTAAGGTCGAATCGACTCGTTAGAAAGAGTATATCACCCCGGAGGACGAAAATAAACTTTCATAACGGTGTTCAGACTTAAAATTATGTAAACTCATCTTGAATGCTATGATCGGGTTCTAAGGAGAACTCTATATGGCCCCGAGGGGACACAATATCGTTCAACTAAGTACCCAATTACAATATTCAAGAAACATGATCGTCGCATCCGCATCCAAAGTCTTATCGAAGAAGGGTGTATCTCCCCAAAGGGAAATGAGACCATTCAACGATAATCCTTCTAGTGCAACTATGACGATCATTATTTAACTTTTCCCAAAGAAATCTAATGAAGTTTTAGAAATTGAGTTTTCTTTAAAATCAGGTGTGTGTGGGGTTCCAAATCTCCTACGAGCGCAAGCCCTCGTAGTTAATTACATCGTAGGGAGATAAAATATCCTACGAAAACTCTCGATTAAAATAATGGCAGAATTTTGTTTAGAATTTCTAGGAGTGATATCAAAAAGAGAAGTGAATTTTGGAAACTCAAAAGGGAATGGATCAAAATTGAGCAGTTATTAACAGAGTTAAAGGAGGAGAGGTAGGGGACACTTTGAGATTCCAGAACCATCCAGAAGTGTCCCAACTTAATCTAAATGTTGGGCTTTATATTTTGGATTTGAAATGATATTTAGTTAGAGTTGAGCATTTTATTAGAAATTTGGGATTAGATTCCCGAAATTTGGGGTCTTATAATCAAAGATCTGCCCCGGATCCTAAATCTATTTTGGACACTGGACCACAGTCGTCCGATCCTAACTAATGCAGTGCAAGGTCTGGACTTACCCCGGCCTGGATTGGGGAGCCAGCTAACCACCTAACCGATTTAAAAGAGATGAATCCGGTCTTTTATGAAAGAGTGGTAGGGACGTTATAATTAAAGTTTTGGGGAGGCGGGGCCGACATCTAGAGATTTTCCTAATTGGCCCCTTTGACTTATGTTGGGTGCAAGAATGCTAAGGACTATGAGATTAAAATTTTGACTCTTTAATTTGTATCTAATGCAATGCATGCTGGTTAACAACCTCAAATCAAATATGCTTGAAATTTTTAAAAACAGGCTTATAAAATAATTTTTTAGAAGACTGGACTTCCCCAGGTCCGGCACCTCGTCCTCATAGGTCAGACTATCCGGACTCTACCCGCAGGCGGGGAAGGGTCTACAGCAAGGAAAGAGTAATGCAAAAATATGCATGCGCCCCCGGGGTCGATCCCCGGCTAATTCCCTAGATTCGTTATCTTTCTATGTTATTTAGACTCACTAAAATTTTAGACTTTTAAGATTATGAGTATAAAACTTTCACACCCTCACGAGCCTCACGTATCCAGGCGAAAACAAAGAGCGGCATGCAATCGCCAAAAAACTAGTAAAAACAAGTAATCCTAAAGGCAATCAAATCATCAAATCAAATACAAATTAATTAGTAAATGTCCATAGGCAGAATTGCCTTGCTTATTACAAACCAGAATATTACAGAAAGTAAAGTGGCCGGGCACCACTGACAACAACCCGGATTCTAAACCTAGTAATGACGCAAGTTATTTTGAGTGGGATACTCTCAATCTTCAAATCTTCAAATCTTCAATTTCATTCTTCTTTAGACTCCTTTTCTTCAATCTTCTTGGAATCTTCGTAGTGGATTACCCAAATGGACAAGAGGGCACTTCCCTCTAAGGGGAAGGCCACTCTTTCCTCTTTGGGTAAGGAAGAGGTATGATCCAAATTTGGATTTCCAAATGGAAAAGGAGTGTTCCCCAAAGGGGTATCCTTTCCTCTTTGGAATCCAAGCTTTGGATCTATGTATCCCAACTCAAAATAAACTTTCACAACACTTGACACTTGCACAAATTACATTGATATCAAAATAAAAATCTAGACTCACCTGCAGGGTTATCCTAAGCAATTAATATGTAAAAAGCAGTTATTCCCAAGCAGTTGTATATGAACAGAAAAGAAACTAAACACACTGGCCACGCTCTTTTTATGATTTGGGGGCTTTAGCAGCTGAAGCACCAATGCAAAGAGTTTATAATATTTATGCATTTTTTTGATTTGCCCCCTTTTTTATATTGCCCTGCATGAGCGTGGCCACCTGCAGAAAACTGTGTCAACATCCAGATCGTATCTAACCTAAGGGTAATCTAGTCGCCAAACACATCAATCCATCCACATAGTACAGAAAAAGTAAGCAGACACAGCAAAGCAATTTCATCCACAACATGCAGTGAAAACTACGAAAAATCCGGCACACAGCAGTAAAGTAAACACCGGCCTAACCTAGATCTAGAGTTGGTTGTCCTAGCACATCATCTAAAGTGTGTGAGAAAGGTTGTGTGGCTGGGGTAGATCCTAAAGTGGGTTATTAATTGAAGTTGTCTAAAAGTTTGGATTTGTTAAGGCTTAGAAGGGGATTTAGATTAAAATTTAAATATTAATGAATTAAGAATTTCAATTAACATATATTTTAAAAATTAATTGATTGCTACCTTTGTTTCACACCGAGGCCGTGAAGTTTATTTCACCTTCCTTGGGGCTAAGCTAATAGCCTCGTAGGCCTGGGTTACCCAGTAGCAATCGGGGTTGATTAAGTTATTTAAGTTGGTTAGAATTAAAAGAGTGGATTAATATTAAAGGGAGTGGGTTGCTGATTTTAAAGGCTTGATTAATTTAAGTTTGCCATTAATTGATTCGTGGCGTTGTGCCACCAGGCTCGAGGAACCAGCCTCCTTAGGACACTTAGCCCCGCAGCCCGGAGTAGTCCAGCCAATAAACTTCAACTTTAGGGTGGTTGTTGTGTTTTGAAGGGTTTGTTAAGTGTTTTAAGCATTAAACCAGTATTTTCTAGAGTTTTAGAATAAATTTGAGTTTTATGAATTTTTAGAATATTTTAATGATTTAATTAAGGGGTTGAAAATTGACTTTTTGATTAAGCTCAAATTCTGGAATGTTTGTATTTTATTAAAATACTAGACCTTACTACGATCTGTTAGAAGGTAAGTACGTTGAAATCGGATTTTTCTACATTTTATTACGAAGGTTTGAAGTTTTGAACTAGTTTTGACTTAAAGTTGACCGATTTGTTGACTTTTTAAAATATTGCAAATTTCTGGAATTTGATATTTTTAATAAATACTAGAGCTTATTAGGAGTTGAATGCAAGTGAGTTTGGGTGATTTGGATTTTATTTGAATTAGTTATGAATTATCGAAGTTTGGACATTTTAATGGATTTTAGGAATTTCTTAATTAGAGGGTCTCTTTTGTGGTTTTGCTCCAAACAAGTTCCCAATCTCTTGAAAACACCTCCAAAGGTCAGGAACAACCTAAGGAGGGATCCCCAAGTGTTTGGGAGATTTTTGGATTTTTATATTATTATTAATTAATTATCTTAATTAAATATTGGTTTTCACTTAAAATTAAATTAGGGTTTAAATTGCTGTCAAATCAAGGGGCTTTTAATTATCATAGATTAAGGACTGAATTCTGGTCAGTTTGAGGGTTTATATGTAATTTTTGGATTTAAATTGGATTTATTACAATTTTTAGAAGTTTTAAAGGCTTAATTAAGGGTTTAAGACTTAGAAAATTAATTAGGGGACCTAAAGACCTCAAAAATCAGTGAAAATTTGCCTAGGGGCTGAGGGTGTCACTAAGTTCAAATGTTCAAAGTTTCAACTCAAGGGGAAGTGAATCCTAATTATTGAAATTTTTCTAAGTTTTCTATACATGAGTCCTTAATTATTGTCCTTAATTATGTCACTAGTTTTGAATAGGTTCAAATCATAGTTCCTCTAACCCTTTGAATAAACATGACATGCATGAATCACATAAACATAATCAACACCTAAATCTAGGAGAGCCTTAGACTAAGTGGTGTGTGCACCTTAAGCATGCAATTAACTAATTAACATAATTAAGACAGAATGATTATTCACTAATCATCCCCTTCATTTCTATTCAAACATGCTTAATCAACATTTAAGATCTCAAATGACTCTTGAACACTTAAGAATTTACATATATATATATAGAATTTCAAAATAGATATTTAAAATACATAAATATAAATGAATTATATATATATATAAATAGAAATATATATTATAAAATAATTAAATATATTATCAAAATACATGTTAATGGGTTGAAGGATCCACTGATCTCCATAGAAGTTTGGAAGTAATAAAATATATTTCTTGTAATTTTCAAATACTTAATATTTAATTAAATATAAAGAAAGGATGAAAATACTCCAATAATTCAAATTACCTTCAAAACCTATTCAAACAGTATTGAAAATTTTTCATGAGACCAGCCATGCACTCAACAACATGCATGCCAAATTTCAGATAAAAATACTTTGTATATAATTAATTAAAAATGAAATACACATTTCTGTATTTCTTAAATTACCAGTAAAATAATGGTCAAAATAAACTGATTTTATTTTTAAAATAAACTAGATAAAAAACTGAAAAGTTTGATATATTATACTTAATTTTTGGTTATATATTTGATTTACTATGATTTATTTAAGTTTCAGCAATTAAAACTAATTAAAATACATTATTTTTAATTAAATGGCGGCGGTCAGACACGCGGCGCGCTAGGATTGGCGGGATCGAAACCGCGCGGCGGCGGGGACACGCGTCGGTCGCTGGCCGCTTCACGCGGTTTCCACTTAACCACGTCAGCGGCGCGCTACAGCCGTTGGATTAACCACGGGTTCGATCCAACGGCTGAGATCAGATCGCGCGGTCTGATTTCACCAGGAGAAGATCAGACGGCGAAGATTCGATCCCGCTATTCCGAATGGACGGCCTAGATCTCGCCGGACGGCTGATCGAGCGAGAGATCGAACGCGCGGTCGGATCAGACCGCGGAAGGGCTCGATCTGGACCGTTGATCGAACGATCAACGGTCCAGAAAACGTACACTCGCCGGAGACCGTGAGTGACGCCCTAGAAAACGTATTTCGCCTCGTTCTCTCGATCGGATCGATCATTTCACTTGAAATTTTAAACGTAGATTAAGGGGATGAACAGAAACCATGGGGAATAATTAGTTTTAGCTAAATCCCTAAAAGCGTGAAGCTATTTAAATCCAACTAGTGTGACCTAGATCTAGGGTTTTAGGGAGTTATACCGTTAGATCTTCGGAATTTCTGGATGGTTGAGCTTGTAGATTGTCCAAGTGAAGATCCCCAGCGAAAATCCAAGCTCGAACGCGTCTGGATCGGCTGCTATGGGCTTGGGACGGTCTAGGTGGTGGTTTCGCCGGAGAACTCGCCGCCGGTGACGTGCAACCACCTGGGTTTTGTAGTGGGGAGGTAGAGGAAACTCTGGAGGTTCGAAACGAACTGAGAGCTCGGTCTGGGAGGCTAGGGTTGGTGAGAGAGGCTGCCTTGATCAATTAACCTCAAAAGGTGCCTTTCTCCCTATTCAAACGGGCTGGGCTAGATTGGACGGCTAGGATTGATGCAGGGGCTCTCCAGATGATGCCACCTCTCCCTGGGAAAGCTGGAAGGCTGCGGAAAGGGCTGGACAAGCCTTGCTCCTATTGGGTGGACTTGGGATGAGTGAGAGGAGGGATTGCCACTTATGGCTAAACCAGGCCCTGAGCTTGGTTAGGGGAGCTCCAAGTGAGCTTTAGGGCATAAAGGGGTCGGCCTAAAGCAGCTTAAATCAAGGAAAAGGGTTTGGCATGTGATAAGACCTTCTAGAAGAGGTTTAAGCTTGGGTTTGACCAAGTTGACCAGTCAACTGGTCAATGGAGCTGATGTGGCATGAAGGGAAGTAGGAGCAGCCAATGGGAGAGCTTCCAAGCCTAATCTCACACTCCTTGAGGTCAAAATGGGAAGTTTGACCACTTCAAAGAGGGATTTAGGGCTTTGTTGACTTGGTTTGACCAGTCAACAAGGTCAAAGCTAGTGATGTGGCATTTGAAGAGGTAAAAGGTCATTTAGGATAGTTTGATTAAAAGTCAAAAGTCAAAAGTCAAGGGTAGGGAAAATGGGAGCCAATGTCACTGAGAATTGAGGGTTGACTTGGTCAACTCAAGTTGAGTCAAGTTGACCAAATGTCAAGTGACACTTGATCCTTAACCAAGAATTGATTTGAGTAAGTAATAGGGGTTGAAGAGCTCAGATGAGTTGATTTAACCCATTTAGACCCTCTAAGAGCTAATGGGTCAACCTAAGTTGACTGGGTCAACCAGGCTGACCCAATGGGTGAATCTGGGCTGGACAAATTTGAAAAGATATTTTAAGACCATTGAGGGTGGTTCCTGGGTCTGGGGAGGTCAAATTGATCAAAATCCCTATTTGGGCCCCTAAGGGCCTGTTTGGTCAACCTGGGTTGACTTGGTCAACCAGGTTGACCCAGGGTCTGGGTTTGGGCTCAACAGGTTTAAAATGATATTTTGAGGTCAATGGAAGTGGTTGGGTGACTTAAAGAGGTCATTTGGGTCAAAACACATGTTTGGACCCTTAAAGGGCCTCTTGGGTCAAACCAGTTGACTTGGTCAACCAGGTTGACTCAAGGGTTGGAAATAGGTTCAAAAGTTTTGAAATGGCATTTGAAATTTGTTAAAGGTGGTTGCATCCCATTTGGAGCTCATTTGGTTTGAAATCCCCATTTGAGCCCCATAGGGGCATTTTGGTCAATTTTGACCTATGGGTCAATTAAGGTCAAAAGGGTCTAAAAAAATGCAGTTTACTGCTCAATGGGTTAAATTCAAAGGTCTGGAAGTGATTGAAGGCTTGGATAAGGGTTCCAAGGTCAAAATCTCAAAAGGGTTATGCTCAGTGGCATAGGCTGTAAATATTTGAAGGTTTTACAACCTTTGAATTTTAATTGAGATTCTGGGGTTAGAGCCCTCAGAATGAGCTCAAAATTGGAGGGTAGCCTTTAGAGACATGTCTCATCACTTTGCAAGTGATAGACCCTGAATCAGAGGCCAGTTGACTGGGTTTTGAAATGTTTGAAAAATCTCTGAAAAGGGTGTTTAGGACAGGGCCTTAAGGGTTTGAATTTGAGTTTAAACTCTGGGTTTGGATTTGATTTGAAGTTTGAATTAATTTGGATTTGAATTGGATGGAGTTTGAGATTCAAATTGGTCATAGGTAGGAATCAAATTGAAATTGGAGTGAATTAAGTATAGGAATTGATTTAAAATTGAGGTTGATCAAAGGTGGAGGTTGATTTGAAGTTGGAGTGATCCTAAGATCTAGGATTTAAAGGGATCCTAGGCTCTAGAATAGGCTCTAAAGTCTAGTCTATGAAAGATCCTAAAGTCTAGAGTGGATCCTAGGGTCTAGGATTAAATCTGGATTCTGGATGGGTCTTAGTGACCTCATACAAAAATGAGGTCAACAAATGGACCCCCAATGTGTGTGGTAGAAGGAACTTCTACTACACACATTGGCGTTGACCGAATGGAAGTAGAATTTTGAGAATAGAAGGAAGATCATCTCCCAACCTCAAGCCTATAGGATGCTAATGGAAGGCTTACACCTATTGGATAAGGAAAACTGGTAAAACCAAGGTAGGGAATACCTAGCCTTGGGTCTAAGGAAGGGCATCACCCAACCTTAGGCCTATAGGATGCTGATAGAAGACTTACTCCAAATAGGCAGATTAACTGGAAACCAAAGTAGGGAATACCTAACTTTGGGTCTAAGGAAGGGCATCACCCAACCTTAGGTCTACAGGATGCTGATAGAAGACTTACTCCTAGTAGACAGATTAACTGGAAACCAAGGTAGGGAATACCTAGCCTTGGGTCTAAGGAAGGGCATCACCCAACCTTAGGTCTACAGGATGCTGATAGAAGACTTACTCCTAGTAGACAGATTAACTGGAAACCAAGGTAGGGAATACCTAGCCTTGGGTCTAAGGAAGGGCATCACCCAACCTTAGGTCTACAGGATGCTGATAGAAGACTTACTCCTAGTAGACGGATCAACTGGAAACCAAGGTAGGGAATACCTAGCCTTGGGTCTAAGGAAGGGCATCACCCAACCTTAGGCCTATAGGATGCTGATAGAAGACTTACTCCAAATAGGCAAATTAACTGGAAACCAAAGTAGGGAATACCTAGCTTTGGGTCTAAGGAAGGGCATCACCCAATCCTTAGGTCTACAGGATGCTGATAGAAGACTTACTCCTAGTAGACGGATCAACTGGAAACCAAGGTAGGGAATACCTAGCCTTGGGTCTAAGGAAGGGCATCACCCAACCTTAGGCCTATAGGATGCTGATAGAAGACTTACTCCAAATAGGCAAATTAACTGGAAACCAAAGTAGGGAATACCTAACTTTGGGTCTAAGGAAGGGCATCACCCAACCTTAGGTCTACAGGATGCTGATAGAAGACTTACTCCTAGTAGACGGATCAACTGGAAACCAAGGTAGGGAATACCTAACCTTGGGTCTAAGGAAGGGCATCACCCAACCTTAGGCCTATAGGATGCTGATAGAAGACTTACTCCAAATAGGCAAATTAACTGGAAACCAAAGTAGGGAATACCTAACTTTGGGTCTAAGGAAGGGCATCACCCAACCTTAGGTCTACAGGATGCTGATAGAAGACTTACTCCTAGTAGACGGATCAACTGGAAACCAAGGTAGGGAATACCTAACCTTGGGTCTAAGGAAGGGCATCACCCAACCTTAGGCCTATAGGATGCTGATAGAAGACTTACTCCAAATAGGCAGATCAACTGGCAAACTAGGATGGTGCCACGAAGGGCGTACTCCACCACTAGCGAATGGTCATGTGGGGAGGAAACTTGCTCCACACAGAGGACCTCAACTGGCAAACTAGGGTGGTGCCACGAAGGGCGTACTCCACAACTAGCGAATGGTCATGTGGGGAGGAAACTTTCTCCACACAGAGGACCTCAACTGGCAAACTAGGATGGTGCCACAAAGGGCGTACTCCATCACTAGCGAATGGTCATGTGGGGAGGAAACTTGCTCCACACAGAGGACCTCAACTGGCAAACTAGGATGGTGCCACGAAGGGCGTACTCCATCACTAGCGAATGGTCATGTGGGGAGGAAACTTGCTCCACACAGAGGACCTCAACTGGCAAACTAGGATGGTGCCACGAAGGGCGTACTCCATCACTAGCGAATGGTCATGTGGGGAGGAAACTTGCTCCACACAGAGGACCTCAACTGGCAAACTAGGATGGTGCCACGAAGGGCGTACTCCACCACTAATCCCCGGGTCAAATGCTAGGGTGGTGCCACGGAGGGCGTACTCCACCACTAGCGGGCCTAATCCTAAGGGAAGGAAGGACCTAACCTTGAGGAAAAGAGAATTGAAAACAATTGATTAATGATTTTTAACTTGATTTGATTTCTATGAATTTTGAGTGGTGAATTTGATGTTTAATTTGATCCTCATTAGGCATGATACTTCTTAAAGAACCGCCCAAATGAAAGGAAGCATCTGGTGGTATCTTCAAAATTAATTCATTGCCATGAACTTTCCTTATAAATCATCTCTAAAGTGGACGATCCAGTCAACATTGATTCAAAGCTTCCATTGATCTTATGGTGGACTAAAATTGGTCTCCAAAGGGCTATAGCCAAGTCTCCTACTTGGAAAGCCCTGAGGTGACACAGTTTATAACGAGCTTGAATCATACGTGACTTATGTAATTTCAAATTTTATTGAGTTCAAAACAACTTTCTTCAAGGCCTTCGAGATCCTCCAATTGGAGTCAGGCACTCTACTTAGTTGTGACTCAATTTTGAAAGTCAATTTTGTGCGATGTAAAACACACCTCTATTTGAGAACAACCTTGGACCCAGCATAGAGTGTTATTTTACATAGTGGATCTTAAAAGAAATGATGCCTATGTTTAAAGATTCACATATATCTCTTGAGAATGGGATTTGAATTCTTATCGAGAATAGAAGATTCATTCTTTTTATTGAAAATTTTCTCTTAATCATTTGGACCCTGTCAAAATGACAAGTGGGAACAATTTCAAAAGTATAGTAAGAAGTAGAGTGACCCCAATTGACCCGAAAAGAGCCAAGGGTTTTGGATTTTGTTGACCCGGATCAAATTTCATAGAAACTGAACTAAGTTCTCCCTTGTAGAAAGTTTGAATTAAAATTAATTTCAAAAGGATTTAAGTTGGATCGAGAAATTTAATCTTTTCAATTCTCTTGCATAGAATTTTCCTATCTAATAAACTGTCTATGCACGACAATAAATCTAGATTCAAAATTTTACAAAGTCAAGCTATTAAGGGTGATCGGGACCTTTAAAATTTAAGGATTTAAAAAGAAGGAAGCCTCTTTCACTTTTTTTTTGTGACGTGCTTTGCACACCTTTTTATTTCTTTGGCGTACTTTACGCTTCTTTTGATTTTGAATTTTTTTTAATGCACTTTGTGCATCCTTTGAATTTTTTTTAACAAGAGGCTTCACTTTCTTTAAAACCTTAAAATAATTGCTCCTTTTTTTTAATCCAGGATTATATCGCAAGTATAAGAGAAGAAAACTCATTCTCTTATCCAAGGAAGAATAATCCCCAAATTGGACCCAATCTTTTGATAAAAAAAAAAATATCAACTTGACTTTGAAAATCATTGAATAGATTTAGAACATGCAAGAGAAGCCTATAAGATACAAAACCGCAAGAAGACTAAGAATATTTTCATTTCAAAAACCAACTTAAGTTTGATACAAATTTTAATTCAAAAATCAAATCAACCCGCAGAAGCGGTGAGAGGGAGGTGCCTTTAAAGATCCAGTGGGGTCAATCACTACTCTCTCCTATTTTTGATTTAAAGTAGAGGTCAATTTTCATTAAAAAGATGGATCAACTATCTTGAAAATTTGGACCCATTACACTTGAGAAATAATATAATTTTCTTCAAAATAGCAAGTCCAGGTGGCAAGACCTTATCAATATAAATTATACTTCCACAATCTCTTAAAAGAAAGAGATTGTTGTGGGGTCTGCACTACCCCTAACTAGTGCTGCATCATCTCAATTTAAGGATCTATCGCGATAGGACCCATCTAGAAGTTAAATTCAAATGGTGTCACTATCTGATAAGATCTCATATCCATTATTATTTCCCTCCCTAATTACTAGTAACCTAGCAATTATGAGAGTGGCACCCCGGGTGGTTTCTGCACCTCCTCCTCTACAGATGATATAGTAGGGCACGTGTAGTATCGTGACCAAACTTCATCTAATAGAGTGGATGGGTCATAACCTTCAACTAGGGGCCTATGATTTATTACAGGTGATTGCTTAGCTCTTTCTTGATTGATTCTCTCTGTGTAGTAGTCAAGAAGGTGTATCGGAGATCGTGCTCTCATTTTCACAACCTCTCTCCTTTGAGTAACAGGAGTAGGGTGGAAAACATTTCCAACATGGAGGGGGTAGGTGTAAGGAGCAACGAATTCTCGATTGGCCTCAAATTTAACTTGTTTCAAGGCTTCTACCTTAGCAGTCTTTTTGGCCTTAGCAACCTTCTTCTTAACCCTTTTAAGGTATTTCTTCCACTTACTTTTGCTGGCAACAGTGGTGTTAGAACTTGACCCAATCCCATGTTGAGATGGTAATTCTTCCATTTTTAATGGTTCTCGATTCTTATCCTCCTGAGTAGAGGGCACAGTGGTCGAAGGGGCGACAACGACCTCCATCATAGAGATGGGGGAGTCAACTCCTGACCCTAAAGTAATCTCGACTAGGGGGACATCCCTTTGTATTCCAGCAGAGAGATAAATCATTTCTTCTCCGTTGACTGATAACTTGAAGTTTTGAAATTCTATCCCAAACTGGATCAAGTTGCCAGAGGTAATTCCTTCTATATTCAAGTTTCTATCCATGGAGAAGATGGGTTTTCCAGCCATTTGAGTATTTAAGTATCCTGGAATTAAGAAGAGGTGGTTTTTCTTAGTCAATTTTGGATTAAAATTTGAATTTTAAGCATGATTAATTTTCTCTAAATCTTGAACCTCAATATGTTGAGTTTTCACCCAATAAGAGAGTTTACAAAATTGATTGAGAATATTCAAGGAACCTGGCTTAACTCCTTTGCTCTACCAATTAACTTGGAGGCAAAATGTCAAAGCCCGGCTTAGACAAAGGTTTCATCACTCGCCTCTCTATTTGAAAGGTATTTTCTTTTAGATGTTGGCCACACTCACCCAAGAAAGAAATGGGTAGAGGGACCAACGGAAGAAAGGTAGTTAAGACTACCGATGAAACAAAATTTTGCCATTATTAAAGATGGAGAGAGAGATTTGTCCCACCGGGCGTGCCATTCTTTTGTTGGTGGAATTTTGAAAACATGTTTTGAAAAATATTAGTTTTCTTTGGGGATTTTAAGATTAAGGTTGAGTTCTAATTCTAAGGTCGAATCGACTCGTTAGAAAGAGTATATCACCCCGGAGGACGAAAATAAACTTTCATAACGGTGTTCAGACTTAAAATTATGTAAACTCATCTTGAATGCTATGATCGGGTTCTAAGGAGAACTCTATATGGCCCCGAGGGGACACAATATCGTTCAACTAAGTACCCAATTACAATATTCAAGAAACATGATCGTCGCATCCGCATCCAAAGTCTTATCGAAGAAGGGTGTATCTCCCCAAAGGGAAATGAGACCATTCAACGATAATCCTTCTAGTGCAACTATGACGATCATTATTTAACTTTTCCCAAAGAAATCTAATGAAGTTTTAGAAATTGAGTTTTCTTTAAAATCAGGTGTGTGTGGGGTTCCAAATCTCCTACGAGCGCAAGCCCTCGTAGTTAATTACATCGTAGGGAGATAAAATATCCTACGAAAACTCTCGATTAAAATAATGGCAGAATTTTGTTTAGAATTTCTAGGAGTGATATCAAAAAGAGAAGTGAATTTTGGAAACTCAAAAGGGAATGGATCAAAATTGAGCAGTTATTAACAGAGTTAAAGGAGGAGAGGTAGGGGACACTTTGAGATTCCAGAACCATCCAGAAGTGTCCCAACTTAATCTAAATGTTGGGCTTTATATTTTGGATTTGAAATGATATTTAGTTAGAGTTGAGCATTTTATTAGAAATTTGGGATTAGATTCCCGAAATTTGGGGTCTTATAATCAAAGATCTGCCCCGGATCCTAAATCTATTTTGGACACTGGACCACAGTCGTCCGATCCTAACTAATGCAGTGCAAGGTCTGGACTTACCCCGGCCTGGATTGGGGAGCCAGCTAACCACCTAACCGATTTAAAAGAGATGAATCCGGTCTTTTATGAAAGAGTGGTAGGGACGTTATAATTAAAGTTTTGGGGAGGCGGGGCCGACATCTAGAGATTTTCCTAATTGGCCCCTTTGACTTATGTTGGGTGCAAGAATGCTAAGGACTATGAGATTAAAATTTTGACTCTTTAATTTGTATCTAATGCAATGCATGCTGGTTAACAACCTCAAATCAAATATGCTTGAAATTTTTAAAAACAGGCTTATAAAATAATTTTTTAGAAGACTGGACTTCCCCAGGTCCGGCACCTCGTCCTCATAGGTCAGACTATCCGGACTCTACCCGCAGGCGGGGAAGGGTCTACAGCAAGGAAAGAGTAATGCAAAAATATGCATGCGCCCCCGGGGTCGATCCCCGGCTAATTCCCTAGATTCGTTATCTTTCTATGTTATTTAGACTCACTAAAATTTTAGACTTTTAAGATTATGAGTATAAAACTTTCACACCCTCACGAGCCTCACGTATCCAGGCGAAAACAAAGAGCGGCATGCAATCGCCAAAAAACTAGTAAAAACAAGTAATCCTAAAGGCAATCAAATCATCAAATCAAATACAAATTAATTAGTAAATGTCCATAGGCAGAATTGCCTTGCTTATTACAAACCAGAATATTACAGAAAGTAAAGTGGCCGGGCACCACTGACAACAACCCGGATTCTAAACCTAGTAATGACGCAAGTTATTTTGAGTGGGATACTCTCAATCTTCAAATCTTCAAATCTTCAATTTCATTCTTCTTTAGACTCCTTTTCTTCAATCTTCTTGGAATCTTCGTAGTGGATTACCCAAATGGACAAGAGGGCACTTCCCTCTAAGGGGAAGGCCACTCTTTCCTCTTTGGGTAAGGAAGAGGTATGATCCAAATTTGGATTTCCAAATGGAAAAGGAGTGTTCCCCAAAGGGGTATCCTTTCCTCTTTGGAATCCAAGCTTTGGATCTATGTATCCCAACTCAAAATAAACTTTCACAACACTTGACACTTGCACAAATTACATTGATATCAAAATAAAAATCTAGACTCACCTGCAGGGTTATCCTAAGCAATTAATATGTAAAAAGCAGTTATTCCCAAGCAGTTGTATATGAACAGAAAAGAAACTAAACACACTGGCCACGCTCTTTTTATGATTTGGGGGCTTTAGCAGCTGAAGCACCAATGCAAAGAGTTTATAATATTTATGCATTTTTTTGATTTGCCCCCTTTTTTATATTGCCCTGCATGAGCGTGGCCACCTGCAGAAAACTGTGTCAACATCCAGATCGTATCTAACCTAAGGGTAATCTAGTCGCCAAACACATCAATCCATCCACATAGTACAGAAAAAGTAAGCAGACACAGCAAAGCAATTTCATCCACAACATGCAGTGAAAACTACGAAAAATCCGGCACACAGCAGTAAAGTAAACACCGGCCTAACCTAGATCTAGAGTTGGTTGTCCTAGCACATCATCTAAAGTGTGTGAGAAAGGTTGTGTGGCTGGGGTAGATCCTAAAGTGGGTTATTAATTGAAGTTGTCTAAAAGTTTGGATTTGTTAAGGCTTAGAAGGGGATTTAGATTAAAATTTAAATATTAATGAATTAAGAATTTCAATTAACATATATTTTAAAAATTAATTGATTGCTACCTTTGTTTCACACCGAGGCCGTGAAGTTTATTTCACCTTCCTTGGGGCTAAGCTAATAGCCTCGTAGGCCTGGGTTACCCAGTAGCAATCGGGGTTGATTAAGTTATTTAAGTTGGTTAGAATTAAAAGAGTGGATTAATATTAAAGGGAGTGGGTTGCTGATTTTAAAGGCTTGATTAATTTAAGTTTGCCATTAATTGATTCGTGGCGTTGTGCCACCAGGCTCGAGGAACCAGCCTCCTTAGGACACTTAGCCCCGCAGCCCGGAGTAGTCCAGCCGATAAACCAAATTAATGTAATTGAAATAGAGATTTTTAAAAAAAACGTTAAATAATTAAAGATTAATCTATTTTAAGGTTTAACACCCCTTAGAATTCATTCGTGGCGTTGTGCCACCAGGCTCGAGGAACCAGCCTCCTTAGGACACTTAGCCCCGCAGCCCGGAGTAGTCCAGCCAATAAACTTCAACTTTAGGGTGGTTGTTGTGTTTTGAAGGGTTTGTTAAGTGTTTTAAGCATTAAACCAGTATTTTCTAGAGTTTTAGAATAAATTTGAGTTTTATGAATTTTTAGAATATTTTAATGATTTAATTAAGGGGTTGAAAATTGACTTTTTGATTAAGCTCAAATTCTGGAATGTTTGTATTTTATTAAAATACTAGACCTTACTACGATCTGTTAGAAGGTAAGTACGTTGAAATCGGATTTTTCTACATTTTATTACGAAGGTTTGAAGTTTTGAACTAGTTTTGACTTAAAGTTGACCGATTTGTTGACTTTTTAAAATATTGCAAATTTCTGGAATTTGATATTTTTAATAAATACTAGAGCTTATTAGGAGTTGAATGCAAGTGAGTTTGGGTGATTTGGATTTTATTTGAATTAGTTATGAATTATCGAAGTTTGGACATTTTAATGGATTTTAGGAATTTCTTAATTAGAGGGTCTCTTTTGTGGTTTTGCTCCAAACAAGTTCCCAATCTCTTGAAAACACCTCCAAAGGTCAGGAACAACCTAAGGAGGGATCCCCAAGTGTTTGGGAGATTTTTGGATTTTTATATTATTATTAATTAATTATCTTAATTAAATATTGGTTTTCACTTAAAATTAAATTAGGGTTTAAATTGCTGTCAAATCAAGGGGCTTTTAATTATCATAGATTAAGGACTGAATTCTGGTCAGTTTGAGGGTTTATATGTAATTTTTGGATTTAAATTGGATTTATTACAATTTTTAGAAGTTTTAAAGGCTTAATTAAGGGTTTAAGACTTAGAAAATTAATTAGGGGACCTAAAGACCTCAAAAATCAGTGAAAATTTGCCTAGGGGCTGAGGGTGTCACTAAGTTCAAATGTTCAAAGTTTCAACTCAAGGGGAAGTGAATCCTAATTATTGAAATTTTTCTAAGTTTTCTATACATGAGTCCTTAATTATTGTCCTTAATTATGTCACTAGTTTTGAATAGGTTCAAATCATAGTTCCTCTAACCCTTTGAATAAACATGACATGCATGAATCACATAAACATAATCAACACCTAAATCTAGGAGAGCCTTAGACTAAGTGGTGTGTGCACCTTAAGCATGCAATTAACTAATTAACATAATTAAGACAGAATGATTATTCACTAATCATCCCCTTCATTTCTATTCAAACATGCTTAATCAACATTTAAGATCTCAAATGACTCTTGAACACTTAAGAATTTACATATATATATATAGAATTTCAAAATAGATATTTAAAATACATAAATATAAATGAATTATATATATATATAAATAGAAATATATATTATAAAATAATTAAATATATTATCAAAATACATGTTAATGGGTTGAAGGATCCACTGATCTCCATAGAAGTTTGGAAGTAATAAAATATATTTCTTGTAATTTTCAAATACTTAATATTTAATTAAATATAAAGAAAGGATGAAAATACTCCAATAATTCAAATTACCTTCAAAACCTATTCAAACAGTATTGAAAATTTTTCATGAGACCAGCCATGCACTCAACAACATGCATGCCAAATTTCAGATAAAAATACTTTGTATATAATTAATTAAAAATGAAATACACATTTCTGTATTTCTTAAATTACCAGTAAAATAATGGTCAAAATAAACTGATTTTATTTTTAAAATAAACTAGATAAAAAACTGAAAAGTTTGATATATTATACTTAATTTTTGGTTATATATTTGATTTACTATGATTTATTAAATTTCAGCAATTAAAACTAATTAAAATACATTATTTTTAATTAAATGGCGGCGGTCAGACACGCGGCGCGCTAGGATTGGCGGGATCGAAACCGCGCGGCGGCGGGGACACGCGTCGGTCGCTGGCCGCTTCACGCGGTTTCCACTTAACCACGTCAGCGGCGCGCTACAGCCGTTGGATTAACCACGGGTTCGATCCAACGGCTGAGATCAGATCGCGCGGTCTGATTTCACCAGGAGAAGATCAGACGGCGAAGATTCGATCCCGCTATTCCGAATGGACGGCCTAGATCTCGCCGGACGGCTGATCGAGCGAGAGATCGAACGCGCGGTCGGATCAGACCGCGGAAGGGCTCGATCTGGACCGTTGATCGAATGATCAACGGTCCAGAAAACGTACACTCGCCGGAGACCGTGAGTGACGCCCTAGAAAACGTATTTCGCCTCGTTCTCTCGATCGGATCGATCATTTCACTTGAAATTTTAAACGTAGATTAAGGGGATGAACAGAAACCATGGGGAATAATTAGTTTTAGCTAAATCCCTAAAAGCGTGAAGCTATTTAAATCCAACTAGTGTGACCTAGATCTAGGGTTTTAGGGAGTTATACCGTTAGATCTTCGGAATTTCTGGATGGTTGAGCTTGTAGATTGTCCAAGTGAAGATCCCCAGCGAAAATCCAAGCTCGAACGCGTCTGGATCGGCTGCTATGGGCTTGGGACGGTCTAGGTGGTGGTTTCGCCGGAGAACTCGCCGCCGGTGACGTGCAACCACCTGGGTTTTGTAGTGGGGAGGTAGAGGAAACTCTGGAGGTTCGAAACGAACTGAGAGCTCGGTCTGGGAGGCTAGGGTTGGTGAGAGAGGCTGCCTTGATCAATTAACCTCAAAAGGTGCCTTTCTCCCTATTCAAACGGGCTGGGCTAGATTGGACGGCTAGGATTGATGCAGGGGCTCTCCAGATGATGCCACCTCTCCCTGGGAAAGCTGGAAGGCTGCGGAAAGGGCTGGACAAGCCTTGCTCCTATTGGGTGGACTTGGGATGAGTGAGAGGAGGGATTGCCACTTATGGCTAAACCAGGCCCTGAGCTTGGTTAGGGGAGCTCCAAGTGAGCTTTAGGGCATAAAGGGGTCGGCCTAAAGCAGCTTAAATCAAGGAAAAGGGTTTGGCATGTGATAAGACCTTCTAGAAGAGGTTTAAGCTTGGGTTTGACCAAGTTGACCAGTCAACTGGTCAATGGAGCTGATGTGGCATGAAGGGAAGTAGGAGCAGCCAATGGGAGAGCTTCCAAGCCTAATCTCACACTCCTTGAGGTCAAAATGGGAAGTTTGACCACTTCAAAGAGGGATTTAGGGCTTTGTTGACTTGGTTTGACCAGTCAACAAGGTCAAAGCTAGTGATGTGGCATTTGAAGAGGTAAAAGGTCATTTAGGATAGTTTGATTAAAAGTCAAAAGTCAAAAGTCAAGGGTAGGGAAAATGGGAGCCAATGTCACTGAGAATTGAGGGTTGACTTGGTCAACTCAAGTTGAGTCAAGTTGACCAAATGTCAAGTGACACTTGATCCTTAACCAAGAATTGATTTGAGTAAGTAATAGGGGTTGAAGAGCTCAGATGAGTTGATTTAACCCATTTAGACCCTCTAAGAGCTAATGGGTCAACCTAAGTTGACTGGGTCAACCAGGCTGACCCAATGGGTGAATCTGGGCTGGACAAATTTGAAAAGATATTTTAAGACCATTGAGGGTGGTTCCTGGGTCTGGGGAGGTCAAATTGATCAAAATCCCTATTTGGGCCCCTAAGGGCCTGTTTGGTCAACCTGGGTTGACTTGGTCAACCAGGTTGACCCAGGGTCTGGGTTTGGGCTCAACAGGTTTAAAATGATATTTTGAGGTCAATGGAAGTGGTTGGGTGACTTAAAGAGGTCATTTGGGTCAAAACACATGTTTGGACCCTTAAAGGGCCTCTTGGGTCAAACCAGTTGACTTGGTCAACCAGGTTGACTCAAGGGTTGGAAATAGGTTCAAAAGTTTTGAAATGGCATTTGAAATTTGTTAAAGGTGGTTGCATCCCATTTGGAGCTCATTTGGTTTGAAATCCCCATTTGAGCCCCATAGGGGCATTTTGGTCAATTTTGACCTATGGGTCAATTAAGGTCAAAAGGGTCTAAAAAAATGCAGTTTACTGCTCAATGGGTTAAATTCAAAGGTCTGGAAGTGATTGAAGGCTTGGATAAGGGTTCCAAGGTCAAAATCTCAAAAGGGTTATGCTCAGTGGCATAGGCTGTAAATATTTGAAGGTTTTACAACCTTTGAATTTTAATTGAGATTCTGGGGTTAGAGCCCTCAGAATGAGCTCAAAATTGGAGGGTAGCCTTTAGAGACATGTCTCATCACTTTGCAAGTGATAGACCCTGAATCAGAGGCCAGTTGACTGGGTTTTGAAATGTTTGAAAAATCTCTGAAAAGGGTGTTTAGGACAGGGCCTTAAGGGTTTGAATTTGAGTTTAAACTCTGGGTTTGGATTTGATTTGAAGTTTGAATTAATTTGGATTTGAATTGGATGGAGTTTGAGATTCAAATTGGTCATAGGTAGGAATCAAATTGAAATTGGAGTGAATTAAGTATAGGAATTGATTTAAAATTGAGGTTGATCAAAGGTGGAGGTTGATTTGAAGTTGGAGTGATCCTAAGATCTAGGATTTAAAGGGATCCTAGGCTCTAGAATAGGCTCTAAAGTCTAGTCCTATGAAAGATCCTAAAGTCTAGAGTGGATCCTAGGGTCTAGGATTAAATCTGGATTCTGGATGGGTCTTAGTGACCTCATACAAAAATGAGGTCAACACCCTC
Organism: Dendrobium huoshanense; assembly: GCA_016618105.1. Taxonomy (NCBI): domain Eukaryota; kingdom Viridiplantae; phylum Streptophyta; class Magnoliopsida; order Asparagales; family Orchidaceae; genus Dendrobium; species Dendrobium huoshanense. Next base: position 60,951,166 of record CM028359.1, on the reverse strand, counting down.
GAGGAGCTACCAGAAGCTTGACGGACTCGCTTTCCTCCAACCATATTAAGAAATCAGTAAGTAAGCAGGAGAGGAGAAGAGGTTTGAGGTGAGAAAACATGGCTGGAATGCTCTGAATTTAAAGAAACAGCCACATCATCTAGGACAAACTCAGAATCATCCAGGATGATTTGGTTCAATTATTGCCTACAGGCCGATTGGTCAAAAAGGCGGTCCGATTGTCCGGGCCGATCATATATCGGTCATGACGATTAGACACAGGCAATCATCTCAAGGAGTCAAGCCGCACGACCGTTGAAAAAGCAGATCGTCTGGGTCGATTAGGTGTATCGTTCAGGATGATGCACAATAATTGATCGTACTGGCTGAAGTTAAAATGTTTTAAATCTGTGCCACGTATATCGTTCAGGACGAACAGTGGATCGCCCAGGACGATTATCCAATAATGGATTGTCTGGGGCCGATTTTAAGGATTTAAACGTACTAACACGTGGATCGTCCGGGACAATCTAGTGTATCGGCCAGGCCGATGACCATAAATGCATTGGCCAGGATAAAAATTATATCGGCCAAGATAATCAAGATGATTAACAGAGTTTGATCGAATTGTCTAGGATGATAAGGTATCATCTGGGATGATGCGTTACAGAAAGCTCAGAAAAGTTCAGTATATGAAATTTTGAAGAGAAATTATCATATCGTCTAGGACGATAGAGGTATCAGCTAGAATGATGTGACAAAAATTTAAAAACCAAGGAAAGATAGAGATGATCAAAGAAAAGCCCCAAACAAATAAATAAAATAAAATAAAATAAAAAGCTAACAAACAATAACGAAAAAACTAAAAACAATCAAAGGAAAGAAAAATGAAAAAAAAATGTTTTAATTTTTCTTTTTCTTTTTGTTTTTAGCAAAGCAAGCATATGACAAATTGCCCAAATAATTAAATTTTAAAGATTTGAAAGATCAATGAGTTAACACTGTCACAATCTGAAAATGGTAGAATATCTGATCCTGTTAACCCTAGCTCGAACTTCTTTCAAGATAAAAATTATCTTTTGAAAATAAGAGGTATAACTCAGAATACATTGGATAAAAAGAAGATCCGTTCAAAACTTGGTTACAAATAAAATATCTTATAAAATAGTATACCAAAGTAATTTATCATTATCATGAAATTTGAAATCAAGCCTTTGAAAACATCAAATAACCCATGAGTCCTTCTAAGTTTTAAAAGTTTTGAAAAGAGTGGATTGCTTGTATTTAGTGGGCTCATTTTATGCCTCTTGTCACTTTGATTGGATCTTTGAGCATCTTTTGATTTTTGATACACTTTCGTATATAACTTTTCTTTTCAATATGGCGTCATTGGCCACTCTCTTTTTTTCGCAAGCTAAAAACTCTTTAACAAACCCTTAAAAAAAGGTTCTTAGATGTGATTATATCTTCTAGATATTAGAGAAGAGGAGCTCTCTTTCTAACATAGGGAAGAACAAGCAACAAAATGAAAATCAAAATCATATGATAAGTGTAACGGCAAGATTTCAATTAACTTGAAAGATATATAAGAACTTTGAATTATATATATAAGATAGACTATTGTAGCAAGATAAAAAGATCTTAATTTCAAAAAAACATTTGTTAAAATGAGATAGACTTTTATTTAGAATAGAAAATTATATCACCAAAAGATGTTAGAGGGAGGGAAACCATCAACGGTGTTTTCTCCTTTAGCCGATTTAGAAATGCTAATCATTGACCATAAATCTCCAAAGTTTAAGAACGAGGAAAAATCATCATAAAGAAAACAAAAGTAAAAATGACTAGAACAACTAAACCAAAACTATCGCAAAAACAAAACATAATAATAATCAAAATGCAATTCAAGAATTTGTTAAGCAGTAAGTTTAAGCAGTTATGAGCTGTGAGCCTCTGTTTGTCCAAGTATCCTATGCTCTCATGAGGTCTTTGGTGAGAGCAATCCTACAAGAATCAATAACTGTCAGATTTAGAAACCCAAAAAGGTTTGGTTCCCTTCTCATGAAAAGTAGAATGTAATGCATGTGTGCTATGCTGTGAATTATGGAATTTTGATCTCCACACCCAATTTGTACTACGGTGAACAGTGCAAGTGTGTGAGATGTGTCGTAGCATGCCACATGAAAAGCATCTAATACCAGGAAAAGGATTTCTTAAATGGTTTGGATTGTAATGCCTCTTCCTAGGTCTTAGCTTTAGATCAAAAGTAGGTGTCATCCAATTTCTCTTAAATGAGTCCAATTTATCTTTAAGCCTCAAATTAGTATTTTCTAAAGCATTATTATCAATCCTTCAGTTGCGCTCTATTTCTTTAGATTTCTTCAAATCAGATTTGAGTGAGGTGTGTGAAACTTTTAATGCATCATGCTCATCAATTAATTCCGAATGCTTTTTATTTAAATCATCAAATTCATCAAGTAGAGCCATGTGATTTGAAATAATTGTAGAATGATCTTTGAGAATAATTTCATGCTCTTTTTGTAAATTTAAAAGTTTCAACTTCAAACTAGCATGAGTTTTCTTAAGTTTTTTGTATGATGCATGAATTTTTTCACAAAGTTCAAACAATTGATCATAAATTGGTTTACATACCTCTTCTTCATCACTTTGATCAAGACGATCTTCTGCCATTAAGTACAAGTTTGTTGTTTCATCTTCAAGTTCAGTCTCCGATGAATCAGTTGCATAATCTACCCAAAATGACTTTTGATGTCTCTTTTTGTCCTTCCCGAGCTTGGGTTTTTCCTTACCCTTTTCTTTGCTTGCGTGATCTTGAAGTGTAGGAAAATCCGCTTTAACATGTCCAGACTTTCTGCATTCAAAGCAAACAACATCAGAAGATCTTTTAGAATATTTATTATCCTTACATTTTCTCCAACTTTGATGATGCTTATGCTTCTTTCTTAGAAATTTTTTGAATTGCCTTGTGATTAAGGAAAAGTCATCACTTTCATACCTGGAAGAGTCAGAGTCCGATTTGTGCGCTTTCAATGTAACTATTTTCTCTTTCTTTTTCTCATCTGCATCAAGATTTCTTTGATTCACCCCTTGCTCGTAAGTAATGAGTGAGCCAAGTAAGTTATCAATCTAATAGGTGTTTAAATCCTTATATTCAGTTATAGCAGTGATTTTATCATCAAAAGAGGAAGGCAAGCATCTTAAGATTTTGTTCACTTTTTCATAGTTTGAAAGTTATCTTCCTAAGGCATGCAAAGATGTTATAATTTGAGTAAATCGTGTATACATATTAGAAATTGATTCATAAGGTTTCATACGAAAAAGTTCATAGTCATGCAAGAGAATATTCAAACGAGATTATTTCACTTCATTGGTTCCTTCATAAGTAATACACAACTTATCCTAAATCTCTTTTCCAATAGAACAAGTAGAAACACACATGTAATCCTCATACTTTAAAGAACATAAAAAATAGTTCAAACACTTCGCATTCAATTGGGCTAAATCTCTTTCATCAGTAGTCTATTCAATAAAAGTAACTTTAGTTTTAATTCCGTTAATTTCATGAGTAGGTGGAGAATATCCTTCTTTAATAAGCATCCACATGCGATAGTCAGTTGATTGCAAAAAAGTAGCCATGCGAGATTTCCAAAAATCAAAAGGAAGGTTGTCAAACAAGGGAGGTCATGTAATAGAATATCCTTCAGTTGTATTACGATTTCCAAAGTTAGCCATGGATCAAAATTCAAAATGTTTTCAAACTTTGTTTTTATGAATCCCGCTCTGATACCACTTCAAAGTTTGTTAGGGATGTTAGGCCCTATGAACTAGTCCCAAGGCTAACCAAGAGGGGGGTGAATTGGTATTTTTAAAAATTCTTTAAAACCAAGAAAAAAAATATCACAAACCAAAATTACCACGAAAAAACAAGTGGGAAAAATTAAAGTGTGGAAGCAGTAAAAGAACACAAGTGTTTATAGTGGTTTGATCAACTTGACCTATGTCCACTCCCCGGAGGCTCCCTCCAAGTATTGCAATACCAACGTGACTCTCCTTTAGCCTCCACAGCTAGGCGGAGAAGCTCTTACAAAACACCTCATTTTTGCCACACCCGGCAAGGCAGAGAACCCAACTCCTTTTGCTTCCTCCTGAAAAAGACAGAGAACCACGATCACTTGCTGAAACTTACCTCTCCCAACCCTTCCAAGGATAAGAGACTCTAGGGAAGAAGAAGTGGAATAATGCTTGGAGCAACCCTTGTGAACCCCCTCACAAGCTCCCCCTCATAAGATCCTCTCTCTTTCTCTCCCTCTCTCTCTCTCTCTCCTTTTGGTTTTCTCAGGTCAAGACAGCAGCCAAGGATGTTCAAAAAAATTGAACAAGAGCTCTTAAATAGAAGAGCTTCAAAGGAGCTCATTAATTGCAAGTTGCCGACTTTATCGTCCTGGCTGATCAGTGCAAATCTCATAAGATCGGCCAGAGCATCACCCTGAATGCAAACTAGACGATTGAAAATTTGTTTGATCTTCCTGGATTATATCATGATCGTCCCTGCCGATCAGTTCAAATCAGAGGAAAATTGTCCAGAGCATCGCCTTGAATTTGTACTGGCCGATATTTATCGTCAAGGAGCAACCAAAGTTTTTTGAATGGATCATCCAGGCCGATCTTGCGATCATCTAGAACGATGTAATCGTATCAATCATCCTTAATTACTCCCATGATTGCCGGATCAATTTAGGCATAATTATACAATATCGTCCAGGCCGATCAAATAATCATCCTGGCCGATTTCCAAAAGTACAGAATACCTAAATAGATAATAGCGGCTATCTCTTTCTATTTTGAGACTATCGTCCTGGCCGATACATGTATCATCTAGGCTGATGAGCTAATGATGGTTGTCTTAACAAGAAATCCTGATTAGAATTTCTGTTTTGAACTCGATCGTCCAGGCCGATATAATATCGTCCCGGTCGATGTGAGTAAAAAAAGAGATTCTAAATCTCTCAAGTGTGTGTGTGTGTAGGATTACTTAGTATTAGTCACTACAAAGATTACAATTGACTCAAGAAGGGGAAAAGAAAATTACAGACAGACTCAGACCTAGTCTACCCAATCTTGAGTTGGTTCCTGTTATCATCCAATCTTTGAGTCCTGAAAAGTCAGTAAAAAAAGGCAGTCATAGTGAAACAAGATTTGTTTGCTATCATCAAAATCATAATCCAAAAAACAGGTCTGTAACAGGTTCTATCATAGAGATGAATGCAAAATGACTAACCGCCTTCCTAAGTCTGTGCCTAGTTCTTACACCTTCCAATGGGTCTCCTAAAATAAATTATTTAGGATGACTAGAAGAGTATCTCCATTCTAGGTAAATCTTCATGAGGTTCTCCACTTTCTCCTATGGTTATAGTTTCTGCTTCCTGAATTGCCTCAACTTCATCTTCTTAAAATTTGGGTTCAGAGGACTTATTTGATTCATCAAACAATACATGGGTGGACTCTTTTACTACTCGGGTTCTCTTATTGAAGATTTTATATGCCTTACCTATAGATGAATAACCTAAGAAGGCACCCTCATCAGCCTGTGATTAAATTTTCCTAAGGGAAGTTTTTCATTTATTAAAATAAAACATTTGCAACCAAAGACATGCAAGTGTGAAAGATTTGGTGTCTGATCCTTAAGGAGTTAATAAGGTATTTTATTCAACTTTAACCTAATATTTACCTTATTTAAGACATAACATGTTGTGTTTATCTCTTATGTCAAAACATATATAGGAAGAGTGTACTCAGGTAACATTCCCTTAATAGCTTCTACCAAGTTTCTATTTTTTCTTTCTGCTATTCCACTTTATTGAGGAGTTCTAGGGGAAGAGAAGCTATGCTTTATTCCTATATCTTGATAGAAGGATCCAAATTTTTCATTTTGAAACTCTCCACCATTATCCTTATGGATTGTTGAGATTTCGCATCCTAATTTTTGTTGAATCTAAGTGGAGAATGTCTTAAATTCCTCAAACAAATCATTCTTATATATTAGGAATCTTACTCAGGTGAATCTAGAGAAGTCGTCTATAATTACAAATTAATAATTCTTCCCATCTATGATAGCTTTGCTAATGGGACCAAATAGGTCCATGTAAAGGATTTCTAGTGGTCTAGATGTATTAACATCATTGATTGAATGAAATGATGATTTTACTTATTTTCCTAGTTGGTAGGGATCACATAGATTATCCTTAGTGAATTCTAACTTAGGTACGCCTCTAACTATATTTTTCTAAGTGTTTTCATACTAACATGGCATAGTATCCTATGCCATAGCCATGAGTTATATATTATTATTTTTAAATAATGTGAATTTAAGTTTTCAATACAATCAAGATCTAACATATAAATATTGTTTATTCATTTTCCTTCTAATATAAGTTTTTCATTTAGGCTTATCAAGCATTTGTCGGAAAGAAAGTTTATGTCAAAATCTTTATCACACAGTTGACTAAATCTTAATAAATTATACTTTAAAAAATCAACTAATACAATATTTTCAATTAAAATTTTTTTAGCATTTCTAATAATGCCTGAGCTCATTACTTTCTGGTGGTGTTGCTCCTAACGTCAGTTTGCCTCTAGTCCCAGTCTCTAGTGTAATGAACTTCTTCATGTCTCCAGTCATTTGTATTGAATAGCCACTGTCTAGGTAGCACATGCTCTCACTAGGTCTTTCACGAGAGCACCCCTACAAAGTCATTCAAGAGTTAGATTTGGGAACCCAAGTGAGTTTGGGTTCCTCCTTATACTTGCATAAATGAGATGTATGCATGATATTTTGTGATGAATGCAATTTAGGTCTCCACACGAGGTGTGTCCTACTGTAAATCATGCAAGTGTGAGCTATGTGAACAAATAAGCCACAAAGAAAATTACCTAACACCGGGAAATGGGTTTATTAATCTATGTGGGTGGTGATGCATCTTCTTAAAGTTGTGTGATGCATACAATACTAGGAGTTTGCTTGTTTGTATTAATGTGAATCATATTTTATCTTTTTCAAATGCTATGATTTTTGTTTTCAATGTATTATTTTCATATTCATATGCTGCCACTTACACTTTTAGTCGATGTTCATTATTTTCTATTTCCCAAGCAAGTTCCTCTAAATTTTTAAAGTCTTTTTCTAATTCAATATGCGATGTCTTCAAGGTTTCATGTGCATCAAATAATTCAATATTCTTCTTATTTAATGCATCAAACTTATCAAGCAGGGATATGTGATCTCTATCTAAATCAAAATATTCTTTAACTAAGTTAGCATGCTTAGTTTGTAAAGTATTAAATTCAGCATTAAGAGTAGCATGCATTTTCTTTAACTTTCTATATGAATCATGGATTTTCTTAGAAATAATCATTAGCTCTTCTTATGAAAGTTAACATACCTCATCTTTATCCTATTGACCCAGATTATCTTTAGCTATTAGACTCAAATTTATTACCTCCTCCTTTGCTTCTTCTTCTAATGATTCTGCGGCAGAGTTGGCCCAAAATACCTTTTGTGTCTTCATCTTACATTTCTTATATTTTTTCTTCTCCTCACCTTTTTCCTTAGTTTGCTAAATCTTTATATTGGGGAAATCAACTCAAAGGGGTGACCTATTTTCCTGCACTCAAAACAAATCATATTAGATGAAACTTTAGTACTTTTTGAGCTTTTACTATTATTCCAATTATTTTGATGATGCCTTTGATTTCTTTTCAAAAAATTCTTGAATTGTCAGGTCATCAAGGCTATATCATCATCTTCCTCTGCTACAGATCTCTCACTTTCTGAGTTGTTTTCTTTCAAAGCCACCATCCGCTGCTTCTTCTTTTCTCTTGCATCATTTTGCCTTTGACTCACTACTTACTCATAAGTAATGAGTGACCCAAGAAAATTGTTAATTGAATAAAAGTTTAAATCTTTAGATTTAGTAATTACAATAATTTTAGCATCATAAGAACTCGATAAGTATCTCAAAATCTTATTAATTTTTTTAGAATTAGAAATTTCTCTACCTATTGCATACAATGATGTCACTATCTGGGTTAACCTAGTGTACATGTGAGATATAATTTTACTAGGTTTTATACGGAAGAGTTCATAATCATGTAATAAAATGTTTGATCTAGACTATTTAATCTCACTAGTTCATTTGTACATGATACAAAGTCTAACATAGATCTCCTTACCAGTAGCACAGGTAGACACCCTTATGTAGTTCTTTGACTTTAATGCACAAAAGAAATAATTAAAGCACATTGTAATTAATTGGGCTAGATCCCTATCCTCTTTGCTCCATTCACTAAAAGGAATTTTAGTTTTCATGCCATTCATAAGTTTAAAAGGTACAGTGTAACCATCTTAAACCAACATCCATATATGATAATCTATAGACTGTACAAATTTAAACATTCTAATTTTCCAGCAATCAAACTGTATGTTGTCAAACATGGGTGGATGAGTTATAAAATAACCCTCCATAGTATTATGGTTACCAAAATATTCCATGATTGATTTTTTAAGGTCTTCCAAAACACTATTTTTGAAACCCCACTCTGATATCAATTGAAAGTACGGGATGTACCAAGTGGGGGGGTAAATTAGAAATTTTTGTAATAAATAAATAATCCTAAATAGAAGTTCTATTTTTTTATTTTTTATTTTTTAGATAAAATTTTACTTGATGTGGAAGCAAATGATTAAATCATGATTGCAACATAACTCATGAAATTTTAAATCACAAAAAAAAGATCTAGAATATAATCTTCATCAAATAGTTATAGCAAATATAAGAATCAAAACATAAGTAAAGTATAGAAAATGGAAAAAACACACCAGAAGATTTATAGTGGTTCAGTCACTTGACCTATGTCCACTCCCCGGAGTCCTCCACTCTAGAAATTTCACTACTCAAAAGTAATTCTCCTTTTGCCCCCATAGTAAGGAGGAGAAGCCTTTATAAAACCTCGCTTTCATCTTCCCCGGTGCTACTGAGAACCAAATGCTATATCACCCTCCTGGTGACGGCAGTAATCCTTCTCTTTATTCTCCCTCTTCGTGAAGGTAGAGTACCATTGAGGGCACTGACCTTAAAGGATCTCTCTCTTAGAAAGTTCCCCATAAGATTTTCTTGGGCCACAAGATCACCAAGCGTGCAACAGGATTGGAACAATCGTGTGATCCCCTCACACTCCTCCCTCATAAACTCACCTTCTCCTTCCTCTCACAAATCCAAAATCTCATCAAGTAGCTCCCTCTCAAGAAATCCTCTTCTTGTCACATTCCTGTCTCATATATTATCTTTTAAAATATAAAAGTATCATATATAAATCAGGCTTTAAGACACCCTAAAATTTCAATTCATCTGTTTCTATTCATATAGTACGATCCAAGATTGTAAAATATGATTAGTTCAAAATAGCCTTCATCCTGGTACGAATGAGTATGAATAAGCAATTTTTTTTAACTCTATCATATAGTACAATATGTTATATTCCTTATGTTCATACAAGATGAATACTGGGATGACCAAAACTTGTCTATGTTCATCATCTGGTACAATCCACTTTATACAGTAATCTATTAAAAGCTTCAGGTCGTTCGATATGATATTTATATTATCCAGTATGATTAGTTTAAAATTCAAGGGATCATCCGGTACAATATTCGGGACGATCAAAAATAGCTTCGGTTCATCATACGGCATGAAACATATCATATAGTACAATCACCAATTAGTAATTAATCCTTGATTTAATTAACTAATCACTGGGTTAATTTAAGTAAGTATTCAAATATTTGTACTATATGATTCGATCGCATAGTATGATCAGCTCAAAATTTAAGATTTAAAACTTACTTAAATTAATCTTGTGGCTAGGGTTTCAAATTACAAACACATCGTACAGTACGCTAAGTATGATTAGTTCACAAAAAATAGCTGTTTAGCCATATTAGTTCGTACAATACGATGTAAAATTATATAGTATGATATACATAGAATAAAAAAAAAATTCTTAAAAAAAAAATCTCCCCCTGTGTGTGTGCATGGTTGCTCAGATTGCATACACTTTATGGCTAGACTTAAGAAAAGAAAAAACAAAATAAATTAAAAAACATATAGAGTTATAGACTTCACATCCTACTCTACCCAGCCTCGAGTCTTCTTGTTGTCTTAAGCAATATGTGATCTCCCTGAAATGTTAATACTCACAGACAAGAAGAACATTAAAAGTATTTAATGAATAATGAGATAATTCAATCGACATTATTTTTCATCGTCAAAATCTTAGGCTAGGGGTCATGGACTGCAACATTCTTTAGGATGGTATAATGTCAATCTACGCATATTTGACTAAAGGAAAAATTGTGTGGCATGAAAATAAAAAAATTTCCACATGAACAACATATGGTGGTTTGTGGCGATGATCATAAGCATATAACATCGAGGAAATCTCTAGAGTTCTTCAATTAATCAAACTCTCAACAATTCTAATTCAATATTCAAATCTCCCTTTTTGTAAAGAATGAGGGTCTATTTATAACTTAGATGATATTTTCATAATTTAAGCCAAAATGTCCAAAACTCTCCTATAGATTTTTGATATTGAGCTCTCAATCATAAATCATCTTTAAAATGTTCGAGTGCTTTAATAATATGATAGTTGAGTGATCATGATCTCCTTGCATTTCACTTATCAAGATGAAAGTGAATGATATCTTTAGACTATATGATATAATTCATAGACTATGATATTTTTCTATTTTAATTTTAATTATTATCATAGATTTTCTTCTTTAATTAGGTAAATCATATTAATTATCATACATTATGATATGTTAAAATTTGAATTTATCTTTTTTTGAAAGATCAAATAAATTTTATTTGATCCTAGTTGTATCTGATCGCATGTTTCGACCGTGGTTTTATAGTACCCAAGGTTTTGAAAACCGGACCGGATAATGAACCGGAAGAAGGAGATGTTCACGGTTCGACCGGTCTAATTGGGGTTGAACCTAATGACATAATAAATAATAAGTATTATTTAAATTTAATAAAATTAACACAATAATAATATTATCATTTAAAATATGAGACACAAAATTAAACTAAAAAAATTATGAAACATAAAACTTATATAATTAAGTAAAATAATTATTTTAAAATTTCACATAAAAGTAAAAAAAATTAAAACTCATAGTTATAAGAATTTACACTCTTAAAAATATGATAATTTTAAATTTAAATATTTTTCAAATTTTCAATTTGAATTTTATTTTAAATTTAATTTACATATAACCATATAATTTAATATAAATTATTATTAATTTATGTTACATATTTAATATAAATTTAATTCTAACATAAGTTTATAAATTTAATATAAACTATTTTTATTTTATATTATATGATTAAATATATTTTACATGTTTATGATATGTTGCACACAAAAGTTATTTTATAAATTTATATCTAAAATCATTAATAAATAGATAAAATAATTAATGGTAAATTATTTTTTATAGTGTATAAATAAATAAATTTTTATTATTAACTAATAAATAATTATCATTCTCATAAAAATAATTAATTAAAAAATCGGTTTAAAAATAGGTTTTTTCGCCATTATATATGCTATGAACTTATATACTCCTCAACTCTTTTCTTTAGTTCGACATCCCTTGGAAACACTTTCTTGCTATTGTTTATATAGCCTTTTGAGTTTCCTTGAATAAAGTGCTCACATGGAGGGTTCATGTGAAGATGTTTCATGATGGTTTGAGGGTAAAAATGGATATAATAAAAAATGTATTATAACTTTAATTAAATGTTTTAAATGGATATTAATTTATTTATTTAAAAAAATGTTTAAAATTTGTAGGATTTGAACCGTCCAGTTAAAAAATAATAGGGCCGGTTTGCCGGTTAAACTGGCGGTTCTGACCGGTTCAGTCCGGTTCTCAGTCCGGTTTGATGCAGAAGTGGTTTTAAGACTGAACCGGACCGATTATGTGACCAGCTCATGGTTGAACCGGTAGAACCGGTCGGTCCGATCCGATTTTTCAAGCATTGATAGTACCATTATTTTACAATTCTGTTTATATTTTTTTGCTAATTTATATAGATTGATTCTCTAGAATTTTTAAAAAAGCCATGCATATTGTTTAATATGATCTAAAATAAATCAAGTATTTTATCTAACTCAAAATTTTCTTATTTTTAATTTATTTATCTCTTGTGTGTTTGCTTGATTGTTCCTTAAAACATACACTTTTGAAACATTGCAAGAAGACTCAAATAAAAGAAAATAAACGCCAGTGACTGTCTTTTTTTTTTAATAGCTTTACTTCCCTAACTTAAGACGAATTCTTATTTGATTTTCATCCAAAGTGTGTGTCAAATATCATTTATCCTTTTTTTTCAATTCATTTAAAGTAGTAGTTAAACAAGAAGGCTTGTATATAAAACTTCATCATCTTAACATCATCAAAACAGACTATGTTATAAAAATCATAATACTAGTAATATTACCTGAGACATGGAGTCCAACATGAGATGCTCATTTTGACTATATGCGCCTAAGATTCAATGGTTTTTTATCAATTTATTTTTCTTATACAAATCTAGCTAATCTTCATGCTGTAAATTTCTGATTATTTGAACATGGTTCATAACACTTTTGGGTTCTTCTATATATATATATATATATATATATATATATATATATATATATATATATATATATATATATATATATATATATATATATATATATATATATATATATATATATTTTTTTTTTTTTTTTTTTTTTTTTTTTTTTTTCATATCAAGACATCCAATTCCGCTATAAATTTGTTAAAACTAGAGTTGAAATGATCTTATATTTAATTTAATTATTATATCAAGATTTGTGCTCGACTGTATAACTTTTTTGATGAAATAGAAAGGCTTCATTTGGGACGATTTTCTTTCTACTTTCTAAAGCATTTTTTAGCAGAAATTTTTTGTGGTAAAAAGTTACTTTAGAAAGTAGTTAAAAAAGTCTCAAATGAAACCTAAATATCATTAATATATCGAGGTTATTACCAAATTAAAGAACATCGTTAAACAAAAAATTTCAAATCCTCTTGCAAAAAACAAAAGATTACGTAAACTTTTGAGCTTCCAATAACAAATCTTTATGCACCTCTAGTTAGTTTGCCAACCGTCATATAGGCTGCCATTAGCTTCTTCTTTTTTTTAGGCTGCCATTTGTTCTAAACTACTGTTGTCACATCTCAATCAATCATCAACCAGACAGATTGTAGTGAAGAAGGTGACAAGAGAGTCATGTTTTTATGTTATTTAAGGTTTAATATCGGAGAGAGCACTTATCGTTGCAGGATGTTAAGTTCCTCCGCTAGCATTCCGTCATGCTGTTCTTTTCTGCGTTCATGTCGGTAAAGCCTCTGTCACTTGGTTTGACTTCAAGGGAGTTTCCCTTTCCTTCTCTTTGTGAATTTCGTGGTTTTCATTTTTTCTTTGGTCGGTTTTTCCCTTTTTCAGCTTGTTTTTAGGTTGATGGCAGCTAACCGTCTAGTTAATCGTGGTTTTTTTTTAATTGGAAAGTATGCTTCTAGTTCCTTTAGTGAAGCTTTGTCTTGTGTTTCCCACTCCTCAAACTTTCCTGACCTCAAAATATTTTTTGTGGTTTTCTTTTTTTCTTTGGTTTGCCCTCACTGTGGATTTCGGAAAAGAAAATTCCTTGCCCTTGCTACCCCTTTCGAATTCGCCTTGGTTAGGAAATTTCCTACGCGTAGATGCTATCCAAAAATTCTATTTCAATCTCAAGCTAAATGGTGATTTCTCTGTTACTATTCTTAATCCAAAACATGTGTTCATTAAGCTTGTTAATGACTTAGATTATAATAGAGTTTTTTCTCATCACTTTTATTTTGTGAATATTTGCTTTATGAAAATGTTCTAATGGTCTCCTACATTTGATATTGATGTTGAGTCCCCCATAATTCCAATTTGGGTTTCATTTCTAAGCCCTCACCTATTCCCCCCTCGGGGAATCCTCTATGGTCTTGGTTTACTGTTTGGCAGGCCTTTTAAAAATGATAATGCCACTTCTATCTGGTCTCGGCCCTTAGTTTCTTGAGATTTAGTTGAGTTAGATGTTACTAAAAAATTTCCAATATAAGGTATGGGTTGGTCCTTATAATTTGGGTTATATCCAATATGTGGTTATAGAGGATTTTTCTTCCTATTATCCTCATTACAAATCATTGGGGCAATCAAAATTGAAATGTTGTATTTTACACCCTCATTGGCATAATCCTTCCACTATTATCCCTATCTTGCATAATGAGGTTGTTAAGGAATCCAATGGTGTGAATGATCCTATGAAAGTTAATGGTCGTGTTGATTTAGCTTTGACTAGAATTAGTGTTGGTGCTATTGAAGGCCACTCGTTGGAGCCCGACCCTGAGAATTTTCCTCCTACTGCTCCTAATGCTAATGTCTCTATGAATATTATGGTTGATTATGTTCCTTCTGGTATTAACAATTTTGTTATTGATTGTGTGGCCCTGTTTGTGGACTTGCTAGTTTCCAGTCATGAGACTTGTGTAGGTAACAATAAGTAGATGGCTTATGGTGATCTTAAATTTGTTTCTTCCCCTGCTCTTGTTGAGATGTTTTCTTCTCATGATAATCTGCATGGGGAGGATATTGATTTATGTGATGTTAACATGCGGTTGTGAATGACTCTTCTAGTTGATTGGGTATTGCTTTTGTTTGGTTCTCCTCTTAATGTAGGGCCAAATCATAATGTGCCATTAATTGGTATCCATGTTTCAATTATATCCAATGATACATTAAAAGCTCATTTGTCTTCCAAAATTTTAGACAATGTTGTGGATCATTCTGATTGGTTAGATGAATCATTCTCTTCAGCTTGTGTGGTTGCAAGGGATGATTTGCATGAGCTGGCTGATGATTTGTATAGTTTGAATGTTAGTTGCATTGATGAGAATGCTTTTATGGTGACATTGCTACTGCTTTCAACTGTGTAATTAAAGTAATTAATTAAAAATAAGGCAAGAAGTTTATTATTGTAAAAAGACATAAGATTGTTAAAAATCTGAATCAGATAAGGAAATTAAAATTTATTTATAAAAATGCTATATCGACATTAGCTAGTAAAATCTCTTTGGCAACTCGTTAGATTTGTACAATGTTTAATTAACAAATAGTTATGATTTTTTAAGCTACTAAGTACAAAGAAATTGGCACAATGTGTAATTTAAATGTCGTCAATTCCTTAAGACAGAAACCCCAGGATTAAGCCTCAGCCTGCATCTGTCTTATCCTGTACGTTGCTTCCTCGTGGAGCGCACAAACAGTGTATTTGTGTTTTTAATTTTCAAAGTTCAATCTTTGAAAGTTAGAATTTTTATTTTTTAATAGAGACCCTGCCAGAAGAATCCAACTTAACTTTTAAAATACTAATGTAGAGTAACTGTATAAATCTTTTCCAAGGCCTCAGCCAATCTAGTGATTATTATTTAATAAATCTTAAAATTTTAGTTGTTGAATAGTAGAAGCTCAGTAGTTCTAAATATTATCTAAAATTTCTATTCAATTTCTCAAGATTATCATTACTCGTCTTTCTGTTCTTTCCAGCCATGCAAAGCCGCAGTTTTGCTTAATCTATACGAATCAAAATTTCAGTTTTACACACACCCAGGTTTTTTTTCGTAATTTCACCTAGAATTTAAATTATTGTTGAAAGACGAATAAAGTATTACCCTTAGATTTATTGTGGCAAAAGGACTTGCAAGCGCTAATATGCTAGGAGGCGCAGTTTTTTATCTGCTACTCAGGCATTACATAATAAATAAACAAAGCATATGGAACAAAGCTTATCGTTATCATCAGAATTTTGTACAAGATAGTTATTTGGAGTAACAATTACGGTAGATATAAAGTGAAGATAAAGATTTTGTTTTGTCGATAATGCCAGCTGAAAATCTTCATTATAATACAAGCGGAAATGAATCTGCAACGCACACTAACCGAGTTGTAGGATTACCATTACAAATTTAAAATAAAAGACTTTCGACACCTAGGTCGAAAAAATAATTAGCTGAAATTATCATTGCATTTAGCTGAGTTGTAGGATTCAGTCCAACAAATATTAAAGGTTAACTAAAAAAAAGAAAAAGTACATCATTGAAATATGATATTTGTACTAAAACTATGTTGATAATTAAAGAGGCTCAAAGATTTTGTTTGGGACAGTTTTTTAATTGTTTTTTAAAATAACTTTTTAGTAATAAATTTTTAATTCAAGAAATATTTTAAGTAAAAAGCTACTTTAGAAAGTAACAAAAAAGGTATTTCAAATGAAACATAAATCGATATATCTATTAATTACTGGTAAATCAATAAAGAAAAATTTTATGGTTCGCTAAGAAATTGCATAAAATTAGCAATATATATTTATATTATAATTTGATTAGATAAATCAATAAATATTCTCTTCAACTAAAAATGCAATTTATTTATTCTATTTTTTTAAAATATTATACGCATAAAAGAGAGCCAGATCAAGGGCAAATTATTGTGTCCGGTTACCTGACATGTGGAGATCCAATCCGGACACGCCACCTCACCCGGATGCACTAGGCCCCGGTATTTTTGAGTGACATGGCGCATTTTTATTGGTGTCCGGACGAATCCGGACACCGGACACAATAATTTGCCCAGATCGAGAGGCACTAAAGTATAGTATAAATATTTGAAAATGATAGTCAAAAGGAGAGAGAAGCTCACAAGGGTTTATTTATTTATTTATCATTTAAAAAAAAAAATTTTAAGCCCTCTTTCTCATTGGAGGTGAAGAAGCAACCCTAAAATGGGGGAGATTTGGTTAAAGTTAAATTGAATAAGGTTGAATGAAAGGGGCTCGGTGGTGACAGCACACAACTCTCTTTGATCAAATCAATGCTTAATCTTTACTGAAAAGAAATTTAAAAGAACAAAAGAAAAGGGAAAGAGAAGAAATAGTTAATGGTGGTACTGTGCTCAGGGCATTCACATGATTTGTGACAGGAATTCAAAATGGTGGGACATGGAAGAACTCAAAAAACCAGCTACATGACTTTTTGGATTCTTCTATGCAATCTATCATTATCTAATTCCATTTTCATTCTTATTTGGGCTCCACTTACCGTTGGTTATATTTCAAATTTGTCATTTGTTTGTTATAATTCAACATGTTCGACTCGTTGAATGACAATTGGCTTTGCATAAGAGTTTAATAACTGTTTAATAATTCATATTTAGTATATTCGGATATAATTCCTATTAAAAAAAAAATATACACAATATCCTTAAAATTAAATTTTCGGAGCCAACTAAGATTTAATAATAATAATAATAATAATCAAATATTGGAGTCTTTTTTTAAGTACTACCTATATACCTAAAAAATAAACAATCATATATTTTATCATTCCGTAATTTGTTTTTTCCAAAGTTAATACTATAATATTGATTAATACATTATTAATGTTACCTACATAAAGGTTTTTGATAACTTTGATATTTGAAGCATGCAAAACACACTTCTATAGTTAAGAGTAGAAAACAAATGTTATTATATACTCATCATCCTCAATCTCAGATTTGATATTAAAATAATATGGTGTTTTGAATTATTTCAGATCAAATTATCACCACTTTTTCATTACAGAACTCTTGATGTTTTTTGAAGGATTTTTTTCTTTTTTCTGATTACTAATGCTTCATATGAAAATAGAGCAACTATACATTAAAATATGTAAGCAATATTACATTAGAAATCGAACAATATAAAAGTACTTTTTTTATTCCTTGATACAGAGAACTTGGTGTTGGAAGTATTGAACGTGTGATTGATTCGTAATCCAGTTCATTCAAATCTCTTGTCAAATTTCTGAAAAGTTTAAATTTTATTGGAGATATTTAGAACAATTAATATAATTTACAAACAAATCACTATGTAAGACTCAATTCCATAATCTCTTAGTTGGTAACCAAAGCTCCAAAACAACATATCAAAGATAATTGTGTGAAAAGCTTTATTTGAAAGAGTACTTGAATTTGTTCAAGCACAAAGTTAGGGCTTTTAGCCATCCAACAATAAAATTACATTTATAGAGTGAGTACTTTATTTCATTAAAATATAGATATGAGAAAATGAATGAATCACCGCTTAAACCAAGGGACACGACCCTAATTATATTATATTTTTACACAAAAAAAAAACTCAATTCTTCAAATAATAATGTCATGTCCTAAAATATTTGAGGCAGTAGAGAAATATAAAGTTTAACGTCTTAGTTTTTTACAAAGATACAACACACAATCAAATAAAAGAGATAATGTAGCATTCATAAGAGTCACGAGAGTTTTTACATGGAAACCCCTATAAAATGGGAAAAAGCCACGAAGCTTGGTCCAGTTTGAATGAATCCATTAGTGTTTAAAATCAATTACAAATGAAACCCTTCATTGGGGGAAAGGCCTTAGTTTGATGTAGAAAATATATATAATATAGAGTGCATTACATGATGGGAATTTGAAAAATTAGTATTTACATGTTTGTTAGGTCTGCAGGACACACTACAGGAAAATCACCGATTTCCGGCGGCCTTTTCCGGCGGTAATTGAACCTTTTCCGGCGGTTTTGAGGTTTTCCGGCGGTTTTGAGGTTTTCCGGCGGTTTTCCGGCGGTTCAGTTACCGCCGGAAAAAACGGCGTAGGAAAATAAATACTGGCGGTTTTTACCGGCGACGAATTTTTCCGGCGGTTTTCCGGCAGTCATAAACCGCCGGCCAGATTAAAAAAAAAAAAAAAAAAAAAAAAAAAAAAAAAAAAAAAAAAAAAAACTGGCCGTGACCGCGCACACCCGCTCCCGGCTCCCGCTGCCGGCGATGCACCCCGCTCCCGGCTCCCGCTGCCGGCGACGTGCTCCGCTCCCGGCCAGTGACCGCGCACACCCGCTCCCATTTCCCGCGCGTGTGCGCCCGTGGCTGCAAGCGGTGAGGCTCGAACGGGAGACCTGTTGGATTAAACCCTTGCTATCAACCGAATTGCCAAAGGTCAAAATAAGATTTTATTCTCAATAGGTTTTATTTAATCTATATTCTAACCGTAAATAAATATAATTTTAATTATTAAAAAAGGAAGTAATTAATTTAAAATAAAAAAATTAATATTTAATATAATATAAAAATTAACTAACTAATTAATTTAAAAATGAATATTAATTAAATAGTTAATATAACTTTTAATAATTATTTGTTAAATCATTTAAATAGTTTAAATTTATTATTATTTTTTAATTTTTAAAAGCCGCCGGAAAATGGAAAAGCCGCCGGAAAGGCCGTCGGAAACTTCCGTGGGAAACTACCGCCGGTAATCCGCCGGAAAGCCGCCGGAAAATTCCACGAGATAATTTTGCGGGAAATTAGCCGTCGTAAAATTTTGTGGGGAAATTAGCCGTCGGAAATCCGCCGGTAATCCGTCGGAAAGCCGCCGGAAAATTTTGTAGGAAATAAGCCGTCGAAAACCGCCGGAAAATCCGCCGGAAACCAGACCGCCGGAAAGCCGCCGGAAAATTCCGCCGGTAATAAGTGATTTTCCTGTAGTGACAAAAGTAGATGGACAAAGGAGGTCATAAAGTTTGTAGTCACATGACGATGGTCGGAAGGACCATTATCGGCGGGCGACAGAGGTCAGAAAGATCGTTGTTAGGCAATGTAGGTTTGAAGGACCATAGTCGCGGGGTGACGGAGGTTGGAAAGATTGCATTCTAGCTATTGAGGTCAAAGGACTGTTATCTGTTGACGAAAGTCCGAAGGATCATACTAGGCAGGGTACTCTACTCTAAAAGACCTTTGTAAGTGATGGAGGTCAGGAGGACCGTAGTTGGTAGGAGATAGTGGTTAGAAAGACCATTGTTTACAATGAAGGTTAGAAGGACCATAATTTGGAGACGAAAGTTGAAGGACAGTAGTCGATGAGCTACAATGGTCATAAATACTATTATTTTGTGACAGATGTCAAAAGGATCGTAGTCTGGCGACGGAGGTTAGAAAACATTTTTGCAACATTCAATGGCCTTTGTGAAAATCTGGTGACAATTGGTAGCCAGTCGAAAGTTTGATGATAGTCCAATGATAGTAGATGACTGGGAGTAAGTCCAGCGACAGTCTGACAATAGTCCGACAATGGTCGGTGGTCTGTCGGTGGTTGAGGAGTCTAGTGGCAAGAGAACTTTAGTTTCACTCTCTTCCTTCTCTTCATCCCTTATTCCCCTTTTCATGAAGAATGATGGGTCTATTTACAAATTTTTGAGTGTCATGGCCAGTAAATGGGAGGGAGATCAAGGGTATGTTGGGAGTAGTTTGAATGGATGACTGATATTGATCACCTTGATTGTGGACCATTTACTAGGCATTTGAATGTCTTAATGATATCAAAATTTGGAAATCTTAGGCTTGTTGGATTCATCTCGTTGAGCTACTCGATTCAACTATAAGAATGTCACATTTGGAAATTATTTGGTCATCCAATTTATGGTTTGAACCATCCAAATATGCTTTGAGTCTTTGATTTGGACCCAATTGTGCTCGAATTGAGTCAAATTTGGTGTCATTAGATTACTCTTTTTGAGACGTTCAATTTGACCATAAGTTTGCTGAAATCAGAGTATGGATGATCCCAAATTTAATTTTGAAATTTTCTAACTTGATTTTACCTCAAGATATATACCCGATCATCATTATTATTCAATGATAGATCAGTTGCCCCCCTATTTTTGGATGTCAAAGTTTGCAAAGTATGAAAATATGTGTCTGAGCTCTTCGAATAATTTCTACACAAAGATTATAATTTACAGATAATTTCATGGCACAATTATTCCCTGGATGACAATGTGGATCTCCTCTCGGGGATGTGAATCAAGTAAAATATGCATAATTATAATTTTAGATTGTTAAGTGGTAGGCTCAATGATCATGATGAAAATTGTCAAAATATTGCCCTCTAAAAGTTTCTAATTTATTTAAAATTGACTACAGAAGATTTGCTTAGCTCCAAAATCTCCAAAATTAAGTTTAGAACATAAAAAAATGTTTGAATTGGACTTTTCGGGTAAAAAATTGAGTCCGGACGCATATTGGCGGGCGAATCGACCGGCTACTGCTAGAGGTGGACAGTGTAACCGACACATCAGATTTGCCTTTTGGAGCATGAAGTTTCTATTGCAACCGGTTATAACCCACTGTGGTAAATGTGTTAATTTTTTTTAAGGATCTTGCGTCCTTTTTTTATGCGAACGGCGGCTACAATGCAGCTATATATATATATATATATATATATATATATATATATATATATATATATATATATATATATATATATATATATATATATATATATAATTTTTTTTACTTTTTTTTTAATTATAAAAATTTTAGAATGGGGCTAAAAAATTTAAAAGACTTTGAAGGAAAGTTTTCCACCCATTTTTAACCATTTCCACACCCTTTTGTCTTATAAATATTCCTCTTTGGCAAGGAAAAAATTGCTCATCTTCTCCTTTCTTCATCCTTTATCTTTCTTAGAATTTTGATCTTCCACTATCTTGAATAGGTGACATCACCTATCAAGTTCAAGTGCCCCTCTCTTGTGTAGAAGTTAGAGTTTTTAGCTTTCCTTTCTGTTTCTTCCTAATTTTCTTCTTACTTTAGAGGCTTTCCATTATTTTTTATATGTGGCATCCCCTACCTAAATTTAGTGCCCCTTTTTAGTGCATAAGGAACTTTCACCTCCATCCATTTTCTTCTCTTCTAGTTTTCTTCTTACATTAGAGGCATTTTACTATTTAGGATAGGTGGCATCCCCCATCAAGCATCAGCATTCCTCTTTTATGTAGAAGAAGTCATGATGAGAGTCTTATTCTCTCAATAGAGAAGTCTTGATCGAAGAAGATCAACTACTTGTTATATGCAAGGATGATTTGAGAAGATTTGATGGTAATAGTACCCGAAGGAGAACTAGTGATTATCAATAGAGGAGTAGAACTTTAATTATTTTGAGCGGAAGTCTTGCAAAAATCTATGATTTGGTAGAAGTCTGGTGGCAATCGATGATCAAAATAAAAGTTCAATAGGGATGGTCAAGTTGCATTCTACTAAAGGCAATATGTATCCATAGTGATGTGGGCGGACATCAGACATCCCTGATGGAAGGGGTCAAAGTAGTGTTTTCTGTCAGTAGTCCTGCTATACACTAAAAGTGTCAATTGAGTGGAGGCTTGATGATGATCAGGTTATAATCTTTCTTTGAAGAAGTTGTAGGAGATGTTTCAATGTGTAGTAGAGAAGAGGTAAATAGAATCCACCTAGGTTATTTGACCTTTTTGATGTTGTTTGTTACTTGATGACATTAATTTATACGGATGATATCGATGAAATTTTATTTTCAATTTCTTATGAAAATGAAAGCATACTCGAATATATTATAAAATATTTTATGTAAATCCAAATGACGTTATATATGAATTTAAAATATTTGTATGAGCTTGATACTTATTTTTTATTTGAAATGAAAGTATACTCGAAGCATATGATTGGAGACATTATACAATTCATATCCCTGGAAGCTAGGAATGGAGGTAAGGTTACACTAGGAGATAATACTACTAGTAAAATTGTTGGCACATGTATGATCAAAAACTTGAATAACATTTTCATTGAGAATGTGTTATTTGTTAAAGGATTAAAGAATAATTTGTTAAGTTTAAGTCAGTTTTGTGATAAAGGATATAGTGTTAAATTTTTTCCACTAGCTGCGTATTAAGCCTAAATAAAAATGATGTATTGCTTAGAATTAGGGTAAATAATATTTATATGCTAGATTTGAACTATATTAAAACTCTTAATACTTTTTATTTAAAAATAATTTCTAATGAATCATGGTTATGGCATAGGATACTTTATCTTGCAAGTATGAAAGATCTAAAGAAAATTACCCAAAAGGAATTGGTTATAGGTATATAAAAAATTAGGCTTTATTAAGGATCATCTTTGTGATGCATGTCAACTAGAAAAATATGTGAAGTTCTTATTTCATTCTAATAAGGATCTTAGAACTAGTAAATTATTAGAGATTATTCATATGGATCTTTTTGAGCTAGTTAGCACTATAAATTTAGGAGGAAATGTATACGGATTTGTGATTATTAATGATTTCTTAAGATTCACATGAATTAAATTTTTATTTCATAAGAATGAATCATTTGACGAGTTTAGAGACCTATCAACTTGGATTCAGAGGTAACTAGTTTGTAAAATTTTAACTTTTCAAAGTGATCACAGAGATGAATTTGAAAATGATAAATTTAAGGATTTTTGTAAGGAAAAAAGAATTGATCATAAGTTTTTAGTACCTAGGACCCCTCAACAGAATGGGGTCGTTGAAAGAAAGAATAGAACATTAATGGAAGCCATTAGAGCCATATTAGAAAAATATTTACTAGGCTGAAGTGGTTAGAACTGTATGTTATATTCTAAATAGGGTGAATATTAGATCAAAACTCAATAAAACACCCTATGAGTTCTTAAGGGAATAACACCTAACTTATCACATTTATATATTTTTTGATGTAAGGTGTTCATACATAATA
This sequence comes from Dendrobium huoshanense, assembly GCA_016618105.1. NCBI lineage: Eukaryota > Viridiplantae > Streptophyta > Magnoliopsida > Asparagales > Orchidaceae > Dendrobium > Dendrobium huoshanense. Next base: position 60,927,397 of record CM028359.1, on the reverse strand, counting down.
ATAAAAAATGTTCTTTAGAAAAATTTGATCCAAAATCAAATGAAGAATTTTTTTTGGATATTCTAGTATTGGGAAATCATTTAGAGTGTTTAACAAAAGAATATTGGTAGTTGAGGACACCAAACATGTCGTATTTTGGAAAAGCCAAGTTTGGAAGAGGATGATTTAGAAAATAACTCCAAAAAGATTAAGAAAATTAATTTGGAAGAAAATTTGGAGATAGAAAATTGTTTACCTAGAGATTTAAAATTTTCTAAAATCACCATAAAGAATTTATTTTAGGTGAACCTAGTGAGGGTGTTAGGACTAGGCATGGACTTAACAAAGAAGTCAACCATTCAACCTTTATTTTAATAATAGAACTCACAAATATAAACTAAGTACTTTTAGATGAATTTTGGATTTTAACAATATATGAAGAATTAAATCAATTTGTAAAAAATGATATTTAGGAATTGATTGCAAAGCCATATCATTAAAGTGTAGTTGGAACTAAGTGTGTATTTTAAAATAAAATGAATGACACAGGAGTTGTTATTAGAAATAAGGCTAGATTGGTGGCTAAGTGGTATAATCAAATTGAAGGGATTGATTTTGAGGAGACTTTTCCCCTGTAGTAAGATTTGAAGCAATTAGGATTTTGTTAGCCTTTGCCTATTTTAAAGAATTTAAATTATTTTAAATGAATGTTAAAAGTGCATTTTATAAATAGGGTGATATAAGGGGATGTTTATATTGAACAACCTCTAGGTTTTGAAAGTTTTAAATTCCCTAATATTGTGTATAAATTAAAAAAGATATTACATGGATTGAAACATGCACCTAGGGCTTGGTATGAGAGGTTAAGTACTTTTTTATTAGAGAGAACATTTGTAAAAGGATGTGTGGACACTACTCTCTTTTTGAAGAAATTAGGAGATGATATACTCATTGTTCAAGTTTATGTTGATGATATCTTTTTTGGATCTTCAAATAAAAATCTTTAAGATAATTTTTCTAAAATAATGAGTAGTGAATTTGAAATGTACTTAATGGGAGATTTAAGTTATTTTCTTAGTTTTAGAATTAAGCAAATTGAGGAGGAATATTTCTTAGTCAGTAAAAATATATTAAAGATATCCTTAAGAAGTATGAAATGGATAATGCTAAACTAGTAAGTACACCAATAAGTTCCTCAGTTTAGTTAGATAAGGATCCAAAAGAAAAATTTGTTGATCAAAATAAATTTAGAGGAATTATTAGATATTTGCTTTATTTGACATCTAACAGACCAGATATTATATTTAGTATTTATTTGTGTGCTAGATTTCAATCAGATCTAAAAGAATCACATTTGACAATAATAAAAAGGATTTTGAAATATCTTTTAGGAACTCAGAACTTAGGGATTTGGTATCCTAAGTATAGCTCTTCATTTGAAATTAATGGATATTCAGATTCAGACTTTGCAGGTTGTAGGTTGATCGAAAGAGTACATCTGGAACTTATCAATTTATAGGAAATTCTTTAGTTTCTTGGTCCAATAAAAACTAAAATTTTGTAGCCCTATCTATTTATGAAGCTGAATATATTGCCTAAGGAAGTTATGTGGCACATGCTCATTGGTTGAAACAATATTTAATTGATTTAGGATTTATAATAGGCATAATCCTAATTTATTGTGAAAACACTAGTGTGATTTATATTTTAAAAAATCATATTCAATATTCAAGAACCAAACATATAGATATAAGACATCATTTCATTACGGATCATGTAGCCAAAGGAGAAATTGACTTAAATCATATTTTAACTGAAAATTAACTTGCAGACATTTTTACCAAACCATTAACTTTTGATACTTTTAGCACATTAAGAACAATGTTAGTTGTGATTGATCTTAATGCTTGGATAAACTCTTCTACAAATTTGATATGTTTTTATGTGTGTTTGTTTTTATTTTTATTTTGTTGTTTTATTTTATTTTGAGTGTTTTTAAATTTCAACATTTGTCACTTATGTAGGTTGATTAAATTTGAGAATTTTTTTTGGATTTTATTTTCTAAGTGTTTTTATTTGTATTGTACAAAATTATTTTTGTACCTTACAAATTTTTTAACATGTCAATCATTATTTTGGAGTAAATGCATAAAAGTTTAATTTTTAACATAGATCATATTATACAATACTATCATCATCCCGTACGATCTATATACATTCGTCTGTATGCATGTAGATGATTATCTAGGTAGAATCAGTTATAAATATGAGATTCAGTGAGGATGAGAGTAGGATAATATCATTTTTAAAAAAGCAATGGATAGAAATCACTAAGTAAGATCTAGGAACCTTTCTTCATTTAAGGACTCAGGGGACTAAAGCACACATATTAACCTCTAAATCTGATTAAGGCTGGTATGAGATAAACAAAACTCTTAGAGGTGTAACTCAAATTGGTCACTTAGCTAGAGTCTACACTTTAAATCAAAATGTCAGGATCATCTAGCATGTCTTAAGGACTTCAATCATCCATAAGGGTGGTGATCGCATAAACATTTCTCCTCTTCGATCCATCGTTACCTATTTGATCATGAATGGACAACCAATTGATGAACCCAACTTATTTTGGATTCCATTCATAACCTTTTTGAAATTTGATTTTCTTCTCATAAGACGAAGAAAAATATTGCTCTAGAACATTTACTGACCTACATTTTGGAAAAGAAGTATAATATTATTCATTCGGATTCTCCCACTAAAATGCCAATATACTTTATCGATGCCTCTTTTCGATCTCTTTTGATAATGAAATTAATTTTATAATTAATCTAAAAAGTGTTATAAATTAACTTGCATTATAAAATTAATTTCATTATGAAATCAAATTTTTCAAAAATTTAAATTAACTTATAACTTGATCAAGTTAAGAATATCAATCTCATGTTCTTTTTAGGCAAACATAATTTGAATATTACTATTACAATTTTGATGTCTTATTATTTGTTATTTTTTATTTTAAATATAATTATTTTTATAATTAGAGAAATTTGATTTTATAAATTATTGATTTTGGAAAGACCAAATATAAAAAAAGGGTTATATTAAAAGAAATGTATAATATATACACAAATTGAAAGAATGCACAATAGTTCGCAAAATAAAAGGAGGCATAAAATTAGTGCAAATAGAAAAAGATGCATAAAGTGTGACATAAATATCTAAAAAGATGCACAATGTTGCCAATTAAATTTATTCTTTCCTCTCTCATTTAATATTTAATTCAAATCAATTTAAATTATAATTATATTTTATATTAAAAATTGAAATTAATTAATTCTTATTTTATCACTTTTGCAATAATTCTCCTTATCCAATTATCTAGAATGCTTCATGACATTGATAATTTTTTTTTCTTTAAGTTGTTCCTTAATTTAAACTTTTTGAATATTTCTTTTTCATCTTAGGTAATTAACTTTGTTATTATAATTATATTTCAATCTCTTTCAAGATCAATTATTATGATTTATAATTTGACATCTTTCATTTTAATGTTCTTACTCCCTTTTTGTTGTTGTCAAAAGGGGGAGTAATATTATTTTGTGTTTTGTGTTGCTTTATGTTTATGTTTATGTTTTAGGTTTTTTTTGTGTTTTTTTTTATTATTTGTGTTTTATATGTTTTTAAAAATAAAAAAAATATATTTTGGTGTGTTATTCAAGGAATTTCCTTATATTCACATGTTTATTCTTTTAGGGGAGCTAAGGAGAAATTTAGGATATATATGTTAACTCAAACAATAATTATTTTGCCATCATCAAAAGGAAGAGATTATTAAGAAAGTTGCAACTTAGTTTTTCGATTGTTAATATTCTTGCAACATATATATTTTTTTGTGATTCCAAATTATATTGTTTTAATTACAATTTCTCATAACATATTTTGGATGTATTGTTCTATTGTTTGTGTGTACAAATATTTCAGGGAAATCATACTCCAAATTATTGAAGACTTCAAATCAAATTAGATTAGAATTCATTGTAAATAAAGTCTATTTTTTTTTATTTTATTGAGTTTGAAAATGTGTGATTGCAATTGAGTAACTGTGCACACACACAATAGGGGAGTGTTTAAAATTATAATTTTTTTAACTAATCGTACTATACAAACTCATTTTGTACGGGATAATTTATTCAGTTATTTTTTCCTACAAGCAGCCAAACAAACAACGGAGAGAAATTTTTTTTAAGTACGGATCATAAGGTATGATGTCGTGTTCATACGTACACTATCCATTGTATAAATTATACAGGTCCCTTTTCATCCCAATGAATTCAAAGTTTTTCTAAACTATTTGTATGGTACGATGTCGTGTTCGTATGGTACGTTGCCATGTTTGTACGTATGTCGTCTAGTTTACAAATTGGATGGATCCCTTTTCATCCCTATGAATTCAAAGTTTTTCAGAACTATTCATACGGTATCATGTCATGTTCATACGTACGCCGTCCATTGTATGAATTGGACGGCTCCCTTTTAATCCCAATGAATTTTAAGTTTTTTAAGACTTTTTATACAGTACGATGTTGTGTTTGTAAGTACGCCGTACAGAGTATAGATTGGATGGGTCCCTTTTTGTTCTGATGAAGATGAAAATTTTCCTAACTGTTCATACAGTACGAACTTGATTTATACTGGATGATCATCATGTATGAAGTCATTTTGCATAGATTCAGAAAAGGTTCATACGCAACATTATTTGAACTATTTATATGTACGAACTTACGATCGTACACACACAAAATGGAAAATTTTAGTTTTCTTGACAATTTTTCATATCTTTCATATAAAAGGTCCTTTAAAATTGAAGTGAAAAAAAGTTTTCTTCGTGATTTTTCAAGTGAAAGTGAAAGAGTGTATTTGGGAGATTGTTTGAGAGAGATTTCTTATAAGAAGAGTGTGAAGGATTCAAAAGGTTACACAAAGGTAAGGATATCTTTGTGTTTTTGGTTACAACTCTTCTTTTCTTCTTTATAGTTAATCGAGTGAAGATCCTTTAAGTAGACGATGGTACTCTACCTACACTTAAAGGGTATGAACAAACGATGGTACTCTATCGACACTTGGAGGGTGTGAACAAATGACGGTACTCTGCTGACACTTGGAGAGTATAAAATGATGATGGTACTCTAGCAACACTTTGAGGGTATGAAAGGAAGACGATACTCTACCGACACTTGGAGAGTGTAAAAAGACGATGATACTCTGCTGCACCGGGGATAGGTGGAAGAGAGGGAATTTGTAAAGGCTTCATTACCTTTCTGTGGGTGCTAATGGAGAGTCACTTTTGGTAATAATAAAATACATAAAGAGGGATTCTTCAATGAGTGGACATAGGTCATGTTGGACCGAATCATTATAAATCTTTATGTTTATTTTAATTTTTTCCACTTTTATTTTATGCATTTTTATTATCGTGATTGAAAAGCTTATTTCAAAAGATAATCAAAGCTGGAAAGTTATTAAAATGGTTTTCCATTAAAAATCTAAGATAAATATTTTAATTACCAATTCACTCCCCCCCCCCCCCCCCTCTTGGTTAGCCATGAGACAATAGCTTAGGTTTAACAACCTATACAAAATAAATAGGTTTTTTTAGATTCACATGGGTTAAATTTTTATTTCATATGAGTGAATCATTTAAGAAATTTAAAAACTTTCGACTTGGATTCAGAGAAAGCTAGGGTGTGAAATCTTATTTATTTAAAGTGATAATAGAAGTGAATTTGAAAATGAAAAATTTGAGGAGTTTTATAAAGAGAAAGGAATTGATCATAATTTTTTAACACCTAGGATCTCTAAGAAGAATTAGGTAGTTGAAAGAAAGAACAAAACATTAAATGAAGCTGTTAGAGCAATGTTGGAAGAATATTTAGTGACTAAATATTTTTGGGCTGAAGCGATTAGTACAGCTTGTCATATTGTGAATAGGGTGAACATTAGATCAAAATTAAATAAAACATTCTTTGAGCTTCTTAAGAGTAGAACACGAAATTTATCACATTTGTTTGTTTTTGGATGTAAGGTATTCATTCATAATAATGGAAAATCTCCTTTAAAAAAATTTAATCCAAAATATGATGAAACAATTTTTTGTGGATACTCTAGTGTTGGAAAATCATATATAGTGTTCAACAAAAGAACTTTGATAGTTGAAGAGACCATGCATGTTGTGTTTGATGAATCTATAATTTTGGAAGTGCCAAATTTGGAATAGGATCAAATTGAGAATAACTCCTAAAGAATATAAAAGATTGATTTGGAAGAGAATGTAGAAATAGAAACTCTTTGTCTAGAGATTTGAATTTATTTAAAAATCACCCTAAGGAATTGATTTTAGGTAAACCTAATGAGGGTGTTAGGACTAGGAATAAACTTAACAAAGAGGGGATCATTTTACTTTTATATCAATGATTGAACCCATAAATATTAATCAAGCACTTTTAGATGAATTTTAGATTTTATCCATACAAGAAGAGTTGAATCAATTTGTAAGGAATGATATTTGGGAATTAATTAAAATGCTAAAAGATCAAAGGGTAGTTGGAACTAAGTGGGTGTTCAAAAATAAAATGAATGATTTGGGAGTTGTGATTTGAAATAAAGTTAGATTGGTGGTTAAGGGATATAATTAAATTGAAGGCATTGATTTTGAAGAGGCTTTTACCTCTGTAGCAAGACTTGAAGTTATTCAAATATTATTAGCCTTTGCTTATTTTAAATGATTTAAATTGTATCAGATGAATATTAAGAGTGCCTTTTTGAATGGGATGATATAAAAGAATGTTTATATTAAGCAACCTACAGGTTTTAAAAATTTTAAATTTTCTAATCACGTGTTTAAATTAAAAATGTATTATATGGACTAAAATAGACATCTAGGGACTTGGTATGAGAGGTTAAGAACTTTCCTATTAGGAAGATATTTTGTGTAAGGAAGTGTGGATACCACTCTCTTTTTGAAGTTATTGGGATATAACATACTCATTATTCGAATATATATTGATGATATTATTTTTTGATCTACAAATAAAAATCTTTGTGATTATTTTTCAAAAATAATGATTAGTGAATTTGAAATGAGTTTAATGGGAGATCTAAGTTATTTTCTTTGTTTTAGTATTAATTAAAATGAGAAGAGAAATTTTCTTAGTCAGTCAAAGTATGTTAAAAATATTTTCAATAAATATGAAATGGATAATGCTAAACCAGTAACTACACCAATGAGTTTCTCAGTTCAGTTGGATAAGGATCCAAATGAAAAATCTGTTGATAAAAAAAATTTAGAGGTATAATTGGAGCATTGCTTTATTTAACTACTAATATACTAGATATAATGTTTAGAGTTTATTTGTATGATAGATTTCAATCTGATCCAAAAGATTCATATTTGACAATAAAAAGGATTTTAGGATATCTTTTGAGAACACAAACTTAGGGATTTGTTATCCTAAGTATAGCTCTTTATTTTAAATTATTAGATGTTCTGATTCAGACTTTACATGTTAGAAGGTTGATCGAAATAGTACATATGAAACTTGTCAATTTATAGAAAATTCCTTAATTTCTTGGTCCAGTAGAAAAGAAAATTCTGTAGCCCTATCTACTTCTAAAGCTGAATAAATTGCCTTAAAAAATTATATGTCTCAAGTACTTTGGTTGAAATAATAATTGATTGATTTAGGATTTTTCAATAGGCACAATTATAATTTTTTGTGATAATATTAGTGTCAATTGCATTTCAACGAATCCTATCTAATATTCTAGAACCAAACATATATACATAAGACATCACTTTATTAGAGATCATGTAGCCAAAGGAGAGATTGAATTGAATCATATTTTTACAAAAAATCAACTTACATATATTTTTATAAAACCACTAGCCTTTGACACATTAAGCACCTTAAGAATGAGATTAGATGTGATTAATCTTAATGCTTAGATAATTTTTTTTGCAAACTTGATATGTTTTTTATGTGTGTCGGTTTAGGTTTTTGTTTCAGTTCGTTTATTTTTAATTATTTGTGTGTGTTCATTTTGTTTTGGTTTTATTTTGTGTATTTTTAGTTTGGAAGCATGTCATTTGCTAAGATGATTTAATTTGAGAAATTTTTCTACTTTTCTTGTATTGTTCTCTAAGTGTTCTATTCATATTGTACAAATATTTTTTCATCATGTAAGAATTCTATAGTGTATGCATGATAGTTTTGGGAGTTAAGCATGTGAAACCTCAATTTTTTAAAGTTTTTATATTATACGATGATGTCATCATACGGTATGATTATCATGGGTTCATCTGTATGAGTGTGGACGGTTTTACCAATTATCTTCAATTATTTATAGCTAATCGTACATATGAAATAATCTTTATCTGTACGATCCAGGTGTCAGTTTCTATAAGGGTTGAATCTAACCATCTTTAAAATAATCTAAAATTTTTTTATCATCCCACACGAATACATGTTTTTTTGTAAGATCAAGTGGTCAAAAAGCCTATATGAAAGGACACCTCAGAAATAATATTATACAAAAAAATATTTCATCTTTGGTAGTTTTCGTTTGTACGTACGAAAACATTTTTATCCCATATAATTTCAAAATCGTACATACAAAGCAAATTTTGTATAGTACAATTAATCATTTTTCTTTAAAAAGAAGGGTTTTGAAATTATTTTCATTAACTTTTATATTCCTTTCAAAACTCTCTAGAGCCCTTACATAGGAAATGGTCAGTTCTAGTAAACATCCTCGAGGTTCTAAAGGATCTTCTTTTTCTAGTGCTATATATTCTTGAAAGTTCATTAGGGATGTTAAGCCCTTATGAACTAGTCCCAAGGCTAATCAAGAGAGAGGTGAATTGGGATTTTAAAATTCTTTCACAATAAAAAATACAATCACAAAGCTCAAACCAAAATCACCACAAAGAAAACCAAAATGCAAAGATTAAATGTGAAAATAATAAAGAAAAGAACACACCAGATTTATAGTGGTTCGATAAAACCATGACCTACATCCACTCCTCAAAGGCACCATCTGAGTATTGTACTAAACTCAGAGTCTCTCCTTTATCCCTCATAGCTAGGCGGATAAGCCCTTAAAAAATCACTTCTACCTTCCCCGGTGCGATTGAGTAGCCGGGTCCTTTGACACCAAAGAGACCTTCTTCTTTCAAGAACTTCCCTCAAGATAAGCCTTGAATCTGATGGTACTAAGTTGCAAGCTTGCCGGAGCAACCGTGTGGAATCCCCCTCCACACTCTTTTAAAACTCCATCCAAGGGTATTTTCTCTCTCTCAAACTCCACCTTTTCCTCTGTCCCTTTCAAGCTTTCTCTTCAAGTTCCGCCAAAAGAATGAAGCTACAATGGCTGCTAAAGACACTTACTAAGTGCCTTGTCAAAGCTTAAATAGTAGAGCTCAAAATGAGCTCATTAATTACAACTTGTCGACTTTATCGTCCAGGATGATATATATATCATCCTAGCTAATCAGTGTAAATTAAGCCCAATCAGCCAGGATGATTTGAGACGATCATAGGAAATTTGTTCATATCATCCAGGATGATAATATATCATCCTGGCCAATTCATATAAATCATGGAATATCATCCTGAACATCGCCCTGAATAAGAGCTGTCCAATGTCCAATCGTCCAATGGATCGACCTAGCTGATTCTACGATCATCCAGGATGATGTGATTGTGTAATCAAATCTTAATTGTTTTCCTTAAATACCAGATTAATTTAAGAAAAATTATACTGGATCGGCCAGGCCGATGCTCGAGACGATGTCCAAAAATAAGTAATACTTAAATAGATATGGCGGTTGATTATTTCTGATTTGAGCCTATCGTCCTGACCGATACAAAATCATCTAGGATGATGTGCTTAATGATGGTTGCCTTAATAAGGATGCCCTAATTAGGATTTTTATTTTTGAACCGATCGTCTAGGCCAATATCAATATCATCCCAAACAACGTTACCAAAAATAGTAAACTTTAAGAAATAGTCAGAAATTCTCCTAAGGTGTATGTGTGGAAGATTACTTAGCATCAGGAGCCACACCAATTATAATAGACTCAAGAAAGAAATAAAGGTACAAACTTACTCAGACCTATTCTACCCAATCTTGAACTGGTTCCAATTATAGTCTGATCTTGTGGACTTGATATATCAGTAGGCAAGGTAGTTGTAGTGAAATAATAGTATTTGCTATCATCAAAATTATAATCCATGAATTCAGATTCGCAACAATCTTCTCCTTTTTTATGTTGGAAAATATTAATGATTGAATTTGCAAAAATGAAAATATTTTCTCCTAATCTCCCCCTCACTAAAATAAAACTTAAAAAATAGGGGAAATTAAAATTTTTGCTGTTTAAAAAAGATAAAGATACAAATAAAACAGTATGTTCTCCCCCTTTAACATTATTAAAAAGAGAATGAGCACCAAAATGTCTTTAAAAAATGAGAAAGTTATCTCTTGATTTTATTCAAAAACTAAGTAAGGAATAGATTAACAATGCATAATCCAAAAAATGTAAGAAATTAAAAAATTGTTAATCCAAGATCAAGTTCTTTTAAAGGCTTAAAAACTTTTTAATCTAATATATAGATTAAGAAATAAATTAGAAAAAGAAACACTAATTTTTTAAAACTCCTTTCATAAAAAATATCTAATATAAGATTAATGCTAAAATTGGTGAATCAGGAATCATGATTTTCAAGGTTAAGTACTGAAAATATCAAGGGTTTTCTTAAGCTTTAAGTAAACACATAAAAAGTAAGCATACTCTTTGTGGGCTCATTTTATGCCTCTTGTCAGTTTTTTGGCACACTTTGCGTATCTTTTACTTTTTTATACACTTTCTGTATCTTTCTCAATTTGGTGTCATTGTGTATCTTTTGATTTGGCATCATTGGCCACTTTTTTTTATTTGACTTCATTGGTCATTTTTTTTAATATGCTACCTTTCTAAAATTTTAAAAATAAAAGTAAACACATTCTATTGACACAACGAACTACTTGATTAAGAAAATTATGAGGTAGATTCATCAACTTGTAAAATATTCTTATGCGATAGATAAAATATAGGGAGATGAAAAAGTTCAGTTTCAAAATCTAATTTAAAATATGATGTATATTTTAAATCAAAAGTAGAATAACCTCTTTTAGGAAATAGAGATTGAGAGTCAAAATCATAAGTTTCCTTCTTTTGACTATTTTTAGAGAAGTCAGCTACAACTTATCTAAGACTTCAAGAAAAATAGAAGGTAGATTTTTTATTTTTTATTTTATTTTTTTAAAGATGGTGATGTGTGTGTTGATGAGAGAAAATACTAAAAAGGAAGAGACAAAATTAAAAATTTAACTAAAACGAAAAGAAAGAAAAAAGAATGAAAAAAGAATAAATCCAAAAAAATAAAAAAATGAACAAAACAAGCAAACACAGAAAGATAAAGCACACAAATAACAGTTTAAACATCATCTTGCTCCTAGTATGATGATTCAGAAGCTAGGTCTGCCTAGGAGATTTTTTACTTTTCATTATTTGCTATTTTTATGATTTGCTTAGCTTTACCCTTTTCTTTTGTAGGAAGAGTTCTCAAATTGGGGTACTGATTTTTCATATGTCCAGGTTTCCTACATCCAAAATAAATAATGTCATAAGTAATCTTAACATTCTTATCATTTTTACCTTTATTCAACTTTTGTTGATGCTTATATTTTACTAAGCTTTCCAATTTGCTTGATACGTCATCGCTTTTGTCACCAACTAAGTCACTTTTTTCCAAGTCTTTAGCATTTAGTACTATCATTTCACCTACATCCAAAAGTCTTTGACCCAAACTTTTCTTGTAGGTAATAAGTGAGCCAATCAAACTATTAATAGAATATTCATTCAAATTTTTTGATTCATAAATAGCAATAACTTTAGCATCAAACTTATCAAGTAAATAACATAGAATTTTATTAACATTTTTAAAGTTTAAAAATTCTTTACCTAAAGCATGTAATGATGTCACAATTTGAATAAACCTAATATACATGTTTAAGATCGTCTCATTAGGTTTTATACAAAATAATTCATAATCATATATTAAAATATTTAATCTAAATTATTTGATTTCACTAGTGCCTTCATATATAGTGTGTAATTTATCTCAAATTTTCTTACCAGTAGTGCGCGTGGATACGAACATATAATCTTCATAATTTAAAGCACAAAAAAAATAATTTAAAGATTTTGCATTCAATTGAGCATTAATTTATTCTTCCTTACTTTATTGATTAAAAGAAATATCAGTTTTAATTCCATCTAAAATATGAGATGGTATAAAATAACTTATTAAAATCATTTGCCACATTTGAAAATCCAGTGATTGCAAGAAAGTAAACATGCAAATTTTCTAAAAATCAAAAATAATATTTTCAAATAAAGGTGGTTGGGTGATTGAATAACCTTTCGCAATATTACGATTAAAAAAATTAGACATGGATCAAAAATTCAAAAGTTTTCAAAAACTTATTTTTATGAATCCCGCTTTGATATCACTTAAAAGTTTATTAGGGATGTTAAGCGCTTATGAACTAGTCTCAAGGCTAATCAAGAGAGAGATGAGTTGGTATTTTAAAAATCTTTCACAATAAAAAATACAATCACAAAACTCAAACCAAAATCACCACAAAGAAAACCAAAGTGCGAAAATTAAATACATAAATAATAAAGAAAAGAACACATCATATTTATAGTGGTTCGGTCAAACCTTGACCTATGTCTACTCCTCAGAGTCACCCCCGAGTATTATACTAAACTCAGTGTCTCTCCTTTAGCCCCCATAGCTAGGCGGAGAAGCCCTTACAAAAGCACTTCCATCTTCCCTAGTGCGGCGGAGTAGCCGAGTCCTTTGACACCAAAGAGATCTTCTTCTTTCAAGAACTTCCCTCAAAATAAGCCTTGAATCTGATGGTACTAAAGTGCAAGCTCCTCGGAGCAACCGTGTGGAATCCCCATCGACACTTCCTTGAAACCCCCTTCAAGGATCTTCTCCCTCTCTCAAACTCCACCCTTTTCTCTCTCCCTTTCAAGCTCTCTCTTCAAGTTCCCTCCAAAAGAATGAAGCTGTAATGGCTACCAAAGACACTTACTAAGTGCCTTGTCAAAGCTTAAATAGAAGAGCGCAAAATGAGCTCATTAATTGCAACTTGCCGACTTTATCGTCCAGGCCGATATATATATCGTCCTGGCCGATCAGTGTAAATTAATCCCAATCAGCCAGGATGATTTGGAACGATCAGAGAAAATTTATTCATATCGTATAGGATGATAATATATCATCCTGGCCGATAGTATAAATCGTAAAATATTATCCTGAACATCACCTTGAATAAGAGTTGTCTGATGTCAAATCGTCCAGAGGATCGTCCTGGTCGATCCTGCGATCCTCCAGGACGATGTGATCATATAATCAAAACTTAATTATTTTCCTTAACTACTAGATTAATTTAGGAAAAATTATGCTGGATCGGTCAGGCCGCTGCCTGGGACGATGCCCAAGATGATGTCCAAAAATATGTAATACCTAAATAGATCTGGCGATTGATTCTTTCTGATTTGAGCCTATCATCCAAGATGATGTGCTTAATGATGTCTGCCTTAATAAGGATGCCCTAATTAGGGTTTCTAGTTTTAAATTGATCGTACAAACCAATATAACTATCGTCCTGGATGATATTATCAAAAATAGTAAACTCTAGGAAACAGTCAAAAATTCTCCCAAGGTGTGTGTGTACAAGGTTACTTAGCATCAAGAGCCACACTAATTACAATAGACTCAAGAAAGGGAAAAGGTACAAGCTAACTTAGATCTATTCTATCAAATCTTAAGCTAGTTCCAGTTGCATTCTGATCTTGTGGACCTGAAATGTCAGTAGGCAAGGCAGTCGTAGAGAAATAAGATTGTTTGCTATTATCAAAATCATAATCCATGAATTCAGATTCTCGACAATTCTAACTTCTTATTAAGAAGTATGAAGATGTATATTCCAGGGTCATTGCTGCGAAGATCACCCCATCTCAACTTCTAATCCAAGATGATATTTATTTTTCTGTAATGCCTCTATTTTCCTCCACTTAACTATCCCTCATTCTGACTCTTATCTATGCATATCATAAACAAACCTTTTATTATTTCTTGGCTAACATGAGAGTTAGTGAGGATCACTTTAGGATACGTTCCTTTGTCCAAAAACAAAATGTAGAGATTACTAAAGAAGATTTAGGCAACTACCTCCGCTTAAGAACTCAAGCGATTAGAGTGCACATTATGACCTCTAGATCTGACTTTGAGTGGTCTGAAATTAACAAAGTTTTTAGAGGTGTTTCCCAAGTCAATTATTTAGCTCGATTCTATACCTTGATCTAAAATGTCTGGATCATTCAGCATGGTTTAAGAACTTATATTATTCCTAAAGCTGGTGATCGAGTGAATATGCTCCACTCCTGTCTACTGGCACATATCTTATTATGATTGAAAAACCCATTGATGAAGCCCAACTCATTATGGACTACCTATACAACTTTTCTAAGATTATTCTTCCATACAATAAGAGGAAAAAGAATGTAGCTTTAGGACATCTTGTTGATTATATCTTTCATAAGAAGTACAATCTTCATCATCCTCATCGATCCTCCCACTAAACTATCAATTTACTTTATCGGAGCTTCTTTTCAATCACTATTTGGTAGAGATGAGAGTTCTAGTGATGATATTGAGAGAGAAGGGGGAGTACCTAAACCTGCACAAGGATCTAATTAAAACTATTTTTAGGAAATGGTCCAGTAATTTGATCATTTGGAGACTCGTTTTATTCAACGTTTTGATCAAATTGAGACTTATTTAAATCAGCATGATGCGAGATACCAGGAGGATATGGGTTAGATCTGTGGCTAGTTTGGCATGATAAATATAAATGTAGCTATATGAATAATTATTTTTCATTGTTCAATCAGCCTCCTCCAGACCAAGGCCCCTCTGAGTTCTAGACATACTTCATTGTTATTATTTTTACCAGCCTTTTAAGAGTGATTTGATGATATTTTTCCTTCATGTTTGTTTTGTTTTGTTATTTGTTGTTATGTTTCTATGTGATGATGTAATGCTTTTTTAAGTTGATATCCATGAACACAATGTATTTAATCCTTTTGATATCAATGAAAATTGACATGTTTTGGAAACTTGTGTTTGTTTTTCACTTTTTGAAATGTTAGTATGCCTATACAAAAAAACCTTTATAATTGATCTAAAATGTGTTATAAATTATTTTGCTTTACATATTAAGTTTATTATAAAATCTAATTTTTCAAAATTTTATATTAAATTATAATTGAATTTAGATGAGAAGATCAATTTTATTGTCTTTTAGGCAAATATAACTAGAATATCATTATTATAATATTAATATCTTATTATTTTTTTATTTCTTTTTCAATATGCTTATTTTTGTTATTAGTGAAGTTTGAATTTAGATTACTAATTTTAGAAAGACAAAAAAAGTACATCAAAAGAAATGCATAATGTGTGTAAAAATTGAAAGATTTCGCAAAGGTTCGTAAAGTGAAAAGTGGTACAAAATTAGCCTAAATAAAAAAGATGCACAAAGTGTGCCACAAATATTTGGAAAGATATACAATTTCTCCAATTGAAATTGTTTATTATTGTGTTCTTTCCACTATTATTTAATCTCTAATCCAAATCAATCTAATTAGCAATTATATTCTATATTAAAATTGAAGTTAACTAATCTTCATTTTATCAGTTTTGCAATATTAATCTTTATTTAATTTATCTAGCATGAATCATGACCTTGATTAACTTATATTATCTTAGTTGTTCTTTGATTTTAAATATCAAATTTTTTTCCTTTTTAGTATTATGAAATTAATATTGCACTTGCAATTGGTTTAAAACTATTTTCTAGGTCAATTCTTTTAGTTTATCTTTTGACATCTTTCATTTCATGTTATACTTCCTTTTTTGTTGTTGTCAAAAGGGGGAGTAATAATATTATTTGTTTATTTTGTTGCTTATTTATTTGCTTGTTTTTTGTTATTTGATTTATGTTTTGTGTTTGTATTGTTTTTTATTTGGTGTCTTTTTTTTGGGTTTAGAGTTCTTTAATCTTCATTGGAATCCCAACATTTACATATAGTAATTCATTTAGGGCGAGCTAAGGAGAAATTTAGGGTATAAATGTAAACTCAAATAATAATTAGTTTTGCCATCATAAAAAAGGGTGAGATTGTTGCAACTTAGTTTTGATAACTATGTTTTTATATCATGTATATTTTTTATGATTCCAAATATTATTATTTTGAATACTATTTCTCCTAACATATATTAGATATATTACTTTTATTGTTTGTGTGTACTAATATTTCAGGAAAATTATCATCCAAAATGTTGAAGACTTCAAGTTAGATTAGATTAGGGTTCATTCTAAATGTAGTCTATATTTTATACTTTTATTGAGTTTGATATAGTGTGATTTTTTATTGGATAACCATGTACATACACACTGGGGAGTGTTAAAAACTTGTACTTTTTTAAACTAATCATATTATATAATTTTAATTTGTATGGTATGATTTGTTCAGTTATTTTCTCCAGCAAGCAGTTAATCAAAGCATAGATCAAAAAAATTTCTAAGTGCTATTTGTATTGTATGAAGTTAGCTTCGTATAGATGACGTCCAGTATACTAAAATGATGCAAACATTTTTGTCCATACGAACAGGTAAATTTTTTGAACTATTCATCTGAGATGATCTAGAATTCATACAAGAGCTAATTTCCTAGACAATTATCCATGACAATTATCCAAACTATTCAAACTATTTGTCTGGGATAATTGTCAATCGTACTGTATGTTGACCTCAATTTTACCCAGATATGGGCATGGTCGACTGAGTTGACCAAGTCAACCTTTGACTTGGTCAACCTAAGTCTTAATGGGTCAAAATTGACCCATTAGACCCATTAAGAGCCCAAATCAATTTTAAATCGATTCAAACCCTTGCATGGCTCAAACCCCTCACTCCATTGACTCAATTGACTGGTTTGACCAAGTCAAACTTTGACTTGGTCAAATCTAGCCATTAATAGGTTAATTAACCTATTTAGAGCCCATTAAGAGCCATTAAGTGCATTTAATCCCTCTCCATGGATTTGAAATTGAAACCACGACCAAATAGACTAGATTTCCCTCCTAATTTCATCTTGATGCAATCCTAGTCATCCCTTGGTCATTTAGGAGCTTAAATAGGGAGAATTAGGTCATGATAAGGAGCTTTTTTTTTATTTCTCTTTCTCTAGACTGCCAAAACACTTGAGATTTCGTGTGAGAGCTCTAGAGAGATCTTCCCACCTTCCTCGATCGAGAGCTGAGCATTTGGAGTTGCCAGCGGTGAGCTTTCTGGCGAACCGAAGGCCAAAGCATTCCAAGGCTTCTCTCGATCGATCCATCGTGTTTCGAAACGCGATTTCTTCTACAACTAGGAGCGTGGACAATCTACAAGTGAAACAAGCCAGAGATCCCTCGATTCTATTGAGTATTTTCAGTATAAATCTAAACCCTAGCTAGAACACACAAAGCTATTTAACTTTTTATAGGGTTAATATTAAATAATAATAATTATAACCCATGATTTATGTTCGTTCATAGTATCTAGATCTAGAATTTCATGTAATTCCATCGAGTATTTTGCGATAACGAGCAAAAAATGGAATTAGGGCTCGGTTCGGCTCTCTATTCAGTTCTGTGCGTTTTGAACCATTAATCTGATGATCAAAGGCTTGGATCGCGCCTTCCCGCGTGCCTATCCGACCGCGGGTAGCATCTAGTGGATCCGTCCTCGGTCCGACTAGATTAGGACCGTCTGATCGAACCAACAGACGATCAGACGACGGGGGCGCGTGCTGACTCGTTTAAGTGGCCGTGGGCCCAGCCGCAATAATTGCCCGGGACCGCGAAGCCAGTCCCGGACCACCACCTGTCTGACAGCCACCGCGGTTCGGATGAACCGATCATATCGCGCCACGTGGCACACTGACAGCCTTTGAATCAATTTAAAAATGAATTTAACTTATTTTAAAGTCATATTTTCTTCAAAAATTCATAAGAAATCCATTTTTGCTTCGTTTTTGACGCATAATATATCGTTTTGTTCGTATTGAAATTCCCTACTATTTAAAATTATTTTTTAATTAAAAATAGTTAATATGTTTTATTTTATTATAAAAATAGTAAAAATATTTATATATATTAATTAAATAGTTATATATATATATATATATATATATATATATATATATATTATTATTTTCAAATTATTTGTTACTATTATTATTATTATTATTATATTTATTTAAATATAAAAATATATTTTTATAAGTAAATGTTATTGTAGTTACCTTTAGATATTTTAATTATTTAAAATATTATTAATATTTAGTATATTTTTATTTTATTTTAAATTTTTATTATATTTCAAAAACTTGCTTATTTTTAAATTAATATCATTTAATATTTATTTAATTGTAAATATCATTATTTTAAAACTATTTTAAAATTTACCTTTTATTGACTTTAAACTTTGAAAATTCAAAACTTTCTCATTTTAAATTAGATTTCGGTGTGCGACCCCTCATTCTCTTCAGAAAAATGTTTATTTCTTTTTAAAATTATTTTTAGAATTTATTTCCTATTTTCCTGACAGACATCTGTTTGGATTTGATTATGGGAGTATTTTCTTATTATTTTAATAACTTATTATGATAAATATTTTAAAATTTAAAAAAAATCTATTTTGAAATTATTTTGAAACCTTGATCGGGTGGTCAGTGGATCTCCCCTATATTTATTTACTACAAATTGATCTATTTTTAATTACATTATTTTCCAAAAGTTTATATATTTGTAAGTATTTTAAAATATTTTAAAATTACTTATATATTAAATCCCCTAATCTTGGGAGATCCGTTATTTCATAAAATTTTAGACATAGAGTCTATGCATGAAGAGAAATCATGGGGGAGTGGATTAGTGGATGGTTGAGTTCCAATCATTCATTAGTCCCTTCATTTGTTCTATTTACTTTCTGTTTGTCGTAGATTGCATGTGTAGGCCGCACCACGAGCACTTAGCTTAGGCTCTCCTAGATCTAAGGATGTGGTGTGTTTACTCCTTTTATATGTTTTCCATGCATTATTACCTTGAGGGTTAGTGTGAACTTCAATTTGAACCTTTATAACGTAGCGACACCCTAAGGACAATAGTTAAGGACCCGTCTAATAAAATTAGAAATTTTTTAGGAGCTAGAGTAGATCACTGATTGACATGAAAACCTCAATGATTAAACTTAGTGACATCATAAACCTCTTAGAATTTTCTAGGAATTTTTAGGGCTTGCTAGACCCCTCAATTAACCAACCATAATTAACCTACTAAATAAGGCCCTGAGACATTATAAAAATTATAGTAAATCCATTTTAGGTCAGAAAAGTACCCACAATATCTTGATTTGTTCAAAATCGTATCCTTAACCTGAGATAAATAGGGATCCTCAGTTTGACTCTAGGTTGACCTTTAATTTGACCTTAGGTAGAAATTACTTTTTTGCCCCTAATAATTCATTAAAAATTATTAAAAATCCTAAATTTTCCCCAAACACTTAGGATCCTTTTCTCAGGTCATCCCTGACCTTTGGGGGTGATTCTAATCTATTTGGATCAAAACCATAAAATCAGTCCTTTATTAGGAAATTTAGAAAATTCCCTTAAATACCCTAAATTTAGAAAATTCATAACTAATTGTAGAAAATTCTAAATTAGGAAAACTCACTTGCATTAGACTTCTATTAGGGTCTAGTATTTATTAAAAATATTAGGTTTCCAGAAACTCACTTAAAATATAAAGTCAATTTTTTGGTCAATCGTAGTTCATTTAGGGTATGAAACTTAGAAAATTCATAACTTTGCCTAGAAAACTCTGATTTCAGTGTACTACCTAGCTAACTACTTCTCTTAAGATCTAGTATTTTTCTAAAATATTAGGAGACCTAGATTTATCCTATTTCCTATAGTGACATTTTGGATCCCCTCAACCTAGCAACTAGGAGAACCCAGAACTTTCCAAAATTGACTAATGCAATTTAAACTTCAAATATGACTACCCTAAGATTTTAAAAGTGATCAACAAATTAAATTAACTAAAATAGATCCTATTTCATTAATATTTAAATTTTAATAATAAATTCCTTTTCTGGCCTATAACAGACCTGAACTTTAGACAATTTTAACTACCCAACTTAGGATCTATCCAAACCACACAAGCCTTACACAAATATATAATTATTTGCTAGGGCACTACTTCTAGATCTAGGCTAGGCAACTGGGTTTTATTTTTCTGCTGTGTGCCGGAGCTTTCTGTGGTTTTCAATGCATGTTGTATGAAATTGAATTGGTGTGTTTGCTTACTCTTACTGCACTGTGGATGATGTGATGAGCAATAGATTTACCCCTAGGTTAAGAGCGTCATATATATACTATTCTTTCATGCGGTGGCCATGCTCAAGCTAATAAAAGGGGGGCACCGTTATAATTTCTAATATTGTCTTATGCAGGTGCTTGCTCAGCCTCCCTAAATAAATGAGGGCTAAAATAATTATAACTGCTACAGGTGGACTGCTTATCCCTCATAATTAAGAGCATAGCTTGGCACAGCTTCAATGGGTTGAGTTTTTTATTTTCATATATAAACAGCTTGGGATTGATTTTCATTAGGATAACCTTGCAGGGACTTTAGAATTTTTTCTGCTTTATATTTGATGTAAAATTTGTAATATTTGTAAAGAGTTGTGAAAATGATCTTTGAGTGTGGATATTCTTATCCAACTTAAATTCTAAAAGAAGAAGACATCCCTAAAGGGGAGAGTTTTCTTCCATTTGAAATATCGAGTTGGATGGCTTTAGATATCCAAAGAGAAAAGGCAATGCCCCCTACCATGGGGAAATTATCTCTTCGTTTGGATATTCAAGCCACGATAGATCCAAGGAGTCCACTGATGAGAGATCCAAGGAGTCCAAGGAGGAGAGTTCCAAAGAGTTAAAGGAGAAGAAGACACCTAGAAGATTGAAGACCAATAATCCCAATGAAAGTCATTTGCGTCTGTCATAGGCGTAGAAATTTGGGTTGTTGGCAGTGGTGCCCGACCACTTTATTTTTTGCACATATGGGTTGTAATAAGAGCAATTTTCCTATGACTATTTAGTTGATTATTTCTGATTTATATTGATGTGTTTACTTGATTACGTAGTAGAAATTGTCTGCTTTTCTTACGTTTCTTTTCTTGCATGCCGATTTTGTTTTCGTCTGGATTTTTGTTAGACTCTTTAAGGATTATAAAAATCTTTCTACTCATAACCAATCCTCCAAAATTTAAATCCTAAATAACATAGAAATCTAATGTACCTAGGGAACTACCAGAATCGTCCGGAGTCGCATGCATATTACTGCATCTTTCTTTCCTTGTTATAAGACATCTCCCTGCCTGCGGGTAGAGTCCGGATAATCTGGCCTATGAGGATGAAGTGCCGGACCAAGGGAGACCCAGTCTTTTCAAAAAAATTATTTTTTATAAGCCTATTTTTAAAATTCTATAGCATTCATGAGCTAATTTTTCAACTAGCATGCATTGCATTAGTAACCAACTAAATAAAATTTAATTGTATTAGCTATGAGCATTTGACCCACATAAGTCCAGGACCACTTAGGAAATCCTCTAGATGTCGGTCCTATTTCCAAAGAACTGTACCTCCCACCCATCTTTCATAATTGACTTGATAGCATGGTTTTGAATCGATTAGGTGGTTAGCTAGCTCCCCAATCCAGGCTGGGATAAGTTCATATCTTTGTATTGCATTAGCTAGGACACGAGTCTTAGTGTTGTGTAGAACACTAAGCCCAATCTAGATCTAGGATTTACGGCTACTACATTCGGTCTCATAGTATGTCTTAAATAGTAAGAAGTCCCTTCCTTTCATGGACTATAAATCCTACTTATCCACGTCACAGGATGACGCCACCTCCATCTCTTCTCTCAAGCATGTGATTGATTGCATATCTTTCTTTCTCCAGTTTCTCTTTACTGCCCTAGAGCCTTCGAATGCTGGTATGAGCCACGCATGTTGACTGAGCCTCTTGGGACCTGTCTTCCTTTTGAGTAGGACTTCTTAGTCTATGCCCCTGTGTAAATCCCATTTTAGGAAGGGATAATGTATGATCCTTAATCGAGAGTTTTCTCGGGCTCCAGCCTGGGATGTAATTAACCACGGGGGCTTGCACCTATGGGAAACTCGGTCCCACATCTACTAAATCCCTTTCGAATTATTATATTGGGTGGGGAAAACCCGTGATTAGGTCATGTATATAACTACCCATCGGGGTGTGTTGGCGACAGCCACTATCCTCAATGGTTAGTCGTATGCACGATCCAATCTGTTCCTTCCAATTGACCCGTTCACGTGGTGTTCTTTCGGAGGTCCACACTGTACATCATAAAAAGAAAAAATTAAAATTTTTAGTTTTTTGGATGATTTTTTATGTCTTCCATATAAAAAATCCTTAGAAATTGACTTGAACCAATCTTGTCTTCATGATTTCTTAGAGGGCAAGTGAAAGGCTGATTTGAGAGAGTGTTTAAGAGAGACTTCTTGTAAGTGCAGTGTGAAGGATTCACAAGGTTACTCAAAGGTGAGAATCTCTTTTATTTTTTTATCAATTCTCTTCCTTTTTCTTTTTAGTTACTCGAGAGAAGATATTTGGAGAAGATTCGGTACTCTGCCGACACTTGAAGGGTATGAAAGGATGACGGTGCTCTACCGATACTTGGAGAGTATGAAAGGACGATGGTACTCTACCGACACTTGGAGAGTGTGAAAGGATGACGGTACTCTGGCAAAAATTGGAGAGTATGAAAGGATGATGGTACTCTATCATCACTTGGAGTGTGAAAGGACGACTGTACTCTGGCAACACTTAGAGAGTGTGAAAGGATGACGGTACTCTGGTGACACTTGGAGGCTGTAAAATGATAATGGTACTCTCGTGACACTTTGAGGCTATGAAATGATGACGGTACTCTGCCGCACTAGGGATTGGTGGAAGAAAGAAAAATTATAAAGGCTTCTTTGCCTTGCTGTTGGGGAAAAAGGAGAGTCACTTATGTAATAGTGCAATACCTAAAGAGGGAGTCTTCAGAGAGTGGATGTTGTTGGACCGAACCACTAAAAATTACTGTGTTCTTTTTACATTTCCGTATTTTATTTTCAGTAATTTGTTGTTGTGGTTTAAAAGTTTATTTTTAAAGAAACTCAAATTGTGAAATTAATAAAAAATAGTTTTTTATTAAAGAGAAAATTTTTAAATTACAAATTCACCTCCCCTCTTTGTTAACCTTGGGATAATTGCGTATGTCTAACAATCTATACAAACTTTTCACCTCTCCCATCCAATAAATGTGCAAAGAATCAATTTTTTTTTTGGTTAAATCACATCTACCATTAATTTTTCATATTGTGCCCATATTGCCAAAGTTATAGAAAGATTTGTTTCCTTTACCTTCACTCACCCTTCATGAGGCCACCTCATGGAAAAAACTAGAATTTTCTTCAACCATGGAAGACTAACATGCATCCTCAACCCACTTCATGAAAAATTGGTAGCAATTCACATTAGGAAAGATAATCTCAACTTCTTGTTGTTGAGTCTAGTAATTAGGTTGTTAAGCCTAAGTGAATGTCCCAAGGCTACCAAGAGGGGGGTTAATTGGTAGTTTAAAAATTTTAAACCCTCTTTGAAGATTAAGTTGAACCGAAATAAAAATTTCTTTTAAAGTTTGTAGAAAAATATTTTTCAACCACAGAGTAGTTAAAACTAAAATTTAAAGTGTGGAAACGTAAAAACAATAAAGTAAATGACACCAGATTTATATTGGTTCGATCTATAACCAGACCTACATCCACTCCTTAGAGGCACCCTCTGAGTATTGCACTAAAACCAATAATGACTCTCCTTTAGCACCCACAGCAAGGCAGAGAAGCCTTTACAACACACTCTTTTCACCACTACCCGGTGCGGCAGAGAACCGTCATCCTTTTACACAATCCCCAGTGCTGGCAGAGAACCGTCGTCCTTTTACACAATCTCCAATGTTGGCAGAGAACCGTCGTCCTTTTACACTCTCCTAGTGTGGGCAAAGAACCCTACGGCTGTTCACACTCTCCAAGTGTAGGCAGAGAACCTTTCGGCTGTTCACACTCTCCAAGTGTCGGCAGAGAACCGGATCTTCTTGACTGATCTTCTTACAAGAATCTAGAAGGAAGAAGGAAAAGAGTGAAGTAATCCAAATTCACAAGTAGAGACTCTTACCTTTGAAATCCAAGTGAAGCCTTCTCGCTCCAGTGGTAGGAATCCTCCCTTAAATGCTCTCTTCCACTCTCTCCTTGGCTATTCTTTCAAGAGGCACGAAGATCAAATGACAAAAAGATTGGGTGGCAGTTCAATTTGGACTATTTATATAAAAGACAAGAAAAACCGCCCAAAAACTACAAGTTTTCAATTCTGTACGTAATGGTTCGTCCTGTACGATCGTGGATCGTCCTGGACGATTTTACTTAAATGATCTGAAACGACCCTATTTGAATATGTGTACGAAATGTCTTCGTACAGATGATCGTCCTGTACGAACTAGGTTCATCCAGTAAGGACGGTTATTACTAGGTCGATTCTAGAAACTGCTGAAAACTGTTCTAAGTCGGTTAATCGTTTGGACGAGAATATGTTCGTCTGGACGAAATTTTTATAGAGAACCGATCGTCCTGGACGATTATTGACTTCGTCGGGATGAAAATTTTCCAGAGGACCAATCGCCACGGACGATAATTTATTTTCGTCTGGACGAAACTTTTCCAAAGACCAGATCATCCTGGACGATATTTAATTTCGTCTGGACGAAAATTTTCCAGAGGACCAGTCGCCACCGACGATAATAAAATTCGTCTGGACGAAAATTTTACAGAGACCATATCGTCCTAGACGATAATTAATTTCGTCTTGGACGAATAGGACTTAGAAAAAAAATTTTGAGCAAGTTCCTATTCGTTCCATGTGCTCTATAGGAGATAACTGTCTAATAGTCCCGTACGATTAGATATCGTCCCGTACGATTAGTATAAAATTTTTATGATCTCCTTATGTGTGTGTGTATGTTTTTATTCACTCAATTATAATCACTCTCTTTCAAATTTAATTCAAAGAAAAAATGTAAACTTCAAATTGACAAAGTATCTCATGTTGAATTTGATTTGAAGTTATCGTAGTCTGGAGTCTGATTTTCCTGAATTGTTAGTACACACAAGAGCAAATACAAATCTTCTAAAATTGTTAGGAGATAACTAAACATTTGAACAATAATGTTTGGAATCATCAAAATTACATAAGTTGCAAAAATATAAAGCATTCAAATAGCAACTATTCTAACACTTGTCATTCTTGAACTCAATATATTTAATCACCTTCCATAGAAATCTTAAAGTAATAAAGAAAAGAATCTTCCATGAACATAAACTCACATGGTCACCATAAAGTGATAAACAAAAAAAAGTAAATAAAGAAAACCAACAACTCATCTTAAGAGTATCAAAGAACTTATTTTTTTTATTATTTAGAACTTCGTTTTTACATATAATTCTGTTTTATATAAAGAGGTGAACCTTCTCATCCCTAAGGAAAATCCTATAAAAGGGACTTAACAAATGCTTAGACGGCACAACTCCTTTCTTCTTTATTTATAATAGGATGAAATGCCATGATAACGAATTCACAAAAACCTTGTTAACTTGAAGAAGTAGTGAGCCATCATTATTTAATAGCTCCTTACAACACAGAAATATTATTAATCACTCCATTCATCCTCTATGAGGCTCTGGATCCTTCTCCATGCATAGTTTGGATGTTGTGAATGTTCTAAACCAAACTAACTAGCTATATTAGAGCATATATGGTAAGAGTAAGCAAACACTTTAACGATAGAGAACTAGTTGAGGGGGAGATTATATTAGTTGTTATAGTCAATATGGGTGGGTCTATGGAAGTTCTCGGAATGAGGACAGTGAAACTATCTCTTCATCCTATTTGGCCTTAAATACTTTAGCTACCTTAGTTATGGATTGGACCTCCAGTAAATATGGCATGCACTGGTCTACAATATTTGCTACCATTGGAATCACTATTTTGGTAAAATGAGAAGAGTTAGTGAGATAAAACTCTTCACTTAAGAGAATCGATGTGGTCTTTAACAATCTATTGTGTTGGTCTACCATCTTTTTAAATATGCCAATTACTCATTGTATTTATATCAATGCCTAATATTCTTATAGTAAGAGTCATGAAAACTCGCCTGTGATTTGGTGGACTTTTGGATTGCTTAAGGATAGTGGAATTCATCATTTTAACGCAGCTCCCTCAAAACTCTAAAATGAACTGCTCTTTCTATCACCTTGGTGGCTAGTCGGCCTCATTAAAATAGAAGTTGAGACCCTTTATAGCGCAGGAGTCGACATCACTTCTATTGTAGGAGTCTCCAACTCAAATACTACACCCACCATTGCTTATAAAGTGAAGTCTTGCCTTACGTGCCTCACAGTAATGGCACATAATCGAAGCTTATTGAGAGGACCACCCTTTCCAAGCTCTCTTTGGCACTAGAGCCTTGCTCAATTCTAACTTATTGGTCTCTTCAAACATAGCTACCACCAACCCATATAACTCAAAGATAATAGGTATAACCATCATCATTTTTTACTCCTAGACATGCTAAATTTCTTCTCGCCATCCTCCTCCAATTTACACTTACAAAGAATGGTCTTCTTCAGCCACTTAAGGTTCACATCTAAATGCTTTGAAGGATTCAGGTTAGGCATTTTAAGAGAGTCACTACCACCACTTTGAAACTAAAGGGAAAGAGTGTGCCTACATCATACCAACTTGGCACTACATATAGGTGAAGATAATTTTAAGGGTTAAATCAAAGTTCAAATGAGAAATTTTATGAAATAAAAGTATGAAACTTGAGGCAATAGTAGTTATAAGGACATTAATTTCCAATAACTCTCCCTTTATACTATTTAGTAAAAATAATAAATGTTTTTTTTTTTTAGTTTATCACTCCTCTTTGTAGTCACAATTTAATGGTTAAGTGAATTGAAGAACATAATATATATTTGTACATGCCTACGTAAGTAATATGCAGACACCTTATTGGAACCCGATTGAAGTGATCAAACAAAAAAAGTGGCACACATTTAAGAGAAACATGACCTATCAAAAAATGCTAGCAAATGTTAGCTATTTGATCAACAACTACGCTCCTTCATAAAGATATTTGGATGAAGACTTGCCTTGGTAGATCAAACCAATGTGTCATCATCCTCAATGAGCATGATTGAAGGAGACTTCTAAATTGGTCTATGCCTTGGTGTCCACTAGCCGAAGTAGGATTTGCTCACCCTTAATATTCATCCATGATCTACATATAGGAAGAATGCACCTTAGAAGCCATGACTCTAGTTCCCTTCATTGAGTTATCCTTGGTCCGTGATAATTTCCATCCAAGAGGACTCACCCCACATGCCTAGATTTCTGAACATTATCTCTTAAAACTCGATGTCCCCTCCAACCCCAACACCCCCCCCCCCCCCCCCCCCAACACACACACAATCTTGAGGGGGACCACTTTAGAGATATGGATCTGCTTATACATAATTCGACTAGTCCACCTGTAAGTTTCAGTCTAAAGTATTCAATTTATGTACTAATTTTTTTTTTTTTTCTAAGAATAGTTTACCTTATAGCACTATGAATGCTATACATAAAAAGTAAAGAAACTTAATTATGATTTTTTTTCTTTTTTTTCCTTGAATATTATGGGAACATTTTAGGTAATATTGTAAAGCCTTCCATTAACTCTCTTTACTTGGTTAGATTTCACCCTAATTTCAAAGCTTGACCTGTTATTTAATTGTAAGGTAGGGTGTCATCCACGAACAAATTTACATCAAACATATAATCATGAGAATCAACATGTACAAGCTTCACATTAAAAAAAAATGTACAAGCTTCACAAAATGTTTGAGTTACCCCGCCTTAATATTTAACATCCTCTATTTTGTTACCTCTTGCATTCACCTCGGAACTTAATAAATGGGAGTCAAAATTCATAACAAGAAATAATATTCCAAAAATAATATTATGTTATAAATTTATTTTTAGTATTTTTAAATGAAATACTATATATAATTTAGTAGTATGAAATAAAGAATAACAAAACACAAATAGGCGGGCTGGGGGTACCATATTTTTATTTATAATAATGAAATATTATATATAATTTAGTAGTATGAAATAAAGAATAACAAAACACAAATAGGCGGGCTGGGGGTACCATATTTTTATTTATAATTAAAGTCAAGGATTTTGCTTTCCCAGCCAAAAGTAGCACACAATGCATTAGATATTGATCATAGATTTAAGTTTGTAGCTTGTTATGTTGCTTGTTGTGTAGCTTTTATGTCAATAAATAGAGGCTCAATATACTGTAATAAGATTTGTTAAGAAATAGAATTTCTGATTTGCTGCTCTCCCTCCTCCCTTCTCTCTCTCCCTCCTCCTCCCAAGAAGCTCAAAAAGAGGAAGTGCTTCTTTCTTTAGAGCATGATCTCACATCTAGTATGAAAGCCCGGTGGATGCAACCAAGCTAAGTAGAGGTGGGGGATGATGTTTTCTTGTTTAAAGAAAATGATTCAAGAAAGAAGGAGGGAGGCTCACATGCAAAGCGTGGAGGATCCGTGAGGTGTTGTCGGCAGCCAAGCTTGGACGTGCTTAAAAAGTCATATCGAAGCAGGTCGGGCTGAAGGCTAGGCTTCCGCATCCAGGAGTTAGACATAGAGTGGGTTTCGACATGCGAGAGTTTGGATCGGGCGGATTAGAAAGGGTCAGAGCAACTAATAGGGGATGCGATCGGGTTTATCCTCCATGCAAGGATGCCACAATCGACCTTGTTTGCACATTGAAGAGTGAGCGTTGGGTTCTTGCTTGCATGTGAAGACTGAAGCCAGAGGTAAGGGAGAAGGAGAGGTCCTCTCCTCTCCTCTACTGGTTACTGGGAGGTGGAGGCGAGCTGCTGGTCCGTGTGCGAGAAGTCGACAACAGGTATTAGGCAGTGGAAATAATTTGTGGTTTGCTACTTGCCGAAGGAGGTTCAAACTTTCATAGAGGGAGCTTGGCAGGGCTTTTGATTCTTGAGGTTGGCCTTGGATTACAAGTAGACGGGAGGTGCCGAATGCAAGAAGAAAGAAAGAATTAGTAACAAAAGATCGAGCACAGGATCAGTCCAAGGCGAATTGAAGGCCATAGATTCAAGATGTATTCTTTATTAAAGATCTGCTTTGATCTTTTTGAGGTGGAGTTTTGGACTTTAGGTGGAGTCCAGTAGATCTTTGAGGTAGAGTCGACCTGTTCTTGATGAGCAGTGCTAAGAGTGAGGGGAGCCTGGAGGTGCAAGGTTGTGCTGTGCACGAGGAGGTCGCACAGGAGTGCAGGGCACCGGTGGAGGACACGTAGGGCACTGGCCGGATGTGGCAGTGTAGGGCGTGGGATTGAGATGAGCATGGTTCAAGGGAAGGCACGGGGCTCGGTGCGCGGGTGGATACGCGAAGGATGTGGTCAGAGATAAATCGCATGAGTGCAAGGCACGAGAGCAGAGCTGGAGGCTCAGGGTGCAGGCATGAGTGTAGGGTGCAAGTGGATGCACATGGTGCAGGAAGCAAGACACATAAGTTGCGTGGTGTTAATCATTGATTGGACGCTATTGGCGGGGAAGACCGGCGAGACTGTTCTTTGTGGACAACAATTATTATTTTTGTGTAAATCTTGGATCAAGGTGGAGATTGTTAGATATTGATCCTAGATTTAGGTTTGTAGCTTGTTGTGTAACTTGTTTTGTAGCATTCATATCTATAAATAGATGCTCTATAGGTTGTAATATGATGAGTTAAGAAATAGAAGTTCTAATTTGCTGCTATCCCTCTTCCCTTTCGTCTCTCCCTCCTCCCAAGAAGCTCAAGAAGAGGAAGTGCTTCTTCCTCTAAAGCAGGATCTCACACATTGAATCCAAACAATTGCCAAACATAGATCGCACACAATCAAGCTTAGTCTGTTCGAAATCATGTATACAATCCATCCCCAAGTTGCGGATATGGAGCACATCAATATCTGCAACATCCAATTTATCGGACGTTGCTTAATATTTGGGACAAGCGTTTATCTTCCTTTAAAAACTACCATAGGTATTGCTATCTAACATCTGATCTTCTAAAAATTACAAACAATTCTTATCCTTCATATAAACCATAATTTAATAATTAAAAATAATATATAAAATTTATACGCCAAAAAGCTTGGCACATTCACAATGCATTAATTATTTTAACGAATTAGCTTCTATTTAAATTTTTAAATAAATATGTTAATTTTGCTAATTAATTAACACGTTCCTTTTAAAAAATTAGTCTTTAAAAAATTTACCCAAAAAATGATCTTTCCCTATTCCTTACCACAATCAGTGGAGTACGGGAAACCAAGATGAAAAATTAGAGAAAAAAAAAAAAAAAAGATCAGCAATGCGTAAAATCAATTTATTCAAGCTGAACTCAACTGATAACTCAATTCACCACTTCTTTTGCAAGTGAAAATCCCTTTCTCCATCTCTGCTCAAATTCAACAAAGACCTATCAAGCCTTCCCACGACTACCCTCTTGATGCTGAGCTCCTCCTCATCTTTCCCCATTCTAATGCTGCTGAGGCTCGCTCTCGACTGCTCGATCACCAACTCGCTAAGCGGAAGACGCTTGCTTGAACCCATGAGATCTGGCCTCTGTTTCGGTGTACTCTGAGACCGCATCTTCGCCTCAAAGCACTGCGTGTTGTTCATGTAATTTGGCCTGTGAAAACCACCATCAATCATGCCGCATACACTCCTTGTAGGCGTGGATGGCGCAATGCAGC
Organism: Dendrobium huoshanense; assembly: GCA_016618105.1. Taxonomy (NCBI): domain Eukaryota; kingdom Viridiplantae; phylum Streptophyta; class Magnoliopsida; order Asparagales; family Orchidaceae; genus Dendrobium; species Dendrobium huoshanense. The sequence goes on along the minus strand of CM028359.1, from coordinate 60,896,177 downwards.
GTGGTGTACTATGTGCTGTCGAGGAATGCCGGCATTTCTCGAATGATAATTGACAATCTGGTATTGAGATTCTACCAATGTTAGGAAGAGAGGAGACTGAACTGGGGGAGATTTCATCATGATTGTCTGTTGGATAGTAACTAGTTCTTCCCGAAGATCTTGATTTTGGGCGGAATAAGTCGATTTGAACAACCTGTGGGCTGCCATCAGAGATACAGTTCACATCGTCGAGGCTCGTGGACTGTTTCTGGCGATGAAAAGAGGATGTTTCCTGAAAAAAATTATATGAGATGAACACGTTTACCTGAAATTAGTATAGTTTGATGGCTACAAATCATACCAGTGTGGTGCGGGGATTTTTTTCTTGATAAAACTTCCTTTCAGAAGAGAGAAGAGCTCTGCATTTTTGTGCTCTGATGGTTTCTTGAGCTTTGATTAGAGCTTGCATACTGTGAAAAGTTGCTGCTGTTTGCTTTCTAACAAGGTAGCCTCTAACTAAAGCCTGGAGCTTAACCAGAGCTTTGAGAGCTCTCAGAGCTTTCTTTGCCTGAAAAAGAAAGAGTGCTGTGAACGACAAGGATTTAAAAATAATGGATGAGAATATACTTCGCTAAATTTAGCTCATTATACAAACAGTTCTTCGTGAACAATACGGAATTATAAATTTTTATCAAATTGCAATATATTTACAGACACACAAAATAAAACAATCATGACGGAAAAGCATACTTGTCTTTTCTTCAAAAATTTCCCTTCTTCTAATTACAGAGAACGGTACAGATAAACAAACTGCCTTTGACGCGAAAGAAAGCAAATGGCTAATAAATAATATGCCATTTGCAAGAAGAATAGCAATAGAAGAAAGAAGCAATAAGTGGCCTCGTTAATGCGTAATAGTCACACGGAATAAGTGAAGAAACGCAGGATTTCAACGAATTGAAGATCCATTATTTCAAAATCTTAGCAACACTGAAAATACATTCAGTGAACATTTATAGTACAAATATAACAAATAAATATGAAAATTTTCCAAATGTAGATATTAATGCCAATAAATGCAATAGAATAGAAACCTTGGTTCATACATTTGGATTAGTATTTGAAAAATAGCATTTTAAAATTAAACTTACCAGATAACCCCTGAACACTCTCTGTATCTTAATAGCAGCCAGCCATTCATGGAAACCCCCAAGCTTTGAGCTCCGGGTATGTCTGGTGAGCTGCACCACTGCAACGGCTGCCTGAGCAGCTGCGACAGCGGCATCAGCAGCAGCGGCCGTTGCGGCTACCACTGCAATAGCCTGCTTGTTCTGTTCCTTCTCTGTTTCCGCATAAAATGATCTCAGCCAGGAAACACTAGCCTGTGCGGCTTCATAGGAATCCCTTGGCGATTTAAAGTTCCACCGCTTTTTCTCCCTACGATCGCTGGTAACCTCAATGGATGTGTTAACCTTCTTGCCGCCAAATAAGTTCCTCAGCCATCTTGTTGCTCGGCCCATCTCAGAAGCGCTAAGGAAGTACAAAGATGAATCCGAGGAGGGAGGAGGAAAGTGAATCAGAAGCCATCTAAATAACTGAACCAATGATGAAGTGAAAGAATCTTTCTGACCATATAAAAGTGCAAAGTGAAGAAAGCTAATGAGAATTCACACAAGGAGAGATTTAATGGAGTGATCTAAAGCAAACCTGTTATCTCCTCGTGAAGAAGTGCATTACAAGACAAAAGGGTTGTCCCGGGAAAGAAACGAGGATCAGCAAAATATAAAACAGGTTTCGAAACAGCTCTTTACCTGTGAGTTGTGACCCGCGAAAACACTGGATGGAGGGAAAAAATGAGTTTTGAAAATATTGGCCAATAGAAAACAGCTCATATTTCCAAATATTCCGCTCCTAAAAAAAAAATAGCTGACAAGACAGAGGAAGGAGTGAAAGATAGAGAAGAAAGCTCAGCGTTTGACGACATATCTATGTATAAGAGGAATGGGGAGGGAGCAGCTCTTTTCAAAGCCTTCCCATTCTAAAGCATATAAAAGACATGATGTTTTCAGATTGGAAAGATCAAGATGAATGTGGAGAAAAAGTCATCTTTTTTATTTTATTTATCTTGATTAAAAGGGAAAGGGTCTTACATTGTTCTGTTCTTTCTCCCTCTTCAGTCTTCTTCTCTGTGGCTTACAAAAATTATAAGAAAGCAACAGAAGAAGCAAGGCGCAAGTGGTGAGAGAGATGGAAGAGAATAACATTTTATACGCTTTTATCAGGAGTACGTGTTTTTCAGGCTTTCTTTTTAAGACGTCATATCTATTCTCTATCTCTATTTCAAAAGTGGAGCTTAAAAGCGAGTAGTTAATAGGCATGTATAGAATATCTTTTGAATAGAAATTAACATATTTATTTGTTCTTTCAAGTCAATGTATTTTGAAGATTGAATAAAATAAAAAGGCTTTATATTGAGTATTAACACATTAAATGTGTTGATTTTTTATTGTATTTAAAGCAATACTCTATTTTTAGATCATATAATTTAATTTTGTTATTTCCTTTTTAATTTGTTTACTAATGGTTTATTTGTTTTGATTTAATTAATAAAGAGTAAAACACATTGATCCAATGCATTAAAAATGAAGACAGTAGTCCTTACTCATAAACTTAGCTCACGATTCTAATGCATAAACCTCATATGCCTCTAAGGTTTTCCTTGGCGGTGCTCTGCCCCTTTAATCGTCGCACCTTTTTTTAAGTATAACCCTAAAGTGAGTATCTCTGAAGAGGAGGAGATTGATGAAAGCACCAAACACTGGACATTGTATTTGATTAGCTATGCTGTCAGAAAATGCCCATTTTATTATAGTCTCCTTTAAGCTATGAATAAATTATGAAAATTCAGAGGAACTCTTGAACTTTTTTCTTTTGATAACAGGTTACTTAATTTAAGTTCCTGTAATGAGAGTTTGAAAATGGTTAATAATGGTGGTCTCTGATTTATCAATGGCTCAACTTTATATTTTAAAAATAGAAGCCTGATTTTAGGCTAGTTAAAGAGGAATTTAAACAGGTTCCTATATGGGATATATATATATATATATATATATATATATATATATATATATATATATATATATATATATATATATATATATATATATATATATATATATATATATATATATATATATATATATATATATATAAGTTTTCTTTTTCTTGATTCTATTTATTTTGGGCATATGTAGGCAAGGTGAATAAGCTTACACACAAGTGGAAGTGGGGATTGAAAGAATTGAACACTTAGTTTTCTCTATTATTGTACGATCACAATCATACTGAAAATCATCTATTTCATAAATTAAATTAAGTGTTTAATCAAATTAAATTTAATTATAGCTTATCAAAGTGTATGACCTAAAGCTGTATGACCATAATCGTTATCGGGTGGAAGTCAAAGCATTTTTGGAAGACATGTGGAAGCCTGGAGTTAGTCGGTGGTCGAGTGTAAATCTAGTGTCAATCAGTGGATGGGCAGAAATTCGATGTCAATTGGTGGTCAGGCAGAATCTAATGTCAGTCGGTGGCCGCGCGAAAATTTAGTTTTAGTTTGATGTCGGGCAGAAATCCTACGTCAATTGGTGTCATGGCTGAAATTTGACGTCAGTTGGTAGCCGGGCATAAATCTAAGGTAAGTTGGTGGATGGACAGACATCCGACATCAATTGGTAGCCATGCATAAATCATGTGTTAGTTTGTGGCATGGTAGAAATTTGGCATCAGTTGATGGTAGGGCAGAAATCTAGTGGTGGTCGAAGAGGAGACTGGTTGCACAAGAGCACTTCCTTCTTTTCCTTCTCTTTCTTCTCTTCTTTCTTGGTCCCCCTTCCATGAGGAATGAAGAGTTTAATTATAATTTTTTGAGAGTGGCATGGATAGTAAATAAGAGGAAGAGCAAGGGTAAATTGGGAGTGGTTTGAATGGACGCCCGATGTTGAATCCCTTGAACATAGATTGTTTACTAGACATTTGAATGTCTTAATGATATCAAAAATTGGCAATCTTGATCTCTTGGATTCATCTCGTCGAGCCGCTCGATTCTATTATAAACATGTCACGTTTGAAAACCATTTGATAATCCAAATTTTGGTTTAAACCTTTCAAATGTGCTTCGGTCTTTGATTAGGACCCATTTAAGCTCGAATTGGTTCGAATTTTGTGTCGTTGGGTTTGTATTTTTGATACATTCAGTTAGATTATAAGTTTGTTAGAATCGGAGTTGAGATGGTTCCGAATTAAATTTTTGAATTTTCCATCTTGATTTTGCTTCGAGATTCCTGCCTGATCAAGATAATTTTTTGATGATATATCAATTATAAATTTGTGAAAATTCAAGGTTATATAGCCTCTCAAAAAAACTTTGAAATGTTTTAGATTTAATTTTTGCTTCTTTTTTGTTCCAATATTTGTGCATAAATATGTGCCAAATCAAAACAACTATTGGTAGTATCTCTATTATTGCTAAGTTCACTGAACAATATTTTGCTGCACGCTAGCTACAGAATCAGTTAAACTGGTATGATTCCATCTGACATCTTCATAATCTACAACCATCTTTAAGAATCGTCAATGGCTACATAGAACTAGGATCAAAATAACATGCATGAAACATTTCACTAAATGTAGGAATTCAGAATTATTCCCTTGCAAAGACAACTTAAATTCTTGGCGACTGCTGCTCATGACTTGGCGTGAAATGGTTTATATTTACTAACTGATATGATGACCCCTTCAACAGAACCAATCGCAGCTGCTATAGATACAAGCAAGCAGAGAAAACTCAAAATCTGTAGCATTACTCCCTTGGGGCTTAGCATTGCAATCTTCGCCTGTCGCAAGTACATTTCAATGGGAAAATAAACAGTCAAGGGCCAAAAGCCAACAGCTCCCAGAAATCCCATTATATCGTTGAAGAAGGGCATGAGGATTGCAAGAACCGTGCTTATCACAACAAATGCAGTTCTCCAGATTAATCTGAACAAGTTGATTTTTATTGGAAAACTTCTCTAGCTTATAACAGTCACCTCCTTGGTCAATATCTTCCAGTTTGGCCACTTTTGGTTGACAACGTCTTCTACAATGGCAAACACAGGTTGGCTGAATACCTATTAAGATGATCATAAGTTAAATCTGATATTAAGCTTAAGTTCAGATCAAAATATAGGACCTTTTGTGTTATGCTGAAATAACAAACCTGATATGCACCTAGCAGATGAACCACTACACATATATTTGCAATATCAATCAACCAAAAAGGCTCAAAGAATCCAAATCCAGTAAGCATGTTTCCTGGAGCCTTGTTGCCAAAGGCTGCATATCCAAGGCAACCACATAGCATGTAGAACAAAGTGGTTGTCGATACACCTATGAGACTTGCTTTCTTCATTACTTTGTTCTCAGGTGGCGTCGATTTTAGTGTATCCTGAATCATTCACATAAATAGTAATGCTATTGATGTACATATTTATGCATCAGAATATACGTGATATTATACTTGTTAAGTTTACCTGAATTTCTATCAACACCATAGAGTAGGAGTAAGCGAATGCGATATCTCCAAGAGCTTGGAAGGCATTCCAAATATTCTGCGATGATGTCACATCGACGCCAACCACCGTTCCAGTTACAGTTGTGATTATTCCACTTTTTCCTGCTCCAAGAACAAATTTAAATTAAACTGACTGAAGAAATGAACTCTAAATATAATCCTGCTTACGAGAGATTGATTGGGCAAGCGCAAGGCCAACACCGATAAGCGAATATGTGAAGGACATGACAGCTGCTAGAATGGACAACCACCAAAGGTTGTGGAAGTCTGGAAGCTGAGAGAAGAAAACTTGAACTACACCGAAGGCAATCATGTACATGCTATATGACATGCTGAAATCCGCTTCATGACCATGCTTGTGGAAGCAATAAGACTTGCTAATAGCCCTACAATCAGTACATTACCAATAGTTTCATTAGGTCATCGATCTGCATATTGATAATACATGTTTGTGATTGCAAAATTTACGCAGCGCTAATGGAGGCAGTGATTGCGTAGCCAACGGCAGTTCCACAGAGATTGACATACTGACATAACCCACACATCCATATTTGTGTTTTACCTGCATTAACTAGCTTTCATATCGCATTCTTATAATGTCTTTAAACAAAACCAAATGGAAAATTATGAGAGAAATATACCAAGATTTGATTTCACAGCTCTCATATATGTTGGGTTTCGTTTGCCATTGATGGGTTCAGAGTTGCGGTAGCAATCGGCGAGGAGCCTGGATGTGTAGAGGGTTATTAGGGAGAAGAGGATTAGGGTAATGGGCCCGATGATCCAACCTAGTTGGGCCATGGACCATGCAAGTGATAGCACTCCGGAGTCGATCACTGCTGTTATGATATGCGCGCTCGCTGTCCATACTGTGCCTGAAAAAAACATTCAAAGATGTGATTTCTTAGACACGTTCATAAAACACTTGTTTTTATGTCATTATTCAGATCTAAGGATTAGTTTAACCAATTAACATCATTCAATACATTCAGGTTCGTTTAGAGCAGCTGTAATTTTTGTAAAATTTATTATAAAGCAGTTATTGATCGAACAATATATGTTTTTAAAAAGTAATGTATAATATATCTTTAAAGAAAGTCAAACATTAATTTTTTTTACTCATATTATTTAACAAATCTAATCAGAAAAATTAATTTTTAGCACAATTTTTTATAAAATAAAAAACTCAATTAAAATAGAAATGATATGTTACAAAAAATTCAGCTTAATCAACCATCAATTTGAATGCATATTTGAATTGGAGAATTTCAAAATTAAATTTGGAATTTGGGCTCATTCGAACTTTAATTTGAACAAATTTATAGTTACAATTGAATGCCTCAACAAGACAAATCCAACGACACCAAAATTAACCTATGCCTCAACAAGACAAATCCAACAACACCAAAATTAACCTAATGTTACACCAAATGGGCACAAATCAACGATCTAAAACAAAGTTGAAAACTTAAAAGGCATTAGTTGGAATAGTGAATGATTTATAAATATGACATGTTTATAGTCAAATCGAGTGGCAATATGAGACGAATTAATCTAATTTGCACAATATTGCATAATTTCAACATCATTAAGGCACATAAATGCTAAACAAATGCTCTATGATCAAGGAGATAAATACATGTTGTTGAATTGAGTACTCTATATTTGCTTCAGATCTTCACTATATTTATAAGGTATGCCATTTTCAAGAATCTATAAATAAGCCACTGCTCTCTATATGTGAGGGGAGGGTTGGACCTTTGGCTAAGAGAAGCCCAGGGAAGAGAGCTCTAGGTCATGAAGAATCCTAGAGCTCCATGTGTGCACTACTGCCAGCAAATATCACCACTTGCCTATTGCTGCACCTCCTCTTAGCCCCCACCTTCAAACTACGATCCGACTAAACTTTATCACCCGATCGACTATGATCAATCCTTCTAAACAAATTCACCTGACTATGGTCTGTTAGTCCTATGTTTCTCTCGACTACTATCCCTTCAACCATAATTACCCAGCCACAGTTTCTCTGACCACCATCACTTGATTATGTTCCCTCCAATTACAATCGGCCAACTATAGTCCCTCCTACCCCATTCACTTAACTTGATTATTCAACCTCCTTCACAAAACTAGTGTACTTCTGACTAAAACTACTCGGCTATGATCCCTCTAACGCCTGTCACTCGATTATGACCCCCTGACCTCCACATCCTGACTAAGATCGACCGACTATGGTCATTCTCATCTTTGTTGCCCGCTGACTATTATTCAGTTTTTTCCGACTATGGTGCTTCCGACCTCTATAGCTTGATTTTAGTCTTTCTAGTCATTGTTGTCCGACTATGATCTATTCAATCTTAGTCACCGAACTAAGATTCTTCGGCCACTGTCACTTGGCTTTTTCCTTGATATAAGATCACCAAAATTATTTTCAACTTTTATCATTCATGAGAAATCATGCATAACAGGAAAAATAATTTATAAGATTATCATAAAAAATATTATTAGATAATGCTACACTTCACTTTTTTATTCAATTTTATAAGTATTTTTTTAATGATCTTGGACAGCGAGGGCTATATATCTTTTTTATTAAGGCTAGGTTTAAGATCATTTTTTAATTATTTTTTAAAGTAATTTTTTTGTAAAAAATTATTAAAACAAAAAAAATTAATAGCCAAAAGCACTGTCCTAAATTAAAATCTAAATTATCAGGCACGTGTTATTATTAAAGCAATCGAAAATAAAATTCGCTGTTGACTGGTTGCTTGCGTATTCAACCCAACCAAATAACTTTTGACATTATTCCCATAAAATTTTCACTTTTTCTTAAGAAAACAAGGCGAAAGAAGAAAAAGGCTCTTTAAATCGCCCTTGAATTTTCCATCGAAGGATCAGCATTGTTGGGAGTTTCCCTTAGCTCTGCTAGGGTTTGCTTTGGCGCCTCCCGCCCGCGCTTTCTCCACTGCCTCTTGGGGAGGGTCTCTCCCTCCCCATCCGCTTGCATGGCTTCCACCTCCTACTCCACTGACTTTCCCCCTCTTCCTGGTGCGGGGGGGCAAGTTTTTTTGGTTCCTCCCGGTCTCAACTTCCTCTCTAACCTCACGAACAAAGATCCCGTGGCTAGTGAGTTTTCCCTTTCTTTTGTTCCTCCTTCCCCTAAGATCCCTTTCTCTGCTGGGGAGCTTCAAAGCGGTTCGCCAGACTGGAGCTTATCGCTGGTAGGGTACTCGGTTGGCCCGCGCCCCACTTATGTTAGCTTGCAGAATGTTTTGAAGAAAGCTTGGAACCCGAAAGGTGCGGTTGACTTGCTTTCTTTAAATGATGGTTTTTTTTCTGTTCAAATTTTCGGCCATGGAAGACTATGAATTTGCTTGGTCTGGAGGCCCCTGGTTCTTTTTTGGGAGACCCTTCATCTTACAACAATGGAACCCCAAGTTTATCCCTAAACGTGATGAGTTCTCATCCATTCCTATATGGATAAAAATCATTGACCTTCCGTTAGCTGTTTGGAATCCTCAGGGAATTTCCAAAATTGCCAGTTTCATTGGTCATCCGTTGGCTGTTGACGCTCTAACAGCCCGCAAGACTCGTCTCACTTTTGCCAGAGTGTGCGTCCTGGTCACCAGTAAATCTTCTTTCCCGGATGAAATCCCCATATCCTTAGACGGAGATGATGTTAACCTCAAAGTTATATATGATTAGAAACCTTCTCCCTGCTCCGGATGCGGCTCTCTTGTTCACCCTCCGAACCTCTGCTCCAAGAATCCTCAACCGAGACGGATGTCCACCCAGCATCTCCGAGCCAGAAGCAAGAGTAGACCCAGAGGTAGGCCTCCTCTTCCTCCTTCCTCTTCCCCTGCTCTTCTCACTGCCCCGATTGATAATAACCCTCTGCCAGCTACTACCCCCAACCTCCTCCCATAGCTCAACCCATTCCCACTACTGAACCTGAGGTCGTCTTATCCTCTTGCCCACCTCCTACCACTGCTGACCCAATCCCCAACTTAAACCTCCCTTCCTCAGCTGTGACGGAAGACCCTCCCTCTTCTCTTCCTTTGGGTCAGGATACTCCCATTGTTTCGCATCCCTATGAAGATGATGGTTTTACCACCATTCCCTCCTCTCCAAAAAATAACCGTAAAACAACCCCTCCGCTGTGGACAAAACCTTCAGGGAATTTATCTTCTTCTCCTAATAAATTTGACCCCCTTCTCTTGGATGAGTCTCCGGGATCTCTGGAAGAATCTGAACAATCCTCAAGCAACATCATTCCCCTATCGGATGAACCTCCTGACCCCAAAAAGCCTATCAAAAAATAACCGGCTAAAAACCCAAATTCCAAAAGCGCTAAGAAAGCGCAAAAATCCGCCAAGTCCAAATGAACCTCCCAAACATTGGATGCTGGAACGTTCGTGGTTTCAACAGTCCTGAAAAAGTCAATGCTTGTAAAAAACTTATCACCTCTCACCGCCTGGATTTTCTTTGCATTTTGGAAGCCAAAATCCAACTGCACCTTCTCTCTGATGACTGGTTTTGTAATTCTCATAAGGTTTTTAATCTTGAAGATAATTGTAACAACTTTGACGTCTCCAACCCTGGTCGTATTTGGTTGAAGTGGAATTCTGCTGTTGTCAACTTCCAGATGACATTTTCCTCTTCCCAGATTATTCATGGGGTGGTGTCCTCTCCCCACTCTGCTTCTTTTGCCTTATCTGTGGTTTATGCTGCCAATTCGCTGGCTGATAGAGTTACTCTTTGGAGGGATCTGCTTCGGATTGCTGATGGTATTGACAGTCCTTGGGTTACTATGGGTGACTTTAATTGTTTTAAACACCCCAAGGAAAAACAAGGTGGGGCTCCTCCTCATCATAGTCAACTGAATGAACTTAACTCTTGGCTTTTTGACTCTGGTACCTTTGAGCTTGCCTCCACCGGTTTGATGTTTACCTGGTATAATCAAAGGGTGGATGACCCTATTCACATCAAACTTGATAGGATGTTAGTTAACTATGACTGGTTGGCTAGCTTTCCTTCTTCTTTTTACAAAGTTGAAAATCCTGGGATCTCTGATCACTCCCCCCTTATCCTCTGCTTGGGCAATTTGGTTACTCCTGCTGGCAGGTTTCTTTTCAAAAACTACTGGATTCACATGGAAGGCTATTGGGACAATGTTATTTCTGCTTTCTCTTCCCACTCCACTGCTAGCCCAATTGCCAATCTTTACTTGAAACTTAACTCTCTGAAAAAAGGCTTAAAAAATAGAAAGTGGTCTTCAGCTAATTTTCTCCTTGATAAGTTGAAATTGCTGGAGTATAACCAAAAAAGATACCTGGAAGTTTTACAAAGGGATCCTCTGAACCCGGAGCTTAACACCACTCTTAAAGAGACTAATGATTCTTTAGTTTTTTATCAGAAGGCCTGGAGAAATTGGGTTATTCAGAGAGGTAAAGCTAAGTGGCTTTCTAACGGGGAAGACGACTTGGGGTTCCTCTATGCTAGGATTATAGCTAGAGGCAACTCTAACTCTATTAAAGTCATTGCCACTACTGAGGGGGTTTTTTCTTCTCCTTCTGACATTGCTACTGCAGCTGTTGCTTATTTTAAAAATACTTTCAATAATGCTTCTCCTTCTTTACTGGGTAGTACCTCTTTTCCCAGGGGTAAGGTTTTACCTAGGGATCAGATTTCCTCTCTAACCTCTCAGGTGACTATCCAAGAAATCAAAGATGTTATTTTTGCTGGCTCTAAGGCCTCTTCCCCTGGGCCCGACGGTTTCACCTATGAATTCTACAAAACTTCCTGAGGCATTACTGGCATTATGTTTGTCAAGCTGTCAAGAATTTCTTTGATACTGGTTCTCTTCCTAACTCTGTTAAAGCCACAGCTATTATTCTTATTCCCAAAACTCCTCATGCTTATCATATTACGGATTTCAGGCCCATTTCCTTGTGCAACACCTTTTATAAGATTATTGCTAAAATCTTGGCCAATAGAATGAAATCTTTTCTGCCTTCTATCATCCACAACAGTCAAGCTGGGTTCATTACTAATCGGGTATCTACTGATAACATCATTTTGGCTACTGAAATTCTGCGGGATTTCAAAAATGTTAATGTGCAAGACTTCTTCTGTGCTAAATTGGACATTAGGAAAGCTTTCGATTGCATCTCTAGGGATTTTATTATTACTAGAATGTATGAGAAAGGTTTTCCGCCGAAGTTTATTTCATGGATTAAAGGGTGTATCTTTGATGTTCCTTTTTCTGTTTGCATCAACGGGACTTTACATGGTTTCTTCAAATCTTCTTCTGGTTTGAGACAGGGGTGTCCTCTTTCACCCCTTCTCTTTTCCCTTGCCATGGATGCCTTTTCTTGCTATTTGGATGTTAGTCCTTACTGTGGTTTTCCCTGTGGGAATAAGTCTTTCAGTCACCTGTTATATGCCGACGATGTCCTGGTATTTGGTCCTGCTACCATCCAGAATGCTCTAGCTCTGAATCATGCCATCTTAAATTTTGGGGAAGCTACTGGCCTGCACATTAATAGAGAGAAATGCTCCATCATGTTCTCTCGGGATAACCTTATGGCTGATGACATTCTGAATCTCTTGAATTTCTCCAAAGCAGATAACTGTTTCAAGTATCTTGGGCTTCCCATCTCTACTAAAAAACTCTCCCTTTCTCACTTCCAACCACTTCTGAGTACGATTAGTACTCTACTTGCTGGTTGGAAAGTAAAATTTTTGTCTTTTGCAGGTAGAATCCAATACTTGAAGTTTACTATTGCTAATACTATTGCGTATTGGATCTGGGGCTCCATTATACCTAAAGCTGGTTGCAAAATTCTGGATAGGCTTTGTGCTAGATTTTTATACCATGGCTCTATTCAAGATAAGAAGTTACACTTGATCTCCTGGAAAAACACTTGCTTACCTTACTGCTATGGTGGTCTTGGAATTCCTGACATTAAATCTATGTATTTTGGCTTTGCGAGCACTTTTATTTGGAGATTTTACAATTGCCAGTCCCCCCTTAATTGCTGGTTTAAACTCAAATTTGAATCTCCTTTTAAACCCCTTAACTCTAAAGCTTCAAATTATTGGAAACTGATTTGTTCCACTGCTGGCACTGTTAGAAACTCTCTGAAGTTCCATGTGACTAATTCTGATTGCTCCCTAAGCCTGTTGTGGGATCCTTGGATTAACGGGAAATCCATGATGGATCTCAATTTGCATTGTGGCATGAGTTTGCTTAATGTTAGTCACTGGATTTTAAACGGTGGCTGGAACTGGCTTTTGATTCCCACTCAATTGCATCAGGTTTTAAGTATGATTCATATTCATGAGGATGGTATCCCGATTTCCTGGACTGAAAATGGGGTGCCTAGTTTTAAAACTTTTAAACGGAAGTACTTTTAAGATTTAGTTAAAGTCCCTTGGTATAAGTTTATTTGGCACAAACATTTTGCTATCCGATATTCTTCTTATACTTGGTTAGCTCTTAACGGTGGTCTGAAACTTGCTGATGCACTGGCTGTGAGGAGGATTTACATTAATCCTATTTGTTATTTCTGCAATTTTGAAAACGAATCCTCTTCCCACCTCTTCTTCTAGTGCCCGTTCTCTTTCAACATTCTGCTTAACCTTTTACCTCAAGTGGGGGCTTTTCTGTTAAGGCCTAACATCATGCAGCTGTTCGAATTCTTTGAAGACTTTCAGGGTTTTGAGAGAACTGATCGTAACTTTTGTTATTTTGTTATTTGCTGTCTGGTGTATTATTTGTGGAGGGAGAGAAATGATAGGAGATTAGGTGGTAAAGTCTGTACTGCTCCCTATCTCTGCCAGAATATATCCAAGGCTGTTGTCGCTAAAGTTTCCTCATGGAAAAATTTTGATAGGCTCCAGAACCTCTTCCCTAACTGTTTCTCAAGGAGGTCCTACCAGCAATCAGAGAATTTTTGATGACTTTAGGCAATGATGATTTGGTACGCTTCCCTGGACGGCCTACGTCTCTCGCATTCGGTTTTGCTGCTCTTCTCCTTCCCCTCTCTGCTGTGGTCCTATGTGGTTTTTTGCAGGCAACCGGGAAGCTCTCCGTGAATGTTACTGGCGCTGAAACCTGTTTTCAGCTGGATTTCGAGTATTTGTACCAATTTTATGTCTGAGCCTGGTTTGGTCATATTTTGTTTCTCTGGTTGCTGTTATTTTTTGATGATGTATAATTTTGGTTTTTCTGGATGCCTTGTTTTGTAGGCATTTTACTTGTAACCTTTTTGTTTTAAATATACGAGCCTAGCCCCAAAATTTCCCCAAAAAATCGCCCTTGAATTCAACCCCGAATGCCGAGACACTCTTCAATGCATATTTGGCTTTTGACCATGTTTAGTACGAAGAAACTAAAGCTTTTCTAAAAAAATATCTTATTTTTTCTTCCCTCATCCATTCAAATGTTATAAATAATTTATCAGAAATAATTAGTTATAAATTTATATAATCTTTATAAATATAATTAATATCAAAGATAAAATTATTTCATCAATAAATTCAAACAAAATAGTGAAAAATAATTGTTTAAACCTTAGCGTATTTTATTAAAATATAAGACATTTGTAGATAAAAATAAGTGATTTTTTATTTTATTTTTAAGATAACACTCAAAATTATATTTTAAGTTCGAATTCCGAAAATCTAACTCCCTCACTATAACATAAATGTAATTAATTAAATATAATTGAGAGAATTTTTTTGTCGATTTTATCCGAACGGCCAAAATTCAGATAAAATAACACTGTTCGAGAAGATATTAGATTGATATTCCGAAGCGCAATAAAATTAATAAAGATAAGAAGTATATATTCGATATACTGTGAGGCCACCAAAGATAAATACAAATGATAAATTATTTAAACAATATTCATTCCAACAAACAAAAAATAATTCGTGTATTTTCCGTGATTACTCTGAAATATTTCTTGGTCGACAAAGCATCTTTGTTTATGAAAAAATGTGAAGAACAGATTATTTAGACGGTCTTGATCTCGGCTGACCGACAGAAATATTAATTAGGTAATAATTAATTAATGGTTTGAACTCTGAAGTGGTGGAGAAGTACAGCATTAATTAGCCCAAAAAACATAAAAGCAAAACGGTGTTAAGCAAAAGGAACTCCATCTCCGCGTTGGCTACAACCAGAGGAAGATGGAAGAAAAAATAAATAAAGAAGAAAAATATTATTTTACCCTGTTAAAGAAAAAGAAGAAAGGAAGAAGAAGAGGAGGGAGGAACCTGTCCTTCTCGGCCGGCCATCATCGTCTTGCTCTTGGTTCGCGTTGGGTACTTGCCTGCTCATTTCTTCGATCATTTTCCCTGTTCCTGTTTCCAGTTTCTTACTCTACCTCTAAAGTGCTTTCCTTTTTTCGTTCGTAGGAGTATAGAATGGAGGTTTTCGGTCAGAGCTTCGTTAAATATATACGCTACACTTGGTTTTGTGGTCAAAAGTGGGATATGATACTTCAATATTCCTTTGGGAAGTTTGAACGTAATTAATTCCCCTCATCAAATTGGACTATATGATTAAATTTTGTTATTTAGTGTGTTGGTTTTAAATTTATTTATGCGTGACATTAGAGTTCCAGTGCTAAAGGAAATCCAACTTAGAAGATTAAAAGAGAGAAAGGGAGTGAAAATGAGTGTGAGAGAGCAATAATGTTGAGGAACTCTGAGATTTTACTATTTGTTAGAAAATACAAATAATTTTATAGATGTCAGGCTCACCTTTTAACCATCTTTTTTTTTTTTTTGGGAAAACCCGGGGCAAGAAGCCCATATATTAAAAACCTTGAATCAAATTACAAGTAACTCTGGGAGGAAAAACTAACAACAAAAACTAACAAAATTTACACAATGACTAAAAAAAACAGCAGACACAGATGGATATAAAAACAATACAAAGACTCAGATTTAGGCACTGTCGAAATCATCAAAGAGATCAGATGAAAATCAAGTTGTCAGGCGAAGGCACCGGTTGCCAAAAAACCAAACCCGTAGGAAGCAGGAGCATGTAGATTCCAACAAAGACTGGCCATCACAGCACCTCCAGCCCACAAACTGAAGCAGCACAGAAAACGAGCCAGGTTGCCGCATAGGGCCCTCCATGGTCCATTAAGACAGGCCCGGCTCATCATCGTCTTATTGTTTAACATCCTCCACCAATGTCTGCAATAGTCATTGTAGTATACCCGAGAAATGATAGCTTGATAATCCAAGAGCCAATTGGAATGAGGCCTGAAAGAAAAATTGCCAAATTCCAAAAAAACCTCTTCCCAGGTCTGAAAAAGAAAGTAGAACCAGTGCTGGGCCAAAATTATCTATAATAAAAGTACCCAGGCATTCCAAAAGTAATGTGTAGTAAAACTAGCAATCAAAAAGTTGCCAAAACCGCTCCAGATGACAACAGATCAAATTAAAATCCCGAAAATCGCTGGATCAAAGAAGTCTTGTTTTTCCATTTTGAAATTTTTAATCTAACAGCCAAGGAGATATTGCAAATAATTTTAACCACGTTAAGTCTATGATTTGAGAACCGGCAGTTGTTTCTTTCTCTCCAGATGTGATAAGTAATACAGCATAAAGATAGTAGACAAAACTCATTCTCAGATTTGCTATATCTCGCAGAATTATAAAAGAATTCAAAAATCTGAGATAAAGTAGGCCGAAGATAAAAACATTTAAGTTCTGGTAATAAAGTTGTGAGAACATAAAATGAGAGGTCACAGGCAAAAAATAAGTGAGAGTGGTTCTCAATATGACCAGAGCATAAAGAGCAGTTTAAAGGCACCCGCATCCCCCTTAAATTAAGATTATCCGATGTTTTAAGTTTACCAAGCATGACCATCCAAGTGAAACAAGCAAATTTAATGGCATGATTGCAATGCCAAATAGAATTATGCCAATCCACCTTAGGGACAGTGGAGTAAAAAAACTCAGTGAAATTTTTGAAAAACCAATTCGAATCTCCTTTCCATAAGACCTCATTTTTTTCCTTCAGTTCAACAGCCACAATGGAATCAGTAGTGCTAGCAGGTAAAGATGTTGGCAGCCGCCAACTCCCATTCACAGTAAAATCCTTTACCAGCTTATCACCTAATAACGGCATAGAAAAAGTTTCACCAATAGGTTGTCCGTTAAGCCAAGGATCCCATAAGTTTCACCAATAGGTTTTCTTTTTAAGACGTCATATCTATTCTCTATCTCTATTTCAAAAGTGGAGCTTAAAAGCGAGTAGTTAATAGGCATGTATAGAATATCATTTTGAATAGAAATTAACATATTTATTTGTTCTTTCAAATCAATGTATTTTGAAGATTGAATAAAATAAAAAGGCTTTATATTGAGTATTAACACATTAAATGTGTTGATTTTTTATTGTATTTAAAGCACTACTCTATTTTTAGATCATATAATTTAATTTTGTTATTTCCTTTTTAACTTGTTTACTAATGGTTTATTTGTTTTGATTTAATTAATAAAGAGTAAAACACATTGGTCCAATGCATTAAAAATAAAGACAGTAGTCCTTACTCATAAACTTAGCTCACGATTCTAATGCATAAACCTCATATGCCTCTATGGTTTTCCTTGGCGGTGCTCTGCCCCTTTAATCATCACACCTTTTTCTAAGTATAACCCTAAAGTGAGCATCTCTGAAGAGGAGGAGATTGATGAAAGCACCAAACACTGGACATTGTATTTGATTAGCTATGCTGTCAGAAAATGCCCATTTTATTATAGTCTCCTTTAAGCTATGAATAAATTATGGAAATTCAGAGGAACTCTTGAACTTTTTTCTTTTTATAACAGGTTACTTAATTTAAGTTCCTGTAATGAGAGTTTGAAAATGGTTAATAATGGTGGTCTCTGATTTATCAATGGCTCAACTTTATATTTTAAAAATAGAAGCCTGATTTAAGGCTAGTTAAAGAGGAATTTAAACAGGTTCATATATGGGATATATATATATATATAAGTTTTCTTTTTCTTGATTCTATTTATTTTGGGCATATGTAGGCAAGGTGAATAAGCTTACACACAAGTGGAAGTGGGGATTGAAAGAATTGAACACTTAGTTTTCTCTATTATTGTACGATCACAATCATACTGAAAATCATCTATTTCATAAATTAAATTAAGTGTTTAATCAAATTAAGTTTAATTATAGCTAATCAAAGTGTATGACCAAAAAACTGTATGACCATAATTGTTATCGGGTGGAAGTCAAAGCATATTTGGAAGCCATGTGGAAGGCTGGAGTTAGTCGGTGGTCGAGTGTAAATCTAGTGTCAATCAGTGGATGGGCATAAATCTGACGTCAATTGGTGGTCAGACAAAAATCTAATGTCAGTCGGTGGCCGTGCGAAAATCCAGTTTCAGTTGGATGTCGGGCAGAAATCCTACGTCAGTTGGTGTCATGGCTGAAATTTGACGTCAGTTGGTAGCCGGACATAAATCTAAGGTAAGTTGGTGGATGGGCAGACATCCGACGTCAATTGGTAGCCATGCATAAATCATGTGTTAGTTTGTGGCATGGTAGAAATTTGGCATCAGTTGATGGTAGGACAGAAATCTAGTGGTGGTCGAAGAGGAGACTGGTTGCACAAGAGCACTTCCTTCTTTTCCTTCTCTTTCTTCTCTTCTTTCTTGGTCCCCCTTCCATGAGGAATGGGAAGTTTATTTATAATTTTTTGAGAGTGGCATGGCTAGTAAATAAGAGGAAGAGCAAGGGTAAATTGGGAGTGGTTTGAATGGACATCCGATGTTGAATCCCTTGAACATAGACTGTTTACTAGGCATTTGAATGTCTTAATGATATCAAAAATTGGCAATCTTGATCTCGTTGGATTCATCTCGTCGAGCCGCTCGATTCTATTATAAACATGTCACGTTTGAAAACCATTTGATAATCCAAATTATGGTTTAAACCTTTCAAATGTGCTTCGGGTCTTTGTTTAGGACCCATTTAAGCTCGAATTGGTTAGAATTTTGTGTCGTTGGGCTTGTATTTTCGATACATTCAGTTAGATTATAAGTTTGCTATAATCGGACTTGAGATGGTCCCGAATTAAAATTTTGAATTTTCCATCTTGATTTTGCTTCGAGATTCCTGCCTGATCAAGATAATTTTTTGATGATATATCAATTATAAATTTGTGAAAATTCAAGGTTATATAGCCTCTCAAAATTTTTTTGTAATGTTTTAGATTTAATTTTTGCTTCTTTTTTGTTCCAATATTTGTGCATAAATATGTGCCAAATCAAAACAACCGTTGGTAGTATCTCTATTATTGCTAAGTTCACTGAACAATATTTTGCTGTACGCTAGCTACATAATCAGTTAAACTGGTATGATTCCATCTGACATCTTCATAATCTACAGCCATCTTTAAGAATCGTCGATGGCTACATATAACTAGGATCAAAATAACTTGCATGAAATATTTCACTAAATGTAGGAATTGAGAATTATTCCCTTGCAAAGACAACTTAAATTCTTGGCGACTGCTGCTCATGACTTGGCGTGAAATGGTTTATATTTACCAAGTGATATGATGACCCCTTCAACAGAACCAATCGCAGCTGCTATAGATACAAGCAAGCAGAGAAAACTCAATATCTGTAGCATTACTCCCTTGGGGCTTAGCATTGCAACCTTCGCCTGTCGCAAGTACATTTCAATGGGAAAATAAACAGTCAAGGGCCAAAAGCCAACAGCTCCCAGAAATCCCATTATATCGTTGAAGAAGGGCATGAGGATTGCAAGAACCGTGCTTATCACAACAAATGCAGTTCTCCAAATTAATCTGAACAAGTTGATTTTTATTGGAAAACTTCTCCAGCTTATAACAGTCACCTCCTTGGTCAATATCTTCCAGTTTGGCCACTTTTGGTTGACAACGTCTTCTACAATGGCAAACACAGGTTGGCTGAATACCTATTAAGATGATCATAAGTTAAATCCGATATTAAACTTAAGTTCAGATCAAAATATAGGACCTTTTGTGTTATGCTGAAATAACAAACCTGATATGCACCTAGCAGATGAACCACTACACATATATTTGCAATATCAATCAACCAAAAAGGCTCAAAGAATCCAAACCCAGTAAGCATGTTTCCTGGAGCCTTGTTGCCAAAGGCTGCATATCCAAGGCAACCACATAGCATGTAGAACAAAGTGGTTGTCGATACACCTATGAGACTTGCTTTCTTCATTACTTTGTTCTCAGGTGGCGTCGATTTTAGTGTATCCTGAATCATTCACATAAATAGTAATGCTATTGATGTACATATTTATGCATCAGAATATACGTGATATTATACTTGTTAAGTTTACCTGAATTTCTATCAACACCATAGAGTAGGAGTAAGCGAATGCGATATCTCCAAGAGCTTGGAAGGCATTCCAAATCTTCTGCGACGATGTCACATCGACGCCAACCACCGTTCCAGTTACAGTAGTGATGATTCCACTTTTTCCTGCTCCAAGAACAAATTTAAATTAAACTGACTAAAGAAATGAACTCTAAATATAATCCTGCTTACGAGAGATTGATTGGGCAAGCGCAAGGCCAACACCGATAAGCGAATATGTGAAGGACATGACAGCTGCTAGAATGGACAACCACCAAAGGTTGTGGAAGTCTGGAAGCTGAGAGAAGAAAACTTGAACTACACCAAAGGCAATCATGTACATGCTATAAGACATGCTGCAATCCGCTTCATGACCATGCTTGTGGAAGCAATAAGACTTGCTAATAGCCCTACAATCAGTACATTACCAACAGTTTCATTAGGTCATCGATCTGCATATTGATAATACATGTTTGTGATTGCAAAATTTACGCAGCGCTAATGGAGGCAGTGATTGTGTAGCCAACGGCAGTTCCACAGAGATTGACATACTGACATAACCCGCACATCCATATTTGTGTTTTACCTGCATTAACTAGCTTTCATATCGCATTCTTATAATGTCTTTAAACAAAACCAAATGGAAATTTATGAGAGAAATATACCAAGATTTGATTTCACAGCTCTCATATATGTTGGGTTTCGTTTGCCATTGATGGGGTCAGAGTTGCGGTAGCAATCGGCGAGGAGCCTGGATGTGTAGAGGGTTATTAGGGAGAAGAGGATTAGGGTAATGGACCCGATGATCCAACCTAGTTGGGCTATGGACCATGCAAGTGATAGCACTCCGGAGCCGATCACTGCTGTTATGATATGCGCGCTCGCTGTCCATACTGTGCCTGAAAAAAACATTCAAAGATGTGATTTCTTAGACACGTTCATAAAACACTTGTTTTTATGGCATTATTCAGATCTAAGGATTAGTTTAAGCAATTAACATCATTCAATACATTCAGGTTCGTTTAGAGCAGCTGTAATTTTTGTAAAATTTATTATAAAGCAGTTATTGATCGAACAATATATTTTTTAAAAAGTAATGTATAATATATCTTTAAAGAAAATCAAACATTAATTTTTTTTTGTACTCACATTATTTAACAAATCTAATCATAAAAATTAATTTTTAGCGCAATTTTTTATAAAATAAAAAACTCAATTAAAATAGAAATGATATGTTACAAAAAATTCAGCTTAATCAAGCATCAATTTGAAAACATATTTGAATTGGAGAATTTCAAAATTAAATTTGGAGTTTGGGCTCATTTGAACTTTAATTTGAACAAATTTATAGTACAATTAAATGCCTCAACAAGACAAATCCAACGACACCAAAATTAACCTAATGTGACACCAAATGGGCACAAATCAAAGATCTAAAACAATGTTGAAAACTTAAAAGGCATTAGTTGGAATAGTGAATGATTTATAAATATGACATGTTTATAGTCAAATCGAGTGGCAATATAAGATGAATCTAATTTGCACAATATGGCATAATTTCAACATCATTAAGGCACATAAATGCTAAACAAATGCTCTATAATCAAGGAGATAAATACATGTTGTTGAATTGAGTACTCTATATTTGCTTCAGATCTTCACTATATTTACAAGGTATGTCACTTTCAAGAATCTATAAATAAGCCACTGCTCTCTATATGTGAGGGGAAGGTTGGAGCTTTGGCTAAGAGAAGCCCAGGGAAGAGAGCTCTAGGTCATGAAGAATCCTAGAGCTCCATGTGTGCACTACTGCCAGCAAATATCATCACTCGCCTATTGCTGCACCTCCTCTTAGCCCCCACCATCAAACTACGATCCGACCAAACTTTATCACCCGACTATGATCAATCCTTCTAACCAAATTCACCTGATTATGGTATGTTCGTCCTATGTTGCTCTCGACTACTATCCCTTCAACCATAGTTACCCAGCAACAGTTTCTCTGACCACCATCACTTGATTATGTTCCCTCCAATTACGATCGGCCGACTATAGTCCCTCCTACCCCATTCACTTAACTTGATTATTCAACCTCCTTCACAAAACTAGTGTACTTTTGACTAAAACTACTTGGCTATGATCCCTCTAACGCCCGTCACTCGATTATGACCCCCTGACCTCCGCATTCTGACTAAGATCGACCGACTATGTTCATTCTCATCTTCGTTTCCCACTGACTATTATTCCTTTTTTTCCGATTATGGGGCTTCCGACCTCTATAGCTTGATTTTAGACTTTCTAGTCACTGTTTCCCGACTATGATCCATTCAATCTTAGTCACCGAACTAAGATTCTTCGGCCACTGTCACTTGACTTTTTCCTTGATATAAGATCACCGAAATTATTTCCAACTTTTATCATTCATGAGAAATCATGCATAACAGGAAAAATAATTTATAAGATTATCATAAAATGTTATTAAATTAAGCTACAATTCACTTTTTTATGCATTTTTATTAGTATTTTTTAATGATCTTGGACAGCGATGGCGATATATCTTTTTTCTTAAGGCTACGTTTAAGATCATTTTTTTTTATTATTTTTAAAATAATGCTTTAGTAAAAAATTATTAAAACAGAAAAAATTAATAGCAAAAAGCGCTGTCCTAAATTAAAATCTAAAGTATCAGACATGTGTTATTATTAAAGCAATCAAAGAAAATAAAATTCGCTGTTGACTGTTTGCTTGCGTATTCAACCCAACCATATAACTTTTGACATTATTCCCACAAAATATTCACTTTTTCATAAGAAAACAAGGCGAAAGAAGAAAAAGGCTCTTTAAATCGCCCTTGAATTCAACCCCGAATGCCGAGACACTCTTCAATGCATATTTGGCTATTGACCATTTTAGTAAGAAGAAAATAAAGCTTTTCTAAAAAAATATCTTGTTTTTTTTCGATCATCTATTCAAATGTTATAAATAATTTATCAGAAATAATTAGTTATAAATTTATATAATCTTTATAAATATAATTAATATCAAAGATAAAATTATTTCATCAATAAACTCAAAAAAAAAAAAATTAGTGAAAAATAATTGTTTAAACCTTAGCGTATTTTATTAAAATATAAGGCATTTGTAGATAAAAATAAGTGATTTTTTATTTTATTTTTAAGATAACACTCTAAATTATATTTTAAGTTCGAATTCCGAAAATCTAACTCCCTCACTATAACATAAATGTAATTAATTAAATATAATTGAGAGAATTTTTTTGTCGATTTTATCCGAACGGCCAAAATTCAGATAAGATAACACAGTTCGAGAAGATATTAGATTGATATTCCGACGCGCAATAAAATTAATAAAGATAAGAAGTATATATTCGATATACTGTGTGGCCACCAAAGATAAATACAAATGATAAATTATTTAAAAAAATATTCATTCCAACGAACAAAAAATAATTCGTTTATTTTCCGTGAATACCCTGAAATATTTCTTGTTCAACAAAGCATCTTTGTTTATAAAAAAATTTGACGAACAGATTATTTAGACGGTCTTTATCGACTAGTAAATTCAAGAATAATCTCGGTTGACCGACAGAAATATTAATCGGGTAATAATTAATTATTGGTTTGAACTCTGAAGTGGTGGAGAAGAACATCATTAATATGCCCAAAAAACATAAAAGCAAAACGGTGTTAAGCAAAAAGAACTACATCTCCGCGTTGGCTACAACCAGAGGAAGAAGGAAGAAAAAATAAATAAAGAACAAAAATATAATTTTACCCTCTTAGAGGAAAAGAAGAGAGGAAGAAGAAGAGAGGGAGGAACCTGTCCTTCTCGGCCGGCCATCATCGTCTTGCTCTTGGTTCGCGTTGGGTACTTGCCTGCTCATTTCTTCGATCATTTTCCCTGTTCCAGTTTCCTATTTCTTACTCTACCTCTAAAGTGCTTTCCTCCTCTTTCGTGGGTAGGAGTATAAAATGGAGGTTTTGGGTCAGAGCTTCGTTAAATATATACGCTACACTTGGTAGATATTGTGGTCAAAAGTGGGATATGATAGTTCAATATTCCTTTGGGAAGTTTGAACGTAATTAATTCCCCTCATCAAAATTGGATTAAATGATTAATTTTTGTTATTTAGTGTGTTGATTTTAAATTTATTTATGCGTGACATTAGAGTTTCAGTGCTAAAAGAAAATCCAACTTAGAAGATTAAAACAGAAAGAGAGTGAAAATGAGTGTGAGAGAGCAATAATGTTCAGAAAGTCTGAGATTTTACTATATGTTAGAAAATACAAATAATTTTATAGATGTCAGGCTCACCTTTTAACCATCTATTTATAAACTTCGGCTGAGACACTACATTATAGACTAGTCTATTTCATCTTTCGTCAAGGTCTATAGTGGTAGGGGAAGGTCACTCGCAACAACAACGACAAAGATGGGAAATAAAAGAAGAAAAAGCTACTAGCTCTAGGACAATATTGACCTTGGTGCGCGTTGGGGCAGCTTGTCCTCTCTTGTAAGGTGGCATTTTTTATTCGTTCATGGTCGTCATTTCTCTGAATCCATCTTTTTTCTAAAGACTTTTGTCCTACGAACTCTCTATAGCTGTCAAGTTAGCAGGTCATTGCTAGTTCTACTACTTTTAGGCTTTCATCCTGGGGAGGCAATCTTCAACTGCGTTTCAATAAATTCAATAATACTCAATGATTACCATTAATGTATCAATGACTTACAAATGAATGCTTAATGACTTGTTGATAATTTCATAGTGACATGCCGATTGCTCCAAAGACATCTCACATAAAAATCTCCATAACTTGTCAACTTCTACCCAATGGCATACACCCAACAACTTTATGCCATCAAGTTCAATACTTGAGCACATGTTGTCTTCTCAATCTTGTTTACTATATTAAGGTCACCGAGTGCGTCATTTCAAATGGTTATAGTCCGATTGAGCAACATCTTTCTTATCATATATCCCATCTTATTGAACAATAGATAAAAAGACTACATATGACATATTATAATCTCTTAATCTTATATAAGATTTAACAACTTAAGCATTATATTCCACCACATGGGTAAGTGTGATTCATGTTGAATAAAATATTCATGGCGGATCAATTTTAGATTGATATCTTATTTGTCATGTAGATGATACTAATCATTTTATCTTTGGTTAATTGACCTTTTTCACCCATTTGTGTAAGGCCACAAGCTTTGCTAGATTCTATCATTATTTTAACGAGTTACCATAACCAATCACCAGTTATTAGATTGGCAACATAATAGGTGGATTCAAAATCCCATACTATCAAATGTTTGTTTATATTCTCTAGTTTTGCATAAAGTTTAGTCGAGATAAACAAAAAACTTTATTTAAAAAAAAGATACATGTAAAAAAAAATGACGATGAAAAAAACGTTTCCCCAATTTCGATATGAGTGAATCTATCTTCTTGGCCAAGAACTTGTGCTCTATTTATACGATCATACTTGCCTGCATGATATCTTATTATTACCTAAAGAAATGTTCACCTCGTGCATAATGTATTTGTCCTCAATAAGGATCTAACCATCAAAATTTGATTTGAAGTTGTGTTTTAAACTCCATGGTTATTCCCATCATTATTTGACATACTTATAGTAGAGAACAAGAATATTGTTCATCCTTTAACATCACATGTGATGAGTTTGACATAAATTTGTATAAAACTTCTTTTATGTGGCCATTGTGGCTTGGCATCTTTTCTATATTTTGATATCTATGACTTTAGTGCCTTATGGACTCCCTTATCTTTAGAAGTATGTGGTTGCAATTAGCTTTCTTAGGTGAAGCTATTTTTAACATATCAAAGAGAAGCAAAAAATGAATAGGAAGAATAAGGAGTAGTAGATCACTTTGGCTAGCTATAAATTGCATCAGGTTAAAAATTATCTTTTTGCTTAATGGATATTGTGGTAAAATTGAGATGATATACTTTAATATGGTTTTGAAAATTTTGAATATAATTAATTTCACTAATTAAAGTGTATTAAATAATTAATTTTAGTAATTTAATTTAATATATTTAATTAATTTTTGTATGTCATCAAAGTTTTACTAAAAAGAAAAAAAAATAAACTTGAGAAAAAAATATGAGACCAATATAAAAAATTTAGGAGAGTCTATAAGATTTTAATAATTGCTATAAAGTGTATGAATGTTTCAAATACTTTGTTAAGTGTTTGGCTCACCCTTTGGTCCCCAATATATAAGCTTGGGTTAGGCAAAACATTACATGTTATATTTCATCATTATCAAGGTTGGTTGTTATTGAGGAAAGAGGTCAGTTGTAGTGATAATAATGGAGATGAGAGAGATCAAGAGAAGGAACCAATTCAACTTATTATTGGTTATATGCAACAATCAATAATTGGGTTCATACCTAGTTGTTGACCATATATTTGAATTGGATTAACTCTCTTATTAGAGTAGGCCATTTTGTATAAGTCTTATTATATGTCTATACCCAACATAAGGAACCTAAATCCAAGTCTTCCTATAAGAACATCAGAGTTTCTAGGAGTAGCTAACCATATTTTGACCCAAATGGGTGTCCAATGAATTTGAGAAATCCCCCTAAACCTAATGACAACCACCCTAAAATAATTCTAGGTTTTTTGGAATGTAGGTATGATTACAAGGTAAAAGAAAGCTTTCAAACCAAAATTATTAGATATGAAGAGAAGAATAAAGGTAACAATCATAAGAACAAATCAGCACCTCAAGAAATTAATAATACTTAAAAGCTTGCCAAGAAAGACCAAAATCCATTTCAGACCCCGATTCTGGCTCAGGTAGGTAGTATACGAGTAATCATAAAGCCAACACCCTAGCATAATGTTGAAACTTGAATAGGTTGTTAAGCCTAAGTTGTAGTCCCAAGGCTAACCAAGAGAGGAGGGGGGGGGGGGGGGGTGAATTAGAAATTTAAAAATTTCTCTTGGATTTAAAAATTTGAAAGCCGTTGAGTTTTAAAGCAAGTTAATTTAAATTTCAAAATAACTTTTCAACCACAGATAAATAACTTGCAGTAAATAAATGTGGAATTAAAAAGACACAAAGATTTATAATTGTTTGGTCAAACACGATCTACATTCGTTCCCTGAAGGCACCCTCTTTAGGTATTGCACTATTACCAAAGTGACTTTCTTTTTGTAGCAAGGCGAAGAAGCTTTTACAAAAACCTCTCTTCCACCAATCCCTGTTGCGGCAGAGAACCGTCATCCTTTTATACTCTCCAACTATTAGTAGAGAATCTTCGTCCTTTCACACTCTCCAAGTGTCGGCAGAGAACCATCATTCTTTCACACCCTCAAAGTATAGACAGAGAACATTCTTCCTTTCACACCCTCCAAATGTAGGCAGAGAACCTTCGTCTTTTCACACCCTCCAAGTGTCGGCAGAGAATCAGATCTTTTTCAAAGATCTTTACACAAGCAATCTAGAAAGATAAGAGGAATAGTGATAACCAAAATTACAAAGAGATCTTTATATTTGAGTAACCTTGTGAACCCTTCACACTCCACTTACAAGAAATCTCTATCAAAAACTCTCTCACACTTTCTCTTTTAATTGCCCTTAAAAAATCACGAAGAAAAAACTCTTTTATGTTAGTTTTAGTAGATTTTTTATACAAAATACACGAAAAATTGGCCAGAAAATTAAAATTTTTAATTTCAGTATCCACGATCGTATAGTACCATCTGAGTTTGTATGTACAAAAAGTTCAAAAACTATTGCATATAAACTTGTTGTGAATTGGTATGAAATCATTTCGTACATGATCATCATCCGGTACGAACCATGTTCATCTAGTACGATCAGTTAGAAATTTTTTTTAGTCATTAGTATGAAAAGGAACTTGTCAGTACGAAAAGGAACTCCATAATTTCGTACTATTGATAGCGTACGTACGATGAAGTCATCATCTTGTACAATCAGTTATAAAAAATTTCAAATTTGTCTGAACGAAACGTCAAGATGAAATGGGATCTCATAAATTCGTACTCTAAAAGAATGTATAAATTAGGTTCGTACAGTATGATACATACTCAATTTTTTTTTATTTTAGCGAACAAGGATCCGTCCATTTTATACTCTTAAAGGCATGTACGAACTAGGTTCGTATACTATGATTCATACTTAAAAAATTTTTTTTTTCTGTTTGTTCGACTACTCGATGGGGAAAAAACTAACCAAATAGTCTCATACGGATGGATATCATACACTACGATCAGGTTAAAAAAATGTGAATTTTAAACTCTCCCCTGGTGTGTGTGTGTGTGTGTGTGCTTTGTTACTCAATTACAATCATACTCTCTCAGACTCAATAAAATAAAAAATACAGACTTCAATTACAATAAACTCTAAACTGATCTTGATTTATAGTCTTCTAATATCAAGAGTATGATTTCTCTGAAATATTAATACACATAAGAGCAAATAACTCTTCCAAAATATGTTAGGAGAAAATAAAAATCAAAGCAATAATATTTGAAGTCATAAAAATATATATAATTTGCAAGAATATCAAACAAATAAGAACCAAGTTTTCTCTTAAAAATTAGAAATTTAAAAATTTCTTTTGGATTTAAAAATTTGAAAGCCGTTGAGTTTTAAAGCAAGTTAATTAAAATTTCAAAATAACTTTTCAACCACAGATAAATAACTTGCAGTAAATAAATGTGGAATTAAAAAGACACAAAGATTTATAATGGTTTGGTCAAACACGATCTACATTCATTCCCTGAAGGCACCCTCTTTAGGTATTGCACTATTACCAAAGTGACTTTATTTTTGTTGCAAGGCGGAGAAGCTTTTACAAAAACCTCTCTTCCACCAATCCCTGTTGCGGCAGAGAACCTTCATCCTTTTATACTCTCCAACTGTTAGTAGAAAATCTTCGTCCTTTCACACTCTCCAAGTGTCGGCAGAGAACCATCATTCTTTCACACCCTCAAAGTATAGGCAGATAACATTCTTCCTTTCACACCCTCCAAATGTAGGCAGAGAACCTTCGTCTTTTCACACCCTCCAAGTGTCGGCAGAGAATCAGATCTTTTTCAAAGATCTTTACACAAGCAATCTAGAAAGATAAGAGGAATAGTGATAACCAAAATTACAAAGAGATCTTTATATTTGAGTAACCTTGTGAACCCTTCACACTCCATTTATAAGAAATCTCTATCAAAAACTCTCTCACACTTTCTCTTTTAATTGCCCTTAAAAAATCACGAAGAAAAAACTCTTTTATGTTAGTTTTAGTAGATTTTTTATACAAAATATACGAAAAATTGTCCAGAAAATTAAAATTTTCAATTTTCAGTATCCACGATCGTATAGTACCATCTGAGTTTGTATGTACAAAAAGTTCAAAAACTATTGCGTATAAACTTGTTGTGAATTGGTATGAAATCATTTCGTACATGATCATCATCTGGTATGAACCATGTTCATCTAGTACGATCAGTTAGAAATTTTTTTTAGTTATTAGTATGAAAAGGAACTTGTCAGTACGAAAAGGAACTCCACAATTTCGTACTATTGATAGCGTACGTACGATGAAGTCATCATCTTGTACAATCAGTTATAAAAAATTTCAAATTTGTCTGAACAAAACGTCAAGATGAAATGGGATCTCATAAATTCGTACTCTAAAAGGCATGTATAAATTAGGTTCGTACAGTATGATACATACTCAATTTTTTTTTATTTTAGCGAACAAGGATCCGTCCATTTTATACTCTTAAAGGCATGTACGAACTAGGTTCGTATACTATGATTCATACTTAAAAAAATTTTATTTCTGTTTGTTCGACTACTCGATGGGGAAAAAACTAACCAAATAGTCTCATACGGATGGATATCATACACTACGATCAGGTTAAAAAAATGTGAATTTTAAACTCTCCCCTGGTGTGTGTGTGTGCTCAGTTACTCAATTACAATCATACTCTCTCAGACTCAATAAAATAAAAAATACAGACTTCAATTACAATAAACTCTAAACTGATCTTGATTTATAGTCTTCTACAATCAAGAGTATGATTTCCCTGAAATATTAATACACATAAGAGCAAATAACTCTTCCAAAATATGTTAGGAGAAAAAAAAAATCAAAGCAATAATATTTGAAGTCATAGAAATATATATAATTTGCAAGAATATCAAACAAATAAGAACCAAGTTTTCTCTTAAAAATTAGAAATTTAAAAATTTCTCTTGGATTTAAAAATTTGAAAGCCGTTGAGTTTTAAAGCAAGTTAATTAAAATTTCAAAATAACTTTTCAACCACAGATAAATAACTTGCAGTAAATAAATGTGGAATTAAAAAGACACAAAGATTTATAATGGTTTGGTCAAACACGATCTACATTCGTTCCCTGAAGGCACCCTCTTTAGGTATTGCACTATTACAAAAGTGACTTTATTTTTGTAGCAAGGCGGAGAACCTTTTACAAAAACCTCTCTTCCACCAATCCCTGTTGCGGCAGAGAACCATCATCCTTTTATACTCTCCAACTGTTAGTAGAGAATCTTCGTCCTTTCACACTCTCCAAGTGTCGGCAGAGAACCATCATTCTTTCACACCCTCAAAGTATAGGCAGAGAACATTCTTCCTTTCACACCTTCCAAATGTAGGCAGAGAACTTTCGTCTT
This sequence comes from Dendrobium huoshanense, assembly GCA_016618105.1. Classification (NCBI taxonomy): domain Eukaryota; kingdom Viridiplantae; phylum Streptophyta; class Magnoliopsida; order Asparagales; family Orchidaceae; genus Dendrobium; species Dendrobium huoshanense. Next base: position 60,865,452 of record CM028359.1, on the reverse strand, counting down.
TTCACACCCTCCAAGTGTCGGTAGAGAATCAGATCTTTTTCAAAGATCTTTACACAAGCAATCTAGAAAGATAAGAGGAATAGTGATAACCAAAATTACAAAGAGATCTTTATATTTGAGTAATCTTGTGAACCCTTCACACTCCACTTACAAGAAATCTCTATCAAAAACTCTCTCACACTCTCTCTTTTAATTGCCCTTAAAAAATCACGAAGAAAAAACTCTTTTATGTTAGTTTTAGTAGATTTTTTATACAAAATACACGAAAAATTGTCCAAAAATTAAAATTTTCAATTTTCAGTATCCACGATCGTATAGTACCATCTGAGTTTGTATGTACAAAAAGTTCAAAAACTATTGCGTATAAACTTGTTGTGAATTGGTATGAAATCATTTCGTACATGATCATCATCCGGTACGAACCATGTTCATCTAGTACGATCAGTTAGAAATTTTTTTTAGTTATTAGTATGAAAAGGAACTTGTCAGTACGAAAAGGAACTCCACAATTTTGTACTATTGATAGCGTACGTACGATGAAGTCATCATCTTGTACAATCAGTTAAAAAAAATTTCAAATTTGTCTGAACAAAACGTCAAGATGAAATGGGATCTCATAAATTCGTACTCTAAAAGGCATGTATAAATTAGGTTCGTACAGTATGATACATACTCAATTTTTTTTATTTTAGCGAACAAGGATCCGTCCATTTTATACTCTTAAAGGCATGTACGAACTAGGTTCGTATACTATGATTCATACTTAAAAAAAATTTTATTTCTGTTTGTTCGACTACTCGATGGGGAAAAAACTAACCAAATAGTCTCATACGGATGGATATCATACACTACGATCAGTTAAAAAAATGTGAATTTTAAACTCTCCCCTGGTGTGTGTGTGTGCTCAGTTACTCAGTTACAATCATACTCTCTCAGACTCAATAAAATAAAAAATACAGACTTCAATTACAATAAACTCTAAACTGATCTTGATTTATAGTCTTCTACAATCAAGAGTATGATTTCCCTGAAATATTAATATACATAAGAGCAAATAACTCTTCCAAAATATGTTAGGAGAAAATAAAAATCAAAGCAATAATATTTGAAGTCATAAAAATATATATAATTTGCAAGAATATCAAACAAATAAGAACCAAGTAGTAACTATCTCAACAATTTCTCGCTTTTTGATAATAAAAAAATAATTATTATTTGAATAAAATTGAATATCCTATATTTCTCTTTAATTTCTCCTAAATGAATAAACACGTGAATATAAGAGAATATCATTAAGAATAAATTAATTTTTTTAATTTTTTATAATTGCATATAAAACACATAAATAAAAAAATAAAATAATACTAACAAACCGAACAATCAAACGCAATGCAAAAATCAAATAAAAATAATATTTCTCCATCTTTTTGATAATAATAAAAAGAATAAAGAAGAAAAATATAAAGTAAAATAAGTCATATGAAAAACCTTTAATAATTGATCTTAAAAGAGATTGAATTATAATTGCAATAATAAGATTAATGTCTATTAGATAAAAATAAAGATTTAAAATATTTAAATTAAAATATAACATAGATAAGAAGAAATAGATCAATGTAATGAAACTTTCTAGACATTTAGATAAGGAGAATTATTGCAAAAGTGATGAAATAAAGATTAGTTAAATTCAATTTCCAAAATAAAATATAATTGAACATTAGATTGATTTGAATTTGAAGATTAAAAGATAGAGAAAAGAACATTATCAATTGATGACATTGCGCGTCTTTTCAAATATTTGTGGCACACTTTATCCATCTTTTGGTATTTGGGCTAATTTTATGCGTCATTTTAATTTGTGATCCATTACGTATTTTTTTGATTTTTATATACTTGTACATTTTTTTTAATAATATTTTTTTAATTGATCTTTTTAATATTATTAATCTATAAACTCAAATTTCTTTAGGTACAAAGATAATTATATTGAAAAGAGAAATAAAAAGTAATAAGACATCAAAATTATAATAATAATATTTAAATTATATATACCTAAAAAGAATATGAGATTGATAGCCTTAACTTGATCGAGTTATACAATAACTTAAATTTTTCAAAAATTAGAATTCATAATGAAATTATTTTTTGTATTGCAATTTATTTTATAATATTTTTTAGATCAATTAAGAGAAGATTAGCATATAAATAAACTTATATTTCACACAATGAATATAAGTAACTAATCAAAATAAAACATATTTTATTAATATCAATTTAAAGATTATATGCATTGAAGATCTTTTAATATCAAGATATAAAAGCAAAAGCAACATAACATCATACAAAATCTAGAATAAAGGATAAGTATACAAATCACTAAATAAACACAAGTACAGAAACTATTGAAATCATCACTAAGATTATAACAACTAAAAAAACTGGCAAAGAAAACACAATAGGAAATTCAGCTATTACCGGCGATTTTTTTTGGCGGTTAACCTGATAATACCGGCAGTTTTAAAAATAACCGGTGACTTTTCGGCGGTTACAAAACCGCTGGTAAACCCCACGGCTTTCAATCGACCCATACTGCCAATTTTTATCAGATTTATTACCAGCGGTGTTCCGGCCGTTAAACTGTCGGATTTATTACCAGTGGCTAACTGGCGGTTACCGACGGCTAATCGCTGGTTAAGTGACGGTTGTTGCCGATAGTTAGCAGGCGGTTATAGCCACCGGTGGGCAGCCGAAGAATCGCCAGACAGCATCAGAATACCACCGATAAAATTCCTGACGACTGAAGAATCGCCAGACAACATTAGAGCTGACGGTGAGGCCGGTGGTAAAAATCGCCGCTGTATCACCGGCTAACCACCAGACAGGGTCGGTAAATCACAGGTAAAAATACTGTTGATTCAAAGTTAATTCTGGTGGCATAAATTAGCCGTCCGATATCATCATTTTTGGCGATCAAAACACGATACCCGTCGGTAGAACGTCGGCATTATCCGGCGGTAGACCTCCGGCATTATCCGGCGGTTCAGTACATTTGCGGCAGCTTAAAATAAGTCGTCTGGTATCATGATTTTTGACGGTTAAATCGTCAGTTAGCCACCAAAAACTTGTAGCATCTGAAAAAAAAATGACAGCCTACGCTCTATTTGAGGGAGGTTCACCCTAAATTCTAAACCTGCATAGAAAGCATTAACAACAGTTTTGGGCAACACACTGCTATATTCATTCAATTATCACAAATATATACATAAGCACAACAAAAAAAATAATAAATGTAAACAAAGTTAATATGTTCAACCAAACAAAACAATAAATTCACAAGTTCCAAATTCAATAAGTTTACAATCACAAGTTCTAAATAAGTTCATCAAACATAAATAAGTTCTAATCCTCAGCTATATCCTCATTTTCTGGAGATGCATGTGGCTGCTCCTCTTGCTCTTTCTTCCTTTGATTTTCAACTCTGTAGGATTGCAGCTCTACTTGTATTTAATTTTATACCTTTCTCATCTCTTCAATCTCTCTAGTCCGTGCTGCAATCCTCTGGCTTATAGTTTCTTCAGCTCCACTTGGATCATAAAATATTGAGGTGGATGAACTGCCCTCATAAGAATAGCCTTGTGAACCCAAGTCATATACCCTCCTCTGTCTTCCACCAATTCATCTGACCATGTATGATACTCAAAGATCTAGGTCGATACTGAAGATGATCCCTCGCTAGTGGACTGCCGACTTTCTCGAGTTCGTACAAAATCATCCTACGAGAATAAATCCATAAAATATATTGATATTATAATTAGTTTTATTAAAATAAATATCTATTCTCAAAATTCAAAAAAATTTACTCACATGAGCCTTCTTAGCCTTTTGATCAACCCACTGATGGTCAGCTTGATGTTGATGAGTTATAATATGCAACTCCAGTGGTGTTGGCTCCAGACCAAGGTACACTTTCTAAAAATTTAAGATATAGTTATAATAACATAGATATGTTTAATAAACTAATTTAAAACTCTTACCAGTCATCGTCTATGTTCTGTATGAGGAATAGATCCACTAGTATGAAGAGAGCTTCCTAAACCCCCATAGTTAGAGGCTCTATTCTGCTTATTCTGCTCTCTTATTTTTGTAAACTCAGGGGTCGCCCAGCACTACTCAGATCAGCCCATACGCCCTCTCCAATCCATAATGGATGCTGCCTAAACTTTCTAATGTTCGGGAACATGTCCCTAAGATGGGTCGCTCCTCTCCTCTCAAAATTGGTTCTGATCCTCGTGTTATGCTCAAGCAACCACCTAAATTCTTTATGTAAAAATTTAGGCATAAAAAAAAAGATTAGTACAAATTAAATCAAATATTTGAAATCATATCAAATAAGTATACCTGAAATTCTTCAAACCACATATCCCTAACCTCATTTGGGATCTTCTTCCAGGATAAGTAAGGAGCATCATATTTGTTCTTTATAATATCCCGGATCTTATGTGTATGTGGCCTTGAAGGATTGAAGCTGCAGGTTAATTTCTTTGTCGATAACATATAATATATCTAAATACAAATAACATAAATTGAACTTACTTATCTCCCTCAGGCTCAATATATATAAACTTATCTGCTGCAGCTGCCTGACCCCCAGCGCCACCCTCTGCTGGTCTAGATGGTGCACCATATTCTGGTGGCACTGGATATGGATAATAATATGGGTAGAGGTAAGGAGGGTGAGGACCAGTGGATGGACCTACTGCCTGTGATGATGGTGGGGGGTAATATGGATAGAAGGGATCAACATGTGCCTAATCTGGAGAGGGAAAGTGAGGACTCGTCGATGGAGGAGGGAAGTAGCTAGGAAAGTGTGGAGGTATAATAGTAGGTGGATCTGACTAACCCTAACCTTGCTCACTCGGGGACTGCTACTGGCCCCTGGTTGGTGGTGGTGGTAGTGGTGGTGTAGGTACAACCGGTGGAACTAATGGTTCCTCACCTTCATCAGACTGTCTGGCTATGCTGGGATTATAACACTCAACTTCTTCTGGAAGAACTTTGAGGCAAATGATTTACAAGGAGGATCATCACCTGAAGTCATCTGCATTAAAAGAAGCAATTAGTAAAGCATTGCAATATATAAAAAATATAAATAAAAGAAGCAATTAATAAAAAAGTACAATTATATAATTCTAAATATAACAAAATTCAAATAAAAGAAGCAAATGATAAAGTAATTAATGAATTACAAAAATAAAAAATGCTAGAATATAAATAAATAATTATCATTTTCATTGCTCAGAATTCAAAAAGTACTATTCAAAATATTACAAAAAGTAAAATTCTACAATTCTAAATTATAAAAACTATATTCCTAAATTACAAAAACTACTCAAAATCAAAACTATTTTCACTGCTCTTTAGGGTATCTTCACTTTCATCCTTATTCTCATCTTCGCCTGGGCTAATTGAACTATTCACATCTTTTAACTGCATTTCAATACTAGAGGTTATAGGTGACATCTTCTCAATTTCAACAGGCCTATAACTTGACATCTCATCTCTTGATGTACAGTTCCTACAATGTATTGTTGATCAATTATTCCCCATGCTTTTATTTTTATGACAGCTAGTCAATCTTATTTATCTCTACGACTACTGGGATATTTGCTGAAATAAACTTGAATAGCTTGACTTGCTAACACAAATGGATCAAACTTCCCGTATCTTCTACTATGTTTTACATCGACTAAACCATACGCAGGATGAACCCTTGTGCCTCTATTCTATACTGGATCATACCATTAACAGTTAAACAAGCATACAAAGTTCTCATCTTCACCTGGGTACTCCAGGTCAAGAATCTCATTCAGAATATCCTAATAATCACACTCATCTTCTTTATGAGGGTTCCCTCTAATGCATACTCCATAATTTTTAGTTTTTCTTCCTTCACTCCACGAATTGGTATGAAATCTAAACTCATTCACTATATATATTAATCAAGTTTTTACTTTTCATATTGGACCCTATGCTAGTGCTTGCAAACCTTTATCGAAACATTTGTTATCAGGATTTTGCACCTAGAAATATTTTAAAATATTAGTATTTTTTATAATAAATAAAATATAATTTAAATTAAAAATTTGAAATTTATGAACTCACATATGATCTGAACTAAGTTAGAAATTCATTTGCAACAGCTTGCTCAATATCCCTCAAATCTGTCAAAGGAAAATTGCGTATGAAATACTTATTGACAAATAATACAGTTCAGTAGCACAATTTTAAATAAACATTACTCATTACTGATATTATGCAAGAACTTACTCTAAGATTGGATGAACTTCATCACAGTTCAGTAGAACATACAAATTTGCTGTTTTTATTTTTAAATCACTGAGAAATCTTTCAATACATTTGCCACTAGGCTTTCCATTATTTTTAAATACTGATAGTGCAGCATGTGATTGTTCTTTTACATCGAAGTCCATGTTACGACCAATCTTTATTATTGTACTCCTTACATGGGGCTCGAAGTAGTAGGAGCAAAAGTGAGTGATTTTTTGAGACAAATATGCTTCACATATCGATTCTTCTGATCGTGCTTTATTCTTAACATATTTCTTCAACTTGTTCAAATATCTATTAAACAATTATAATTATCAAGTTATTTAAAATATGTTATCTCAACTTATTCAAAAATATTGGAGACTTAATAAAAATATATTTTACCTCTCGAAAGGATACATCCAACGATATTGTATAAGTCCACCAACTCTAGCTTCATAAGGTAGATGGACCGGAAGATGTTCCATAGAATCAAAAAAGCCCGAGGGGAAATATTTTTTATAACTTGTAGAGGATGATTGGTATGTTATCTTCGCTCCTCCTTAAAGCATCTTCACTTAGTTTAGATGAACATAGGTCTTTGAAGAAAATGCTAAGCTCAGTCAATGGATTTGATAAGTAATCAGGTAACATACATACTATGATCGGAAGAAGAATCTCCATAATTATATGACAATCATGACTTTTTAGTCCAAATAATCTTACAGATTTCATGTCAATACATCGGCTTATATTTGATCCATAGCCATCAGACATTCTTAAACTTTTAAACCACTGACATATTGATCTTTTTTGCTATAACGTGAAAGAGTATGGTGCTTTGGGCTTCATTCTTTTACCGTTGGTTGATGTTATTAACTCCAAATTTTTTCGCCGGCAGTACTCTTTAATGTCCATCTTTTCTTTGACATTATCTTTACTCTTACCTTTAACATTCATAATTATATTAAAAATATTGTCCAGAAAGTTCTTCTCAATGTGCATAACATCCAGATTATGCCTTATCAAATTAGTTTTCTAATATATTAATGTCTAGAAAATACTTTTTTAATTCAATTATATTCAACACCATATCCTGAATTTTTAGACTTTGATCGCATTAAAAAATCAATCATTGTTGGAATGTCAAAAAGTCTCTATAGTACATTATCACCACTTAATCTGGGTGGAGGAGGTGACCGCTCAACTTTATTTTTAACGAATGCTTCCTTATTCCTCTGAAAATGATGATTAGCAGGTAGAAACATACGATGCCAATCAAACCAAGTATTTTTCCCTTCATGTTTTAGTGTGAAAGCTTTACTATTCTCCATGTAGTAAGGACATGCTAATTTTTCTGTTGTGCTCCAACCAGACAACATACCATAAGCTAGAAAATTACTAATGGTCCACAACAATGCAGCTCGAAGGAAAAAAATTTATTTTATTGATATTTCATATGTGAGCACTCATTCCCATAATATCAATTTTTCTTTCGGATTATGTGGTCCAGATATTATAAGAGTTAAGAACATGTATGGAGTAGTCATACACATCTCTGGTGGAAGGTTGTACGGTGTTAATATAACTGACTAACAAGAGTACGATGTATCTATTTGACTATATGGGGTAAAATCATCGGCACATAATCCCAATCTTATGTTGCGGGGTTCAGCAGCAAATGAATGGGTACTGCAACCATCCCAAATTGGTTTTTGAGCTGCATATAATAACTCAAAGAATTTTTGGGTTTCTGCATTTGGTAGCTCTTCCACACTAGCCCTTAAATTAGGACCCGCTACATCAAAAATAAGTTCTTCATAGGGTCTACTCATTTGATCTTCATTAAATATTTCATAAGCTGTAGATGAATCGGCATGAGCATCTCTGTGTGGCTCGTAATCGCCATGTGATGTCCAAATCCAATAATTTGGAAGAAATCCCCTACGCTATAAATCAAGTTCACATTATCGGGCTTGAGGAATGCTAGATTTTTATGCTTCGAATATGGACATATAAACATTTTATCAAATTAAAAGGAAGGCAATTGAGATGTAACTTCAATGAAAGTTTTAACTCCCTGTATAAATTCATCTGTCAATCCTTTTCGACCCTGTAACAATCTTTTATACATCTAATATCTCTCTTTTTGGATAGTCATTTGGACGTTGAAGCAAACATCCCCCTACATAGTTATGAAAACATTTATTAGAACCCATGTGTAAACTTTAACAAGTGTACGTGCTATACTTTAAAACAAGTATACTTTACTTGAATAAGAATGTATTGTCTACCTCTACCTTTATTAACATAAATCAAATCTAATACCTCAACTTTTCTTATTGGGTCATCAGAAGGCCTTCTATTTCACCATCACTTTGAACAAAAGATCCAAGATATCTAAAACGTGTATCTTATTAATGACTTGATCGCCCAAAGTCTCAATCCCCTCACTATGTCTATTTTAACTAAGATTACACTCCATATATTCTGTTTTAGATCTACTCAAGCGAAAACCTTTAGACTCTAAAGTTAACCTTCATAATTCAAGTCTAACGAAAGTACTTGGTACATCCTCTTGCAAATGTCTAGTGAGAACATCCATGACTAAAGAAAAAAAAAAATGGACTTAAGGCTGATCCTTGATGTAATTCATCCGAATAAGGAAAGTACTTGGTCAAACCACCTTGTGTCATGTTAAAAGTTAAATTCTCATCTAAATCTAATAAAGAAATATCATTTCTAATATTTTCTAACCAAGTCTTTGAAGGTCTACCTCTACCATGCTCTCCCTCTCTCTCTCTCTCGCTCACTCTCTCTCTCTCTCTCTCGCTCTCTCTCTAGTACCTCTCTCTCTCTCTTACTTTTTCTCTCTCACTCTCTCTCTATCTCTCTCTCCCTCTCTCTCTCTTGTTTTTTTTCTCTCTCTCTCTATCTCTCTCTCTTCCTCTCTCTTACTTTCTCTCTCTCTCTCTCTCTCTCTCTCTCTCTCTCTCTCTCTCTCTCTCTCTCTCCCTCTCTCTCTCCATCTCTCTCTCTTCCTCTCTCTTACTTTCTCTTATACATGCTTGCTCTCTTTCTCTCTTTATATCTCTCTCTCCCTCTCTCTAGCTCTCTCTATCTATCTTTCTTGTACTCTATCTATCTATCTATCTATCAATCTCTCTTGCTATCTCTCTCTCTCTCTCTCTCTCTCTCTCTCCCGCTCTCTTTCATTTCTCTCTCTCCCATTCTCTCTCTTTTCTCTCTCTCCCTCTCTCTCTCTTTTCTCTCTCTCCCTCTCTCTCTTTGTTCTCTCTCTCTCTCTCAATCTCTCTCTTGCTATCTTGCTCTCACGCATAGTCACAATCCACCCATTAGATCTATCATTACTAAAATTATACTTAATAAATTCAATTTTAGATCTACTCAAATGATTACAAGATTAGAACCTCTTGCAAATGTCTAGATTACAACCTAAAGCATACACTGGATTAAAAATTCTTGCAAATGTCTAGTGAGATCAAATAATCACAGAAAATCATTCAAGTTTACCTTCAACTCCTGATTTACCTTTGAATCCCACGAACATGCCTTTGGCCGGTGTGAGATTGATGGTGGCAAGGCAGTGAGGCTTCTAGAGAGGCTGGTGTGGGGTCGGCGGCTGAAGACAAGTGTTGGCGGTTGTCAAGCCGCTCGGTTGCGCGAGAGGCGACAGGGGAGCATGATGAAAGAGAGAGAAGGGAATAAGAGAAATGAAATGGGAGGCTCAGGCTTATTAATTTTAGGGCTTTTACTAGTAGCTTTCCGGCTGCTTACGCCATCAAAAATAAATTCACTTAACACCAGAGGTTTTAGCCGCCAGTATACCGTCGGTATATTTAAAGTTAGGCGGTTAATCCGGCGGTTATATGACCGCCGCTAGTTCCGGCGGCCTATTCTTAAATAACCACTGGTTAGGTTGCTGGAATTAACCTGTGACCAAACTGTTGAAACTTGTTCAATATGAATTAGTTTGTTAAACCTAAGCTTATGTCCCAGCGGCTAACCAAGAGGGGGGGGGGGGGTGAATTGGTAATTAAAATTTAATCCCTCTTTTAAAATTTAAAATCGAGAAAAATAACTTTAGTGAATTTTATAGAAAACATTTTTCAACCACAATTTTAAAATAGTAAAACAGAAAAATAAAAAGTAACAGAAAAATAAAATACACGAAATTTATAGTGGTTCGGTCTACATCCACTCCCCGGAGGCACCCTCTGAGTATTACACTAATACCACTAGTGACTCTCCTTTTATACCCACAGTAAGGCGGAGAAGCCTTTACAAAACTCTCTTTCACCACTACCCGGTGCGGTAGAGAACCGTCGTCCTTTTACACTCTTCCTAGTGTTGGCAGAGAACCGTCCGTCCTTTCACACTCTCCCGGTGTAGGTAGAGAACCCTTCGTCCTTTTACACTCTCCTAGTATGGGCAGAGAACCCTTGGTCATTTCACACTCTCCTAGTGTGAGCAGAGAACCCTTTATCCTTTTACACTCTCCTAGTGTGGCCAGAGAACCCTTCATTCTTTCACACTCTCCTAGTGTGGGTAGAGAACCAGATCTCCTTGACATATCTTCTTCACAAGAAATCTAGAAGGAAGAGAGAAATGAGTGAAGTAAACATAAATCAAAAGCAAAGATTCTTACCTTTGAACACCAAGTGAAGCCTTCCCGCTCCAGTAGTAAGAAACCTCCTTCGATCACTCTCTCACACTCTCTCCTTGACTCTTCTTTTAATAGGCATAAAGATTAATAGGAAAAAAGATTAAGTGACAGTCTAAATTAAACTATGTATATGAAAGACAAGAAAAATTATCCAAAAACTGCAAATTTTTAAGTCAACACGAAGTTGATCGTCCCGTATGATCATGGATCATCTTGGACTATTTTACTTAAATATGTGGAAACGAATCAAATGTATATTGGTACGAACTGAAATCGTACCCAAGCATCATCTTGTACGAACTAAGTTCGTCCGGTATGAACAGTTATACCATAGGTCGGTTCCCAAAAACTGCAGGACGTCGCTAAAATTTGAAGAGTCGGTTCACTTCGTCCTGGGACGAATGTGAGTTCGTCCGGACAAAATTTTTACAGAGAACAATTCATCTTGGGACGAATTTACATTCGTATAGATGAAAATTTTCCAGAGAGCATTTCATCCTGGCATGAATATGAATTTCGTCTGAACGAAAATTTTCCAGAGGACATTTCATCCTGGGATGAATTTGAGTTCATCTGGACAAAAATTTTCCAGAGAGCATTTCGTCCTGGCACGAATATGAATTTTGTCTAAACAAAAATTTTCCAGAGAACATTTCATCCTGGGACGATTAAACATTCGTCCTGGACGATCAGCACATAGAAAATTTTTCTTCAACTCTTGTTCATTCTATTACTCTTTAGAGGAGATAACTAACTTGATCATCCCGTACGAACTATGTTCATCCCGTACGATCAGTATAAATTTTTATAGATCTTCTTAAGTGTGTGTATGTTTATTCACTCAATTACAATCACGCCATCTCAAAATTAATTCAAAGAAAAGTACAAGCTTCAATTCACAAAATTCTCATGCTAAATTTGATTTAAAGTCTTTAGTAGTCTGGAGTTTTATTTTCTTGAAATGTTAGTTCACACAAGAGCAAAAACTAATCTTTCAAAAAGTGTTAGGAGATATCAATACATAAAACAATAATATTTTGAATCATCAAAACTATACAAGTTGCAAGAATGTAAAACATGCAAATAGCAACTCTCTTAACAATCTCCCCTTTTTAGATGATGGCAAAATAATTATTGTTTGTATAATTTCAAATTCTAAGAATCTCCTAAACTCCCCCTGAATTGATGATCATATGAAAAATAAGGAGGCTTTGCACAACAATTTTAACTTTTTTTTTTTTTTTAAATTTAAAAAATGCAATAAAAACACTACTACGAAACAGAAATATGATACAGACAAGGATACAAAAAAAATACGAGTGAAAAGATACGAATAAATAATATTTTCTCCCCCTTTTAACAACAGCAGAAAGAGAAGAAGAAAAAGACCAGAAAATGTAAGCAGTCATATGATAATCCTTTGATAATTGATCTTTGAAAGCGATTAAAATAAATTTTGCAAATAAAATCAAAACATTAGGCAAATCATAGTAATTCATAGAATTTAAGAAAAGATATAATATTGATAATAAAAAGTATATATAAAAAATATGAGTCAATTTAGACACTAAAATAGAGAAAATCATTGCAAAAAGGATGAATAAAAAATTTATATATTTCAAATTTTAATATGGAATATAAATGTACATAAGATCAATTTAAATTAAGAGATTAAAAGATAATGGAAAGAAATAACTACCATACGTGGCGCTTTGCGCATCTTTTTCAAATTTGTGACACATTTTTGTGCATCTTTTTAATTGTGGGCTTATTTGTGCCTCTTTTTCAACTTGCGAACCATTGCGCATTCCTTTTGATTTTTGTACATTTGTATATTTTTCAAGAGTAATTTTGATCTTTCTAAAATCAATAATAAAAAATTTAAATTTTTCTAAGTGCATAAATGTTTATTGATAAGTGAAATATAAAATAAGAAAATATCACCGTTGCTATAATAATATTAGACATTAATGTAGTCTAAATAAGAGACATGAAATTGACAATCTTAATTACATCAAGTTATAAGCAATACTTAAATTTAGAAAAAATAGATTTTTTAATGAATTTAATTTTAACTTGCATTTTTAAAGTATAGCACTTTTAAGATAAAAAATTATAACCATTGTCATATAGACTAACACTCATTTTAAAAATAAGATTAAAGCTAAAACATGATAACTTATATTGATATGAAAATAAAAGATATTACAATCTAAGAATATGATATCAATACATCATAAGATTTAAAAATAAAACATCTAAGGAAAAGAAAGTACAACACATTTTCCTAACCCACAAAAATGAAAACAACAATTAAAGAAACACATAAAATCTAGTACAAGTGTCACTCAGAAGGACCCTGATCTGGAGGAGGAGGAGCAGCACCAAAGATGTTAAAATAAGTACTCATCATAAGCACGTTGGTACTAATATCATTCATTTGTTCTCTCATAAACCCCATGTCTTGAGCGTACTGTACATCCTGTTGCTGCATATGAGCTTTAATTTTATCAAACATTTGATCAAAGTGAGTCTCTAAACGATCAAGACTTTGAACCAAATCCTGATAATTTGGTTTGTTAGCAGGTGCAGGTGTAGCTTCATGTTCTTCCACAGCATCACTAATGACATGGGTTTTACTTGGTTCATCTTTATTGAAGATAGCTCTAAATGATCCATTGTTGTAGTAGAGCAGTTCTTCAAAATCTTGATCAGGATGAACCAAATTGTATTTCTTCTCCAGAATGTAGGCAACTAAATGTTCTAAGGCGATGTTCTTCTTTCTTTTATGCTCAACATGACCAATTTTAGAAAGTCCATAAAGATAGTAAAGGATTAGTTGGGCTTCATCTATAGGTTCTTTAGTCATGATAAAAAAGGTTACCATAGAAAGAAGAGGAGTAATGTTGATTCTATCACTAGCTTTAGGAATTATAGAAGTTTTAAGAACAGGCTGGATGATACGAGCATTACGAACGAGACCAGATACTTTAGGCATATGCTCGTTAAAATTGATTCCTCTAATCACATTATTAATTTCTTACCATTCATAATCATAAGTGGTGATCAAGGTATGTGCTCTAGCTCCCTTAGTCTTTAAGTTTAAAAAGGCTCCTAAGTCAGCCTTGGTGATTTCAACTTTTTTCTTAAAGACATAGGAACAAATTACAGAATGGTCAGAGTTAAAAGACATATTTGCAAGGAAATAGTGGAAGGTTTCTTTATTGTAGAGATAAACTAGGGTGAGGATAAAGCCAAACTGAGTTGAGGCAAACAAGTTCATTACCTGAAAAGTTAGTTGTTCGTAGATAAGAATTCTATAGGGTGTGATCTTGGTGGAGACAAACATAGGAAAGGATTCTTCATTGGCTTTAGAAAGGAAGTTCCCAAACGAATTCTTAGGTGGACCTTTGGCTAGAATCTTTTAACGCTTGCTTGAACTTGCCATTGATAGGATCTAAGGAACGAAAAGATTTTAAAATGAAGTGAGAGTGTGACTGTTGAGTTCAAAAGCCCGTGTATTTATTAAAAAAAATGACTGTTCGTAAAGACAAAATTTTACGTTCGTCCCGTACGAAATTGATTTGCCCTGTAAGAAAAAAATTTCATATGGACTAATGGATGCGTCCAAAATAAAACGACTTTTTGTAATCACACAACTTACGAAGTGTCCTTTCGTACAGACTTTTGACCAAAATGATCGTACAAATGAACACGTGTTCGTCCTGGACTATCAAAACTTATGATCGTTTTAATGGAAGTTGAAATCGTCCCTCGTATTGAACCGACATGTGTTCGTCCGGACGAACTAAATGTTCGTACGTATGAAATATAACATTAAAAACTACCTTATCCATTTAACTGTCATTCAATCATCCCATCATTTGAACAAGTTCATCCTGAACGATCGTGACGATCTTACAGACGAAGTGAACATTAAAAATTGAAAAAACTGCATGCAAACGGTTCAAAATTCGACAGTTTGACACACTACATAATTCGTCCTGTGTGAAAAAATTTCATCTTGGATGATTGTCACTCAAAGTTCTTAAATCATGCATTCAATCAAAACTTAAACACAAACACAATAAAAAATGCATAAAATCAAAAAAATAAAAAAAAACTCAAATACAAAAAATCATAAATAAAAGATCAAAAACTCATAAAACACTCACAAAAATATTGACTAGAAAATACATATCAATATTGCAAAAAACATTTTAATTAAGCATTCAAATCAATCATACCATGCCTTGTTCTTAATTCACTGAAAGTATGAAAGGCTAAAGGTTTTGTAAAAATGTCTGCAAGTTGATTTTCAGTAGAAATATGAGTGAGTTTAATTTCTCCTTTAGATACATGATCCCTTATGAAATGATATCTTATGTTAATATGTTTGGTTCTTAAATGTTGAATAGGATTTTCAGAAATACAAATAGCACTAGTGTTATCACAATAAATTGGAATAGTACCTATAGTTAATCCTAAATAAATCAACTATTATTTCAACCAAAGTACTTGTGCCACACAACTTCCTAATGCAATGTATTTAGCTTCTACAGTAGATAAGACTACTGAATTTTGTTTTCTACTGGACCAAGAGACTAAAGAATTTCTAATAAGCTGACATGTTCCAGAAGTGCTCTTTCTATCCACCATATAACCTACAAAGTCAGAATCTGAATAATCAATTATTTCAAATGAAGAGCTAAACTTAGGATATCAAATTCCTAAGTTCTGAGTTCCTAACAGATATCTTAGAATCCTTTTTACTGCTGTCAAATGTGTTTCTTTTGGATCTGATTGAAATCTAGCACACAAATAAATACTAAACATGATATCAGGTCGGCTAGCAGTCAAGTAAAGCAAAGATCCAATAATCTTTCTAAATTTCTTTTGATCAATAGATTTTCCCTTAGGGTCCTTATCTAACTGAATTGAGGAACTCATAGGTGTACTAACAGGTTTAGTATGGTCCATTTCATACTTTTTGAAGATATCCTTAACATACTTTGATTGACTAAGAAAAATATACCTTCCTCAATTTGCTTAATGCTAAATCCTAGAAAGTAACTTAAATCTCCCATTATACTCATCTCAAATTCACTACTCATTATTTTAGAAAAATCATCATAAAAATTTTTATTTGAAGATCCAAAGATGATGTCATTCACATAAATTTGTACAATGAGTATATCCTTTCCAACTATCTTCAAAAAGAGAGTTGTATCCACACTTCCTTTTTTAAATGATCTTTTAAGTAAGAAGGTGGTCAACCTCTCATACCATGCCCTAGGTGCCTATTTCAATCCATATAATGCCTTTTTAGTTTGAAAATATGATTTGGATATTTAGACTTTTCAAAACTTGGTGGTTGTTCTACAAAAATTTCTTCTTAAATTACCCCATTTATAAAGGCACTTTTTACATCCATTTGATACAATAAATCCTCTAAAATAGGCAAATGATAGCAAAACTCTAATTACTTCAAGTCTAGCTACAGGAGTAAAAGTCTCCTTAAAATCAATTCCTTCAATCTGATTATACCCCTTAGCAACTAATATATCCTTATTTCTAATGACTACTCCTGAGTCATTCATTTTATTTTTGAATACCCACTTAGTTTCAACTACACTTTGATCCTTTGGCCTTGTAGTTAATTTCTAAACTTTATTTCTTACAAATTGATTTAACTCTTCTTGCATGTCCAAAATCCAAAATTCATCCAAAAGTGCTTGATCAATATTAGTGGGTTCTATTATTGAAATGAAGGATGAATGATTGACTTCTTTATTTAATCCACGCCTAGTCCTTACACCCTCACTAGGTTCACCAATTATCAACTCATTTGGGTGGTTTTTAGAAAATCTCAAATCTCTAGGCAAAGGGTTTTCTATCTCCAAATTTTCTTCTAAATTTATTTTATCAATCTTTTGGGAGTTATCCTCAATCTCATCTTCTACAATATTTGGCTCTTCCAAATTTCCAGATTCATCAAATACAATATGTGTGATCTCCTTAATTACCAAAATTCTTTTATTGAATACTCTATAAGATTTTTCAACACTTGAGTATCCAAAAAAAATTCCTTCATCCGATTTTGAATCAAGTTTTTCTAAGGCAGATTTTCCATTGTTATGTATAAACACCTTGCAACCAAAAACATATAAATGAGACAAATTATATGTTCTTCCTTTTAGCAATTCATAGGATATTTTATTTGAACAAGATCTCACATTCACCATATTCAGAACATAACATATAGTGCTAACCGCCTCAGCCCAAAAATATTTAGGATGTGAGTATTATGTCAACATTGCTCGTGCGACTTCTATTAGTATTTTATTTTTCCTTTTAACTACCCCATTCTACAGAGGGGTTCTAGGTGCAGAAAAATTATGATCAATTCCTTTCTCCTTACAAAAATTCACAAATCTTTCATTTTCAAATTCTCCTCCATGATCACTTTGTATAGTCATGATTTCACACCCAAGTTTTCTTTGAATTCAAGTCAAAAAATTTCTAAATTCCTCAAATGATTCACTCTTAAGAAATAGAAATCTAACCCATGTGAATCTAGAGTAATCATCCATAATCACAAAGCTGTATACCTTTCCTCCTAGACTTATAGTTCTAAATGGTCCAGAAAGATCCATATATAAAATCTCCAATGGTTTACTAGTTCTAAGATTCTTATTGGACTGAAAAGAGGACTTCACTTGTTTTCTTAATTAACATGCATCACAAAGGTGGTCATTTATAAAGTCTAGTTTTGGTATACCTCTCACTAAGTTCTTTTGGGTAATCCTCCTAAGGTTTTTCATGCTAGAATGACAAAGTCTCCTATGCCAAAGCTATGACTCATCAGATACAGTTTTTAAATAAAAAGCAACAGGAGTTTGAATACAATTCAAGTCTAGCATATAAACATTATTAACACTTTTACCATTCAAAATATATTTATCATTTAGGCTTAATATGCAGCTAGTAGGAAAAAATTTCACACAATATCCTTTATCACATAGCTGGCTTATACTTAATAGATTATGTTTTAAGCCTTCTTCCAGTAACATATTTTTAATATAAAATTTCTTTAGATTTCCAATCATACCTGTCCCAATCACCTTCCTTGTGGTGTTATCTCCAAGTGTAACCTTGCCTCCACTCACATCTTCCAGTGATATAAATTATGCAGTATCTCCAGTCATATGCTTTGAGTATCCACTGTCTAGGTACCATATGCTCTCATGAGGTCTTGTATGAGAGCGACCCTGTAAAATTATCAAACATTAGACTTGGGAACCCAAACAAGTTTAGGTTATTCTTTTGGCAATTTATAAAGAGATATATTTATGATATGTCTAGGTTTATGCTTCTTAGGCTTCCACACCAAAGAAGTTTTCTTCTTCAAAGTACAGGTGTGAGCTATGTGTCAAAACAATCCACAACTATTACATTTAACTTTTGGAAAAGGATTCCTAAGTCTACTACTACTATTCATTTATCTTTTAGGGATTGCATAAATTTAGGATACAAAATAGGATTAGTGAAATCTTCAAGTTTTTGGGGTATCCTATTATCCTCGAGAGATTTTATCGTTAATTTGTAAAATGAATTCATATATTTCAAAATTCGATTTGTATAATTTAATCTATAAATCTTGCTCTCCAATCCTTAAAATTTTTAAAATCTTTTTCAAGTTCAGCATAGGATGATTTTAAATTTTCATGATTTTTATTCAAGTCATCAAACTGATCAAATAATTTCATGTGATTGTCATCATTCAAAGCATGATCTTTTTTAAGGATTTCATGATTCTTTTGTAGTTCTTCAAATTCTAAACTTAGACTAGCACACATTTTCTTCATTTTTCTATATGCATCATGCATGTGTTCAAAAACTTCAAAAAGTTCATCATAACTTAAGTCACACACCTCTTCTTGATCTGACTGATCAAAACTATTGGCCATTAAGCACAAATTAGTGACTTCCTTTTCCTTTTCTATCTCTAACGAGTCCGAAGCTGAGTCTGACCAAAATGCTCTTTGGAATTTCCTATTGCCCTTATTTACAAAAGGTTTCTCCTCTACCTTCTCCTTGCTAAGAGTTGCTTTGAGTTTTGGGCAATCTGTCTTTATATGTCTAGGTTTCCTGCATTCATAGCAAATAACATTATTTCAAAACTTTTGTATTTTTATTAAATTTACCTCTCTTCCATTGCTGGCGTCTCTTTTGCTTCCTCTTCAGAAAGCTTCTGAATTGTCTAGTCATTAATGCGATGTCGTCTTCATCCTCAGGTTGTGAGTGTTCACTCTCAGACTCCTCCACTTTCAGTGCTATGTTCTTCTCCCTTCGTGGTTCACCTGTATCAATCTTTCTTTGGCTAACTCCTTGCTCGTAAGTAATTAGCAAATCAAGAAGATTGTCAATAGAGTAAATGTTTAGATCTTTAGACTCTATAATTATAGTAATTTTAGCATCATAAGTAGTAGGCAAACAACGAAGAATCTTATTAACCATTTCAGCTTTCGTTAGTTCCCTACCTATTGCATGTAAAGAGGTGACTATTTGTGTGAATCTTATGTACATAATATAAATGAATTCATTTGGTTTCATACGAAATAGTTCATAATCATGCAATAAGATATTAAGTCTAGATTGCTTAACCTAATTAGTCCCCTCATATGCTATACAAAGTCTATCCCATATGTCCTTTCCAGTCTTGCAAGAAGAAACCCGCATTTAATCTTCTGATTTAAGTGCACAAAAGAAACTGTTCAAGCATTTGGCGTTTAGTTGTGCTAAGTCACATTATTCTACTATCCAGTCCACAAAAGGTGTTTCAACTCTAACTCCATCAACTAGTCTAGTTGGTTTTGTATGCCCTTCCTGAACTAAGATCCATATACGATAATCAAGTTATTGTAAAAATATAGACATGCATATTTTCCAAAAATTAAAAGAAATATTGTCGAACAATGGAGGTCTAGTTATATATTAACCCTTAGGTGTATTTTAGTTTCCAAATATAGCCATTTATGTTAATTAAAAAAATAGTTTAAATTTATGATTTTGAAACAAAGCTTTAATACCATTTATTGAAACTTGTTTAATATGAATTAGATTGTTAAACCTAAGCTTATGTCCCAGCGGCTAACCAAGAGGGGGGGGGGGGGGGGTGAATTGGTAATTAAAATTTAATCCCTCTTTTAAAATTTAAAACCGAGAAAATTAACTTTAGTGAATTTTATAGAAAATATTTTTCAACCACAATTTTGAAATAGTAAAAAAAAAAAAAAAGCAACGGAAAAATAAAAGACACGAGATTTATAGTGGTTCGGTCAAACCTGACCTACATCCACTCCCCAGAGGCACCCTCTGAGTATTGCACTAATACCACTAGTGACTCTCCTTTTGCACCCACAGTAAGGCGGAGAAGCCTTTACAAAACTCTCTTCCACCATTACACGGTGCGGCAGAGAACCATCATCCTTTTACACTCTTCCTAATGTTGGAAAAGAACCATTCATCCTTTCACACTCTCTCGATGTAGGCAAAAAACCCTTCGTCCTTTCACACTCTCCTAGTGTGGGTAGAGAACCCTTCGTTCTTTCACACTCTCCTAGTGGGGCAGAGAACCCTTCATCCTTTCACACTCTCCTAGTGTGGGTAGAGAACCCTTCAACTATTCACACTCACCAAATATCGGTAGAGAACCGGATCTCCTTGACAGATCTTCTTCACAAGAAATCTAGAAGAAAGAGAGAAAAGAGTGAAGTAAACACAAATTAGAAGTAAAGATTCTAACATTTGAACACCAAGTGAAGCCTTCACGCTCCAGTAGTAAGAATCCTCCTTCAAATACTCTCTCACATTCTCTCCTTGACTCTTCTTACAATAGACACGATGATCAGTAGGCAAAAAGATTAAGTGATTGTCTAAATTGGACTATTTATATGAAAGACAAGAAAAATCGTCCAAAAAACTGCAAACTTTCAAGTCAACACGAAGTTGATCATCCCGTACGATCGTGGATCGTCTTGGATGATTTTACTTAAATGTGTGGAAATGAATCAAATGTTTATTGGTATGAACTGAAATCATACCCAAGCATCATCCCGTACGAACTAGGTTCATCCGGTACAAACAGTTATACCATAGGTCGGTTAGGAAAAACTGTAGGACGTCGCCAAAATTTGAAGAGTCGGTTCACTTCATCTTGGGATGAATATGAGTTCGTCCGGATGAAATTTTTACAGAGAACAATTTGTCCTGGGACAAATTTGCATTCGTCTGGACAAAATTTTCTAGAGAGCATTTCTTCCTGGCATGAACATGAAATTGTCTGAACGAAAATTTTCTAGAGGACATTTCATCCTGAGACAACTTTGAGTTCATCTGGACAAAAATTTTCTAGAGAGCATTTTGTCCTGGCACGAATATAAATTTCATATGAACAAAAATTTTCTAAAGAATATTTCATCCTGGGATGATTAAACATTCATCCTGGACGATCAGGTCTTTGAAAAATTTTCTTTAACTCCTGTTCGTTCCATTGCTCTTTAGAGGAGATAACTGACTTGATCGTCCCGTACGAACTATGTTCATCCCGTACGATCAGTATAAAATTTTAAAGATATCCTTAAATATGTGTGTGTTTATTCACTCAATTACAATCACTCCCTCTCAAACTTAATTCTAAGAAAAGTATAAGCTTCAATTAACAAAATCTCTCATGCTAAATTTGATTTGAAGTCTTCAGTAGTCTGGAGTTTGATTTTTCTGAAAGGTTAGTTAACACAAGAGAAAAATCAAATCTATAAAGATTAATAACTTGCAGTAAGTAAGCAGTTGAAAAATAAAGACATAAAGATTTATAGTAGTTCAGTCAAATATGACCTACATCCACTCCTTGAAGTCTCCCACTTCAGATATTGCATTATTACCAAAGTGACTTTCCTTTTTCCCCCACAGCAAGATGGAGAAGCTTTTACAAAACTCTCTTTTATAAATATCCAGTGCGGTAGAGAATCATCATCCTTTCACACCCTCTAAGTATAGGAAGAATACCTTCATCCTTTGACACCCTCCAATTGTAGGTAGAGTACCTTCATCCTTTCACACCCTCCAAGTGTAGGCAGAGAACCTTCATCCTTTCATACCTTCGAAGTGTAGGCAGAGTACCTTCATTCTTTTACACCTCCAAATATAAGTAGGGTACCTTCATCCTTTCACACTCTCCAAGTGTAGGAAGAGTACCTTCATCCTTTCACACCTTCCAAGTGTAGGTAGAGTACCTTCATCCTTTCATGCCCTCTAAGTGTAGGTAGAGTACCTTTGTCCTTTCACACCCTCCAAGTGTAGGTAGAATACCTTCATCCTTTCACACCCTCTAATTGTAGGAAGAGTACCCTCCAAGTGTCGACAGAGAACTAGATCTTCTTCAAAGATCTTCTAATGAGAAATATAGAAGGATAAGAGGAAGAGTGAAAAATACAAATCACATTCGGAGATCCTTACCTTTTAGTAACCTTGAGAACCCTTCACACTCTAATAGGAAAAAGTCTCTCTTAATCACTATCTCACTCTCTTTCCTTTAAAA
This sequence comes from Dendrobium huoshanense, assembly GCA_016618105.1. Taxonomy (NCBI): domain Eukaryota; kingdom Viridiplantae; phylum Streptophyta; class Magnoliopsida; order Asparagales; family Orchidaceae; genus Dendrobium; species Dendrobium huoshanense. The sequence goes on along the minus strand of CM028359.1, from coordinate 60,842,836 downwards.
GCCCTTAAAAAATCATGAAGCAAAGATTTTTAACATTAGTATTTAATGGACCTTATATACAAAAGACACAAAAAACTATTCAGAAAATTGAATTTTTTAATTTTGAGCATGTACAATCATTCTATAAGATCATATGTTCATACTTATGAACAATTCAAATACTATTGAGTACGAACCTGTTGTGAATCAATATGAATTCATTTTCTATACGATTATCATTCGGTACAAACTAAGTTTGAATATGAAATTTGTCTGAACAAAAATTTTCCAGAGGACATTTCTTCCTGACAAAAAATTGAGTTCACCTGGACAAAAATTTTCCAGAGAGCATTTTGTTCTGGCACGAATATCAATTTCGTCTGAACAAAAATTTTCTAAAGAATATTTCATCCTGAGATGATTAAACATTTGTCCTGGACGATCAGGTCTTTGAAAAATTTTCTTCAACTCCTGTTCGTTCCATTGCACTTTAGAGGAGATAACTGACTTGATCATCCCGTATTAACTATGTTCTTCCCGTACTATCAGTACAAATTTTTAAAGATCTCCTTAAATGTGTGTGTGTGTTTATTCACTCAATTACAATCACTCCCTCTCAAACTTAATTCAAAGAAAAGTACAAGCTTAGATTCATAAAATCTCTCATGCTAAATTTGATTTGAAGTCTTCAGTAGTATGGAATTTGATTTTCCTGAAATGTTAGTTCACATAAGAGCAAAAACAAATCTATAAAGATTAATAACTTGCAGTAAGTAAGCAGTGGAAAAATAAAGACATAAAGATTTATAGTAGTTCAGTCAAATATGACCTACATCCACTCCTTGATGTCTCCCACTTCAAATATTGCATTATTACCAAAGTGACTTTCATTTTTTCCCCACAGCAAGATGGAGAAGCTTTCACAAAACTCTCTTTTATAAATCCCCAGTGCGGTAGAGAATCGTCATTCTTTCACACCTTCTATGTATAGGAAGAGTATCTTCATCCTTTCACACCCTCCAATTATAGGTAGAGTACCTTCATCCTTTCACACCCTCTAAGTGTAGGAAGAGAACCTTCATCCTTTCATACCTTCCAAGTGTAGGCAGAGTACCTTCATCCTTTCACACCCTCCAAATATAGGCAGAGTACCTTCATCCTTTTACACTCTCCAAGTGTAGGAAGAGTACCTTCATCCTTTCACACCCTCCAAGTGTAGGCAGAGTACCTTCATCCTTTCATGCCCTCTAAGTGTAGGTAGAGTACCTTTGTCCTTTCACACCCTCCAAGTATAGGTAGAGTAACTTCATCCTTTCACACCCTCTAAGTGTAGGAAGAGTACCCTCCAAGTGTCGAAAGAGAACTAGATCTTCTTCAAAGATCTTCTCATGAGAAATATAGAAGGATAAGAGGAAGAGTGAAAAACACAAATCACATGCGGAGATCCTTACCTTTGAGTTACCTTGTGAACCCTTCACACTCTAATAGGAAAAAATATCTCTTAATCACTCTCTCACTTTCTCTCCTTTAAAAGCCCTTAAAAAATCATGAAGCAAAAATTTTTAACATTAGTATTTAATGGGCCTTTTATACAAAAGACACGAAAAACTATTCAGAAAATTGAATTTTTTAATTTTGAGCATGTACAATCATTCTGTAAGATCATATGTTCATACGTATGAACAATTCAAATACTGTTGAGTACGAACCTGTTGTGAATCAGTATGAATTCATTTTCTTTATGTTTATCATTCGGTACGAACTAAGTTTGAATATGAAATTTTTCTGAACGAAAATTTTCCAGAGGATATTTTATCCTGACACAAATTTGAGTTCATCTGGACAAAAAATTTCCAGAGAGCATTTTGTCCTGGCACGAATATGAATTTCGTTTGAACAAAAATTTTTTAAAGAATATTTCGTCCAGGGATAATTAAACATTCGTCCTGGATGATCAGGTCTTTGAAAAATTTTCTTCAACTCCTATTCGTTCCATTGCACTTTAGAGGAGATAACTGACTTGATCGTCCCGTATGAACTATGTTCGTCCCGTACTATCAGTTTAAATTCATAAATATCTCCTTAAATGTGTGTGTGTTTATTCACTCAATTACAATCACTCCCTCTCAAACTTAATTCAAAGAAAAGTACAAGCTTCAATTCATAAAATCTCTCATGCTAAATTTGATTTGAAGTCTCCAGTAGTCTGGAGTTTGATTTTCCTGAAATGTTAGTTCACACAAGAGCAAAAATAAATCTATAAAGATTAATAACTTGCAGTAAGTAAGTAGTAGAAAAATAAAGACATAAAGATTTATAGTAGTTCAGTCAAATATGACTTACATCCACTCCTTGAAGTCTCCCACTTCAGATATTGAATTATTACCAAAGTGACTTTCCTTTTTCCCCCACAGCAAGATGGAGAAGCTTTTACAAAACTCTCTTTTATAAATCCCCAGTGCGGTAGAGAATCATCATCCTTTCACACCCTCTAAGGATAGGATGAGTACCTTCATCCTTTCACACCCTCCAATTGTAGGTAGAGTACCTTCATCCTTTCACACCCTCCAAGTGTAGGCAGAGAACCTTCATCCTTTCATACTTTCCAAGTGTAGGCAGAGTACCTTCATCCTTTCACACCCTCCAAATATAGGCAGAGTACCTTCATCCTTTCACATTCTCCAAGTGTATGAAGAGTACCTTCATCCTTTCACACCCTCCAAGTGTAGGCAGAGTACCTTCATCTTTTCATGCCCTCTAAGTGTAGGTAGAGTACCTTTGTCCTTTCACACCCTCCAAGTATAGGTAGAATACCTTCATCCTTTCACACCCTCTAAGTGTAGGAAGAGTACCCTCCAAGTGTCGACAGAGAACTAGATCTTCTTCAAAGATCTTCTCATGAGAAATATAGAAGGATAAGAGGAAGAGTGAAAAACACAAATCACATGCGGTGAACCTTACCTTTGAGTAACCTTGTGAACCCTTCACACTCTAATAGGAAAAAATCTCTCTTAATCACTCTCTCACTCTCTCTCCTTTAAAAGCCCTTAAAAAATCATGAAGCAAAGATTCTTAACATTAGTATTTAATGGACCTTTTATACAAAAGACACAAAAAACTATTCAGAAAATTGAATTTTTTACTTTTGAGCATGTACAATTGTTCTATAAGATCGTATGTTCATACGTATGAACAATTCAAATACTGTTGAGTATGAACCTGTTGTGAATCAGTATGAATTCATTTTCTATACGATTATCATTCGGTACGAACTAAGTTTACCTAAGTTAAACAGTTAAAAAATTCATTTTTTGTCTGTACGAAATGTTGGTATGAAATGATCGAGAAAAGAACAGAGACATTTATCCAGATATGAACATTAATATCATCCCATACAATCTTCATTCGAGAACAAAATTTAGCCATTCATCATAGTACAAACATTAATATCATCCCGTATGATCTTCATTCGAGAATAAAATAAAGATGTTCGTCCTTGTATGAACATTAATATCATCACGTATGATCTTCATTCGAGAACAAAATTTAGCCATTCATCCTAGTACAAACATTAATATCATCTCGTATGATCTTTATTCGAGAATAAAATAAAGATGTTCGTCCTTGTATGAACATTAATATCATCACGTATGAACTTCGTTCGAGAATAAAATAGAGGAGTTTATCCCTGTACAAAAATTAATTTCATCCCATACGATCTTCATACAAGGACAAAATAGAGGCGTTCATCCCTGTACAAAATTTAATATCATCCCATATGATCTCTATGCAAGGACAAAATAGAGGAGTTCATCCCTGTACAAAATTTAATATCATCTCGTACGAACTATACTTAAAAAAAGTATTTTCATTTCAGTTCGTTTAACTGCTCGTTGGGGAAATAACTGACTAGATCATCCCGTATGAAGTGATATCATATAGTACGATCAGTTTAAAAAATGTGAATTTTAAACTCTCCCCTAGTGTGTGTGAGCTAAGTTACTTAATTATAATTACACTCTCTCAGACTCAATAAAATAAATAATATAAACTTCAATCACAATAAACTCTAAACTGATCTTGATTTGAAGTCATGAATAATCTGAAGTATGATTTCCCTGAAATATTAGTACACACAAGAGCAAAATAATTCTTTCAAAATATATTAGGAGAAATAATAGTGAAATCAATAATATTTGAAATCATAAAAAATATACAAGTTGCAAGAATATCAAACATCCAAAAACAAAATAGCAACTATCTCAACAATCTCCCCCTTTTTGATGATAGCAAATTAATTATTATTTGAATAAAATTGTAAAACCTAAATTTCAAATTAACTCTCCCTAAATGAATAAGCATGTGAATATAAGAGAATTTCTATTAAGTATAAAACAATTTTTAATTTTTTTTATTAAAATAAAATATAAGACAAAATTCTATGCACAAAGCAAAACAATAAGACATGAAACAATCAAATGCAAATACAAAATAATATTTCTCCCCCTTTTTGACAACAACAAAAGGAAAATAAGAAAAACAAAAGAAATATAAGAAGTCATATGAGAAAACTTTGATAATTGATCTTGAAAGAGATTGATTTATAATTATAATAACAAGATTAATGCTCATTAGAGAAAAATAAAGATTCATAACATTTAAATTACAATATAACATTGACAAGATAAATATATCATGGCCATGAATGATATAGATAATTAGATAATATACATTATTGCAAAGGTGATGAAATGAAGATTAATTTAAGTCAATTTCTAATACAAAATGTAATTGAATATTAGATTGATTTAAAATTAAAGATTAAAAGATAGAGAAAAGAACATTATCAATATACTTGTTTGACGACATTGCACATCTTTTCAATATTTGTGGCATACTTTGTATATCTTTTTGTATTTGGGCTAATTTTGTGCCTCTTTTTAATTTGCGAATCATTGCACATTCTTTTGAGTTTTGTACACTTATACATTTCCTATTTTTAATTGATCTTTTCAAAATCAATAATTTAAAAATTCAAAATTCTTTAAGTACAAAGATAATTATATTGAAAAGAGAAATAAAAAAATAATAAGGCATTAAAATTGTAATAATAATATTAAAATTGTGTATGTCTATAAAGATCATGAAATTGATAGCCTTAACTTAATTGAGTTATAAATTAACTTATATTTTTGAAAAATTAGATTTTATAATGAAATTAATTTTTATATTGCTGATCATATTATAACACCTTTTTAGATTAATTAAGTCAGGATTATCATATAAATAAACTAATATTTCAAACATAAAGCAAAATCAACTAAACAAAGTAAGATATATTTTGTTGATATCAAATTAATATAGAGATACATTGACATTCAGATGATATCAATACAACAACAATATAACATCAAAAATGAAAACAAAAGCAAAGGACAATCATAGAAAAACTACAGAAGTCATCACATCACATCACTAAGGACTAGTAAAGATAACACATAAGAAGCACATCTATATATCTGAGGGCCCTAGTTTGGAGGAGGTGGCTAGTTGAAATAGAAAAATAGTTATTCATTATAGCCACATTGGTGTTCACTAAGTCGAACTGACCTCGAATCCAACCCATGTCCTGCTGGTACTATGTGTCCTGCTGATTTAGATGAGCCTAAATTTGATCAAAGCACTAATCAAAATGACTCTCTAGTCTATCAAAATGCTACACCAACTCCTAAAAATCAGGTCCATAAGTAGGTGCAGATGGAGGTTCTCCCCCTTCTCCTTCAGAATCCTCATTTATATCATCTCTCCCAAAAAGTGCTTGAAATGAAGCATCACTGAAGTATATAGGTAGTTCAAATTGAGGATAAGGATGAACAAGACTATACTTTTTCTTAAGGATATAAGTCACTAGGTGTCCTAAAGCAATTTTCTTCTTCCTCTTATGTGAGACATGTCCAATTTTAGAAAGTCTATGAATATAATCAATAATAAGTTGGGCTTCATCAATTGGTTATCCAGTTATAATAAGATAAGTGACACTAGATAGAAGAGGAGTAATATTAATACAGTCATCAGCTTTAGAAATTATGAAGGTTCTAAGGATATGCTAGATGATCCTTATATTTTGATTCAAAGTAGAGACCCTAAGAAAATGACATACTTGTTCAATTTCATATGTACAAACTCCAAGTTCGTACATATGATTAGTTATAATAATTGATTATGCTCGTATAACCAACTAGATGTGTACATACAAATGAATACACATCATGTGGGATGATTTATAAATTGTATAGTATGTTATGTATTGGAAAAACAAAACTATACGCAATCAGTCCGAACCAACGATCGACATGTTATAGAATTTGTATAATACGAAAATAATTTTGTGTAATACGAATAAAACACTTAGAAAAATTTGCACGTTCGATCAAAAATAGGAAATTATATGTGAAAATATTTGAAAATCACACACAACACAAAAATACAAAAACATAAAATAACAAACATAAATAAGCATATAAAATACAAAAATAGAAAAATACACAAAGACACATACAACAAGTTGATTTTCAGTTGAAACATGGTTCAGTTTAATTTCTCCTTTGGATGCATAATCCCTTATAAAATGATGCCTTGTGTCTATATGTTTGATTATAGAATATTGAATAAGATTTTTAGAAATGCAAATGACATTAGTATTATCACAATAAATTAGAGATGTGCCTATTGTAAATCCTAAAACAATCAACTATTATTTCAAGCAAAGAACTTGTGCCACACAACTTCCTAAGATAATGTATTTAGCTTCAATATTAGATAAGGCTACTGAATTTTATCTTCTACTGGACTAAAAAACTAAAGAATTTCCTATGAATTGACAAGTTCTAAAAGTACTCTTTCTATCAACCCTACAACTATAAAGTCTAAATCTGAATATTCAATTATTTCAAATGAAGAGCTAAACTTAGAAATCTTAGGATACCAAATCCCTAAGTTTTGAGTTTCTAAGAGATATCTTAAAATCCTTTTTATTGATGTCAAATGTGATTCTTTTGTATCTGATTGAAAACTAGCACACAAATAAATACTAAATATAATATTAAGTCTACTAGCAGTCAAATAAAATAAAGATCTAATTATTTCCCTAAATTTCTTTTGATCAACATATTTTCTTCCCCTTTGGATTCTTATCTAACTGAATTGGGGAACTCATAATTGTACTAAGATGTTTAGTATTGTCCATTTCATACTTTTTGAGGATGTCCTTAACATACTTTGACTGACTAAGAAATGATCCTTCTTAAATTTCCTTAATGCTAAAACCTAGAAAGTAACACAAATCTCCCATTAGACTCATCTCAAATTCACTACTCATTATTTTAGAAAAATCATCACAAAGATTTTTATTTATAGATTCAAAGATGATATCATCAACATAAATTTGTACAATAAGTATATCATCTCCTAATTTCTTAAAAAAGAGAGTGGTGTTCACACTTCCTTTTTCAAAAGTTTTCTCAAGTAGGAAAGTGCTCAACCTCTCATATCAAGCCCTAGGTTCTTGTTTCAATCTATATAATATCTTTTTCAATTTAAAAATATGATTTGGATATTTTGAATTTTCAAAACCCGGAGATTATTCAACATAAAAATCCTCTTGAATCACTCCATTGAAAAAGACACTTTTATCGTCCATTTGAAAAAATTTGAATCATTTAAAATAGGCAAAGGCTAATAAAACCCTAATTACTTCAAGTCTCACTGTAGTGCCAAATATCTCCTCAAAATCAATCTTCTCAATCTGATTATACCCCTTAGCAACTAATGTAGTCTTATTTCTAATAACAACTCCTTAGTCATTCATTTTGTTCTTGAATACCCACTTAGTTCCAACTATACTTTGATCATTTGGCCTTACAATTAATTCCCAAACATCATTTCTTACAAATTCATTTAATTCTTCTTGCATTGCCAAAATTAAAAATTCATTCGAATGTGCTTGATTTACATTTGTGGGTTCTATTATTGAAATAAAGGTTGAATGATTCACTTCTTTGCTTAGTCCACGCCTAGTCATAACACCCTCACTAGGTTCACCTAAAATCAATTCCTTTGGGTGGATTTTAGAAAATCTTAAATTTTTTGGCACCGGGTTTTCTAACTCTAAATTTTCTTCCAAATTAACTTTCTCAATCCTTTGGAAGTTAATTTTTATTTCATCCTCTTCCACATTTATCTTTTTTTCAAAATTCCAAATTCATCAAAGAGAACATGTGTGGTCTCCTCAATTATTAAAGTTCTTTTGTTAAATACTCTATAAGATTTTTCATTATTATGTATCCAAGAAAAATTCCTTCGTTTGATTTTGGATCAAAATTTTTTAAGGAAGATTTTCCATTATTATGTATGGACACCTAACAACAAAAAATATGCAAATGTGACAAATTAGGTGTTCTCCCTTTAAGAAGCTCATAGGGTTTTTTTATTTAATATCAATCTGATATTCACCCTGTTCAGAACATAACATGTAGTGCTAACAGCTTCATCCCAAAAATATTTAGGAAGTGAATATTTTGCCAATATGGCTCGAGCGACTTCTATTAATGTTATGTTCTTTCTTTCATCTACCCCATTATGCTAAGGGGTTCTAGGTTCAAAAAAATTATGATCAATTCCTTTTTCTTTATAAAAATTCTCAAAATTTTCACTTTTAAATTCACCATCATGATCACTTTGGATTATTAAAATTTTATGTCATAATTTTCTCTAAATCCAAGTCAAAAAATCTCTAAACTCCTCAAATGATTCACTCTTATAATATAACAATTTTACCCAAGTGAATCTAGAAAAATCAATAACAATTATAAATTCGTATACCTTCCATCCTAGACTTACAGTTCCAACTTGTCCAAAAAGATCTATATGTAAAATATCCAAAGGTTTATTAGTTTTAAGATCCTTATTGGAATAAAAAAATGACTTCACCTATTTTTTTAATTGACATGCTTCGCAAAGGTGATCCTTAGTAAAGTTTAGTTTTGGTATATCTCCAATCAAATCATTTTAGATAATTTTCCTAAGGTTTTTCATGCTAGAGTGACAAAGTCTCCTATGTCATAACCAAGATTCATATAAAATAGTTTTTAAGCAAAAAGCATTAAGAGTTTTTATACAATTTAAATCTTGCATATAAACATTATTTTACCCTCTTATCCATGCAAAATATCATTTCAATTTAGGCTTAATATGTAGCTAGTAAGAAAAAAATTAATATTGTATCCTTTATCACATAATTGGCTAGTACTCAACAGATTATACTTTAAGCCTTTTACAAGTAACACATTTTCAATATAAAAATTTTGCAAGTTACCAATCATACCTGATCCAACCACCTTCCTAGTGGTGTTATCTCTAAGTGTAACCCTGCCTCCACTTTTAGCTTCCAGTGATATAAATTGCTTAGTATCTCCAGTCATATGCTTTGAGCAATTATTATCCAGGTACCAAATGCTCTCACGGGGCCTTGTATGAGAGCGTTCCTAAAAAAACTATCAAATGTTAGACCTATGAACCCAAATAAGTTTGGGTTCTCCTTTTAGCAAATTAAAAATAGATGCATGTATAATATGTCTATATTTATGCATCTAAGGTTTCCACACTAAACGAGTTTTCCTATCCAAAGTATAGGTGTGTGCTATATATCCAAACATGCCCCAAGAATAACATTTAACTCCAGGAAATTGATTTCTCAGTCTTCATAATTACTTTGTCTCTTCCTTGGTTGTAAAAATATTTGATACAAAATAAGATTTATAAAATCTTCAAGTGTTGGTGGTTTCCTATTTTCCTCAAGAGTTTTTATTTTCAATTTAAGAAATGTGTTTAAACTTTTAACACATTTTTACTATAATTCAAATAATGCTCTTTATTTTCTGAGTCATCCTTAAAATTCTTTAATTATTTTTCTAATTGAGCATAGGATGATTTTAATATCTTATTCTCCTTATTCAAGTTATCAAATTCATGAAGTAAGCTCATGTGGTTATTATCTATCAATGCATGATCTTTTCTAAGAATTTAATGTTCTCTTTGTAGTTCTTGTAATTTTATATGCAAACTAACATGCATTTTCTTTAACTTCATGTATGTGTCATGAATCCTTTCATAAATTTCTAACAGTTCAGCATAGCTTAAGTCACATACCTCTTCTTGATATGACTGATCAAGATTATCGGCCCTTAAGCACAAGTTGGTGACTTCCTTCTCCTTTTCAATTTCTGATGAATCCAAAGTCGAGTCTGCTAAAAAAGTTCTTTGGAATCTTTTCTTTCCCTTCTTCACATTTGGTTTCTCCTCTATCTTCTCCTTGCTAGGAGTGCCTTTTAGGTTTGGGAAGTCTGACTTTATATGTCCAGGTTTCCTACACTCGTAGCAATCACATTATTAGAAACCTTAATATTTTTATTGAACTTACCTCTATTTCACTATTGACATCTCATATGCTTCCTTTCAAGAAAGCTCTTGAATTATCTATTCATAAAAGCCATGTCATCCTCATCCTCAGGTTCTGATAGATCACTCTCTGACCCCTCCACTTTTAGTGCAATGTTCTTCTTCTTTTGTTATTCACCTTACATCAACCTTCCTCTGGCTCACTCCTTAATTATAGGTAATTAGTGAACTAAGAAGATTATCAAAAGAGTAAACATTTAAATCTTTTGATTTTGTAATTACAATTATTTTAATATTATATACAGTAGGCAAACAATGAAGAATCTTATTAACCATTTCAACATTTGTTAGTTCCCTTCCTATTACATATAAAGTATTGCGGATCTATGATTTATGATTTTGATGATAGAAAATATTCCTTATTTTTCTATGATTGCCTTATGTGCTAACATTTCAGGTCCACACGATCAGACTGCAATTTGGGACCATCTCAAGATTGGGTAGACTAGGTCTGTGTCAGTTTGTAATCCTTTTCCTTTCTTGAGTCTGTTGTATTTGGTGTGGGATCTGTTGATTTGTAACTTGGAAGATTTCCTGTTGTTCCCTATAAGATTTTTATTTTTGGTAATATCGGCCGGGATGATATTTATATCATCTTGGATGATATGTCTAAAATCAGAAACCCTAATTAGGGCATCCTCATTAAGGCAGCCATCATTGAGATCATCCTGGACGATACATGTATCGTCCAGGACGATCTTCTTAATTCAGAAAGAATCAACCGCCATAATCAATTTAGGAATTCTTTGTTTTCAGAAATCGGCCAGGACGATATTTAAATAGTCTAGGCCGATCTAACTCAATTATGCCTAAATTGATCTGGTATCTTTGGAAAGCATTAATAGTTGATTGATACGATCACATCATCCAGGATGATCTTATGATCGGCCAGGACGATGGCCTGGATGATTGACTTCAGCCAGCACCAAATCAGGGCGATGATCAGGACGTTTAAATTCAGTTTTAAACTAATTGGCTGGGACGATCGTGAGATCGGCCAGGACGATATAACTAATTTTCTTCTCATCATCCCAAATCGTCCCAGGCCATTGAGCTGAATTTGAACTAATCAGCCAGGACGATATGCCTATCATCCTGGACGATAATGTCGGCAACTTGCATTAATGAGCTCGTTTTGAGAGCTTCTATTTAATCTTGACAAGGCACTTTGTAAGTGTTTTTGGCAGCCATTGTAGCTTCATTCTTGTGGGGGAAACTTGAAGAGAGAGCTTGAAAGGGAGAGAGGAAAGGGTGGAGTTTGAGAGGGAGAAGATCCTATGAGGGGGAGGAACTCATGGGAGTGTGGTGGGGGATCCACACGGTTCCAATACTCCTATTTATTCTAATATTCCTTTGTCGAGGTAATATATCATATTAATTTTTAACTACACACATGGCCACTATATGTATTAAACTAAGATTAATAGATATTGAAAACATTCATTTCTCATTAAAAGTATAAGAGTCTATGTTGGTATTAACATTAGATTCACATCATTAGCCCAAAACTTTGGAATTAGCCAGGTATGGAATGAGTAAAAAAATAAGATTTTATTGCTTGTAGAGAAAATATAGGAGTAAAAGTTATCTTAGATGTCACCCGCAAAGTATGAATACACTCTCCACACTCCTTTCTCTTCCAAAGTATCTAATTTCTTACTAAGAGATAAGCTAACAATTCACAAATAAAATATTCTTCTCTCCCTTGGCCTCCCTTAGACTTTACTCTGAAGGGGCACCATAGTCTAGATTAAATTAGACCAAATTATGATAAAAATTCCACACAAATAAACAAAAAAATATTTATAATTGTATAAAAATGAACTCAGGAAGCAAAACATTAGACATGGTGGCATTATGACATTATCTAATGAACTAGCACCTGAGTTTTACTGGGTTTGCTCCATTGTGACATTCTATAGGTTTAATTATTGAACTAGTGTGTTACTTGGATAATTTAGTTTGGCTCTATATTTCAGTAAGTGCTCTACCATGGTTATCCAAAAGTTAAGCATTATGGTTCTTGACGTGTAATTTGGTGTTGTAGTGTTGTGTGGTTGGATGCTCTGTCACTTAAATTCTTGAGACTCTAGTGTAGCAACACTTATTTTGGGTGTTGTAGTGTTCTAAAGTTTTGTAACACTAACCTTGGCTCCACTGGGGTGCTAAGTAAATTTGGATTTATCTTGAGCCTTAGGTGCTTCAAATTCCTGATCTAGCACTAGGGAACTGTGGATGCATGATGTGGGTTATTAGAGTACTATGACGCTGGTTCAACACTTTTGAAATTTTCTCTTTTTTTAAAGATGTTCCTTCATACATATAAATAAAAATTTATATTTTTTTTAATTATTTATGATATAAAATATTATAAAATTTACATTTAAAAGATTCCATTATAGAAAGACATCTGGAAGGTCTAGCTTAAGATAAAGTTAGTTGTCTTAGTAAACCATCCATAATGTGTGAAAAAGGTTATATTTACTTGATATATCCAAAAGGGATTTATTGTTTGATTTTCTTGGATTTGAAGTTTTTTGTTTATTAAAGGCCAAAGTGTATTTTTATTTTTTATCCAAGTATTAATGATATAGTGTTTTATCATTTTTTAAGTTTTTTTAGTATGATTACTTTATTTTAAAGAACGCTATAAGCTATGTTGCAAATATGATTTCAGGAAATAAAATTTTGATGATAGCAAATATTTTTGTTTTTTTGCGACTGCCTTGCATACTAACATTTTAGGTCCAGAAGATCGAATTACAAATAAAACCAGCTTAAGATTAGGTAGATTAGGACTGAGTTAGTTTGTAACGTACGTCAAGTGTCTTTTACCCATTATTGAATCAATTATAAAAGTTATAGATCCTAATGCTAAGTAACCTTGCACACATACACTTGGGAGAAATTTTTTTCTGATTGTTAGAGTTTTCTATTTTGATCACATCATCCATGATGATCCAAAAATCATCCTGGATGATTAGTTAAAAATAAAAACTCAAATTAGGGCATCCTGGTTAAGACAGTCGCAATTAAGAGAATCATTTTGGATGATATTGGCATCATCGAGGATGATTGGCTCAAATAAAAAATAATCAGCCGCCATATTTATTTAGGTGTCTTTTATTTTTTGAACATCGTCCAAGATATTGTCCTAGATGATGCAGCATAATTATGCATAAATTAATCTGATAATTAAAGAAAGAAATTAAGATTTGATTGATCGATCAATCATCCTAGAATATCATAGGATCATCCACGATGATCAGCTAACAAACCTTAGTTCTTCCTGAATGAGCAAAAATTAGCCTGGTTCCATTCAGGGCGATGATCTAGATGATATGTACTGAATTGAACTAATCATCCGGGACAATCGGGAGATCAGCCTGGACGATCAAGTTATTTTTCCATCATCCAGACATCCATTCATGGCGATGTTATAGACAATATTCGTCATTTTGTACTAATCGGCCCAAACGATCGTAAAATTGTCTTGGGCGATCTAGTTATTTTTCCATCGTACAGACATCCATCCAGGGCGATGTCTGGATGATATTCAATGAATTGAACTAATCATACAGAACAATATCCTATCATCCTAGATAATCTAAACAAATTAATCTTCTAATCATCTAGACTCTCCTAAATCATCCTGGCTGATTAAGCTAAATTTGAACTGATCATATGGGATGATCAGTCGAATATCATGGATAATTATGTTTGTTTATTAAAATTAAGAGCTAATCTGAACCACTTCTTTATAATACCTCTTATTCTACCTAAGATAGGATCTTTAGCCGTTGTCCTAACCTGAGAGAGACAAGAGGAGAGGGAGAGTAAGAGAAAGAGAGAGAGGATCATGTGAGGGGAGTTTATGAGGGGATTCATAAAGGATGCTCCAAGTAAGGATCTGTATCATCTTCTATGTCCATAATCCTTAGTTCCTTGGGGGTTCTAGAGAGGTCTACTTCAGCAATTAATCAAGATTCTCTTTCTACTTCTAGAGGAAGTAAAAGGAGTTGGATTCTCTACCTGCTTTAGGAGGAAGCAAAAGGAGTTGGGTTCTCTACCTCACTAGGGTTGGTGGAAAGGAGTTTGTGTACGGGCTTCTCCACCTTATTATGGGGGCAAAAGGAGAGATACTGAGTTTAGTGCAATACTCAGAGGGTGCCTTCGGAGAGTGGATGTAGGTTAAGTTGACCGAACCACTATAAAATATGATGTGTTCTTTCTTATTATTTCTTCCACATTTAATTTTTGCACTTTATTTCTCTTGTGGTGAATCTTAGATTGGTTGTGTTTATGTTTTTGTTTGGAAAAAAATTTAATTATCAATTCACCCCCCTTCTTGGTTAGTCTCAGGACTAGTTCATAAGGGCCTAACATCCCTAGTAAACTTATAAGCTAATGACTCAAAAGTGAGGCTTATGATGTAAAAACTTGGTAATTACTAATATATACTTTTGTGCTTTATTGAATTAATGAATTCTTCCAATAACTCCCATTCTTAATTTAATATATATGATGGCCAACTAAAGAGTTTAAAGATAATGTGATATATTACATCGATGGAAGAATATAAGAGTAATTAGGAGTATTAAAAGGGAACACATGCATGCCTATAAAAGCGATCTGTTGGCACTTAAAAGTTTATTAGGGATGTTAAGCCCTTATGAACTAGTCCCAAGGCTAACCAAGAGGGGGGTGATTTGGTATGTTAAGAATCTTTCAACGATCAAAATACAAACTCAAATAAAACCAAGATTCACCATAAAGAAAATCAAAGTGTGGAAATTAAATGCAAAAGTACTAAAGGAAAGAACACACTAGATTTATAGTGGTTCGGTCAAACCTTGACCTACATCCACTCCTCGGAGGTATCCTATGAGTATTGCATTAAACATAGTATCTCTCATTTAGCTCCCACAACAAGGCGAAGAAGCCCTTACAAAATCACTTCCACCTTCCCAAGTGTGACAGTAGTCGGGTCTTTTGACACCAAAGAGATCTTCTTCTTCCCAAAACATCTCTCAAGACAAGCCTTGAATCTGATGGTACTAAGGTGCAAGCTTGCCGGAGCAACCATATGGAACCCCCTCCACACTCCCTTGAAACCCCCTCTAAGGATCTTCTCCCTCTCTCAAACTCCACCCTTTTCTCTCTCCCTTTTAAGATCTCTCTTCAAGTTTCCTCCAGAAGAATGAAGCTTTAATAGCTACCAAAGACACTTACAAAATCCCTTGTTAAAGCTTAAATAGAAGAACTCCAAACGAGCTCATTAATTACAACTTGTCGACTTTATCATCTAGGATGATATGAATATCATCCTGTACGATCAGTGAAAAATAAGCTCAATCAAATAAGACAATTAGGGACAATCAGAAGGTTTTTGTTCATATCATCTAGGCCGATAGTATATCATTATGTACGATTAGTTTAAATTAACACATATCGTCTAGAGCATTGCCCTGAAAAAAGCTGCCCGACATGTGATCGTCCAGGAATAACTAAGGGTTTTGAACTGATCATCCCGTCTGATCCTATGATCGTCCAAGATGATGTGATCGTATCAATCATGCCTTAATTGCTTTCCTTAATTATCAGACTAATTTAGGCATAATTGTGTTGCATGATTCAGGCCGATGTCCAAAAATAAATAATACCTAAATAGATCTGGCGACTAATTCTTTCTGAATTGAGTCTGTCATCCCGACTGATATAAAGATCATCCAAGACGATGTACTTAAAGATGTTTGCCTTAACTAGGATGCCCTAATTAGGGTTTCTATTTTCAGTTGATCATCCAGGTCGATATGTGGATTGTCCCAGATGATGTGAGCAAAAATAGAGAACTCTAAAATATAAATAAGTGAGCAAGGTTACAAGCAAGCAAACAGCCTTACAAACTAAGAAATACATTAATGAAAATTATAAATAGAACATGTTCTACTAAAACTTGAGCCTTATAAGTTGCACTGTAATCCTGAAGTGTTAGTAAACATAGAAAGAAAAATATATTGCAAATACAGGTAGATAATAAAAAGTGAGCCATAATATTAGTTATCATCAAAAACATAAACTCATAAGCTCGAGTTGCAACAATCTCCCCCTTTTTGATGATGGAAAATATTACTATTTGAATTTACAAAATTGAAAATATTTTCTCATAATCTCCCCCTCACCAGAATAAAAATTTTTAAAAAAAGGGGAAGACAAAATTTTTTGATGTTTTTATTTTTTTGGAAAAAAGTTATAACAAGATACAAATACAACAATATGTTCTCCCCCTTTGACATTATCAAAAAGAGAAGGGAGACAAACAAACAAAATGAACCCTGATAAAAAAGACTTTAAAAATGAGAAAGATACCTCTTGATTTTATTCAAAAACTTAGTAAGGAATGGATTGATAATGCATAATCCAGAAAATGTTAGAAATTCAAAAATTATTAATCCAAACTCAAGTTCTTTTAAAGGCTCAAAAAATTGTAATCCAATATCTAAATCAAGGAACAAATTAAAAAAAGAAATACTAATTTTTTCAAAACTCATTTCATAAAACATATTCAAATAGAAGATTAATGTAAAAATTGGCGAATCAGGAATCATGATTTTCAAGACCAAGTATAAAAAATATCAAGGTTTTTCTTAAGCTTTAAGAAGTAAAAGAAAGGTAAGCATTACTTTTTGTGGGCTCATTTTATGCCTCTTGTCAGGTTTTTGGTGCACTTTGTGCATCTTTTAATTTTTTATACACGTTGTATATCTTTCTCAATTTTGGCATCATTACACATCTTTTGATTTGGTGTCATTGGCCACTTTTTTTTTTCAATATGATACCTTTCTAAAGTTTTAAAAATAAAAGTCAATCCAATCTATTGATAAAAGGAACTACTTGATTAAGAAAATTTTGAGGTGGATTCTAAAAAGTTCGTTAGGGATGTTAAGCTCATAGGAACTCGTCTGAGGCTAACCAAGAAGGGGGGGAGGGGGGTAAATTGGTATTTTAAAATTTTCTTTCTTAAGCAAAACACAAAACTAAAACCAAAAACATTTTCTTTCTTGCGATCATCCAGGACAATGTGATCGTATCAATCAAGCCTTAATTACTTTACTTCATTACCAAATTAATTTAGGCATATTTGTGTAAAATCATCGAAGCTGATGTAATGGATCGGCCTGGCCGATCGTTGATTCTTTCTAATTTGAGCCTATCGTCTTGGCCAATACAAGGATCGTTTAGAACGAAGTGTTTAATGACGGCTTCCTTTACTTGGATGCCCTAATTAGGGTTTCTATTTTTAGTTAGATAGTCCTGGCCGATATGAACATCGTCCAGGAGGATGTACTCAAAATAGAAAAATTACAAAAAAAAACTCTCAAGTGTGTGTGTGCAAGGTTACTTAACATCAGGAAC
This sequence comes from Dendrobium huoshanense, assembly GCA_016618105.1. NCBI lineage: Eukaryota > Viridiplantae > Streptophyta > Magnoliopsida > Asparagales > Orchidaceae > Dendrobium > Dendrobium huoshanense. The sequence goes on along the minus strand of CM028359.1, from coordinate 60,824,926 downwards.
TACTTTTATAATGGACTCAAGAAAGGAAAAATTACAAATTGACTCAAACTAAATCTATCCAATCTTGAGCTGGCTTGAGTTGCATTCGATCTTGTGAACCTAAAAAGTTAGTAGGCAAAGAAGTCGCAAATAATTATGAATATTTGCTATCATCAAAAGTCTAATTCATAAACTGAGATTTACAATAATCTCCCCCTTTTTGATAATGGTAAACACAACTAGAAAAATCTAAGCAGTTATGACAGTCTAATGAAAATAGTGTAAAAAAAAATAGTTTACTAAATTCCAAAAATAAAGTATAAGGTACTGTTAGAATAGTTGCTATTTGAATGCTTTACATTTTTGCAACTTATGTAGTTTTGATGATTCCAAACATTATTGTTCAAATGTGTAGTTATCTCCTAACAATTTTAGAAGATTTGCATTTGCTCTTGTGTGTACTAACATTTCAGGAAAATCAGACTCCAGACTACGATAACTTCAAATCAAATTCAACATGAGATACTTTGTTAATTTGAAGTTTGCATTTTTTCTTTGAATTAATTTTGAAAGGGAGTGATTGTAATTGAGTGAATAAAAAACATACACACACACATAAGGAGATCATAAAATTTTATACTGAATGTACTGGACGATATTTTATCGTACTGGACGATCCGTCAGTTATCTCCTATAGGGCACATGGAACGAATAGGAACTTGCTCGAAAAAATTTTTCTAAGTCCTATTCGTCCAGGACGAAATTAATTATCGTACCGGACGATTGGTTCTCTCTAAAATTTTCGTCCAGATGAATTTTATTATCGTACGAGGCGACCGATCGTCTAAAAAATTTTCGTCCAGACAAAATTAAATATCGTACCGGACGATCAGGTCTCTGGAAAATTTTCGTCCGTTGAGATTGGTCCTCTGATATATTTTCGTCCAGACGAAGTAAATTATCGTCTAGGACGATCGGGTCTCTGGAAAATTTTCGTCCAGACGAACATATTTTCGTCCAAACGATTAACCGACTTAGAACAGTTTTCAGCAGTTTCTAGAACCGACCTTGTAATAACCGTTTGTACTGGACGAACCTAGTTCGTACAGGATGATCATCTGTACGAAGACATTTCGTACACATATTCAAATAGGGTCATTTCAGATCGTTTAAGTAAAATCGTCCAGGACGATCCAGGATCGTACAAGACAATCCACTGCGTACAGAATTGAAAACTTGCAGTTTTTGGGCGGTGTTTCTTGTCTTTTATATAAATAGTACAAATTAGACTGCCACCCAATCTTTTTTTTATTTGATCTTCGTGCCTCTTGAGTGAATAGCCAAGGAGAGAGTAGAAGAGAGCATTCAAAGGAGGATTCCTACCACTGGAGCGAGAAGGCTTCACTTGGATTTCAAAGGTAAGAGTCTCTACTTGTGAATTTGGATTACTTCACTCTTTTCCTTCTTCCTTCTAGATTCTTGTGAGAAGATCAGTCAAGGAGATCCGGTTCTCTGCCGACACTTAGAGAGTGTGAACAGCCGATAGGTTCTCTGCCTACACTTGGAGAGTGTGAACAGTCGGAGGGTTCTTTGCCCACACTAGGAGAGTGTAAAAGGACGATGGTTCTCTGCCAACACTGGAGATTGTGTAAAAGGATGATGGTTCTCTGCCAACACTGGAGATTGTGTAAAAGGACGACGGTTCTCTGCCAGCACTGGGGATTGTGTAAAAGGACGATAGTTTTCTGCCGCACCGGGTAGTGGTGAAAAGAGTGTGTTGTAAAGGCTTCTCCGCCTTGCTGTGGGTGCTAAAGGAGAGTCACTATTGGTTTTAGAGCAATACTCAGAGGGTGCCTCTGAGGAGTGAATGTAGGTCTGGTTATAGACCGAACCACTATAAATCTGGTGTCATTTACTTTATTGTTTTTATGTTTCCGTACTTTAAATTTCAGTTTTAACAACTCTGTGGTTGAAAAAATATTTTTCTGCAAACTTTAAAAGAAAATTTTATTTCGGTTCAACTTAATCTTCTAAGAGGGTTTAAATTTTTTTTTAAACTACCAATTCACCCCCCTCTTGGTAGCCATGGGACATTTACTTAGGCTTAACAACCTAATTACTGCACTCAACAAGTGGTATCAGAGCATAGTTTCAAAATCATAAGTTTGAACTACTTTTTGATTAACGTAGATGGCTACATTTGGAAACCAAAACACACCTGAGGGTTACTCTATCACTAGACCTCCACTGTTTGACAATATTCCTTTTGATTTTTGAAAAACACGCATGTCTATATTCTTACAGTCACTTGATTATCGCATGTGGATGCTAGTTCAGGAAGGTTACTCAAAACCAACTAGATTAGTTAATGGAATTAGGGTAGAAACACCCTATGCAGATTGGACTATTGAAGAACGTGACTTAGCACAATTAAATGCGAAATGTTTAAATAGTTTCTTTTGTGCTTTAAAATCTGAAGACTACATGCGAGTTTCCACTTGTAAAAGCGGAAATGACATATGGGATAGACTTTGTATAACTTATGAAGGGATAAATGAGGTTAAGCAATCAAGACTCAATATCTTGTTACATGACTACGAATTATTTTGCATGAAACCTAATGAATCTATTTCAGACATATACACAAGATTCACTCAAATTGTCACCTCTTTGCATGCACTTGGTAGGGAATTAACTAATGCTGAAATGGTCAATAAGATTCTTCGTTGTTTACCTACTACATACGATGCTAAAATTACTGCAATTACAGAGTCTAAAGATTTGAACATTTATTCCATTGATAATCTTCTTGGTTCACTCATTGCTTATGAGCAAGGAGTAAGTCAAAGAAAGATTGATGCAGGTGAACCTAGAAAGGACAAGAATATTGCACTAAATGTGGAAGAGTCAGAAAGTGAACACTCACAACCTGAGGATGAAGACGATATTGCATTGATGACTAGACAATTCAGAAGCTTTTTAAAGAGGAAGCAGAAGAGACGCCAGCAATGGAATAGAGGTAAGTATAACAGAAATGACAAGGTTTCTAATGAAGTGATTTGTTATGAATGCAGGAAACCAGGTCATATAAAGACTGATTGTCCAAAACTCAAAGCCACTCCTAGTAAGGAGAAGGTAGAGGAGAAACCAATGGTAAAGAAGGGCAAGAAAAAGTTTCAAAGGGCTTTTTGGGCGGACTCAGCTTCAGACTCATTTGAGACTGAAAAAGAAGAAGAAGTCACCAACCTTTGCTTGATGGCAGATAATGCTGAACAATCAGATCAAGAAGAGGTATGTGATTTAACCTATAATGAATTGTTTGAAGTTTCTGAACACATGCATGATGCATATAGGAAAATAAAAAAGATGCATGCTAGTTTAGTTTTAGAATTGGAAGAGCTTAATAAGGAACACGAAATCCTTAGAAAAGATCATGCTTTAATTGATAACAACCACATGAAACAACTTGATGAATATGATGAATTGAATAAAAATTTTGAGAATTTAAAATCATCCTATGCTGAACTTGAAAAAGAATTTAAGAATTTTAAGGATGAATCTGAGAGCAAGACATATAGAATCAATTATACCAATCGAATCTTGGAAGATATGAATTCATTTTACAAACTCACTATAAGAGCTCTCGAGGATAATAGGAACCCCCCTAAACTTGAAGATTTTACAAATCCTAAATATTATCCTAAATTCATGAAATCCCTTAGAAGACAATCATACGAAAGAAAATATATGAATATTTTTCCTAATGTTAAATGTAATAATTGTGGATTTTTGGGACATATATCTCACACCTGCACTTTAAAGATGAAAACTAATTTGGTGTGGAGAACTAAGATGCATAAACTTAGACATATCATACATGCATCTGATTATAAATTTCATAAAGGTGAACCCAAACTTGTTTGGGTTCCCAGGTCTAACATTTGAGAATTTTGCAGGAATACTCTCACACAAGACCTCGTGAGAGTATATGGTACCTGGACAGCGGATGTTCAAAGCACATGACTGGAGATACTGCTCAATTCATAACGCTGGAAGCCAGGAGTGGAGGCAAGGTTACACTTGGAGATAATACCACAAAGAAAGTGGTTGGATCAGGTATGATTGGAAATTTGAAAAACTTTTTCATAGACAATGTGCTATTAGTTGAAGGCTTAAAATATAATTTGCTTAGCATAAGTCAGCTATGTGATAAGGGCTATAATGTAAAATTTTTACCTACTAGCTGCATAATTAGCCTAAATGGGAGAATTGTTTTAAATGGAAAAAGGGTAAACAATGTCTACATGCTAGATTTAAATTGTATTCAATCTCCTACTGCTTTTTGTTTTAAAACTGTTTCTGATGAATCATGGCTTTGGCATAGGAGACTTTGTCATTCTAGTATGAAAAATCTTAGAAGAATTACCCAAAAGAATTTGGTGAGAGGTATACCTAAACTAGAATTTACCAATGACCATCTTTGTGATGCATGTCAATTAGGAAAACAAGTGAAGTCCTCTTTTAAGTCCAATAAAGATCTTAGGACCAGTAAACCTTTAGAAATTCTACACATGGATCTTTTTGGACCTGTAGGCACTGTAAGTTTAGGAGGGAAGGTATATGGATTTGTTATAGTAGATGATTTTTCAAGATTCACCTGGGTTAAATTTCTTTTTCATAAGAGTGAATCATTTGAGGAATTCAGAAATTTTTCAACTTGGATACAAAGAAAACTAGGATGTGAAATAATTTCTATACAAAGTGATCATGGAGGAGAATTTGAAAATGAAAGATTTGAAAATTTCTGTAAAGAAAAGGGGATTGATCACAATTTTTCTGCACCTAGAACTCCTCAACAAAATGGGGTAGTTGAAAGAAAGAACAGAACATTAAAAGAAGCCGCCCGAGCAATGTTAGCATAATACTCGCTTCCTAGATATTTTTGGGCTGAGGCGGTTAGCACTGCATGCTATGTTCTGAATAGGGTGAATGTGAGATCAAATTTGAATAAAACACCCTATGAGTTGCTAAAAGGTAGAACACCAAATTTATCTCATTTGCATGTATTTGGTTGCAAGGTGTTCATACATAATAATGGAAAATCTACCTTAGGAAAATTTGATCCAAAATCAGATGAAGGAATCTTTGTTGGATATTCAAGTGTTGGAAAATCTTATAGAGTATTCAACAAAAGAACTTTAGTCATTGAAGAAACCACACATGTTGTAATTGATGAAAGTGGAAACATGGAAGAGCCAAATGTTGTTGAAGAAGAAATTGAAGAAAACTCCCAAAAGATTGATAGATTAAATTTGGAAGAAAATGTGGAAGAAAATTTGTCCCCTTGCCTAGAGATTTGAGATTTTCTAAAAACCACCCAAAGGAAATGATTATAGGTGAACCAAGTGAGGGTGTTAGAACTAGGCGTGGATTAAACAAGGAAGTCAATCATTTAGCCTTTATTTCAACTATTGAACCCACTAACATTGATCAAGCACTTTTTGATGAATTTTGGATATTGGCCATGCAAGAAGAGTTAAATCAATTTGTAAGAAATAAAGTTTGGGAACTAACTACAAGGCCAAAAGATCAAAGTGTTGTTGGAACCAAGTGGGTGTTCAAAAATAAAATGAATGACTCAGGAGTAGTCATTAGAAATAAGGCTAGATTAGTAGCTAAGGGGTATAATCAAATTGAAGGAATTGATTTTGAGGAAACTTTTGCCCCTGTAGCTAGACTTGAAGCAATTAGGGTTTTACAAGCCTTTCCCTATTTTAAAGGTTTTAAATTGTTTCAAATGGATGTCAAAAGTGCATTTTTAAATGGGGTAATTGAGGAAGATATTTTTGTAGAACAACCTCCAGGTTTTAAAAATTCTAAATTTCCAAATCATGTTTTCAAATTAAATAAGGCATTATATGGATTGAAACAGGCACCTAGGGCTTGGTATGAGAGGTTGAGCACCTTCCTACTTGAAAGATCTTTTGAAAAAGGAAGTGTGGATACAACTCTCTTTTTAAGGAAAATTGGAAAGGATATACTTATTGTTCAAATTTATGTGGATGACATCATCTTTGGATCTTCAAATAAATATCTTTGTGATGATTTTTCTAAAACAATGAGTAGTGAATTTGAAATGAGTCTAATGGGAGATTTAAATTACTTTCTAGGATTTAACATTAAGCAACTTGAGGAAGGTACTTTTCTTAGTCAAACTAAATATATTAAGGACATCCTCAAAAAATATGAAATGGACAATGCTAAACCTATTAGTACACCAATGAGTTCCTCAGTTCAGTTGGATAAGGACCTTAAGGGAAAATCTGTTGATCAAAAGAAATTTAGAGGGATAATTGGATCTTTACTTTACTTGACTGCTAGCCAACCAGATATTATGTTCAGTGTTTGCTTATGTGCTAGATTTCAATCAGATCCAAAAGAATCACATTTAACAGCAGTGAAAAGGATTTTAAGATATCTACTAGGAACTCAAAACTTAGGGATTTGGTATCCTAAGTTTAGCTCTTCATTTGAAATTATTGGTTACTCAGATTCTGACTTTGCAGGATGTAGAGTGGATAGGAAAAGCACTTCTGGAACATGTCAATTCATTGGAAATTCATTAGTTTCGTGGTCTAGTAGAAAACAAAATTCAGTGGCACTATCTACTGCAGAAGCAGAATACATTGCATTAGGAAGTTGTGTGGCACAAGTACTTTGGTTAAAACAACAGTTGATTGATTTAGGATTAACTATAGGCACTATTCCAATTTATTGTGACAATACTAGTGCTATTTGCATTTCCAAAAATCCTATTCAACATTCTAGAACCAAACACATTGATATAAGGCATCATTTCATAAGGGATCATGTATCCAAAGGAGAAATTGAACTCATACATGTTTCAACTGAAAATCAACTTGTAGACATTTTTACAAAACCTTTAGCCTTTGATACTTTCAGTACTTTAAGAACAAGGCTTGGTGTTATTGATTTGAATGCCTAAATAAAATGTCTTTGCAACATTAATATTTGTTTTGTTTTGTTTTTGATTTTGTGAAATTTTTGTGTGTTTTGAATGAATTGTTTTTGGGTCAATGTTTTTGTTTTATGTTTTCTGTGTTTTTTGAATGTTTAGTTTGTTTTTTTCTTAATTTAAAAAAAAAATCAATCAAAATTAAAAAATTTGTAGGAAATCGTCCGGGACGAATCTGGTTTCGTACGGGACGATATGTGAAAGAACAGTTTGCGCGATTTTTAACCGTTTTGAGAGCAGTTTTTAATTAGATCGTCTGTACGATCTGACGATCGTCCAGGACGAAAATATTTTTTTTCTCTCAAACGTCGGGACGATTGAATGGAGCGGTTGAGTGGATAAGACAGTTTTTAATATGGACTTCATCTGTATGAATTTTTTGTTCGTCCAGACGAACAGGTGTCGGTTCATTGTAGGGGACGGTTTTCAAGAGACATTAAAATGATTTACTTTTTGATCGTCTGTACGAAAATTTTTCGTCTGTACGATCGGTCAAGTCAAAATGCCTGTACGAAGGGATGCATCGTAAGTTGTGTTGATTACGAAAAGCCGTTACATTTTGGACGAATTGGATCGTCTGTACGAAATAATTTCGTCCAGACGAACGATGATTTTCGTCCAGGACGAATATTTTCGTCCAGGACGAACGTATCATTTTTCTTTAAATATGAAGGCTTTCTAACTTAACAATCACACTTCCAAACTTCATTTTCAATCCTTTTCTACTTCAAATCGACAATGGCCTCCTCAAGCAAGAGACAAAAGGTGTTGGTGAAGAAACCAAATAGGAATGCCTCAGATAACTTTCTTTCTAAGGCGAATGAGGAATCCTTTCCTCGTTTTGCATCCGCCAAAATCACTCCCTCTCGCATTCTAATTCAAACTGAGTTAAAATTTCGGGTAATGCACCTCTTTGCCTCAACCCAATTTCATTTCATTCTTTCTGTCGTCCACTTCTACAACAAGCAAACTTACCACTATTTCCTAGCGAACATGAGTTTTAATTCCGACCACTCCTCCATTAGTTCATATGTCTTTAAGCAAAAAGTTGAGATCACCAAGCACGACCTTGGTGCATTTTTGAACTTAAGAACTGAGGGATATAGAGCTCACACCCTAATGTCAGAAATCTCTTTCAAATGGTATCATGTCAATAGGGTAATTAGAGAAAATGGTATTGACAATCATGTTGCTAGAGTCTCCGGTATGACCAAAAATGCCCGAATCATCCAACATATCCTTCGATCCTCAATCATTCCTAAAGCTGGTGATAGGATTAATATTACCCCTCTCCTTTCTTCTCTAACTTTTTTAATTATGGAAGGTCATCCTATTGACGAAGCCCAACTTATCATAGATCATATCTATGGGCTTTCAGAAATAGGACATGCAGATCAGAAGAGGAAGAAGAACATTTCATTAGGACACTTAATTACTTCCATTTTGGAAAAGAAATACAACTTAGTGCATCCTGATGAAGAATACGAAGAGCCAGTTTACTATAATGATGCTTCATTCAGATTGCTCTTCAAGGAGGAAAAAGAAAAAGCACATGCCAGTGCTTCAGAAGAGGAGGAAGAAGAAGGAGAGCAAACTTCTGCTCCTCAATCAGATTATCAGAATCTGATTGAAAGATTTGATAGATTAGAGACTCACATTGATCAAAGGTTTGATCAATTTGATGCTCAACTTACGCAATAGCAAGAAGACATTGGTAATATTAGAAATGAAGTACATGAAATTAATACCAATGTAATGTTGATGGCCTCCTACTTCAACCTTTTTGGCGGCATTCCACCTCCTCCTCCAGAACAGTAGAGATGATTTTCTGTGTGTTTGTTGTATTCGTATTTTATGTTTTTATTGTGTCTGTTTCAATGTTAAGTGTTTGTGTTTATGTTGGTTTTTCTTTTTAAGTTCAATGTATTTTCTTCTTATTTTTTTGATATTATGTAATCCGTTCATTAATATCAATGGATGTTGTTCTGTTTTTCAAATTTGATTTGTTTTTTGAATGTGGTTAATGTTTATGAATTTCATTAGTATTATTTAATCTTCATAGTACTTAAATTAGATTGTAATTTGAGATTATCTATATTAGAAAATCTAGTCTTTCTAAATTTAAAAGTTGTTTATAACTTGTTGTAATTAGAACTTTTAAAATTCATGTCTATTCATTTAGACTACATAAAAATTAATATTATTATTGCAATTTAGATGTTTTCTTATTTTGTATTTCTATGCTCAAGTGATATTTATGCACTTAGAAATATTTGAAATTTTAGATTATAGATTTTGGAAAGAATTGGTCTCAATTACTCTTGAAAATTGTACAAAAAGTACAAAAATCAAAAAGAATTCGCAAAGATTTGCAAAGTGAAAAAGAGGCACAAAATAAGCCCAACAAAGAAAAATTGCACAAAAATGTGCCCCAAAAATTTTGAAAAAGATGCGCAAAGCGCCACATGTGATAATTTTCTTCTTTCCAAATTCTTTCAATCTCTTAATTCAAATTGATCTTATGTTCATTTATATTCTATTGAACTTTGAAATATATAATTTTTATACATCTCTCTTGTAATGATTTTCTATAGTCGAATGTCTAAATTGAATCATGTCTTTGATAAATTCTTCTTACTTACAATGTTATATCACTTCTTAAATTTTATGAATTTCTATGATTGACCTAATATTTTTAGTTTAAAATTGCATACCCTATGTCAATCACCATTTAGATTAAATTTTAAAATGAATTTCATATAATTACTTACATTTCTTGTCTATTTCTTCTTCACTTTTTGTTGCTGTAAAAAAGGGGGAGAAATTATTGTGTTTTCTGTTTTGATTATTCTGTTTGCAAGTATTTGACTTTGTGGTTGTTTGTGTTAAAATTTTTGAAAAACAAAAATATTGTTACTTATGCCTCCTTATTTTAATGTACTCATCAATTAAGGGGAAGTTTAGGAGATAGAAGATTTTTTAACTTGAAACCATACAAACAATAATTGTTTTGCCATCATCAAAAAGGGGGAGATTGTTAGAATAGTTGCTATTTGAATGCTTTACATTTTTGCAGCTTATGTAGTTTTGATGATTCCAAACATTATTGTTCAAATGTGTAGTTATCTCCTAACAATTTTAGAAGATTTGCATTTGCTCTTGTGTGTACTAACATTTCAGGAAAATCAGACTTCAGACTACGATAACTTCAAATCAAATTCAACATGAGATACTTTGCTAATTTGAAGTTTGCATTTTTTTTTTAAATTAATTTTGAAAGGGAGTGATTGTAATTGAGTGAATAAAAAACATACACACACACATAAGGAGATTATAAAATTTTATACTGATCGTACTGGACGATATTTTATCGTACTAGACGATCCGTCAGTTATCTCTTATAGGGCACATGGAACGAATAGAAACTTGCTCGAAAAAATTTTTCTAAGTCCTATTCGTCCAGGACGAAATTAATTATCGTACCGGACGATTGGTTCTCTGTAAAATTTTTGTCCAAACGAATTTTATTATCGTACGAGGCGACCGGTCCTCTAGAAAATTTTTGTCCAGACGAAATTAAATATCGTACCGGACGATTAGGCCTTTGGAAAATTTTCGTCCAGACAAAAATAAATTATCGTCCGTGGCGATTGGTCCTCTGAAATATTTTTGTCCAGATGAAGTAAATTATCGTCCAGGACGATCAGGTCTCTGGAAAAGTTTCGTCCAGACGAACATATTTTTGTCCAAACGATTAACCGACTTAGAACAGTTTTCAGCAGTTTCTAGAACCGACTTTGTAATAACCATTCGTACCAGAAGAACCTAGTTCGTACAGGATGATCATCTGTACGAAGAAATTTCGTACACATATTCAAATAGGGTCATTTAAGATTGTTTAAGTAAAATCGTCCAGGACGATCCAGGATCGTACAGGACGATCCACTGCGTACAGAATTGAAAACTTGCAGTTTTTGGGCGGTTTTTCTTGTCTTTTATATAAATAGTCCAAATTAGACTGCCACCCAATCTTTTTTTCATTTGATCTTCGTGCCTCTTGAGAGAATAGCCAAGGAGAGAGTGGAAGAGAGCATTCAAAGGAGGATTCCTACCACTGGAGCGAGAAGGCTTCACTTGGATTTCAAAGGTCAGAGTCTCTACTTGTGAATTTGGATTACTTCACTCTTTTCCTTCTTCCTTCTAGATTCTTATGAGAAGATCAGTCAAGGAGATCCGGTTCTCTGCTGACACTTGGAGAGTGTGAACAGCCGATAGGTTCTCTGCCTACACTTGGAGAGAGTGAATAGTCGGAGGGTTCTCTGCCCACACTAGGAGAGTGTAAAAGGACGACGGTTCTCTGCCAACACTGGAGATTGTGTAAAAGGATGACGGTTCTCTGCCAACACTGGAGATTGTGTAAAAGAACGATGGTTCTCTGCCAGCACTGGGGATTGTGTAAAAGGACGACGGTTCTCTGCCGCACCGGGTAGTGGTGAAAAGAGTGTGTTGTAAAGGCTTCTCCGCCTTGCTGTGGGTGCTAAAGGAGAGTCACTATTGGTTTTAGTGCAATACTCAGAGGGTGCCTCTGAGGAGTGGATGTAGGTCTGGTTATAGACCAAACCACTATAAATCTGGTGTCATTTACTTTATTGTTTTTACGTTTTCGCACTTTAAATTTCAGTTTTAACAACTCTGTGGTTGAAAAAATATTTTTCTACAAACTTTAAAAGAAAAATTTATTTCGGTTCAACTTAATCTTCTAAGAGGGTTTAAAATTTTTTTTAAACTACCAATTCACCCCCCTCTTGGTAGCCTTGGGACATTTACTTAGGCTTAACAACCTAATTACTGGACTCAACAGGTACAGTAGATTACCCCCCCTTTTAACATCACAAAAAGAAGGAGGAAATTAAAAGACAGAATAAAAACAAAAAAAAAAACATAAAAAGAACAAACTACAGAAAAATAACATAATAAATAAAAAAACTAAATAAACGAGGGATCCTGATCATCAGACGGAGGAGATGGTATTGAAAAGTAATTGGTCAAAGTAGCAAATTGAGATCTGAACCAGGCCATGTCCTAGTCATGCTGGTGCTGCATGCAGATGATGTCCTCAGTATGTTACTGCTCCTGTGCAGTAATATAGGCCTCAAAGCGGGTCTCCCACTGATCAAATCTCTCCACCAACTGATCCAGCTAAGAATGCTGATTGAGATGAACAGGTGCAGGATGAGGAACGGGAGCCTCCTCCTCTTTGGCCCCCTGAGCTTCCTCATCTCCTGGGTGAAGACGAGTACTGTGAAGGATGTTGAAGGAATTATTTGGGTAGAAGGGTGGCTGAAGGTAAGGAGGAGCAGGATATTGAAGGTTGTATTTGGATTCTAGAACATATACAATAATGTATCCTAGAGCAAGATTAGACTTCCTTCTATGACATGGATCTCTAATTATAGTCAAATATTCAATGTAACGAAAGATCAGGTCGGTTGCATTGAATTGACGATTATCCATGATGTAAAAAAGAAGTGAGTGAATGAAGGGGAGTGATATGGATTCGATCGCCGGCTTTGGGAATTATAGAGGTGCGAAGGATGTGCTAGATCATCCTAGCATCTTTAAGTAAAGTGGTAGTCTCTGTAACATGAAAAAGGGGCATTGGTGTGACGAAGAATGTGATTGACTGTAGCCCAATTAAAATAAGGATAAAAAATTAGGGTATGCATCTTATCCCCAGTGGTGGAAAGCTGTAGCAATTATGCACAATCCTAGTATATGATCTCGATAGGGCATCAATTCACATACGAGGTGAGAGCAGTGTAAGAAGGATTGATTCAGAGGTTGACATAAAATTCAAAGAGAATTTTAGAATTAAAAGGGATTGCGAGAGTGAGAATAAAACATAAAGAGGTGTGAGTAAAAAGGTTGAGTACTAGGTAGAAGAGGTGGTTTAGATTGATTGATCTGGAAAGAGTAATGCTGCAATTTTTGTATTGGTGGTAGGCAGCCTGATTGTCTTCCTTCCAAAATCGAGGGTTCAGCTTGGCTCTCGAGGAGCTTCCAGACATGTGACGGGAATGCTTACCGCCAGCCATTAGCAGAGAATAGCAAGGAACAGGAAAGAAGAAGCCAAAGAAGAGTTTTAGTGTGAAAAAACTTACTAGACGGCTCAGAATTTAAAGGATCGACCGGATCGTCCAGGCCGATCACAAGATCATCTAGGACGATCCGGTGTAATTATTGCCACTGGCTGATTGGTCAAAAAGGCGGTCCGATTGTCCGGGATGATCAGACATAGGCGATCGTCCCGAGGAGTTAGACTGGACTACCATTGAAAAAGCAGTTCATCCAGGCCGATTATGTGGATCCGTCCAGGATGATGCTTAATAACGAATCGTACAGCTGAATTTAAAATAGTTTAAATCATATGCCACATGTATCGTCCAGGACAAACAGTGGATCGTCTAGGACGATTGTCCAAAAATGAATTATCACGGACAAATTTATAAATTTTAAACATACTAACACGTGTATTGTCCAGGACAAATAGGTGTATCAGATGGGATGATTACCAATAAATGCATCTGTCGGGATGAAAATTGTATCAGCTAGGATGATCAAGATGATTGTAGCAGAGGACAATCATATCTTCCAGGAAAATAATGGATCATCTACGACGATAAAGAGTAGAAAAGTCAAAATATTCAGTAGATGGAGTTTTTTAAAGAAAGATGAGCAGATCGTCCATGACAATATAAAAATCGTCAAGGACGATGTGACAAAAAAATTGAAATTAGAGGAAGGATGGAGATGATCAGAGAAGAACCAAAAATAATAAAATCAACTAAAAATAACAATGATAAAACATGAAAAAGGCATAAACCCTAGCAAAGAAATAAAGTTTTTTTTAATAATCAAGACATGATTGTGATATAGTCTCCATGTGATTAATTTTAAAAATTTATAAGTTAATGGATTAACAACATCAAAAATATAAAAAATTGTAAAATATCTGATCATGTTAACCCTAAGATCAGACTTCTTTTAGGGTAAAATCGTCTTTTGAAATCAAAAGGCCTAACTCTCAAAAATTAATTGGATAAGAAAAAGAGATCCGATCAAGACTCGGTTTCAAAAAAAATATCTTATAGAATAATATATCAAAGTAGTTTGTTACAATCATGAAATTCGAAATCAAGTACTTGAAAATCTCAAGTGATATATGAAATCATCTAAGTTTTAAGAGTTGGAAGAAAGGAAGATAGCTTGCTTTTTTATGGGCTCATTTTATGCCTCTTGTATATTGAATGGTGCACTTTGCGCATCTTTTAATTTTTGATACACTTTGTGTGTTGTGTGTGTGTGTGTGTGTATATATATATATATATATATATATATATATATATATATATATATATATATATATATATATATTTCAACTTATCGTCATTGCACATCTTTTATTTTTGGTATCATTAGCTACTTTTATTTATTTTTTTGCAAGCTAAATTCTTTTCCATAAAACCCTTAAATATTCTTAGTTGTGAGTATATCTTCTAGATATTAGAGAAGAAGAACTCACTCTCTAATATAGGGTAGAACAAACCACAAAATAGAATAAAAAATCATATGAGAGATGCAATGACAGGATAACTAAAAATCTTGAAGTAACAAAAACTTTGATTATTATATATATAAGCTAGATTACAATAGCAATGAAGAAAATATGTCAATTGCAAAATCCAGGTTTTAATTTGAGATAGACTTTTGTTAAAAAAAAATTTTTACTACCAAAATAGGTTAGAGAAGACATAATCAACTGTGTTTTTACCCTTTAGCAGATTAAGAGATGTAAAATATTAACTACAAATTTTCAAAAATATAAAAATAAGGCGTAAGATATCAATTCAGCGATGATTAGAAAAATAAATTAAGGCATATGAAAACTAAAGTACCAAAAGCAAGGAAAACAACTGAAAAAAATAGGCTACAAAAAACTACCAAAAATAAAATAACGTAATCAGTAGATAAAAAATTAGTAGAAATCAAGTTCATGCATTAATGTCAATCACACCCAATCTGGTCCTTAAAGTGCTGAATGTGTCGAAGGCCAGTGGTTTAGTAAATATGTCAGCCAGTTGATTCTCAGTCGCCACATGGTGTAACTCAATGTCTCCCTTAGTCACATGGTATCTAATAAAGTGATGCCTTATGTCAATGTGCTTAGTCCTTGAATGTTGGATAAAATTCCTAAAAATACAAATGACACTAGTGTTGTCAAAAAGAACTGAGAAGGTGCCTACAGGTAATCCTAAATCCAATACTTGTTGTTTTAACCAAAGAACTTAGGCAACATAACTTCTTAAAGTAATGTACTCGGCTTCAACTGTGGAAAGTGCAACTGAGTTTTACTTTCTACTAGACTAGGAGACTAAAGACTGTCCTATGAATTGACAAGTTCCAGAAGTATTTTTTCTATCCACCTTACATCCTATTAAATCAGAATCAGAATATCCAATAATCTTGAAAGAAGTACTTTGCCTAGGGTACCAGATTCCTAAGTTTTGGGTCCATAAAAGGTATCTAAGAATTCTCTTAACTGCAGTTAGGTGGTATTCCTTAGGGTCAGTTTGAAATCTAGCACAAAGACAAATGCTAAACATTATATCGGGTCTGCTAACAGTTAGGTAAAGTAAAGATCCAATCATCCCTCTGTACTTCTTTTGATCAACTGATTTTCTATTTGGGTCTTTGTCCAACTGAATTTCTGAGGTCATGGGAGTATAAATTGGCTTGGCTTTGTCCATTTGATACTTCTTCAAGATGTCCTTTATGTATTTTGATTGATTCAGAAAGATTCCATCATCTATTTGTTTTATACTAAACTCCAAAAAATAGGACAACTTTTCCATCATACTTAGCTCAAACTCCGTACTCATTATTTTAGAAAAATTATCACATAGCCTTTTATTAGAAGATCCAAAAAGTATATCATCGATATAGATCTGAATAATGAGTAAATCATATCCTACTTTCCTTAGGAAAAGGGTGGTGTCTACGCTCTCCTTAATAAACTCCCTTTCTAGTAAGAATGTGCTAAGCCTCTCATACCAAGCTCTGGGTGCCTGCTTTAATCCATATAAGGTCTTTTTTAATTTGAAAATATGATTTGGAAATAGGGAACTCTCAAAACCTGGGGGTTGTTCTATAAACACATCCTCTTTTATTTGTCCATTTAAAAAGGCACACTTAACATCTATTTGAAAAAGCTTAAATCCCTTATAACAAGCAAAGGCTAATAGCACTCTAATGGCTTCTAATCTAGCTACAGGGGCAAAAGTATCCTCAAAATCTATCCCTTTTATTTGGTTATACCTCTTAGCTATTAATCTTTCCTTATTACTAACCACCACTCCAGAATCATTCACCTTATTCTTAAAGACCCACTCGGTTCCAACTACACATTATCCCTTAGATCTTTCTATAAGCTCCCAAACATCATTCTTAACAAATTGGTTCAACTCCTCCTGCATGGCTAAGATTCAAAATTCATCAAAAAGGGCTTGGTTTATATATGTTGGTGGGTTCAGTCATTGAGATAAAGGTAGAGTGGTTTACTTCCTTTCTAAGTTCATGTCTAGTCATAACTCTATCAGAAGGGTCTCCTAAGATCAAATCTTTAGGGTGACTCGAAGAGTATCTCCAATCTCTAGGCAAAGTGTGTGAAGGTTCAACCCTTTCCTCCAGATCTATATTTTTTACTCCTTGGGTAACCTCTCCTACTCCTTCAGGGTTTTGATGCTCTACCCTCTACTCTAAATTTTCTACTCTAGTGGTAATCTCTCCAACATCATCATCATCCTCAACTCTAGACTTTCTAGAATCAAACTTATCAAACACTACATGAGTAGTTTCCTTAACCACCAAAGTCCTCTTATTAAACACCTAAAAAGTCTTTCCAACACTAGAATATTCTAAAAATACTCCATCAAATTTTGGGTCAAATTTTCCTAAGTGAGACTTCTCATTATTGTGAATGAAATCCTTATAACTAAAGACAAGAAGGTGGGAAAGATTGGGTGTCCTACCCTTAAGGATCTCATAGGATGTTTTATCTAATTTGGCTCTAGCATTCACCCTATTCAACACATAACAAGCTATGTTAATCTCTTCAGCCCAAAAATATTTTGTAAGTGAATACTCAGCAAGCATGGCTCTAGCGGCTTCCACTAAGGTCCGATTCTTCCTTCCAGCTACCCCATTCTACTGAGGGGTCCTAGGAGCTGAGAAGTTATGGCTAATCTCCTTATCCTAAAAAAATCTCCAAATCTCTCATTTTCATTCTCTCCCCCATGGTCACTATGGATGGTCAAGATCTCACAACCTCACTTTTTCTGAATCCAAGTGAAGAAGGCTCTAAACTCATCAAAAGAATTATTTTTGTGTGACATAAATCTAATCCAAATAAACCTCAAGTAGTCATCGACAATCACAAAACTATAGAATTTCCCTCCCAAGCTAGCAGTGCTAATGGGTCCAAATAAATCAATGTGAAGGACTTCTAAAGGTTTAAAGGTACTAATGTCCTTAATAAAGTGAAAAGAGGAGTGGACTTGCTTTCCTAATTGGCAGGCATCACAAAGGTGGTCTTTTGAAAACTTAAGCTTAGGGACATCTCTAACTAAGTCTTTTTGGGTCACTTTCCTAAGGGTTTTCATACTAGCATGATATAATCTCTTGTGCGACAACCATGAATCATCAACAATAGTTTTTAAACAAAATGAAGTAGCATATTCAATATTATTTAAATCAAGCATGTAAATGTTATTGAACCGCTTTCCCTACAAAATAGTGTTATTATTTAAGCTGATAATGCATGAATTTGCCAAAAAAATTATGATGAAGCCCTTGTCGCAAAGCTAACTAATGCTGAGTAAGTTGTGTTTTAGTCCATCAACAAGTAAAATATTTTAAATCAAAAGGTTCTTTGAATTACCAATTATACTTGAGCCCACCACCTTCCTGGTGGTGTTGTCTCCAAGAGTCACCTTGCCTCCTGTCCTGGTCTCCAGCAAAATGAATTTATTGGCATCGACAGTCATATGTCGAGAGCATCCGCTGTCCAGGTACCACATGCTCTCATGAGGCCTTTTGTGAGAGCTTACATACAAAATTATTAAATGTCAGATTTAGGAACCCAAATATGTTTTGGTTCCTTCTTATGGAAAGTAGAATGCAATCAATGCTGTGAATCTTGTAACTTGGGTCTTCAAACCCAATGTGAACTATGGTGAATGGTGCAAGTGTGTGCTATGTATCCTAGCATGCCACATGAAAAATATATAACTCCAGGAAAAGGATGCACTAATCTACTCTTATGATGATGCTTCCTTTTAAAGTTTTGAAAAGCATGTAATGGTTTATTTTCAAAAACTTTGAGATTTGTTAATTTGTTTTCTAACTTAGCATGAGATATTTTTAAAGATTCATGTGCATTGGTTAATTCAGTGTGCTTATTGTTTAATGCAACAAATTCATCAAGTAAAGTCAGGTGATTGCTATTAATTTGAGAGTGATATTTTAAAAGATTTTCATGCTCTTTTTGTAAATTTAAAAATTCCACTTTCAAACTGGCATGAGATTTTTTGAGTTTTTTAATATGATGCATGCATGTGCTCACAAATTTCTAATAATTGATCATAAGTTGGTTCATATACCTCTTATTGGTCACTTTGACCAATATTATTGTCTGCCATTAAGCACATGTTTGTTGTCTCCTCTTCAGGTTCAGTCTCAAAGGAGTCTGATGCAGAATCCGTACATAACACCTTTTGGAATCTCTTCTTGTCCTTCTTGGACTTGGGTTTCTCCTCACCTTTTTCCTTGCTTGGGTGAGACTTGAGTGTAGGGAAATTAGCTTTAACATGTCCTGACTTCCTGCATTCAAAACAAATTATATCATTAGAATTCTTGAACTTTTTGTTACCCTTATCTTTATTCCACTTCTGATGATTCTTGTGCTTCTTCCTTAGAAAGCTCTTAAATTACCTCATGATTAAGGCAACATCATTGCTTTTAGACCCGGAGGAGTCAATGTTCGAGTCGTTCGCCTTAAGTGCCACCATTTTCTCCTTCTTCATTTCACCTGCATTAATATTTCTTTGGTTCACCCCTTGCTCGTAAGAAATGAGTGAACCAAGTATGTTATCGATCGAATAGATATTTAAATCTTTAGATTCAGAAGTTGTAGTGATTTTAGCTTCAAAACAGGAAGGCAAACATCTTCAAATTTTGTTCACTTTTTCATAGTTAGTAAGTTCTCTTTCTAATGCATGCAATGAAGTAACAATCTCAGTAAACCTTATATGTATTTCAGAAATTATTTCATTAGATTTTATACAAAAAAGTTCATAATCATGCAATAAAATGTTTAATCGAGATTGCTTAACTTATTTGGTTCCTTCATAAGTGATACACAATTTATCCCAATTCTCTTTAACAGTTGTGCAAGTTAAAACACGCATATAATCTTCAAATTTTAAAGCACAGAAAAAGCTGTTCAGACATTTTGCATCAAGTTACGCAAGATCCCAATCATCTAGAGTCCATTCAGTAAAAGGAAGTGGAACAGTTACATCATTCAATTTTCCAGTTGGTGGTGTATAACCATCCTTAATAAGCATCCACATGCGATAATCAATTGATTGTAAAAAAGTAGACATGCGAGTTTTCAAAAAAAAAAAATATCAAACAAAGGTGGTCAGGTAATAGAATATCCGTCCACATTATTACAGTTACTAGAGTTAGCCTTGGATAAAAAATTTAAAAAGTTTTCAAACTTAATTTTATGAATCCCGCTCTAATACCATTTGAAAGTTCGTTAGGGATGTTAAGCCCTTAGAAACTAGTCTGAGGCTAACCAAGAGGAGGGGGGGGGGTGAATTGGTATTTTAATTTTTTTTCTTAATCAAAGCACAAAACTAAAACCAAAACAATTCACCACAAAGACTAACAAAAGAGAAAATTAAATGCGAAAATAAAATAAAGAAAGATCACACTGAATTTCTAGTGGTTTGGTCAAACCTTGACCAACATCCACTCCTCGGAGGCACACTCTGAGTATTGTACTAATAAGTGTCTCTCATTTAGCTCCCACAGCTAGGCGGAGAAACCTTTATAACAGACTCTTTTTCACTAACCCCGGTGCGACAGAGAATCGACCCCTTTTACTTCCTCCTGAAGCGAGAAGAGAACCGACTCCTTTTGCTTTCTCTTGAAGCGGGCAGAGAACCCAGACTGTTTGCTGAAGTATGCCTCCCAAGAACCTCCCAAGGACAAAGGATGAAGAATGGAGAAGATGACTTGGAACCTTGCTTGGAGCAACCTTTGTGAACCCTCTCATAAACTCCCCCTCATATGTTCCTCTCTCTCTCTCTCTCTCCCCCTACCTAAGCTCTCTCAGGTCAAGATAGCAGCACTCAAGGTCTTAAGCATGAGAAAATTTGGGTCCTTTAAATAACATTTCATGAACCGACATTATCGTCCAGGATGATATTTCTATTATCCTGTACGATCAGTACAAATTAAGCTCAATCAGCCTGGATGATATGGGACCATTAGAAGTGATTTTCTTCACATCATCTAGGATGATAAAATATCATCCTCTATGATTAGTTCAAGTCACAAATTATTGGCAAGATAATCGCTCGGAAAGGAGGTCTAGACGATCCAAAATTAGCTTGATCGTCCAGGCCGATCTCACGATCGTACCAAACAATTAGTTCAAAACTGATGAAAATTGTTCATAACATTGCTCAGAAAAGAGCTGGCCGATGTTTGATCATCCAGGAGCAACCAAGGATTTTTGAACTGATCATTCTGGACGATCTTGCGATCATCTAAGGATGATTTGATCGTATCAATCAAGCCTTAATTTCTTTCCTTAATTACCAGATTAATTTAGGCATAATTATTTAAAATTATCTAGGCTGATGTCCAAAAATAAATCTTACCTAAATAAATCTAGCGGCTGATTCTTTCTGATTTGAGCCTATCATCCTGGCCGATACAAGGATCGTCTAGGACGATGTGCTTAATGATGGCTTCCTTAACCAGGATGCCCTAATAAGGATTTCTATTTTTACTCGGATCATCCTGGCCGATATGAACATAATCCAGGAGGATGTACTCAAAGCAGAAAAATAACAAAAAGAACCATCAAGTGTGTATGTGCAAGGTTATTTAGCATCAGGAACCACTTTTACAATGGACTCAAAAAAGCAAAAATTATAAACTGACTCAAACTAAATCTACCTAATCTTGAGCTGGCTTGAGTTGCATTCGATCTTCTAGACCTGAATAGTTAGTAGGCAAAGCAGTCGCAGACAATTATGAATGTTTGCTATCTTCAAAAGTCTAATCCATAATGTCAGATTTGCAACAGTTTCAACAACTTGTAAAAAATCTCTATGCGATAAACAAAATGCAGGGAGATAAAAAAGACCAGTTTAAAAATCCAATTTATAATATGATGAGGATTTTGAATCAAAAGTAAAATAACCTCTTTTAAGAGAAGATATAGAGAGATAAAGTTATGAGTTTCCTTCCTTTGACTATTTTTAAAGAAGTCAACCTCAACTTATATAAAAATTCAAGAAAAATAAGAGATAGGTTTTTCATTTTTAGAAAAGTGAACATGTGTGTTGATTAGAGAGAACTTCACAAAAAGAAAAGTAAAGACAAATTAAAAATTTAATGAAAAAGAAAAGAAAGGAAAAAAGAATAAAAAATAAATCCAAATGAAAAACACAAAAAAAAAACAAAAATGAACAAAACATGCATACACAGAAAAATAAACACATAAATAATGGTTTAAACATCATCTTGCTCTTGGTTTGATGATTCAGAAGTTAGGTCTACCTAGGAGATTTTTTTCTTTTCATTATTTTGCATTTTTACAATTTGCTTAGCTTTAACCCTTTTTTTTTTGCAAGAAGAGTTCTCAAATTAGGGTACTGATTTTTTATATATCAAGATTTCCTACATCCAAAGCAAATAATATCAGAAGTAATATTAACATTCTTATAATTTTTACCTTTATTCTACTTATGTTGATGCTTATGTTTTAGTGAGCTTTTCAATTTGCTTGATAAGTCATCACTTTTATCACCAACTAAGCCACTTTTCTTCGAGTCTTCAACGTTTAGTACTATCATTTCACCTACAACCAAAAGTCATTGACCCAAACTTTGCTCGTAGGAAATGAGTGAGCCAATCAAATTATCAATAGAATATTCATAAAAAAATTTTGATTCATAAATAGCAACAACTTTGGTATCAAAATTTTCAAGTAAACAATGTAGAATTTTATTGACTTTTTTAAAGTTTGAAAATTTCTTACTTAAAGCATGTAATGATGTCACAATTTGAATAAACCTTGTATATATGTCTAAGATTATCTCATACGATTTCATGCAAAATAGTTTATAATCATGCATTAAAATATTCAATCTAGGTTGCTTGATTTCATTAGTGCCTTCGTTTATAGTGTGTAATTTATCCCAATTTTTACAAATATAAAATCATCAGAATTTAAAGCATAGAAAAAATAATTTAGTGATTTAGCATTCAATTTAGCATTGATTTTTTCTTCCCTACGTTTTTGATTAAAATGAATATCAATTTTAATTCCATCTAAAATACATGACGATATAGAATAACTAGTTAAAATCATTTGCCACATTCAGAAATTAATAGATTGCAAGAAAGTAGACATGAAAATTTTCCAAAAATCAAAAGTAATATTTTCAAATAAAGGTGGTCAGGTGATTGAATATCCTTCCGTAATATCACGATTATAAAAATTAGCCATTGATTAAAATTCAAAAGTTTTGAAAAACTCATTTTTATGAATCTGGCTCTGATACCACTTAAAAGCAATCTGTTGGCACTAGAAAGTTCGTTAGGGATGATAAGCTCTTATGAACTAGTCTCAAGGCTAACCAAGAGGAGGGTGAATTGATATGTTAAGAATCTTTCAATGATCAAAACACAAACTCAAACCAAGATTCACCACAAAGAAAATCAAAGTGCAAAAATTAAATGCAAAAATAATAAAGGAAAGAACACACCATATTTATAATGGTTTAGTCAAACCTTGACCTACGTCTGCTCCTCGGAGGCACCCTCTGAGTATTGCACTAAACTTAGTGTCTCTCCTTTAGCCCCCATAACAAGGCGGAGAAGCCCTTACAAAATCACTTCCACCTTCCCTGGTGCGAATGAATAGCCGGGTCCTTTGACACTGAAGAGAGCTTCTTCTTCCCAAAATATCCGCATAAGATAAGCCTTGAATTCGATGGTACTAAGGTGCAAGCTTTCCGGAGCAACCATATGGAACCCCCTCCACATTCCCTTGAAACCCCCTCCAAGGATCTTCTCCCTCTTTCAAACTCCATCCTTTCCTCTCTCTCCCTTTCAAGATCTCTCTTCAAGTTTCCTCTAGAAGAATGAAGATTCAAAGGCTGTCAAAGGCTGTCAAAGACACTTAAAAACTCCCTTATCAAAGCTTAAATAGAAAAGCTCCAAACAAGCTCATTAATTACAACTTGTCGACTTTATTATCTAGGATAATATGAATATCATCCTGTATGATCAGTATAAAATAAGAACAATCAGCCAGGATGATTAGGGATGATCATAAGGTTTTTGTTCATATCGTCTAAGACAATAGTATTTCATCCTGTATTATTAGTTCAAATAAGAACATATCATCCAGAGCATCGCTACTGAAAAGAAGTTGTATGATATTTGATCATCCAAGAATAACTAAAGTTTTTTAATCTGATCATTCCGGATAATCCTACGATCATCTAGGATGATGTGATTATCAGATTAATTTAGGCCTAATTGTGTTGCATCATCCAAGCCGATGTCCTGAATGATGTCTAAAAATAAATAATACCTAAATAGATATGGTGACAGATTCTTTTTAAATTGAGCCTATTGTCCAGACTGATATAAACATTGTCCACAATAATGTGCTTAAAGATAGTTGCCTTAACCAGGATGCCCTAATTAGGGTCTGTTTTCAACTGATCGTCCAGGCCGATATTTTGATCGTCTAAGATGATGAGAGTAAAAATAGAGAACTCTAAAACAAAAATAAGTGAGCAAGGTTACAAGCAAGCAAACACCCTTACAAACCAAGAAATACGTTAATGAAAATTACAAATAGAACATGTTCTGCTAAAACTTGAGCCTTATAAGGTGCAGTATAATTCTAAAATATTAATAAACATCGAAAGAAAAATATATTACAAATACAGGTAGACAACAGAAAGTGAGCCACAATATTTGTTATCATAAAAAATATAAACTCATAAGCTCGAGTTGCAACAGCCTAGGCATTGAATGTTTAGTATTATAGAGTTTATGGAGAAATAATAAGGGTGGGAGGGCCATAATTCTTCCTTCTATTTCTTAAAAGTTGGACAAAGATCTAAGGATGTATATGATCTAATTCACAACCAAACATAAGAGAGTCGATGCTGGAAAGCTTAAGAAATTCTTTAACATAAGTCCAAATTACTTTATCTACCTATATCTTATCTTTCTTCTTCATTTCTTAGTTAGGATAAAATCCAAACTTGATTTTAATTTTGTAAGATAATTTATACATCTAGAGTAGAAAGTACTAGAAAAACTACATAGAAGTAGAACATTTTCTCGTCGGATTAACACTAATTTATATAGCTTTTATTACTTGATCAAAATGTGGACATAAATTATTTAGTGGGAAATTTGTGTCAAATAAAAGCTAAGATAATTTTATGCACCTCTACTAGCCCACCTTAATATTTTAGTGCAATTTTTAGAGAAGTAATGTGCATTCTTACAATTATTTTTATATTGTTAAAAAAGCTGCATGCTTAGTTCTAGTTGTATCATGTTTAGTTATTATTGTTTATTTATGAATTTGTGAATATGTGAATGTTTACTTATTATTTTTCATTTCAATATATTAATTTAATTTCAATTTCTATTTGTTGTTGGTGTTTGCATATTAGAGATAGCAAGGAGCTCTTATTTTTTGACTTGGTAATTGAAGGGAGCCTTCCTAAAATTTAAAAATCTAAATAATGTCTCATTAGGAAAGATTGAACCAAATATATATCAAGACCATTCTAGGCCACTTAAGGATCATGCTAAGGTTTTAGTAAATGGAATTCATTAAAGTATAAATTGACCTAGTATCCAAGAAAATAACTTTACATTGAGAACTACCATCATCTTTATTAAAATTCCCACAATAGAAGAACTCCTATTGAGGAACCTAACCTACACTTAGCTAGTTTCTTAGAAGTTCATGCAACATTCAACCATAATAGAGTTAGAGATGATGTTGTTAGTATTCATTTATTTCTATTTTTTCCAATGAAATAAAATTGAGATGTTGTTGAATTCCTTGACCCCAATTTTCATAACCACATGGAATGAGTTGGCATGTAAATTCCTAGCTACGTATTTTGTACCTACTACAACATACAATGTTAGGAATGATAAAAAAGGCAAAACAAGTTAAAACATAAGAAAGTAAAGTTTAAAAATGGCCTAGAAGTGTGGTAACAATCCTTTTCTCGCTCCTTTAGTTTGCTCAACTTTAATACAAGACTCTGATATATTAAAAACATGCTACACACTCTCCTAGAAATCTCAGACACACTCAAAACATGAAACTACAAATGTTCTCTCCATGTTTCCAACCTATCTAGATAAGGGCTAAGGTGAGTATTTATTGAAATTCAATATTTTTGAAGTAGAGTTGTAAATCTTTCTAAATAGTATTTCAGTGCTACTGATTTACCACATTAATTCTCTAATTATTATTATTTTTTACCAGCCGAACAAACTTTCCCTAGAGTGTTTGGTGATATGGTGTTGTGACATTATCTAATTAATGCCTTAGTGATAAGCTCTCTATAAAGGTGCTGAGGTGTAGTAGTGTGGCACTATATTGAGTTCTAGCACTTTGGTGCTACTTTTGTTGGGATGTGCTGCTTGTTCAATTTTTTTATATTTTTTATAATTTAATAAAAACACAATAAGGATTACAAGTATAATAATAACATAATATTTGGAAAATAATACAGAAAATTTCTTTTATAAAATTCCTCTAAATTCTAAACTATAACTAATCCTCAAGCTATACACATAACACAAGTATTAACTTCCTTTATCTTTTTCCTAGAGTATGATTTTTGGATAAAAAATATTAATCTAAGTATTTATTTAGTACATAAGTTGTAAGATTTTCCAATCATACAATTGATAATAAATTTACCCATCATTTCAAATAAATATTATTTTAAATCCAAACTCCTCTGGGAATAATTTTCACTTATATAGGTTTACAAGAATTTTTGGAGTAAATGAAATTGCTTTTTTTTTAGTTAATCCTTAAATCTACAAAATTGTTTTTTTTTAATTTTATATTTTAAACAATTTTTCATAGGATTATAAAGGTAGCCTAAACACTATAGGTGTCAACTCATTTAAATTATGGTAATTAGGAACTTTTAATTTTTTTTCTTTTATTTTTATTTGACTTAGTACTTTAAACGGGTTTAAAATTCCTTATAATGATTTTTAGTACCTATATAGTGTCTCAACTTATTATTTTTTAAGTGGGCCAACACATTAGAGGTATAATATTTTTATATTTAGTTGCTTCAAATTTTTTTATCTTTTTCAAATTTTTTATTTCTGTTTTCTTTTGATAATTATAATACCTTATTTTTATATTGATTCTTATCTGTTGCATCTACTCATTATACAAACCTATGGTTGTTAGAAATTTCATAATTCACTATTTACTTGCTTTTTAGGTGATTTAGGATTAATCTTACAAGTTTTTTCACATTAATGAATCAAATTCTTAAATGACTTTTAAGAATTTTGTTTACCCATAATATAAAATTTTAAATAAAAAGATTATTTATTATTTATAACTATTTTATTATATTAATTTTGTAAGTTGTGGACTATCAAATACTGAAGGATCGAAAGAATGCACATTGGTCCGCAAAATGAAAAAAGAGGCACAAAATTAGCCCAAATATAAAATGATGCACAAAGTGTGCCATAAATATTTGAAATGATGCTCAATGTCACCAATTGAATATATTCTTTCATAGATTCTTTAATATTTATTTCAAATCAATCTAATTTTCAGTTATATTTTATTTTGAAAAGTGAAATTAATTAATCTTTATTTTGTCATTTTTTGAATAATTCTCCTTATCTAATTGTCTAGTACTTCATGACCTTGATCAATTTTTTTTATCTAAGTTTTTCTTTAATTCAGATTTTTTATTATTTCTTTTTCATCTAATGGTAATTAACTTTATTTTTTCAAATCTATTTCAATCTCTTTCATGATCAATTACTAAGGTTTTTCATATGACTTCTTTCACTTCAACCTTCTTTTTTGCTTTTTGTTGTTATCAAAAAGGGGAGTAATATTATTTTTTTTGTTTTGTTATCTTATATTCTTAACCCTGCCGTTGCCATGTCCCAAGTTCTGGATAAAAAAGTGGAGGGTTACGTTAGGTTGTCGACAGCAAGCTTAAAACTTATTTAACAATAATGACATGAACCCTTTAAGAAATTTTGTTAATGCTAGGATATCCCTTGAAAGCGTCGCGCTGTATGGCTTGAATACAGTGATAAGTGTGCAAGGGCTACTGCACCGGCGCCCGGTTGTAGTGTTAAGTAGGAAAGCGTTCCCACATCAAGGACGGATGTAGGCAAAGAAGCTAGTCCATAACACTAAAATTAGGATATGAACTTGAAGTATAGGTTCCCTTATAGGAAAATTAATGGAATTAATATATATTATGATTCATAGGAAGTTAAATATTTTGTGCATTCAGGAAACTAAGTGGATTGGAGAGAAGGCTAAGGAAATTGATGGCTTAGGATTTTAACTTTAGTATTCGGGTAGGAGTCATATTAGAAATGCTGTAGGTGTTATTATAGATAATAGTTTAAAGGATAATGTTATAAAAATTAATAGGATTAGAGATAGAATTATAGCCTTAAAGATTCTTATCGATGATAAGATTGTTAATATTTTAAGTGCTTATGCTCCTCAAGTAGGTTTGAATATGAGTTCTAAATTAAATTTTTGGAATGAATTAGAAGAATTAATACAAAAGATACCTCTTAGAGAAAGAGTTTTATTAAGATTAAATGGACATTTTGGATGATTTTAAAAGCATTCATGATTGGATTTGGACGACGAATGAAGGTGGCAAGATAATTTTAGATTTTTGTTTAGCTTATGATTTTTCAATTGCTAATACATTATTTAAGAAAAGGAATGAGCATCTCATCACTTATAAAAATGGATATAGTACAACCCAGATTGACTATTTTTTTTTAGAAAATTAAATCATTTAGATTGTAAAGATTGTAAAGTTATTCCGAGTGAAAATTTATGTACCCAACATCGATTATTAGTTTTGGACTTTAAGATAAAGGGGCATAAAATAAAAAATAAAGTAAAACAATTTTTTAGGATTAGATGGGGGCATTTAAAGAATATTAACAAAAATATTTTTGAGAGTAAGATTTTAGATCTTAAGATTTCATCTGTGCATGAGGATGCTAATGTTATGTGGGAAAAAGTGGCTAGTGATATTAAGAATATTGCAAAAGAGGTGCTTGGAGTATCAAAGGGAAAATCTCCTAATAGTAAAATAGTTGGTGTTGGAATCCAAATGTGCAAGAGAAGATTAAAAATAAGAAGATTTGTTAAAAAAATTGGTTTAATTTTAAAAATTTTGATAATTAGGAAATATATCAAGTGGCTCGTAAGGATTTTAAGAAAATAATATGTGATGCAAAGACATTAGCTTTTAGTGATTTATATAATAGATTAAATACTAAGGAGGGAGAAAGATATATGTATAAGTTAGCCAAATAAAGAGATAGGAGTAGTAAGGATTTAGTTCAAGTGAAGTGTATTAAGGATGAAGATCAAAAAATACTTTTCTTAGAAGATGATATTCAACAAAGGTGGATGAGATATTTTGCTAAACTTTTTAATGAAGATTGTGAAAATAAGATTAACTATAGTGACCTTAGCACCCTAAATGAAAATAAAGATTTTTGTTTTTATTAACGTATTAGTAAAACTTAAGTTAGAGAGGTTTTAAAGAAAATGAAGGTGGAAAAGCTGTTGGACTTGATGATATTCCAATTGAGGTGTGGAAATGCTTAGGAGATGAAGGGATTTCTTAGCTAACTAAAAATTTTAATACTATTTTAAAGACTAAAAAGATGCCAGATGAGTGGAGAATGAGTGTGTTAATTCCTATTTTTAAGAATAAAGGTGATGCACAAGATTGTACGAATTATAGAGGTATTAAGTTAATGTGTCATACTTTAAAACTATGGGAGTGAGTTATGGAGCATAGGTTGTGGCGTGATACTAATGTTTATCAAAATCAATTTGGATTCATGTCGGGTAGGTCGACTATGGAAGCCATACATTTATTAAGAGGTTTGATGGAGAAATATAGAGAAAATAAGGAGGATCTAAATATGATATTTATTGATTTAGAAAAAAAGCATATGATAAAGTTCTATGAGAAGTGCTATGGAGAGTTCTTGATAAGAAAGGAGTCAACAATGATTATATTCAAATCATTAAAGATATGTATGCAGGAGCTATTACTTGTGTTCAAACACAAGGTGGTTTGACTAAGTATTTCCCTATTTCGGTTGGGTTACATCAAGGATTAGCCATAAGCCCATATCTTTTTGCTTTAATCATGGATGTTCTCACTAGACATTTGCAAGAGGATGTACCTTGGTGTATGCTTTTTGCTGATGATATTCTTCTTGTTGATAAGACTTGAGAGGGAGTTGAAGGTAGACTTGAATTATGGATGTCAACCTTACAGTCTAATGGTTTTCGATTGAGTAGATCTAAAACGAAATATATGGATTGTAATTTTAGTAGTAATAGATCTAGTGAGGGGATTGTGACTTTGGGCGATCAAATCATTAATAAGAGTACACATTTTAGATATCTTGGATCTATTGTTCAGAGTGATGGTGAAATAGATGGGGATATTATCAGCAGAATTCAAGTTGGATGGTTGAAGTGGAGGAATGCATCGTGCTTGTTATGTGTACCCCTCAAACTTAAGGTAAAATTCTATAAGATGGTAGTGAGGCCTGCAATGCTTTGTGGTGCTGAATGTTGGCCATTAAAAGAGAAGCATAAGACTAAGTTATGTGTGGCAGAGATGAGGATGCTCAGGTGGATGAGTGGCTTTACCCTTAGAGATAGGGTATGAAATGAGAATATACGTGAAAAGGTTGGAGTAGCTCCAGTAGAAGATAAGATTAGAGAGAGTTGCCTTAGATGGTTTGGTCACATAAAAAAGGCGGCTTTCCGATGACCTGATTAAGAGAGTAAAGGTATTAAATTTGACTTGTGTTATGAAAGGTAGGGGTAGAGCTAAAAAGACTTGGTTAGAAAATATTAGGAACGACAATTATTTATTAGATTTTAACAAGAATTTGACTTTTAATAGGACACAATGGAGAAAAAGGATTCATGTAGCCGACCCCACGTAGTGGGATAAAGGCTTGATGATGTTGTTGTTGTTATTTGTGTGTTTTATTATTTGAGTTTTATTTTTTTTAATATATATATATATATATATATATATATATATATATATATATATATATATATATATATATATATATATATATATATATATATATATATATATATATAAAGAGATTTTTTTGTTCTTCATGGAATTTCCCTATATTCATATGTTTATTCTTTCAGGGTAAGCTAAGGAGAAATTTAGGATATACAAGTTCACTCAAAACAATATTATTTTGTCATCATAAAAAAGGGGAATATTGTTGAGATAGTTGCAATTTGATTATTAATATTCTTGCAATATGTTTATTTTTTATGATTCTAAATGTTATTGTTTTTAATTATAATTTATCATAACATATTTTGGTTATATTATTTTGTTGTTTGTGTACTAACATTTCAGGGAAATCATACTCTGTATTGTTGAAGACACAAATCAGATCAATTTATTATTTATTTAAAATAATGACTGTATTTTTTATTTTATTGAGTCTGAGAGAGTGTGATTGTAATTGAGAAACTAAGTACACACATACTGGGGGAGTTTAAAATTTGCAATTTTTAAACTAATCATACAGTATCAAGTCATTTCGTATTGGACGATTTGTTCAATTATTTTCCCCTACGAGCAGTCAAATGAATAGAAAGTGGAAATTCTTTTTAAGTATGGATTGTATTGTATGATATCACATTTTTACATACGCCATCCAGTATATGAATTTTATGGGTTCCTTTTCGTCATGATGAATTCAAAGTTTTTTTGAATGGTTTGTATCGTACGATATCATCATCGTATATTTGCCATTTTGTGAATGAGTTGGACGGGTCCCTTTTTAACCTATCAACTTCAAAGTTTTTTTTGAATAGTTCGTACTATATGGTGTCATCATCGTACATCTACTATTAAGTATACAAGTTGGATGAGTCCCTTTTTATCTAGATAAACTTGAAATTTTTTTGAAAGGTTTGTACTGTACGATGTCATGATTATATGTACACCGTCTAGTGTATGAGTTGGATGGGTCCCTTTTTTCCAGATGTACTTAAATTTTTTTTGAATTGATCATACTGTACAATGACATTATTGTACGTACACCATCCAGAGTATGAAATTATGGGGTCCCTCTTCATCTCGATGAAGATGAAATTTTTTCTAATTATTCATATAATATGCGTACTGGATGGTCATCATGTACTAAATATTTTTATACCTATTCACATTAGGTTTATATGCAACAATTTTTGAACTGTTCGTACATACGATCGTTCATGCTCAAAATGGAAAATTTCAATTTTCTAGATGATTTTTCTCATATAAAAGGTCCTTTAAAACTGATGTGAAAAGAGTTGTTCTTCATGAATTTTCAAGGGCAAAAGAAATAGTGAGTGTTGGAGAGTGTTTGAGAGAGTTTTCTTACAAGTGGAGCGTGAAGGGTTCAAAAGGTTACTCAAAGTTAAGGATCTCTTTGTGTATTTATTTATCACTCTTCTTTTCTTCTTTCTAGTTGCTCGTGAGAAGATCTTTCAAGAAGATATGGTACTCTACCGACACTTGGAGGATGTGAACAGATGATAATACTCTTCCAAAACTTGAAGGGTGTGAATAAACGATGGCACTCTACTGAAACTTGGAGGGTGTGAAAGGATGACGGTTCTTTACTAACACATAGAGTGTGTGAAAGGGTGATGGTTCTCTGCTGCACCGGGGATTGGTGGAAGAGTAAATTTGTAAAGGCTTCTCTGCCTTGCTGTGGGGGTAAAAGAAGATTCACTTTGATAATAGTGCAATACCTAAAGTGGGAGTCTTCAGGGAGTGGATGTAGGTCATGTTTGACCGAACCACTATAAATCTTTGTGTCTTTTATTTTTTGCATTTATTTTATGCAATTTTATTATTGGGTTGAAAAGCTTTTTTAAAATATAATCATTTGTAGAAATGAATCAAAATGGTTTTCTATTAAAAATCTTAAAGAAATTTTAAATTACCAATTCACCCCCCTCTTGGTTTGCCTTGAGATAATAGTTTAGGTTTAACAATCTATACAGAATCAACAATGATCCCTCTAAACTCAATCACTAAATTATGACCCCTCTGACCTCCTCCTCCTAACTAAGATCGACTAACAGGCTAAATGATTTATTATAGAAAAATGATTTTGATAATATCAGGATCCTATGCTTTTAAAGATATTTTTAAAAATGAGAGTTCCAATATCCAAAATTAGTACAAACAAATATTCAAAAATATACCACAAGGTTTGAATTTTTTTTTTTTTAAACATCTCCAAAGTGTCGATACACTCAATAAATTACATTGAGTTATTTTATCAAAGTATAATTTCTAATTTTGAGAAATGGCATTAATTAATTCACGTAACCTAACCAATCTAAAATTAATTTATACAAAAATTTTGGACAAGGATAAATTGCCAATTTAAAGAGTTATTTAGCCTCAAAATCAATTATAAATTTCAATTTCATTTATTTAAAAATTTGTACTAAAGGCTAAGTATCCCGTTATCAGGCAATTTATCCTTTAGACCTAAAATCGCTTGTTTAACGGGAAATTTATCGTACTATATATAATCACCCATTAAATGGGTCGATTATGCCTAGTTTTAAATTTTTTTAAAAAATGATGCTTAATCCGTTAAGTATGACTCTAATCATACTTAGTGTTAAAAACTGCCCGCATATCATTGCTAAGTTCTACTTATTTTTAGTTTTCATCATGGGGAAGCAATCTTCAACTTTGATTTAATAAATAAAATAATACTCGATGATTACATTTTATGTATCAATGACTTACAAATGAATACTTTATGACTTGTTGATAATTTCATTGTGACAT
This sequence comes from Dendrobium huoshanense, assembly GCA_016618105.1. Taxonomy (NCBI): domain Eukaryota; kingdom Viridiplantae; phylum Streptophyta; class Magnoliopsida; order Asparagales; family Orchidaceae; genus Dendrobium; species Dendrobium huoshanense. The sequence continues at coordinate 60,791,368 of CM028359.1, read as the reverse complement.
GCCAATAGCTCCAAAAACTTCTCACATAAAAGTCTCCATAACTTGTCAACTTCTAACCAATGGAATACACCCAATAACTTTATGCCATCAATTTCAATACTTGAGCACATGATGTCTTCTCAATCTTGTTTACTATATTAAGGTCACCAAGTGAGTCATTCCAAATGTTTATAGTTCGATTGAGTAATATCTTTCTTTTCATATATCACATCTTATTGAACAACAGATAAAAAGACTACATATGACTTATTATTACCTCTTAATCATATATAAGATTTAATAACTTAACCATTATATTCCACCACATGGGTGAGTGTGATCCATGTTGAATAAAATATTCATTGCAGATCAATTTTATGTTGATAACCTTTTTATCAAGTAGATGATACAAATCATTTTATCTTTGGTTAATTGACCTTGTTCACCCATTTGTGTGAGGCCACAAGCTTTTCTATATTCTATCATTATTTTGACTAGTTACCATAACCAATCACCAGTTATTTGATTGGCAACATAATAGGTGTATTCAAAATCCCACACTTTCAAATGCTTGTTGCTATTCTCTTGTATTGCATAAAGTTTAGTCGAGATAAACAAAAACTATATTAAAAAAAGATACATGTAAAAAACAAAATAATGATGAAAAAAAAGTTTCTTCCATATCGATATGAGTGAAGCTATCTTTTTGGCCAAGAACTTGTGCTGTATTTACATGATCATACTTGCCTACATGATATCTTATTATTACTTAAAAAAGTGTTCACCTCATGAATAAAGTTTTTAGTCCTCAATAAGGAACCAATTCAATTTATACTTTATTTAAACTTTACCATTTGTTCCTCAACATAAGTTAACTAAACTTAAAGACCATTCATAGATAAGTTTATAAGTTGAGATTACTTTAGAAAATTATAAGTCCATATTATATATACCACTCAATCTCTATAATTTTATTCTACTCTATCCTTATAAAAAACTAAAATCCAAAGTAAAAAAATCTAAATTCCAAATAAATTTTAATTTTTTGGCTAAAGCAGTAATCAACGTACAAGCTCTTTATAGAGGACATTTTCAATGGTTAAGTACTAGTGAAAAAAAAAGTACTAGTGAAAAATTTTCTTAAATGTTAATTGAACTATAATATGACATAATTAAGTGAAAAATAGGATAATACAATAAATAAACTATACCATTGATAAATATAACATAACCAATTATTGAAAATAAACTATAAATGCCTACAACAACACATAACATATTTTAGAATTTATTACTAGGTTTTCTTACTTCAACCAGACTATACCAAGAATTTTTATTTTTTCTAGGTTGTATCACTACCACTCCACAAGCAGTCCATACTAAAATTCTTCACCTTATTCTTTGGAATAATTTATGTATTATTGGGTAATGTAACGTGAGTTATACTACTAAATGAGATTGTAAGCTATCCTAATTGATTTTCCAAGTTCTTACATTAAGCAATTTGATTTTGGAATTTAATTTACAATTGAATCACCACCTCTTTGATATTTGTCTTCCATCCTTTATATTTATTATTTTGATTAAAATTTAAGGATAAAAAGGTCTAGGGTTTACTTAAGGTTACTGAAGATTATTTTAATTTCTTCCTTGATTTAATTGACCTGCATTCCAGTGATTGTTACCACAAACATTATTGTTAAACCAACAAAATTTAGGGTTGTTCCTATGACCTAAATGATAAGTATTAGAGCATGGATTATTTTTACTTCCAATGACATTAACATTTTAAACCCCTTGAATATTATTCTATCCCATAGAATTCTTATCATGCTCTTTCTATTGCATAGGTGATCTTGATCCATAACACCAATTATATCAAACTTTTTAGATATAACAGCTGTCTAAGAAGTCAAAATAAATAAGGCATCTTCCACATAAACTCTAATTATTCTCTTAGTATTCACTATATCAGAAGACCAATTAAAATTATTTTTTAGTATTTCCTCAATTAAAAAAATAAGCCTCATGAAATAACTTTGACATTAAACAACCTACAATTATAACATCAATTATTTCCCTAAGCGTTCTTACTAGACCATTATATAAATTCTAAATAACCAACACATTTGCTAAATCATTGTGAGGGTTTTTCCTAAGCATATCCTTAAATCTCTCCCAACTTTCAAAGACCATCTCCTCTCAAAACTGGCAAAAAGATGTGATGTCTTTCTTATGCTTGACAATTTTTAAAGGTGATAAATAATTTGCTAGGAATTTGTGTTCCAACTCATTCCAAGTGATTATAAAGCCTAGGGGTAAGGAATACAACCACAACTTAGCTTTTCACCTTAGAGAAAATATAAACAAACATAGCCTAATAACATTATCAATGACAAAATTATACTTGAATGTTATATTGATTTTTTTAAAACTAGTTAATGATATGTTAGGAATCTCAACAGGAGTTCCCTCAAATTGAAAATTTTCAACCATCTACATTATGGCTAGTTTCAGCTAAAGATTATTGGCCTAGGTAGTATGTGTATGGATACTTCCGTGAAATCCATCTACTAAAGGATTTACATACTCTCAAAAAGTCTAGGATAGTTCTAATAATGACATGTTCAACCATACCTAAAAAAAAGTTTTTTGATATTTTAATTTTTATAAGGGTCAACTAAATCTCTAAGTAAAATAATAAAGGCTCATTACCAAATCTAGTACACATGCAATAATTAAATATAAATTAAATAATAGAGAACAAAACTCAAGAATTAAAAAAAAAAAGATTTTTCTTTCTTTTTCTTAAAAAAATAGGAAAAAATGATAATATGAAACTAAATTCAAGTAAGATTAAATGTATCACTGTTTTAACAATATTACTTTACTTGCAATACACATGTTACTTCCCTGATATTGGAGTTAAAAACTCAACAAGTTAATGAATTTGTATTTAATGTAAAAAATATGTTTATTATATCGGATAAAATATGCTTTGGTTTTCTTTGATATGTTATACCCACTAAATAAACAAGTCGGGGGTGGATTAAGTAATAAAGTGAATTTAGAGAGTGTTAATCCAATGAAGAAGTATTCTAGTAACTGTTGAGGTAGTTGCTACTTATTTCTTGTCTATTTGATACTCTTGCAACTTGCATGTTTTTGATGATTCTAAATATTATTGCTTTAATTATTATTTCTCCTAACATATTTTGGAAGAATTGTTTATAGCTCTTATGTGTACTAATATTTCAGGGAAATCATACTCCATATTGTTGAAGACTTCAAATTAAGATCAGTTTAGAGTTTATTGTAAATTAAGTATGTATTTTCCATTTTATTGAGTATGAGTGAGTGTGATTCACAAACATATAATTGAAACGAACAGAAATGAAATTTTTAAATTAATCGTACTGTATAATATCCATTCGTACGGGACAATCTTGTAAGTTATTTTCCCCGATGAGCATTCAAACGAACAGAAATGAAATTTTTTTCTATGTATGGATCTTATTGTATGAACCCAGTTCAAATATGTGTTTTAGAGTATGAAATGGATGAGTCCTTATTTGCTCAAAATTATTTTTTCTAATTATGGATGGTATAGTATGAACCCTATTCATATATTCCTTCTAGAGTATAAAATGGATGGGTCCCTATTCGCTCAAAAAATATTCTTTCTAACTATGGATCATACTATATGATTACTATTTGTACATTACTTCCAGAGTAAAAAATTATGAGGTCCCATTTCATTCTGTTGTTTCATTGAGATGAATTTGAAAATTTTTATAACCGATCTTACCAGACGATGATGTCATTATATGTGCACCAACTAGAGTACAAAATTGTGGGGTTCCGTTTCATACCGACAAACTCAAACAATTTTTCTAACTATTCATACTGGACAAACATGGTTCAAATCAGATGATGATCATGTACGAAATGATTTCATACCTATTCATAACAGGTTCATAAGGAAGAGTTTTTGAACTGTTCGTACATACGAACTCCGATCGTACTGTACGATCATGAATGCTCAAAATTTAAAAATACAGTTTTTTGGATGGTTTTTTGTGTCTTTTGTATAAGTGGTTCACTAAAACTTTTATGAAAAAGTCTTGTCTTCATGATTTTTCAAGGGAAATTAAAAGAGAGAGTGTGAGAGAGTGTTTGAGAGAGATTTCTTGCAAGTGGAGTGTGAAAGGTTCATAAGGTTACTCAAAGGTAAGGATCTCTTTGTAATTTTGGTTATCACTCTTCCTCTTGTTTTTCTAGATTACTCGTGTGATAAACTTTGAAGATGATCTGATACTTTGCCTACACTTGGAGGGTGTGAAAGTATGAAGGTTCTCTACTTACAGTTGGAGGGTGTGAAAGAACGAAGGTTCTCTGCCTACACTTTGAGGGTGTGAAAGGAAGAAGGCACTATGCCTACACTTGAAGGGTTTGAAAGGATGACGGTTCTCTGCCACACCAGGGATTAGTGGAAGAGAGGTTTTCGTAAAGGCTTCTCCACCTTGCTGTGAGGGAAAAATGAGAGTCACTTTGGTAATAGTGCAATACCTGAAGAGGAAGTCTTTAGTGAGTGGATGTAAGTCATGCTTGATCGAACCACTATAAATCTTAATGTCTTTTTAAATTCCGCATTTATTTACTTCAAGTTAATTTTTAATGTGGTTGAAAAGTTATTTTGAAACTTTAATTAACTTTCTTTGAAAAATCAATGGCTTTCAAATTTTAAATCCAAGAAAAATTTTAAATTACCAATTGACCCCCCTTTTGATTAGCCTTGGGACAATAGCTTAGGCTTAACAACCTAATCAAATTTCAATAGTAACATGTAAGTAAACTAACATTGACCACTATAGCTATAATATTTATCCAACTAAACAAAAATAAGGTTTTATTTTTGTCACTATATAGGATTGCAAAAGAAAGGATAAGATACCATATAAAAAATTATTTTATACTAATAAATGCAAGTTACCAAAGCTTTCCTAATGAGACTCTCTTTTGTTTATATAGACCAGGCATAAGTATCCCTAGTTCTTTATCAAGCTTATAGATATTTAAAGGAAGGTTTCTGTGAAAATTCAAGATGTTCTAAGAGGGGGTGGGGGGGGGGGGGGGGGGGGGGGGGGGGTGTATTGAATTGATTCTTTTAAAATAAATCCTAAATATGCATACAATTTTTTGTAAATTTTTTAAACTTTTTGTGAAATAGGAAAATTACTTTCATAACATGGAAGATATATTTTTAACAACATGTTTAGTGATGATGATGAAATTCTAAATTACATAATATAACATAGATATAAAAAATTCATCAAGTAGTAATAGCAAAAATGAAGTACAAAAAGTAAAATAAAATAAAAAAAATAGAAAGAACACACTAGATTTTATAGTGGTTTGATTAAACCATGACCTACATCCACTCTCCCGAGTATTCTAGTCTGAGTATTTAACTAACATAAAGTGACTCTCTTTTAGCTCCCTCAACAAGGTGGAGAAGCATTTATAAACTCTCTTCTAGCTACCCGGTGCGGTAGAGCACCGAAACCCCTTTCATATGGAGAGAACCTTGACTCCTTTTTCTCCCTCCTAGAGAAGGCAGAGAACCTTTCTCCCTCCAAGAGATGGCAGAAAACCTAGAGGATGGAATAAGAAGCCTCTCTCCCAAGAGAGATCACATGGGACTCACCAAGGCCATAGGAGGAGAAAGCATGAAGCTAGCCCGGAGCAACCGTGTGATCCCCTCACACTACTTCTCCATCACACTCAAGCTCACTTCTCCTTCCTCTCACAAACCCTGATTTTCTCCAAAATCTCCCTCTTAGAATTCCTCCTTCTATCACATTCCTCTCTTTTTCTCTTATTTAAAAAGGTTAAAGAAAGTACTCTTATAATAGGCTTTAAGAAACCCTCAAAATTCAAGTAGGCTATCTTTTATTCATACAGTATGATTAGTTCAAAACTAATCTTATATAGTATAATGTAAATAGTCATTCAAATGGACTATTAAATTTTTATAAACAAATCATATAGTATGATCCATATATCATTCAGTACGATCTATTTAATTTTCTCTATTCACATGGGATGATTATTAGGATGACAAAAATTCCTCCCTATCACTCATCCTATATTATTTTCATCGTATAATATGGTTAGTTATTTTAAGTAAATTGTATAGTGTTATATTTCTATCATGCACTATGATTAGTTCAAAAATAACATCTTTGTATGGTAGCACATTTTGGATGACCAAATTTATCTATACTAATCATTTGGTGTGATCGTAATCTTACAGTATGATTAGGTTAAAAATCATGGTTTCATTTAATAAGAACTCCTAGAGGACCAAAATTTGCCTCTATCATTTGTCTGGTATGATCGACATTCTACAATATGATTGACTATCATTAATTAAATTATGATTTTGTTGACTAATTATAGGGGTTAATTTTAGCAAGATTTCAAATCTTCATATAGCATGATTTACATCTTACAATATGATTAGTTCAAATTTTCAATTTCAAAATCTTACTTAAATTAATATGACTGCTAGGGTTTTGATAATAAAATGAATCATATAGTATGATATATATTATATAGTATGATTAGTTTACATAACATGAAATTTCAATTACCCATTGAGCCATTCTCTGAGATAACTGATCCTACAACATGAATTTAATTCATAGAGTATGATTAGTTCTAAAAATTTTAATTTTAGAAGAAAATTTCTCTCTTCCCTTGTGTGTTTGCATGGTCACCCAATTGCATACACTCTAATGTGGCCTAACTCAAGAAAATAGAAAGTTAAAGAAAATAAAAATACTTACTCTTTTGACTTGACATCCTAACCTACCCAATCTTGAGTGTTTTGGTCTTCTTGGGTATTGTACCTATAATCATTAGTGTGTAAAATATAAATAATATCCAATATATTTCCTAAGAATGTAGAATTCAATGAATAGGATTTGTCATCACCTAAATCAGAGTCTAGATATCCTTGGTTTGGAACATTATGAACTTCATGCAATGATTCTATCTCTGTAGAACCAAAAAGGGTAAACATCCTTTGTCTTTACATTTAGATATTCCATTCATATAATCCTATTTATTCTAATATTTATTTTTGTCAAGGTAAAATATCATATTAGTTTTTAAGTACACACATGGACACTATATGCATTAAATTAAGATTATAAGATATTTAAAACATTCATTTGTCATTAATAGTATAAAATTCTATGTTAGTACTAACATTAGATTCACATAATTAGCCCAAAACTATGGAATTAGCCAAACATTGATTGAGAAAAAAATAAGATTTTATTACTTGTAGAGAAAATTCAGGAGTAAAAGTTATCTTAGATGTCACTCGTAAAGTATGAATACACTCTCCACACTCCTGAATAAATGCTCTACCATGGTTGTCCAAAAAAATAGCATTGTGGTGCTAGATGTTATTTAGTGTTTTAGTATTGCGAGGTTCGATGCTCTGACACTTAAATTCTTGAGACTCAAGTGTTGCAAAACTTATTTTCAGTGCTATAGTGTTATGAAGTTTTGTGACACTGACCTTGGCTCCACTGGGGTGATAAGTTAATTGTTATTTATCTTGAACATTAGGTGTTACAATTTCCTAATCTAAAACTAGGTAGTCTGAATGTGCAAAGCTAATTATTAGAGAATTGTGATGCTGGTTCTGCACTTCTGACTTTTTGTCTTTTTCTATGATTTTCCTGCATGGATTCCTAAAATTAGATTTTTTATTATTTATGATAAAAATATTATAAAATTTACATTTAAAAATTCCATTAAAGAAAGGTATATGCAAGATGGTTTAGCCTAAGATAAAGTTAGTTGTCTTAGGAAACCATCTATAATGTCCGAAGAAGGTTATGTGTCCAAAGGGGTTTTATTATTTGAGTTTTTTGGATTTGAAGTTTATTGTTTATTTAAGGCCAAAGGGGTTTTAAGTGTGATTACTTTATTTTAAAGAACCATGTAAGCTAATGTCTCAAAAGTGTAGAAGTCACCAAACATAAGTTATAAGGCTCATAAATGTAATGCAATCATTCCCTCGTAATCAATAAAATGATTGTGTAGTGTCCTTGATATTTGTTTAATACTTTAAATACTAATTTAGGAGTTAGTTATTATAAAGAATGTGTTAATCGAATACTCCAAAAAGTTTTGAAGTACTTAACCCCACATCATAAGCCTTCTGAATCCAATGCATGTCTACCCTCCAAATGCATTCAAGCACATTCATAAAAGACTTATTGATTTGGATTAAATAATTAATTTAGTTCTTTTGTGTTCTAACTTTAAGTTGTTTTTATTTAGTTTACTTATTTTGAGTTTAGGTAAGATTACTTGAATGATTTGGTTTAATTTTAATATTTCATCATTAATATGAAGTTATCTAGTTTATTTTATTTTATTTATGATTTATTAATATTTATTAAATTCTTAATTATTTATTTAATTCCCTCCTTATATGAAGAACTTCGTTTGGGATTTGAATAATAATATAAATCTAAAACATTTAGAATATGGATACCTTTGGTCAAGAATAACCCATGGATCAATCTAAATAATTTTAATTTAATTGGATTAATATTTAAATTTATAAATTTATTTTACTTAATTATTAGTTAAAGTTTAATTTTAAATAATTTAATATTAATTTAAATTTGGGGTTTATTATAACTTTCTTTGAATTTTTTTTTGAAGTAAGCAAAATGTATTATAAACTAAAAGAAAAACCAAGAGCCAAAGCCTACAGAGAACAAGCTAAAGATTCCTCCTTCAACAAATTAACAAACGAAGGAGGAACCTTATCAACCAGAAAATCATCCCAAAAAAAAGAAGAAAAAACTCCAAATTTAGTGCATAAGTCCGCTAACTTATTATAATCTCTCTTAATGTAATTGAAAATAACATAATTAAAGTAATCTATAAATGAAATACTTTCTATACCTTTACCTCCTCTTTTGAGAGCTTTATGAATGAATTTGATGTCATTTGCATTATCGCTCTCAATAATGATTCCTTTGTACTCGTGCAACCAATCCTTGATAACCTCTTTAATAGATGTTATGGCAAGAAGCTCCAGGTAAGTAATACTCCAATGGATATATGATTTTCCAAAAGCAGCAAGCATTCTACCTTTATGATCTCTAACCATTCCTCCAATGCCTCCTTTATAAGAAGAAAATAAGGCCACATCTAGATTTAACTTGATCCAATCAGGTGGAGGCGAGTAACAATGATTTTCCAATAGCATTGGCTGATTAGTATTCAACCGGCACATAGAAATATAATGAGGAGAATTAGTAACTCCTGCGTTGTAGATCGCCTCGGCTGCAATGTGAATAGAGATTCTTTCCTTTTTCCATGCACTAATTCATTTCGTTCTTTTCAAGAGAAGTAAATGGAATTACAAAACAAATTAGATAAAATATATTTTGTGTTTTCAACCACTTATAAGTTTCTTCCTAAGAAGACAAAGAAGGTATAGCAAATCCCCAACTGTTCAATTGCTGAATTACTTCAATGATCTTAAAACATTTACACACCAAATTATTTATGTTCTCTTCCTCATTGCATCCTCTTGGGAATTGTTCAAGCCTTTGAAGTCTTCTATATGATAAAAAGGAGTTGGTTGGCAAAGCATTGTTGAGTACCCTCCAACAAAAATTTTCAACACGGGCACTCAGTTTTAATTTTTTCAGCCAGTTCCAGCTTATGAATTCAGTATTTTGTTGTATCTTATTTGTAGCAACCATTGAAGTAATAGTTTTCCCTGATTCCATATGAATAAACTCTAATTGATCTTTATCAAATTTAGGATGAATTTTAATCTTACAAATCAAATCCATGAGTTCATTCCCAAAAAATTTCTCCAGTTCTAGAATACTCCATTGTCCTCCCGAGATAAATCTGCCTACTGTGAACGAATCAACCATCTCCTCTTGAGAATTTACAAATATAGGCCATTTGATGAGGCTTTTATCCATAATTCATATGTCTTCAAGGACATTTGTTGATTGACCATTAGCTATGCTCCATATCACAATTGGTTTAAGGTATTTGCCTCCAGCCTTGATTAACTTTGAAGCCACCGAAATAGAATTAGTTCTATTTTCAGCATTCCAGCAGGAGCCATATCTCGGGTATAGAATTTTATGCAACAAGGATCCTTCATCTTTCAAGTACCTCCAAGCTAGTTTGGCTCTTAAAGGACCCACTTTGTTGGACCATGAATGTAGCCCTCTACCTCCATTATCTAGTGGTTCACACAATTTATTCCAACAAACATAGTGCAAACCGTGCCCATTATTCATCTTATTCTAGATAAAATTACTGCATAATTTTTCTATCTCTTCAAGAGTAGCTTTTGGAATCAGAGAAATAGTAGAATGAAAAGAGGGAAGGGAAAGGATTACTGATCTCACCAAAGTAATTTTCCCTACCAAAGAGATGAATCTAGATCCCCAACTATTCAGCTTCATTAAAACTTTATCTATAAAGAATTGGAAGTCCACTTTAGGTATCCTTCTTAATGCAATTTTAGCTCCAAGATAGTTGAACTCCTTGACCTCTTTATATCCCATAATGTCTTTAATCTTCTTCTTCTTTCTTCTACTGACAGCTTTCTCAAATAGAATTCTAGATTTGCTAGTATTAACTTTTCACCCAGTCCAACTACAATACCTTCTTATAATGCCCTTGATCATCTTCACATTATTAACTTTTGCTTCAGCAAAAAAAATTACATCATCCGCGTATAGCAAATGAGTAACCCTTGGACTGTTATGGCTCACCCGAACACCAATTAACTCCTTGTCAATAATAACATTCGATAGAAGCTGAGAACACATGATAAAGAGATAAGGTGACAAGGGACATCCCTATCTAAAACCACTTCTAGCATTGATCCAAGTAGAAGGCTTTCCATTGATCAATATAGAAAAAGAAGGGTTTTGAAAAAACTCCATTATGAGTTTAGAAAATAAGATAGGAAAACGAAAGTATTCCAGAATTTTATACAATGTAGGCCACCCCATAGAATCATAGGCCTGTTCCATGTCCAATTTGATGGAGACAAGTCCTTTGGAAGATTTAGATTATTTGAACTTGTGGAATAGTTGATGAGTAATCAGAACATGCTCTTGAAGTGACCTCCCCTTAATAAAGGCCGCTTGCTCTAGGGAGATCAGTTTTGGAATGACATCATAAAGTCTATTGAGAAGAACTTTGGAAACAACTTTGTAAACCGTAATACAAAGACTAATTGGTCTATAGTTTGATGCAGATTTTGGATTGCTGACTTTGGGAATTAACACAATGATAGTTTTCTTCCATTTATCATTCATTATTATCGTAGAAAAAAAAATGTAAATAGCTTTCCAGAAGTCATTATTGATAATGGGCCAATTGTTTTTTAGAAAGGAATAAGTAATTCCATCCTCACTTGGTGCTGTGAATCCACTAGATTCTTTTATAGCCTTTTCCACCTCATCAATGGAGAAATCCTTGCTGAGTAAATTTTTGTCTTATGTTTCTAGAATTTGTTGAGTTTCCTGCCACCCTTCAAGAAAGCAACTTCTTTCACACTATTTCTTTTTGAAGAATTGAATTAAAACCTCTTCTATATGATTTTCCTCCTCCACTACATTCCCAATGTTATCTTTAATACAATAGATGATATTTGAATTTTTTTCTGGCACTGGCAACCGAGTGGAAGAATTTGGAATTGCGATCACCTTCAACAATCCATTTTACCTTGGCACGTTGCCTCCACCATGTGCTTAAATGTGCCAATATTGAGTTCAGCTCATCTATTTTAAATTTCAATAAGCAAATATAATATGAAGACAACATAACAACCTCTGCTTCCTTTATTTGAAGCTATAGAATCTCCATTTTGAGAGTTTCCTTCAACTGGTTTAGGTTCTGAAGCTTGGCCTTGCTCCAAAAAAATAGAGATTTTAGAGTTCTTTTCATTTTGAAGTTGAGGACATCAGCAGCCGATCTATTATCCTTCTTATTCCAAGCTTTTTCCACCATTCCATAGGATGCCAGGTAAGAAACCTAAACATCCTCAAATTTGATTGATCTTCTAATTTTTGGAGCTGATTCAAATATGTTTAGTAGAATGGGACAATGATTTGAAGTAATCTTAGGAAGATGCTTAACCACCAAATGCTGGTTCAAGTTAACAGAATTCGAGTTGACAATCATTTAGTCTAGCCTTTCCATGATCCGGTCAACCCTTTTTTTATTGTTACTCCAAGTGAACATAGGACCAACATATCCTGGTTCATGTAAATAATTAGTTTTCATGAAAGATCACAATTCTTTAGGCCCCATAGAAAACAAGAATCTCCTACCACCTTTTTTTATCTTCTTTAGAAAGAAGACAATTAAAGTCCCCACCTATCACCATAGGCCAATCAGGGGAGATGTGAGGTTCTAGACCAGTCCAAAGTTCTCTTCTTCTATAAACATCTTTGCTATCATAGATTGTAGCCATCCTCCATCTTCCTTTATAAAGGATATTCAGATCTCCTATGATGAATTGGGAAGAAGAATCTATCCTGCTGAAAGTAGCCAAGCTGCTCTTCCAAACCACTAGAATCCCTCTTGACAAACTAGCCGAAGGAACATAACAGAAGTCCCATGCAATGCCAATCAAAGATTCAATTTCTCTACTATAGATAGAGGACAATTTAGTCTCCAACAAACCAACAAAAAAACATTATGGTCTTTCACCACATCCTTGAGGTATATAGAAGCCATCTTCTTCCTAGCTCCTATACAATTCCCTAGAACTATAGAATTCATTTTTGGATCAGTGGGAAAAATTCCCCCCCTTTCTCCTTGTCTTCTCCATCTGATCTTTTATTTCTAGACTTCAGCTTCACTGGGTGTAATCCTTTCAGCTGCTTTATACCTTTCTTCTTAACTGTGGATGAGTCACCTTCAAAACCTCTCGGTTCTACATTAGTATCAGATGTAGTAGTCAGTACTTCTTCTTGAGCAGGAGGTAATACATCTTCTATGATTTCCCCTTCTTCAGCAATTATCTTCAACACTTCAAATTTGTTTTTATTAACATCAATTCCACTAGTAGTAGAATTCTTACCAGATCCTTCTTCTAGCTCTTTCTGAGAATCCATTCCAATGTAGCAGCCTTGTTCCTTCAACTGAGATTTATTCTTCCTATCCTCTGTATCAAGTTTTGTAGCTACTGGACCCGTCATGACATTTATCAACTGTAACTTGTCTCCCATAGTCTCACTTACATTTGAATTCCTGGGAATAACAACATCATTTGCAACTTTGTCATGAGTTTCTTTCAAACTTCTTTCTCCTCCTTTAGACGCAGGAGCTCTATATACTTGAGTGGACATTGCTCTAGGGTTTTCATATTGGCATGACATAATCTCATGTACCATACCATGAATCAACATTATCAGTTTTTAAGCAAAATTAAGTAGTACATTCAATATTATTTAAATCAAATATATAAACATTGTTGATCCTCTTTCCCTGCAAAATAGTGTTATTATTTAAGCTTATGATGCAAGTGTTTACCAAAAATTTTATGATGAAGCCTTCATCGTATAGCTAACGGATTCTGAGAAAGTTATGTTTTAGTCCATCTACAAGCAAAATATTTTCAATCAAAAGGTTCTTGGAGTTTCCAACTATACCTATGCCCATTACTTTCCTGGTGGTGTTATCTCCAAGAGTGACCATTGCATCCTGCCCTGGCCTCCAGCAAAATGAATTAATTAGCATCTCCAGTCATGTTTCATGAGCATCCACTTTCTAGGTACTACATGCTCTCATGAGACCTTTTGTGAGAGCACTCCTACAAAATCATCAAACATCAAATTTAGAAACACAAATATATTTGGGTCCCTTCTTATGGAAAGTAGTATGTAATGCATGTGTGTTATGCTATGAATCATGTAATTTTTGTCTCCACACCTAATGTGTACTATAGTGAATTGTTCAAGTGTGTGATATATGTCCTAACATGCCACATGAAAAACATCTAACTCCATGAAAAGGATGTACTAATCTACTTAGGTGATGATGCTTCTTTTTATGTGATACATGTAGTGATGGTTTATTATTTTCAAAAGTTTTTAGATTTTCTAATTTTTTAAACTCTTTTTGTAACTCAGTATGGTATGACTTCATGAAATCATGTGTATCAAATAATTTAGTAAGCTTTTTATTTAATGCATCAAAGTCATCAAGTAATGACATGTGATTGCTATCAATTGTAGAATGATCTTTAAGAATAATTTCATGCTCTTTTTGTAAGTTTAAAAACTCCAATTTCAAGCTAGCATGTGTTTTCTTAAGTTTCTTAATATGATGTATGAATTTTTTTAGAAACTTAAGTAATTTCTCATAGGTTAGTTCACATCTCTTCTTAGTCACTTTGACCAAGATGACCGACTCCCATTAAGCACAAGTTTGTTGTCTCCTCTTCAGCTTCAGTCTCAGAGGAGTCTGATGTAGAGTGCACAAAATGCCTTTTGGAACCTTTTCTTATCCTTTTTAAACTTGGGTTTCTCATCACCCTTCTCCTTACTTGGGTGAGCTTTAAGTGTAGGATAATCAGCTTTAATGTGTCATGGATTCCTGTATTCAAAATAGATCATATCATTAGAACTCTTGAAATTTTTGTTTCCCTTACCTTTATTCCACTTTTAATGGTTCTTTTTCTTCTTCCTTAGAATGCTTCTAAATTTTCTTTTGATTAAGGCAACATCATCACTTTCAGACCTAGAATAATTAGTGTCCGTGTTGTTGTCCTTCAGCACCATAGTTTTCTCCTTCTTTTTCTCACCTGCATCAAGATTTCTTTGACTCACCCCTTGCTCATAACCAAGGAGTGATCCAAGTTAGTTATCAATCGAATACGTATTCAAATATTTATATTTATTTATTACAGTGATCTTAGCATCAAAAGAGGAAGGCAAGCATCATAAAATTTTATTCACTTTTTCATAGTTAGTGAGTTCTCTTCCTAAGGCATGCGAAGATGTAACAATTTTAGTAAACCTTGTCTACATTTTAGAAATTGATTCAAAATATTTCTTACAAAAAAGTTTGTAATAATGCAATAAAATATTTAATCAAGATTGCTTAACTTCATTTATTCCTTCATAAGTAAAGCATAATCTATCCCAAATCTTTTTACCAAGTATCACAAATTGAAACATGCAAGTATTCTTCAAAATTTAAAGCACAAAAAAAATAGTTCAAACATTTTGCATTAAGTTGTGCTAAATCCTTATAATCAAAAGTCCATTCAGTAAAAGGAAGTTCAGTTTTAATATCATTAATTTCACATGAAGAGGTGAATATCCTTCTTTAATAAGCATCAACATGCGATAGTCAATCGATTATAAAAACATAGACATGCAAGTTTTCCAAAAATTAAAAGGAATATTGTCAAATAAAGGTGGTCGGATAATAGAATACCCTTTTGCAGTATTACGATTACCGGAGTTAGCCATGGAATGAATTCAAAAGTTTTCAAAAATTCATTTTTATGAATCTCGCTCTGATACCACTTGAAAGCTTGTTAGCGATGTTAAGCCCTTATAAACTAGCCCAAGGCTAACCAAAAGGGTTGGGGGGTGAATTGGCATTTTAAAAAAAAATTCTTAATCAAAACACAAAACTCAAACCATAATTCACCATAAAGAAAAGCATGGAAATTAAATAAAAAAAATGCAGTACTAAAAGAACACAGAGATTTATAGTTGTTCGATCAACTCGACCTATGTCCACTCCCTAGAGGCACCCTTCGGGTATTATACTATATTCAGTGACTCCTTTTTCTCTCATAGCAAGGCGGAGAAACTTTTACAAAACCTCCTTTCCACCAACAACGGTGAGGCAGAGAACCCAACTCCTTTTGCTTCCTCCTGAAGCCGGTAGAGAACCTTGATCTATTACTAAAGTGAACCTCTCTCAACCCTCCAAGGATAAGGGACTATGATGGAAGAAGAAGATGTGGATCATAGATTGGAGTAACCTTTATGAAATCCTCTCACAAACTCACCCTCATAAGATCCTCTCTCTCTCTCTCTCTCTCTCTCTCTCTCTCTCTCTCTCTCTCTCTCTCTCTCTCTCTCTCTCTCCCTCTCCTCTAGGCTCTCTCAGGTCAGGAAAACAACAAAAGATACCCTTATGGGTGATATAAGAGAGCTTATATAGAAGAACTTTCAAATAGCTCTTAATTGCAATAAATCGACATTATCATCCAGGATGATCTGGAGATCGTTCAGGATGATCAACATAATTTTATCTCAATCAGCCGGGATGATCAGAATAAATTTGTTCATATCATCCAGGATGATATAATATTATCCTGTACGATTAGTACAAATAGTGGAATATCATCCAGATAATCGTAATAAAAATGTCTAGATGATTAAAAAATAGCCTGATCGTCCAGGCCGATCTTATGATCATCCCAGATGATTAGTTCAAATCCATGAAAATCATCTAGAATATCGCCATAAATAGAAGCTGTATGATATGTGATCATCCAAGAAAAACTAAGGTTTTTGAACTGATCGTCCAAAACGATCATGTGATCAACCAGGATAATGTGATCGCATTAATCAAACCTTAATTACTTTTCTTAATTATCAAATTAATTTAAGCATAATTATGTTGCATCATCCAAGACAATGTCCTGGATGATGTCCAAAAATAAATAATACCTAAATAGATCTGGCAGGTAGATTTTTTCTGATTTGAGCATATCATCTCGGCTGATACAAATATTATCCAGGATTATATGCTTAATGACACATGACTTGAGATGCCTGAGCCATTAAGTTTTCTTCAGCATCTTCTTTACTAATTTCTTCATTTTGTTTTAGAATTTTTCCCAGCGCTTTCCCATTTTTAGGAACATACACAAACTTCTTTTGAACCTCCTTAGTCTTCATCTTTCTTCTCTATTTAATATGGATCCAAGGTCCATAATTATCCTATTTTTTAATTTCTACTTTCTTATCTTCCTGTCTTTGGCCTTTCAAATTTGTTCCAGCAATCACATCTTGATTCTTGGGCTTGTCATCTCCCTTATTAAACTTGCAATTGAAGCTCAAGTGACCAACCTTTCCACATTTATAAAAAAAGGATGAAACCTTTCATATTCCACCTTTTGAAAGAACCTTCCTTCCCTTCCATCAACATAGAATCCCAATGGTAATTATTTATCTAATTCCACCCGAATGCATATCCTTACAAATTCGCGTCTTCCCCATCGGAACATATTGTTGTCAAACATAAGTGGTGTGCCTATGCACGATGCAATCCTTGCGATGTTGATCTCATCCCAATAGAATAGTGGGAGATTAGGCATTCTTATCCAAATTGGATAAGAAAGACCCTTAAGAGAATTTGTGGAAAATTGTGTGGACCATCTATCCATACCCACAATGTGACCATTGACAAACCAAGATCCTCTAGTTAACACTTCCTCCATAGCATCTTCCGAAAAGAAAGAGCACAAGATCCATCCAGATCCCATCATCTTCATATTAAAATTTCTAATATGTGTCCATTATCGTTTCAGTTCAGCTACTATTATATAATTAGGAAGCTCTCGACCAAACACCTTGATCACAATAAAAAAGTTGAGCTTCTCTGAATTGGCTAGAACATTTGGTTCAAAAAGTTTTACAGCTACACCATCTTCGGACATGAATAAATCTTTTTCAGAAAGATTTATTTTGATGTGTGATCTTTTAGCCCAAGGATTGGTTTTCCCAACATTTTCTTGAATAGCAATAGGTCGAATTTCTTTATCAACAAAATCACAAACAGTGATAATTGTCATCCGTAACCTTCTGGACTGAAGGGGATCCTTCCAACTGAGTCATTGTCTTCGATACAACGTTACCAAATTTATGCACAATAAGATTCATCCCTATTGACGATGAAGTTTCATGATCGATCTTTCTTGAAATTTTAGTAGATATGGGAGTTTTTGCTTCAACCGAGCCAATAACCTGCTTTCCTTTACCAAAGCATTGTTCTATTTCTTTAATAGGGATCTCCAATGGTTCCCTGATCACTAGTGGACGAACTCCTTCTTGCCTCTTCTGATCATTCAATCCCAAAGTATTTTTTGTCACTGGAGATGGTGACCGAATAGCCCACTGGCATCCCCAAAAGTCTCGCCAAGCAGCGAAGAAGATGAAAATTTGAAAAACTCTTACCGCAATCTTTGAGCTTCTCTCTCTAATGAGATTTAGGGGTGTTTAATTTAGAATATGTTATTCCTTATGATTTTATATCTGGTTCAAAAGATGTTATTCCTTTATTAATATTATTACCTTAACATAGGATTGCAAAACATTAATGCATAGCTTAAGAACAAAATGCTAAACACTTGTTAGAAGAACATCAAGGTTTTAAAGATAAGTGGTTGTAGGCTTAGCAAAACCTTGAATTAAATAAAACTAAAATAATTCAAGCACACAACAAAAATGATTCATCCAAGAACATTCCATGTAGGGGACTTGGTCATTATTATATGAAGACCCATTTTGTCCCATCAGGAAATAGGAGTTAAATTAAATTCAAATAGATGTGGTAAGATTTCCTTGTGTCTGAGTGAGTATACCAATGATGTTCTTATCATTTTGTTTATTATAAAGATGATCATCCAATGTTGCTAGTAAATGGGAATATCTTAAGAAATACTATAATGGGGAAAATAATAAATAAATAAAAGAGTACCTAAAAGTTTTTAAATTGCTTGATTTTACTAATGTTTTTGCAATAAATTTGGTCTATATAATAAGACTTGGTCTAGGGAGTTAACCTAAAACTATAAAAATTTAGATTTACTAGTGCTTCCCTAAAGTTGTTCTTAATGATATGTATTAGATCCCAAAGATAACCTTCCCTTGTGAACTTTTATTCATTGAAAATATGTTTCCTAGTATTGCCCTGATCAAACCACTTAAATCTACTCATTCGGTAACCATCTCTCATTTGAGTACTCAACAAATTTTACTTGTTTATTATAGATCCCTCATTCAGGTATAAATTCTTACTTTTAAGATTTAGTGTTAGTCTACTTTTATGAAAACCATACTGCTTAAATATATTTATTTGATCCAACTCTACTCCTATAGTATCCAATTGATTTTTGGCATAAGTCCTTTTTTATAATAGCCATTCTATTTAAAAATTGTCGGTATAAGTCCTATTTTATTGTATCCTATTGACTACTAGTATAAGTCCTCCTTTTTTTATCCAACCTAATTAAAAATATTTGTTGGGTTTATGCATGCCCTGTCATCATCTTATTGACTTATGGCATAATTCTATCTTTACGGTATCTATCCTACTTAAAAATAGTCAGTAGGTGTAAGTGTGCTCTTATGACATCCTATTAACTTAAGGTGTAAGACCTCTTTTATGGAAACCATCCTGCTTTAAAAAAGGGTTCGATCTAAGTTCGCTATTTTTGAAATCTTGTTGACTTCTAACATAAATTTGCATTTATGGTAGCCATACTAAAAAAATTAGTCAGTAGGTTTATGTTCTCTCTTTTGACATCTTATTAACTTTAGGCATAAATCTTTTTTTACAGCATACATCCTACTTAAACAAGTCATTAGGTCTAGTTTCACTCTTAAGACATCCTATTGAATATTGGAATAAGCTCACTTTTATAAAATCGTCTTACTTTAAATCAATCTTTAGGACTAAGTCTTGTATTACTACTTCCCATTATTTTTCGGCCTAAGTACACTTTTATGATTTACATCAAGATCTTAAATAGTTATTAGGCCTAAGTTTACTCTTACAACATCCTATTGAATATCGATATAAGACCACTTTTACGGTAACCATCAGTTCTAAAAATAATTATTTAGTCTAATTCTACTCTTGCGGCATCCTATTGACTTGTGGCATAAGTTTTCTTTTATAGAATCTATCTTGATAAAAAATAATTATTAGGTATAATTCCTCTCTAATGATATCTTATAGACTTGGTGTTTAAATCCGCTTTAATGCCATTACTCTTTAAATTTATGAGTAAGCTTCCCAAGTGATACCGTAGCTTCACTAAATCTTATTCTCAAGTTTAGTTTGGTGTCTCCATACTTAAACATCCTTTACTTCTATGTTTTGGCTGATTGGGAAATCTGATTTTGGGTATTATCCTAATTCAACTATATAAATCCATTCAGTTGTAGAAGTCCTTCCATTTAAATATTTAAATTAACTTATTTGTGATAGATCTATCATTCAAGTCATTCTTCTATCATAAAATTGTTTATTTTGGATCATTTCCTTTCAAGTACTTATAAATTAAATTTCAAGTGGATTTAATTGTGTGTTTTGATCAATGCTAAAACATAATTTTTTTTTCAAGTTTATCACACTTATTTGGGGTCCATTTATTCTCCTTATATTTAACTAAGGTAAAAAAAAACTAAAATCACTAAACATATTATCATATCTTGGATCTGATGACTAGTTTAGATGCTTTAGACTAAGCCAACAAACCCCAAGCTCCCTGAACTAAAGCTAAATAACACTGAATTACATTAAGACCCTGATTTATTTTTAACCTGCCCAATGCACTATGCTTTTCATTACACTGCCTCCCCGTGATATAATACCTTGGATGAACATTTATCATAAGAGCTTTAGATACTAAACTATTCAACCTAGGCTTACTAAACCATAGGTTGACCCATTTAACCAAGTAGAGCTAGCTCAAACTAGCTCAATGGATTAAATAACTATATTAACTTGTTATAGCAAACAAAATTCATCGAATTTCACCAAACTAAATCCATTAAAGCTCCATATGATATGCTCATGATTGGTCCTCCTAACTTTGTCAAAAGTTGACCTTGTCAACCAAACCCTAAGATGGTTAAACTAGACAAGTTTTGGTCACAACATTGCGTATGTTAAA
This sequence comes from Dendrobium huoshanense, assembly GCA_016618105.1. Classification (NCBI taxonomy): domain Eukaryota; kingdom Viridiplantae; phylum Streptophyta; class Magnoliopsida; order Asparagales; family Orchidaceae; genus Dendrobium; species Dendrobium huoshanense. The sequence continues at coordinate 60,770,367 of CM028359.1, read as the reverse complement.
TTGGCTTCCTACTATTGCTCAAGCTCAATACAATTTACATCCTAAATAAACCTAACACATGGATGAGTCAGCCCATTTGAGTTAATGTGGCCAACTCACCTAAACGGGTGAATATTAAGAATATTAGGTCTCTTCCATCTAAAATTGAAATTCATTACATAAAATCTCCTGGACTTAAGAAAAATAGTCTTTAAATGTTTCCTAGAAAATAACCTGGTTGGTTTGGCTTAATTTGATTAGTTTAATGGTCAAAATTCTATAAAATATATTTGAGTTGAATTTTGGTGTGGCATTACTATCCCTAATGGATTGTAACATTCGTTTCTTCTTTTGGGACACTAAAACCTATGATTGATTGGATTCTTCAATTGAATAAAAATAGATTTAATGAAATTGTCAATTTCTTACACTTTACCTTTCATTTTTTTCCCTTACTTTGGATGAACTAATTCATATTCATGGCTTATACTATTTTTCCACTTGTGCTTGTTATTGATCTTGTTGTTACCTTGAAAGGGGTAGATAGCAACCCTTATAATTTTTATTAAGAGGAATTAAAATTGTGCTTAAGCCTTGGTCAAGAGTCTTTATGTTACTGAACACTATGGTAGAATGTTGGGAGGTATGAGGAGCTTCAAGGGGTTGAGTTTTAGAATATGTTGTATTTTTAAGGGAGTGAATAGTTGCATTATTTCATAGACCTAGGATGTGTTAGTTACACACTTCAATGTAATTTGGATTATTTAATAAACCTATTATTTGCAGTAAAAATTTAAAAATCAATAAATAAAATATTAGGTAAAACCTAAAATAATTTATTCACTTGGTTTGATCCCTTAGGGGGAATCAAACACATTATAGTTATGTGCTTAGGACGTTTGGATTAAAGGCTTTAAGATTTAAAGAAAATGATCAATGAAGTTCTTTACAATATAAATAAATAAAACATTAAATAAATCACCAAGGATTCAATACCATCATCTTATCTTATATGGAAGAATGAATGAAATAAAATTATGAGCAAGATTTGATGATTAACAATCCCATACTTCACATGGGATTACTAGTAATCTAAATTCCTTTTAACTTAAAATTATATAACATTAACCCCTTAAAAAAATTTTTAATAAGAAGTAAAGCATTTTAACTTAAATCCAAATTTTAACATTATTTGACATATAATAAAAAAATAAATTCAAATGTTGATAACTGAAATATAAACCTTATAGGGCCTATCAAAGTTATATAGCATCTATACACTCTTAAGATTATTATTTTAGGATAAATAACTCTAAAATAGGTTAGGCTGGTGTGCTTAGGAGCTTTCCTTGGAGGGAATCAATTCAGTGTTTGTTTACTATGTATATTGTAGATGTCATGTTTCATTTTTAATTATTGCACCTTAGGCTCTTTAGGTTTCATTAAGCTCTTAGGTTGCATTAGAATCCTAAAATTCTATGCACCTTCTTTACACCTATAAATGTTTATATCCAGCTTTTAGATTCCTGTAAATAGTAGAATGCACTTAAGAGAAATTTAAATGTAAATTGAAAATGTAGAAGTAAAGTTTGTAGAGCTTCTATAGTAGGTGGACTGAGTTATAAAAGTGTATATAATTATATTGGATTTAAAAATGATTGCTTATCTACACTTATAGAATCCAAAAGGTAATTTTCTTCCTCCTTTGAGAGACATTCTATTTTTAAACTCTGTATAAGATCCAAAAGTTCAAAAGATTATTATAAGTAATCTTATTTAAATTGACATTCTATAATAGTAGAAATCTAGGTTAGTTGTTGTTGGATTGGCAAAATTATTTTTCATAGACTTTGGATAAAACTTAAAGTATTTTATATAAATAGAATTCTAATTTTCTTTACATTTTCTTTATACATCATGCATTGCTTTAGTTAGGAAAATTTACATAACAAAATCCAGATTAAATTATGAACTAAACTATCCTTGATTCAAGATAAATAAAATTTCCCTATCTAGCATTCGTACAACATTTATTAGAACTTACGATGTTAGCCGTCAGTCCACTTATGGTAACCATAAGTAAATATTCTACACACCTCAATTTCTCCTTAATGGGAGAGTTATCTATATTTTAAGTAAATTTGAATGTAAATTTAAATCTAAATCTTCTTCCCTTTTCTATATTAAGAAGCCCAAGATACTTTATTAAATCTTTCTAAATTTAAAAAGAATACCCCCTATTTTAATCAAGAGTTTTTTGAAGACCTTTCTTTTGTTGTAACTAAATATAGAGTCCTACCTCTATATAGTGTTGAGAGCCCACTTAAAAATAACCCTTGCTTTATTTTCTAAAGTAGGGGAAAAATCTCTATAAATAGACTATAGATTATTCCGAAGTTAGTTTCATTTCAAAATTGACAGGTAATTGTTACTTTTATCGTTCAAGAGGAAATTAACATTTCCTACACTATGCTTGATTATAAAATTAAATATCATTTATCTTTTCAAATCAATAAGTATTAGAATATATTTTGAAGTAGTATATTGTTTGGTTATTTTGACTTGATGAAAGAAACATAAAGCAAGTCAGCAGCTCCTCACAACTTATTTGTCCACAGTGAAGATCTTAGTTTATGTTCTTATGAGCTTGATACATATAAGGAATACAATTACTCTATTGCATAATAACCATAAAAATTAATCCCCTTTAATGTGAACATGTTTCTTAAAGGATTCAGAGGTTCAAAACGTTTTAAACTTATAAAAATTTTGTTCATGCATTTTGAAGATATTATTTCACAAGTGCTATGATTTTTCCTTCATCTTACTAGATAAACATAATAGTCTAGAACGTAGTAGTATTGTAAACATATGATATTCACAATATTTGATCATGGAATTGACATTATATTCATCATTTCATTACTTGAAGAAATAACATGCACTTAAATTTTCAATAAGATTAACATATTAAAAAACTTGAAATTTTCATAAAATCGGATTAGTGAAAATTGTTGCCCTCATTTCTGTATTCATATATAAACTCCTTCACTCAAAAAATAACTTAATTTCTTTAAACCAATTTTACTTAACCTAACAAAAACCTAAAACTCTTGTAGGTTCTATTTTAGTCAATCTTACCTACATTGACTAGTCAAACTAGTTAATCCCTCATTAAATATTAAACTTGTGAAACCATCATAAAATTTAAAAATTCTTTAAATAAATATATTTTAAAGTATCTAGCCAAGCTTTAGAATTTTTCTAATGAATATTTTAACCCAACCCAAGCCCTAGGCACACTGAAACATGTTGCAAATCTATTTTTCATGTCTTATGTTTTGATGATTGACAAACACTGCTTTTCTTGGACAGCTTGTTGCTTCTAACTTTTCAGGAATCGACGATTGGACAATCAAAAAGGAGCCAAGTTCAGGAATGCGTAGGTTTAGGGTTGAGTCAGTCTGTACTTTTGTTTTTTACCTTTTGAGTCCTCTTATAATAGTCAAAAAGACTGATGCTTTGTAACCCTTCACACACACACTTGAGAGAATTAGAAATTCTGTTTTTACTCATATCGGCCAGGACGATTTCTTTGATCGGCCTGGACGATCAGCTTAAAACAGAAAGTCTAATTAAGGATTCTTAATTAAGGCAGCCGACGTTAACAGATCGTCCTGGACGATACGTGTATCGGCCAGGACGATAAGCTCAAAACAGAAAGAAGTAGCCGCCATAAACAAGTATGGTATAGCATATCTTTAAATTATCGGCCAGGGCGATCATCGGATCGGCCTGGACGATATTAACAAATTATGCCATAATTGTTCAGGAAATCAAGGAAGTAATTAAGGATGATTGATACGATCATATCGTCCTGGACGATCGCAGGATCGGCCCGGACGATCTAGTCAAAAACCTTAAGTTACTTCAGGACGATCAATATCGGCTAGCCCATATTCAGGGCTATTGTCAGGACAATTTTCGTCTGATTTGAACTGATCGGCCAGGACGATCGTGAGATCGGCCTGGACGATCACGCTAATTTTCAATCGTCCAATCTTGCATCCAGGGCTATGCTCTGGCCGATCTTCATTGATTTGTACTAATCGGCCAGGCCGATGTCCAGATCGGCCTGGACGATAAAGTCGGCAACTTGCAATTAATGAGCTCTTTTGAAGCTCTTCTATTTAAAGAGCTCTTGTTCAACGTTTTTCAAGACCTTTTGCTACTGCCTTGACCTAAGAAGACCTTGAGGAGAGAAAGAGAGAGAGAAGAGAGAGAGAGGATCTTGTGAGGGGGAGCTTGTGAGGAGTTTCACAAGGGTTGCTTCAAGGATCTCTCTGCGTCGTCTTCATCTAGATTTTCTCGTCCGTGGAAGGGTCGGTAGAGGTAAGGAGTGTTGCTTTTGGTTCTGGTTCTCTGCCAGCTTCAGGAGGAAGCAAAAGGAGATAGGTTCTCTGCCTTGCCGGGGTGGCAAAAAGGAGATTCTTGTGAGGGTTTCTCCACCTAGCCGTGGGGGCTAAAGGAGAGTCACTTTTTGTGTAGTGCAATACTTGGAGGGTGCCTCCAAGGAGTGGACGTAGGTCGAGTCGACCGAACCACTATAAATCTCTGTGTTTCTTTTTTGCTTCCGCACGTTTAAATTCCGCATTATTTTCGTGGTGTGATTTGGTTTATGTGACTTTATTTCTTTGAGAAGTTTTTAAAATACCAATTCACCCCCCCTCTTGGTTAGTTTGGGACTAAGTTCATAGGGCTTAACATCCCCATCGAACTTTCAAGTGGTATCAGAACCTGATTCGAAAATTAAAGTTTAAAAACTATTTGAATTTGATCCATGTCTAACTTTGGGAATCGCAACACTACGGAAGGGTACTCTATTACCCGACCTCCTCTGTTCGATAACCTACCTTTTGATTTTTGGAAAACTCGCATGTCAACTTTTCTACAATCTACTGATTATCCCATGTGGATGCTTATTCAAGAAGGTTATTCTCCACCTTCTCGTGAAATTAACGGTTTTAAAACGGAAGTTGCTTTTACCGAATGGACTTTTGATGAACGAGATTTAGCTCAACTAAATGCGAAATGTTTGAATTGTTTTTTCTGTGCTTTAAAATCTGAGGATTACATGCGTGTTTCAACTTGCAAGACTGGTAAAGAAATTTGGGATAAACTATGCATTACTTATGAAGGCACTAATGAAGTTAAACAATCCCGTTTAAACATTCTCTTGCATGACTACGAACTTTTTCGTATGAAACCTCATGAATCGATTTCTGACATGTACACTAGGTTTACTCAGATTGCTACTTCATTGCATGCACTAGGAAAAGAACTTTCGAACTATGAAAAAGTTAACAAGATTTTGAGATGCTTGCCTTCTTCTTATGATGCAAAAATTACTGCAATTACTGAATCTAAAGATTTAAACACCTATTCTATTGATGACTTGCTTGGATCACTCATTGCTTACGAGCAAGGGGTGAATCAAAGAAATCTTGATGCAGGTGAGAAGAAAAAGGAGAAAATAATTGCATTGAAGGCACACAAATCGGATTTTGAATCTTCCGGGTCTGAAAGCGATGGAGTTTCCTTCATCACAAGGCAATTCAAAAGCTTTCTAAGGAAGAAACAAAAGCATCATCAAAGTTGGAGAAAAGGTAAGGATCATAAACATATTAAAGGATCTTCTGATGTTGTTTATTTTGAATGCAGGAAACCTGGACATGTAAGAGCCGATTGTCCTACACTTCAAGATCATTCAAGCAAAGAAAAGGAAAAAGGTGAGGAGAAAGCTAAGTCTAGGAAAGAGAATAAGAAAATCCAAAGAGGCTTCTGGGCAGAATCTGGTACTGATTCCTCTGAGACTGAACCAGAGGAAGAAACTACAAACTTGTGTTTCATGGGAGAAAACCAAAGTGATGAGGAAGAGGTATGTAAACCAACCTATGATGAATTGTTTGAAATATGTGAAAAAATCCATACATCATACAAAAAACTTAAGAAAACTCATGCTAGCCTAAAATTAGAACATTCAAATCTACAAAAAGAGCATGAAGTTTTTCTCAAAGATCATGCAACGATTGATTCAAATCACATGGCTCTACTTGATGAATTTGATGAATTAAACAAGAAGCATTTGGAATTAATTGATAAAAGTAATGCATTAAAAGCTTCACACACCTCACTTAATGATGATCTTAAGAAATCTAAAGAGATTGAGAAAAATTTGAGGATTGAGAATGATGCATTAAAAAGAACAAACTTGAGAATTCAAAATGATTTGGATACATGTAAGAAAGCTAGGATGACACCAACTTTTAATCAAAGGCCAAAACCTAGGAAGAGGCATTTTTACCCAAACCAATTAAGAAAACCTTTTCCTGGAATTCAATGTTTTTCATGTGGCATGTTAGGACACATCTCACACACTTGCACAGTTCACCGCAGTACACATTGGGTATGGAGACCTAAGATGCATAATTCAATACATACCACATCTGGATTGCACTCTACATTTTCTGAGAAGGAGCCCAAATCTGTTTGGGTTCCTAAAACTAACTGTTGTTGAGTCTTGCAGAAGTGCTCTCACCAAAGACCTCGTGGGAGCATAGGATAACTAAACATAAGGAGGCTTGCAGCTCAATTGCTAAAATCTGTTGTTTTATCACTTACTTGATATCTTTAGTTTTTGCGTAACTTTTATTTTTTAGTTTTTGTGTTCACTCTGTGTTGTCTTTAGTTTGCTTATTTTTTGCTTTTGCTTTGTTCACTTTGGACTTTATTTTTTGGCATTTCATATGATGAAACTTCTCAAGCTTTTAAATATTGGAGTTTTTTTTATAGGGTTTAGCTTTTCTAAATTGGTTAAAGAGAGTAAACTGGTGATGTTTTTCCCTCTTCTGACTTTGTTTAGTGGCATGATTTTTCTTTTATAAAACAAAAAGTCTAAACTCAGTTTAACCAATGGCTTTTTAAGATATCCTTCTAATCTTGCTACATTAAGTCATCTTATGCATAATAGTCAAAATTCTTTGATATCATTCAAGCTTTTGAAATCTTACCATTGCAGTCATCACGTGATTTTGATTTTGTGTTGTGGATTGTTCTTCCCTATGTTAGAGAGAGAGCTCCTATTCTCTAATATTTGGAGGATATACTCACAACTAAGTATTTTTTTTTTAAGGGTATATTAAAGAATTATTAGCTTGCAAGAGATAAAAAGGAAAGAGGCCAATGAAGCCAAATTGAAAAGAAAACTATATACACAAAAGTGTATCAAAAATCAAAAGATGCTCAAAGAGCCAATAAAAGTGAAAAGAGGCATAAAATTAGCCCACTAATTGTAAGCTATGATCTCTTTGGTAAAACTCTTAAAACTTAGAAATCTTATTGATTATGTGATACGTTCAAAAATTTGATTTCAAATTCCATGATTGAGAAAAACTATTTTGGTTTATTATTTATAAGATATTTTAGTTGTTAACAAGTCTTGATTGATCTCTTAAATCCTCTTGTGTTATTCCATGTTAGGACTCTGTTGTTTTTAAGAGATTTTTTGTACCCTGAAGAATGTCCGATCTAGGGTTAATGAAATCAGTTTTTCTACCTTCCTCTAATTGGATTTTGTTAAACCTCTTGATCTCCTAAAAACTTCAAAAATTTAAATTCAAGAAAAGAATTCTCATATGATGCCTTCATAAAAAAAAAAAAAAAATAGAAAAATTAAAATAAAAAAAAAAAGAAAAAAAAAAATATTCGGTGTTTGTTTTATTTTTTTTATTTTTTTATTGTGTCTTTGACTGTCTTTTCTTTTGTTTTATTTTTGAGGGTCTTGATCATCACCATTCCTTTCTTGATTTCAATTTCAAGTCACATCGGCCTGGCCGATATTTATATCGTCCTGGCCGATAGGACAAATTCTTTCCAAAATCCATCTGCTGACCTTTTTCTGTGCTTACTGAAATTCATCGTCCTGGATGATACATTATCGTCCTAGACGATTTGATCAAACTCTTGGTGATAGTCCTGGCCGATAGTTTATTTATCTGGCCGATGCATTCTATGTGCATCGTCCTGGCCGATACACTGGACTGTCCCGGACGATCCACGTGTTAGTACGTTTTTGATCTTTAAATTCGGCCCCGGACGATCCATTATTGGACCATCGGCCGGGCCGATCCACTGTTCGTCCTGGACGATACACGTGGCAAGCATTTAAAATGTTTTAACTTCGGCCGGTACGATCAATTATTGTGCATCGTCCTGGACGATACACCTAATCGGCCCGGACGATCTGCTTTTTCAACGGTCGTCCGGACTGACTCCTCGGGCCGATAACCTGTGTCTAATCGGCCTGGCCGATATCTGATCGGCCCGGACGATTGGACCGCCTTTTTGACCAATCGGCCTGTACGTAATTATTGACACATATCGGCCTGGACGATTCTGCGATCGGCCAGGACGATATGAACGATTCTTTAAATTCAGGCCGATCCAGCCATGTTTTCTCACACCTCATCCTTTCTCCTTTGTTTTTCTGCTTAAAGTTCTCTCATATGGCTGGTGGGAAGCGCGTCTGTCAGACCTCTGGAAGTTCCTCGAGGGCAAGGGTTGACCCTCGTTTTCGGGAAGCAGAAGATGAAGCTGCTTATCATCGCTATAAGGAATGTGGAATTACTGTCTCCAGAATTATCAATCCGACCCACATTTCCTACCCGGTAATGGATCTCTTCGCACACACTTCCCTTTGTTTCATTCTGTCCCTTGTTTTTCCGTTCAATTCTGAGTTCCTGTTAGAATTCTTTGCAAACCTCCGCATAAACTCTACCTTCACAGCCCTGTCCTCCTATGTGAATCGACGCCCTGTCGAAATCACATATCAGGACTGTGTTGAACTTTTACAGCTATCCACCACCGGAGATAAGCTGCACCTTATTGCCCCTGACCCTGATTTTGACTGGTCCACGACAAACCACTTTCTTCGCCAGACCAATGTCCGTTACCATGTTGGAGAGAATAGCTCTTTAGTCAGAGATGCTAGGACAATCCAACATGTCCTTCGCACCTCTGTCATTCCAAAAGCCGGTGACCGTGTCCACATTACCCCTCTACTTTCCCTCACTACCTTCTACATCATGGCACATAGGGAATTTAACACTGCAGATCTATTTTTTCGTTACATTGATCACCTAACAACAATTCGAGATCCAGGCCACAGAAGAAAGCCAAATCTAGCCTTAGGACATATCATAGCCTATGTTCTTGAAACCAAATACCAAATTCAATATCCCAATCCACCAGATTTCCTAACTCTCTTCTACTCAAACAATTCCTTCAGCACCCTTCACAGTACTCGTCTCCACCCGGATGAACCACGGGAGGCTAGAGAGGAGGAGGCTCCCGCTCCAGCTCCCTTTCCTGACCCTGTCCCTCTCCACCAACATTCACCGGTAGATCAGTTGATTGCGAGATTTGATCGTTGGGAGACCAGATTTGATGCATATGTTGCTGCCCAAGAGCAGCAACACTCTGAGGACATCGCCCGCTACGAACATCACCGCGCCGAGGATTTAGCTCGTTTTGACAGTTTTCTCACTCACCAGCAGCAGCAGCATGACCAGGACATCGCCTGGTTCAATGCTCAGTTTACTACCCTTGCCAGTTACTTTCAGCAGCCACCTCCACCTCCTCCATCTGATGATCAGGATCCCTCGTTCTTTTAGTTATTGTTTCTTGTCTTTTTTTTTTAGTAGTCTTTCGTGATGTTTGTTTTTCTTTTTTTTTTGTTTCTGGACTCTCTTTTTGTGATGACAAAAAGGGGGAGTAGGATAGGATGTAATCAGAAAAAGTTGATGTTGTAACCTTGTTTTTTCTAATGAATCTTTTTTTTTTTTTGATTTACCTACTTGTGTTTTGTCATCATCAAAAAGGGGGAGATTGTTGCAAATCTATTTTTCATGTCTTATGTTTTGATGATTGACAAACACTGCTTTTCTTGGACAGCTTGTTGCTTCTAACTTTTCAGGAATCGACGATTGGACAATCAAAAAGGAGCCAAGTTCAGGAATGCGTAGGTTTAGGGTTGAGTCAGTCTGTACTTTTGTTTTTTACCTTTTGAGTCCTCTTGTAATAGTCAAAAAGACTGATGCTTTGTAACCCTTCACACACACACTTGAGAGAATTAGAAATTCTGTTTTTACTCATATCGGCCAGGACAATTTCTTTGATCGGCCTGGACGATCAGCTTAAAACAGAAAGTCTAATTAAGGATTCTTAATTAAGGCAGCCGACGTTAACAGATCGTCCTGGACGATACGTGTATCGGCCAGGACGATAAGCTCAAAACAGAAAGAAGTAGCCGCCATAGACAAGTATGGTATAGCATATCTTTAAATTATCGGCCAGGGCGATCATCGGATCGGCCTGGACGATATTAACAAATTATGCCATAATTGTTCAGGAAATCAAGGAAGTAATTAAGGATGATTGATACGATCATATCATCCTGGACGATCGTAGGATCGGCCCGGACGATCTAGTCAAAAACCTTAAGTTACTTCAGGACGATCAATATCGGCCAGCCCATATTCAGGGCTATTGTCAGGACGATTTTCGTCTAATTTGAACTGATCGGTCAGGACGATCGTGAGATCGGCCTGGACGATCAAGCTAATTTTCAATCGTCCAATCTTGCATCCAGGGCTATGCTCTGGTCGATCTTCATTGATTTGTACTGATCGGCCAGGCCGATGTCCAGATCGGCCTGGACGATAAAGTCGGCAACTTGCAATTAATGAGCTCTTTTGAAGCTCTTCTATTTAAAGAGCTCTTGTTCAACGTTTTTCAAGACCTTTTGCTGCTGCCTTGACCTAAGAAGACCTTGAGGAGAGAAAGAGAGAGAGAAGAGAGAGAGAGGATCTTGTGAGGGGGAGCTTGTGAGGAGTTTCACAAGGGTTGCTTCAAGGATCTCTCTGCGTCATCTTTGTCTGGAGTTTCTCATCCGTGGAAGGGTCGGTAGAGGTAAGGAGTGTTGCTTTTGGTTCTGGTTCTCTGCCAGCTTCAGGAGGAAGCAAAAGGAGATAGATTCTCTGCCTTGCCGGGGTAGCAAAAAGGAGGTTCTTGTGAGGGTTTCTCCACTTAGCCGTGGGGGCTAAAGGAGAGTCACTTTTTGTGTAGTGCAATACTTGGAGGGTGCCTCCAAGGAGTGGACGTAGGTCGAGTCGACCGAACCACTATAAATCTCTGTGTTTCTTTTTTGCTTCCGCACGTTTAAATTCCGCATTATTTTCGTGGTGTGATTTGGTTTATGTGACTTTATTTCTTTGAGAAGTTTTTAAAATACCAATTCACCCCCCCTCTTGGTTAGTTTGGGACTAAGTTCATAGGGCTTAACATCCCCATCGAACTTTCAAAACATAACCCAATGGACTCTACATGGTAAAAATGACCTTAAGTCTTTTTTAATTTCTAATGAACCCTCAATCTAAAACATTTCTCCCTCACCATTTGAGACACTTGAAAAACATTTGTGTAATGTCTCCAATTAATTTCATCCATTATTGAAGGTTTTAATGGATAAAATAAGGGTAAATAATTCAAATTAGACATATAGACTTAACTTGCAAACCAGAGCTCCACTAGGTTACTTTTATTTCATTTATGCTTCTTAGTTGTCCTATAATATTTCCCCATCAAAATTCGTAAAGCAGGTTGCTAGTAATAACGTTTCAAGGGGATTGATACCATTTTTTTCCCTTCTCACCAAGCTTTTAGTAGCATCCTCCACTCTTCCCATCTTAATCAAATTTTCTCCGATAGACCTAAGGAAGAGAAATAGACTGTAAAGTTCCTCTAAGATTTATCCTATACAAGTAAAATGCAAAATCTGGGATTTACCTAGGTTATAAAGTAATTTATATGAACCTCTAATTAAGCTTAAGATCAAAATTCACCTCACAACATTTCTCTATGCTCCTGCAATCTTCCTGGTGCTTTTAGGTCTTTAGTGTCTTTTTCCTCTTGTAGTAAGTTGAGGAGATTTCTTTACCAATTTAATTACTATTTTTTATTCTACATTATGTCCTGGGGTAATTTTGGCCCACAGTGTTTTTTTCCTTTAAGACTTCTTTGTTTAGTGTTGTTGGTTTTCATCCTTCAGTTTCTCTGCTGATTGTGTCTCCATTTACATCAATTTCTTGGATTCATTAGAAGACAACTCCCTCTGAAATGGTTGTTGGTTTTTTTAGAGTCTCTAATTTAGGTAAAACTTTCTCCTTTAAAGATGTTGTTTTCTTTACTGCATCAACCTCTTCACCTCTATATTATATGGATAAATTTTTTTTTAATGGTATTCATGCTTTAATGTTTAATGAAGAAGTGATAACTAAGTTGGCTGCCTCCTTTGAGTTCACTCTCATTAGAAAATTTATACATATGCATCCTAATCTATATATTATATGCTCTTTTTTGTTAAGCTGACTGGTTCATTTTCTGTAAGACTTTTGATCATGGACATATTTCTATCCAGCTATTAAATGACAAAAACTATTTCCACTTCTTCTATCGAGGGTCTTACTATATTAATGGTTATCAAATATGTTTGATGAAATGGATCTTGCATTCCATGACACCTACTTTGAGATTTTAATGATGACAAATAATATCGATTGACTTATTATTCATTGAATATTTTTGATTTCTGCTATTGTCTATGAGTACTAACATTTCAAGAAGATCACAAATTACTCAGGATAATAAGAAGGCTCAAGACTGGGTAGAGTAGGAATTGGAGTCTATAACCCTATAATTTTTCTTTTCTCGAGTCTGGCCATAAATTATATGCAAAACTAAGCAACCATGCAAACACACATGGGAAGAGGTTTTTAAAAAAATGAAGGAAAAATTTTCTCTATTGATTATACTGTATGAGTTGAAATCATACTATATGATCCTCTCTAGCTTAATAGTTAATTGTAAACAAATTGTACTGTATAATATAAATCATACTATACGATGTGTTTCTAGTTAAAAACCCTAGCCACCAGATTAATTTATGTTCTTAATTCATAATTTTTTAACTGATTGTATAGTACAAGTTTTTGAATACTTACTTAAATTAATCCCATGATTAGTAAATCAAATCAAGGATTAATTACTGATTAGTAATCATATTATACAATATGGTCATATAGTATGAGGTACAGAGGCTATTTTTTATTGTCCCGAACATCGTATCGGTTGATCCATTAATTTTAGCATATCATATTGTATGAAGTCAATCATCTCAGATGATGTACATATATGAATTCTCATCATCCCAACATTCGTCCAGTATGAATAGAAGGAATTTGGCATATTGTACTGGATGATGTTATATTATTCTATACAAAATTGTTAAGGAAAAATTATCTATTCGTACTCCTTCATACTAGGACCAAGGATATTTTGAACTTTATTGTGGATCTATTTTCATGGATGATGATTTTGATGATAACAAACACTTTTATTTCTTTACGACTACCTTATCTTCTAACATTTCAGGTCCATACGATCAGACTGCAATTTGGAACCAGCTCAATATTGGGTAGACTAGGTCTAAGTCAGTTTATACATTTTTTCCTTTCTTGAGTCTATTGTATTTGGTGTGGGTCCTGATGCTTTGTAACTTGGAATATTTTTGACTATTTCATAGAGTTTACTATTTTTGGTAACATCGTCCGGGACGATTTTATATCGTCCTGGACGATCGGTTCAAAAGTAGAAACCCTAATTAGGGCATCATCATTAAACCAGCTGTCGTTATGCAAAAAACATCATCTTGGATGTTTTTGTATCGGGCAGGACGATAGGCTCAAAATAGAAAGATTCTGCCACCAAATCTATTTAGGAATTACTTATTTTTGGACATCATCCAGGGGATCATCCAGGACTATAAAATATCGTCCAGGATGATCCAGGAAATTTTTTTCCAAAATTAATCTGGCATTTAAGGAAAGTAATTGTGAATTGATTGAACGATCAAATCATCCTGGACGATCATAGGATCGTCCGGGATGATGCTCTGGATGATTGGACATCGTACAGCTCTTTTTCAGGGCAATGTTCACGATGATATTCCACAATATATATTGATCATCCAGGATGATATTATTATCCTGGACGATATGAACAAACTTCTTCTGATTATCTCAAATTGTCCCCCTTGATTGGGCTTATTTTACACCGATTGTATAGGATGATATTAGTATCGTCCTAAATGATAAAGTCGACAACTTTCATTAATGAGCTCATTTTGACATCTTCTATTTAAGCTATGACATGACACTTGGTAAGTGTCTTTGGCAGCCATTATAGCTTCGTTCTTTTGGGGAGACTTGAAGAGAGAGCTTAAAGGGAGTGAGGAATGGGTGAAGTCTGAGAGAGAGAGAAGATCTTATGAGGGGGGACTCAAGGGAGTGTGGAGGGGGATTCCACATGGTTGCTTTGGCAGGCTTGCACCTTAATACCGTTGGATTCAAGGCTCATCTTTAGGGAAGCTCACAGAAGAATAAGATCTCTTTGGTGTCAAAGGACCCGGCAACTCCGCCGCACCGGGGAAGGTGGAAGTTATTTTGTAAGGGCTTCTCCGCCTAACTGTGGGGGCTAAAGGAGAGACACTTAGTTTAGTACAATACTTGGAGGGTGCCTTCAAGGAGTGGATGTAGGTCAAGGTTTGACCGAACCACTATAAATCTGGTGTGTTCTTTCCTTTATTACTTCCGCATTTAATTTCCTCATTTGGTTTTCTTTGTGGTGATATTTGTTTTGATTTGGGTTTTTATTTAAAGATTCTTCTTTCCTAATTTATCTCTCTCTTTATTAGCGTTGGGCCAGTTCATAAGGGGCCTAACATCCCTAACAAACTTTCAAGTGGTATCAGAGCGATATTCATAAAATAAGTTTTTAAAAGCTTTTGAATTTTGATCCATGGATAATTTTTCAAATCAAAATATTGCAAAAGGTTATTTAATCACCAGACAACCTTTGTTTGAAAATATTACATTTGATTTTTGGAAAATTTGCATGTCTATTTTTTTGCAATCAATTGATTTTTGCATGTGGCATATGATTTTAACTGGTTATTCATTACCGTCATGTATTTTAGATGGAATTAAAACTGACATTCCTTTTAGTCAATGGAATAGAGATGAACGAATCGATGCTCAATTGAATTCAAAATCTTTAAATCGCTTTTTTTGTGCTTTAAATTTTGAAGATTTTATGTTAGTATCTGTTGACCTCATTTTTGTATGAGGTCACTAAGGCCCTTCCAAACTTCAAATTAATTCTACATCCTAGGATCCACTCTAGAACTTAGGATTCTTTCATAGAGCCAGACCTTAGGGCCTACTCTAGAGCCTAGGATTCCCTTAAATCCTAGATCTTAGAATTCTTCTAGATCTTAGGATCACTCCAACTTCAAATCAACCTCCACCCTTGATCAACCTCAATTTTAAATCAATTCTTATGTTTAATCCACTTCAATTTCAATTTGATTCCTACCTTTGATCAATTTAAATCTCAAACTTCATTCAACTCAAATTCAAATTAATTCAAGTTTCAAACATGTCCAAACTTTGATCCAATCAATTTGACAATCCAACTTTCAACTTAGACTTTGATCCAAATTTCAATCTAGCTTTGACCTCATCCATTCATTAACAATCATCACATGATTGTAAATGATTTGGATACTTCAATACTAATCATTCAAACTTAAAATCCATTCCAAATCCAGAAGTTTAAACTCAAATTCAAACCTTTAAGGCCCTGTCCTAAACACCCTTTTCAGAGATTTTTCAAACATTTCAAAACCCAGTCAAATGGCCTCTGATTCAGGGTCTATCACTTGCAAAGTGATAAGACATGTCTCTAGAGGTTACCCACCAACTTTGAGCTCATTCTGAGGTCTCTAACCCCAGAATTTGAATTAAAATCCAAAGGCTGTGAAACCTTCAAATATTTACAGCCTATGCCACTGAGCATAACCACTTTGAGATCTTGACCTTGGAACCCTTATCCAAGCCTCCAATCACTTCCAGACCTTTGATTTTAACCCATTGAACAGTAAACTGCATTTTTCAGACCCATTTTTGACCATAGTTGACCAATAGGTCAAAATTGACCAAAGTATCCCTATGGGGCTCAAATAGGGATTTCAAACCAAATGAGCTCCAAATGGGATGCAACCACCTCCAACAAATTTCAAATGTCATTTCAAATCTTTTGAACCTATTTCCAACCCTTGAGTCAACCTGGTTGACCAAGTCAACTGGTTTGACCCAAGAGGCCCTTTAAGGGTCCAAATAGGTGTTTTGACCCAAATGACCTCTTTAGGCCAACCAACCACCTCCATTGGTCTTAAAATATCATTTCAAACCTGTTGAGCCCAAACCAAGACCCTGGGTCAACCTGGTTGACCAAGTCAACCCAGGTTGACCAAACAGGTCCTTAGGGGCTCAAATAGGGATTTTGATCAAATTGACCTCCCCATACTTGGGTACCACCTCCAATGATTTTCAAATATCATTTCAAATTTATCCAGCCATGACTCACCCCTTTGGGTCAACCTGGTTGACCCAGTCAACATGGTTTGACCCAATGAACCCTTAAGGTTTCAAATGAACCATTCCAACCCGTTTAACCACATCAATATCTTCAAACTCTTAAAATCATTCTATTCAAAGCCTTGAACATTTCTAAACCTATTTTGAGCTCAACCCAACTTGGTTTGACTAAGTCAACCCTCAATCTTTGGTCAAAATTATGGTGGCATTTGTTCCCATCCTTTCTAGCCTTGACTTTGACCTTTGACCCTTGATTGAACCATTTCAAATATCCCTCTCCCTCCTTAAGTGCCACATCACTAACCTTGACCTAGTTGACTGGTCAAACCAAGTCAACAAAGCCCTAAATCCCTCCTTGAATTGGTCAAACCCTCTATTTAACTTCAAGGAGTGTGAGATTAGGCTTGGAAGCTCTCCCATTGGCTGCCCCTACTTCTCTTCATGCCACATCACCAGCCTTGACCTGTTGACTGGTCAACCTGGTCAAACTCAAGCCTAAACCCCTTCTAGAAGGCTTTATCACATGCTAAGCCCCTTTCCCTTGATTTAAGCTGCTTTAGGCCGACCTATTAGTGCCCTAAAGCTCCCTAATAGGCTCCCTAACCGAGCTCCACCCTTTGTTTAGCCATAAGTGGCAATGTCTCCTCCACTCATCCCAAGTCCACCCAATGGGAATGAGGCATGTCCAGCCCTTTCCGCAGCCTTCCAGCTTTCCCAGGGACACGTGGCACCATCTAGGGAGCCCCTGCATCAATCCTAGCCATCCAATCTAGCCCAGCTCGTTTGAATAGGGAGAAAGGTGTTTTTTGAGCCCATTGATCAAAACATCTTCTCTCACTAACCCTAGCCTCCCAGAGCGAGTTCTCAATTCGTTTTGGATCTCCAGAGCTTCCTCTACATCCCCACTACAAAATCCAAGTGGTTGCCCGTCACCGGCGGCGAGTTCTCCGGCGAGCCCACCACCTAGACCGTCCCAAGCCTATAGCAGTCGATCCAGACGTGTTCGAGCTCGGATTTCCGCTGGGGATCTTCACTTGGACAGTCTACAAGCTCATCCATCCAGAAATTTCGAAGATCTAACGGTATAACTCCCTAAAACCCTAGATCTAGTTCACAATAGTTAGATCTAAATAGCTTTATGCTTTTAGGGTTTTAGCTAAAACAAATTATTCCCCATTATTTCAGTTCATGCCTACCCTTTGTGTTTAAAATTTCAAGTGATTTGGTCCACCCGATCGGAAGAACGAACCAAAAAATGGATCCTAGGGCGTCATTCGCAGTTCGCTGCAGATGTACGTTTTCTAGACCGTTGATCACGCGATCAACGGCCTAGATCGCGCCGTTCCGCGATTTGGTTCGACCGTGTATTCGGTTTAGTGTTCGATCGATCGACCGGCGAGATCAGGGCCGTCCATTCGGAATAGCGGGATCAAATCTCCGCCGTTTGATCTTCTCCTGGCGAGATCAAACTGCGGGATCTGATCTCAGCCGTTAGATCGAACCCGCGGTTAATCCAACGGCTGTCAAGAGCCGCTGACGTGGTTAAGTGGAAACCGCGTGAAGCGGCCCGCGGCCGACGCGTGTCCCCGCCGTCACGCGGTTTCGATCCCGCCAATCCAAGCGTGCCGCGTGTCCGACCGCCGCCATTTAATTAAGAAAAATGTGTTTTAATTTGTTTTAATTACAGAAACTTTAAAAAATTATAGTAAATTAAATACACAACCAAAAAATGAGTATAATATATCATTTTCTTCAGTTTTTCATCTAGTTTATTTTAAAAATAAAATCAAACCCTTTTGGTTATTATTCTATTAGTAATTTAAGAAATACAGAAATATGTATTTTATTTTTAATTAATTATGTATAAATTATTTTTATCTGAAATTTGGCATGCATGTTGTTGAGTGCATGGCTGGTCTCCAGAAAAATTTTCAAGATTATTTGAGTAGATTTTGATGGTATTTAGAATTATTGGAGCATATTAACCCCTTTTTTTTATATTTAATTAAATATTAAGTATTTTGAAAAATACAAGGAAAATCTTTTATTATTTTCAAACTTCCCTAGAGATCAGTGGATCTTTCAACTCATCAACATGTATTTTAATAATATTTTTAATTATTTTATAATATATATTTATATATATATATATATCCATTTATATTTATATGTTTTAAAATATATTTTGAGACTATATATATGTAAATCTTTAAGTGTTTAAGAAGTTACTTGAGATCTTAAATGTTGATTGAGCATATTTGAATAGAAATAAAGGGGATGATTAGTGGATAATCATTCTTGATTATTCACTAATTTTGTCTTAATTATGTTAATTAGTTAATTGCATGCTTAAGGTGCACACACCACTTAGTCTAAGGCTCTCCTAGATTTAGGTATTGAATGTGTTTATGTGGTTCATGCATGCCTTGTGTATTGAGTATGAGGGTTAGTTCAAACATTGATTCAAGTCCATCAAGATTAGTGACATAATTAAGGACAATAATTAAGGACTCATGTATAGAAAACTTAGAAAAATTTCAATAATTAGGATTCACTTCCCCTTGAGTTGAAACTTTGAATATTTGAACTTAGTGACACCCTCAGCCCCTAGAGAAATTTTCACTGATTTTTGAGGTCATTAGGTCCCCTAATTAATTTTCTAAGTCTTAAACCCTTTATTAAGCCTTTAAAACTCCTAAAAATTGTAATAATTTCAATTTAAGTCCAATTATTACATATAAACCCTCAAACTGACCAGAATTCAGTCCTTAATCTATGATAATTAAAAGCCCCTTGATTTGATAGCAATTTAAACCCTAATTTAATTTTAAGTGAAAATCAATGTTTAATTAAGATAATCAATTAATAATAATTAAAAAATCCCAAAATTTCCCAAACACTTGGGGATCCCTCCTTAGGTCATTTATGACCTTTGGAGGTGTTTTCAAGAGATTGGGAACTTGTTTGAAGCAAAATCACAAAAGAGGCCTTCTAATTAAGAAATTCCTAAAATTCATTAAATTGCCCAAGCTTCGATAATCCATAACTAATTCTAAAAAAATCCAAATCACCCAAAATCACTTGCATTCAACTCATAGTGAGGTCTAATATTTATTAAAAATATTAAAATCCAGAAATTTGCAATATTTTAAAAAAGTCAACAAATCGGTCAACTTTAAGTCAAAACTAGTTCAAAACTTCAAACCTTTGTAATAAAATGTAGAAAAATCCGATTTCAACGTACTTACCTTCTAACTGATCGTAGTAAGGTCTAGTATTTTAATAAAATAAAAACATTCCAGAATTTGAACTTAATCAAAAAGTCAATTTTCAACCCCTTAATTAAGTGATTAAAATATTCAAAATTCGTAAAACTCAAAATTATTCTAAAATTCCAGAAAATGTTAACTTAATGTTTGAAGCATTCAACAAACCTTTTAAAACACAACAACCATCCTAAAGATGAAGTTTATTGGCTGGACTACTCCGGGCTGCGGGGCTAAGTGTCCTAAGGAGGCTGGTTCCTCGAGCCTGGTGGCACAACGCCACGAATGGATTCTAAGGGGTGTTAAACTTTAAAATAGATTAATCATTAATTATGTAACCTCTTAAAACCTCTAATTCAACTACATTAATTCGGTTTATCGGCTGGACTACTCCGGGCTGCGGGGCTAAGTGTCCTAAGGAGGCTGGTTCCTCGAGCCTGGTGGCACAACGCCACGGATCAATTAATGGAAAACTTAAATTAATCAACTTTAAGAATCAGCAACCAACTCCCTTTAATATTAATCCACTCTGTTAATTTTAACCAATTTAAATCAACTTAATCAACCCCGATTGCTACTGGGTAACCCAGGCCTACGAGGCTATTAGTTTAGCCCCAAGGAAGGTGAAATAAACTTCACGGCCTCGGAGTGAAACAAAGGTAGTAATCATTTAATTTTTAAAATATGTCTAATTAAAATTCTTAATTCATTAATATTTAAATTTTAATCTAAATCCCCTTTTAAGCCTTAACAAATCCAAACTTTTAGACAACTTTAACTAATCACCCATTTTAGGATCTATCCCAGCCACACGACCTTTCTCACACACTTTAGATGATGTGCTAGGACAACCAACTTTAGATCTAGGATAGGCCGGTGTTTACTTTACTGCTGTGTGCCAGATTTTTCGTAGTTTTTACTGCATGTTGTGGATTAAATTGCTTTGCTGTGTCTGCTTACTTTTTCTGTACTCTGTGGATGGATTGATGTGTTTGGCGACTAGATTACCTTAAGGTTAGGTACGATCTGGATGTTGACACAGTTTTCTGCAGGTGGCCACGTTCATGCAGGGCAATATAAAAAGGGGGCAAATCAAAAAATGCATAAATATTATAAACTCTTTGCACAGGTGCTTCAGCTGCTAAAGCCCCCAAATCATAAAAAGAGCGTGGCCAGTGTGTTTACTTTCTTTTCTGCTCATATACAACTTCTTGGGAATAACTGCTTTTTATATATTAATTGCTTAGGATAACCCTGCAGGCGAGTCTAGATTTCTATTTTGATATTAATGTAATTTGTATAATTGTTAAGTGTTGTGAAAGTTAAGTTTGAGTTGGGATACATAGATCCAAAGCTTGGATTCCAAAGAGAAAAGGATACCCCTTTAGGGAACATTCCTTTTCCATTTGGAAATCCAAATTTGGATCATACCTCTTCCTTACCCAAAGAGGAAAGAGTGGCCTTCCCCTTTAGAGGGAAGTGCCCTCTTATCCATTTGGGTAATCTGCTACGAAGATTCCAAGAAGATTGAAGAAAAGGAGTCCAAAGAAGAATGAAATTGAAGATTTGAAGATTTGAAGATTGAGAGTATCCCACTCAAAAGAACTTGCGTCATTACTAGGTTTAGAATCCGAGTTGTCGTCAGTGGTGCCCGGCCACTTTACTTTCTGTAATATTCTGGTTTGTAATAAGCAAGGCAACTTTGCCTATGGACATTTATTAATTAGTTAATATTTAATGTGATGAATTGATTGCCTTTAGGATTACTTGTTTTTACTAGTTTTTTGGAGATTGTATGCCGCTTTTTGTTTTCGCCTGGATACGTGAGACTCGTGAGGATGTGAAACTTTTCTACTCATAATTTTAAAAGTCTAAAATTTTAGTGAGTCTAAATAACATAGAAAGATAACGAATCTAGGAATTAGCCGGGGATCGACCCCGGGGTCGCATGCATATTTTTGCATTACTCTTCCCTTATTTTAGACCCTTCCCCGCCTGCGGGTAGAGTCCGGATAGTCTGACCTATGAGGACGAGGTGCCGGACCTGGGGAAGTCCAGTCTTCTAAAAAATTATTTTATAAGCCTATTTTTAAAAATTTCAAGCATATTTGATTTGAGGTTGTTAACCAGCACGCATTGCATTAGATACAAATTAAAGAGTCAAAATTTTAATTTCATAGTCCTTAGCATTTTAGCACCCAACATAAGTCAAAGGGGCCAATTAGGAAAATCTCTAGATGTCGGCCCCGCCTCCCCAAAACTTTAATTATAACGTCCCTACCACTCTTTCATAAAAGACCGGATTCATGTATTTTAAATCGATTAGGTGGTTAGCTGGCTCCCCAATCCAGGCCGGGGTAAGTCCAGATCTTGCACTGCATTAGTTAGGATCGGACGACTGTGGTCCAGTGTCCAAAATAGATTTAGGTTCCGGGGCAGATCTTTGATTATAAGACCCCAAACTTCGGGAATCTAATCCCAAATTTCTAATAAAATGCTCAACTCTAATTAAATATCATTTCAATCCAAAACATAAAGCCCAACACTTAGATTAAGTTGGGACACTTCCGGATGGTTCTGGAATCTCAAAGGTGTCCCCTACCTCTCCTCCTTTAACTCCGTTAATAACTGCTCAATTTTGATCCATTCCCTTTTGATTTTCCAATAATTCTATTCATACTTTGATATCACTCCTAGAAACTCTAAACAAAATTCTGCCATTATTTTAATCGAGAGTTTTCGTAGGAGATTTTATCTCCCTACGATGTAATTAACTACGAGGGCTTGCGCTCGTAGGAGATTTAGAACCACACACGCACCTGATTTTAAAAATTGATTTTTTTGGATTTCTTTGGGAAAACTTAAAATACTAGTGATTATTATTATCATATTCAAAGAATTATTACCGAATGATATTTTCTCCCTTCGGGGAGATACATCTTTCTTTGATAAGGCTTTGGATGTGAACCTAACGATCACACTTCTTGAATATTGTATTGGATATTCAGTTGAACCTCATTTTGACCCTTCGGGGTCATATGAATTTCTCTTTAGCATCCGCTCACAATATTCAAGATGGATTTCATAATTCTAAGTCTGAACACCGTTATGAAAGTTTATTTTCGTCCTCCAGGGTGATATACTCTTTCTAACGAGTTGATTCGACCTTAGAATTAGAACTCAACCTTAATCTTAAAATCCCCAAAGAAAACTAATATCTTTCAAAACCTGTTTTCCAAAATTCCACCAACAAAAGAATGGCACGCCCGGTGGGACAAATCTCTCTCTCCATCTTTAATAATGGCAAAATTTTGTTTCATCGGTAGTTTTAACTATCATTTCTTCCGTTGGTCCCTTTGCTCATTTCTTCCTTGGGTGAGTGTGGCCAACATCTAAAATAATAACAAAATGTTAAAAGAAAGGTTCCACCTCTAAATTTGGCTTTTAGTTCTGATTTTGACCTTCTGCCCCAGCACAGCCTGTGAGGCGACAGTGTCAAATCAGACCTCTGGATATCCTTTTTAATTTTATGGATTTATGGTCGATAAATTTCTCGTTCAACATATAAATCCTTAAAATTGAAAAGAACGCAAATTTTTGATTTCATCCCAAAACTTGTTAGTTTTAACACCCTCACCTCCCCTTTGACTTCTAAGGGTGGGGAGGGTTAAACTATTCCTTCTTACTTGGGCTTTCTCACAATTCGATAAGCCTTCGGGCAAAGGGAAACTCTGTCCGTTGTGTTTTGGAACCTGTAAGAAAACCCCTTTCAAATTCTCAAAATTTTCAAAAAAAATTATTATTATTTCTCAAACTCCAAGTTGTCATGTGTTACCCCATACGATTCTTTCGTGGGCCAACATATGTCATACTTTCAAAACAAATAACAATGAAATACTTTTCTACCATTCTTTTCAAAAAAATCTAATTTCAATCATTTTCTTTAACTTTCAGAAAATTTCAAATGGCTGGCCAACTGATTTTCTCTTTTGACCGAGAGTTGTCCTCAACTGTTAACGACCAAGGGAGCACTATCATTTTTGGAATGGGATTCAGTACTCTTGAGCTCTCCATGGATGGACATCAGATTGTTAGCCTGGATGCCAGTAAGGAAACTCCCCCAGTAGTTGAGTTAATTGTGGGATCTGCACCCACCTTGCCAGTAGTCAGTGATGATCAGGAACAGTCTGAACCGGTTGTTGAGCCTCCCACTGAAATTAAGTCTGTTTTTGAAGAAGGGTCTAGTTCTGGACTTAGATTCACCACTAAGAATCAAAAGAAGAACTATTTGAGAAGACTTAGAAAGAAAATCTCTAAGGCTAAGAGAGTTCTACCCTTTAAGACCTTGGCTCAAGTAGAACCTGAGGCTGTTGAGGAGCTACCTATTCCTGCTTCCTCTCCCCTCCTAAAGGGAAGTCGCTTTTACCCCCTGGCTTCAGCTCAAGGGGAGGAGAGGATAGCTAGGATAGCCCGTTCTCCACCATGCCCGGTCGACTACTCGACCAAGAAAACTCAGAAAGAAAAACATCTTCAAAAGACAAGGACTCTGAGAAATATAATTCATACCTGCGCTGCACAGACTGGGCAGACTAAAGAAGAATACGTGAAACAATTGAAGGGAGTGATCTCACATCGCTTCCAAAAAGAAGTGTTGAAGGAAGAAGTATATGAAGCAAAGAATTTAACCCCTCAATTCGTTAGAAAGAATAAGAAGTATGCTAGACAGCCCGCTACTTCAGTACTGGTTGATGGATATCACTGGGTGCCACGCCCTCTGTCCTCTCAAACAGAGGGTATTGTGTTGACTGGGTCCGAGAGAGGCCGCCACTCTACTGGTAGACCCCCGGTACCCCCACATAAACCTGTAAGATTGGCCTCTGTGATTGTCAAACCAAAGGGGGTTGAAGTTCAAAAGTCTGTGGACCTTAAAGGAAAAAGACCTAAATCTCCTGAAAGGAGATATGTGCCAAAGAGAACTAAGTTGGAGAGTCTGCCACCACCTCCTAGAACTTCTAAGTTCATTCTGCAGCTCCAACGAGTTTCAGCCAACCCTACTCCGAGTTCAGTTGAATTGATGGATGTTCAGGCTAGTACTCCAGTTGTTACAGTTGATAGTCCTGCCACAGCCAGTTTGACTCCGGATCCAATAGTCACCGTTCCTGCTACCCCAGTTGATGATCCCCAAAGTTCGAGTGTCATTCCTAGGCCCCTTAGTCAGGTGTCTGAGGACCTTACCTTACCAGATGTGGGAACTATCACCTTACAAGCTCCTACTTCTCCTGAGGAATATGTCCCTCTCCCTGTAGAGGATGCCACTCTTCTGACTACCAGCTCTGGGATAGTCGAAGAGGAGAGAATTGACCAGGATTTAGAAATGGAAGATGAACCGGATACAAAATCTCAACCAGATCCTAATCCAAAACTTACAGAAATCATCGCCCTTATGGATTCTGAAGAGTTGTTTGATATGGCTGAGTATAAAGGATACTTACCCCTTGACCCTAAATCAATTGGGGATAGACCGGTCGAGGAGGTAGTCCAGGAAATAAGAAACATCTTGTTGAATAGAGAAGGAACGGCTTCTTTTGACCCTGATATGGATGATCTCCTTGGAGATGAAGATGATTATGTTGGGGGCATTCATGTGGTTGAAACTAGAGGATCTAATAAAGAAGCTGAGCCCAGCAAGCGCCGATTTGTTAAGGATGATGATCTGCATGCTGTCGAGTCAGAGTCAGATGAGTCTGTGAAAGATAGAGATGAAGAACATATAAAAAACTTGGAGACTCAGCTTGCTAGCATGATGTCACAAGTTAGACAAATCACAGCAAGAGTCTTTTATGATCCACCAGTCAGCTAGAGAGCTCACAGAAAAGGCCAAAAGGGCAGAACTTAATTCCAGACCTCTCGAGTCACCACCTGTGACTCTCCCTTGTCTAGTAGAGACACCTCCAGTTCACCCTGCAGTTTCCACCATTCCTCCGATCCCACCTCAGAAGGATATCAAGCAGTTAATTGAGGACCAGGTAAGGGAGGCCTTAGCCCATGCTCAAGGAACTGTGTCTATTTCAAAGGGTAGACCCTACCCCGAGGAATATGACTTAGTTCCTTACCCAAAGGGCTTTGTGCCACCAACTTTTAAAGTTTTCACTGGAATTGAAAATCCGAGACAGCATCTAGCCCACTTCCGAGCAAGCTGTTGCAACGCAGGAGGGTCAGATGCTCTACTATTTTGCCAATTTGTAAGTAGTCTATCCGGTATTGCTTTTGAATGGTACGCCGATCTGCCCAACGGTTCAGTAAGAACCTTTAGCGACCTAGAAAACCTCTTTCTTAAGAGATTTTCTGGAGCGCAACAACGCACCACTGTGGGCGATCTCGTGGTTGAAAAGCAAAAGCCGGGAGAGTCTCTAGTTGAGTACATCTTGAGGTGGCGAAACCTCTCGATGCCCCAGTTGCAAGAACAACATGCTGTGGAGATTCTTTTGAAGAATATCCACGGTCCTGTTGCTTTTCTCCTGAAGGGTTTCACTATTAAAACTTTTGAGAAACTTCTTAATAAGGCTAGCAATTTGCAGGAAGAGGCTCCTAGGATGCCATTCTTACGAGAGCAGTCTGAAGAAAGGAAGGGTCCAAAACTGGTGAAGACATTTGAAAAGAAAGCTGTGGTCTCAGCAGTAGATAAAGGAAAGAGGCCAGTGATTAGTCAGCCTAGCACTCCACTTCCACCACAGCCGCCTCAGAAGCAGCCCTTTCAGATAGTTCCTCAACATACTAGAGATCCCTCTTTCATCCCTTTTAGAGAGAGATTGGCAAAGCCTTATCCATTTAAAAGGGAGTCAGTTAAGAAGATCTTCAGGAGTCTGTTAAAGAAACCAGATTTTCAGTTGCCAGAGGCTAGAAGGCCTGAGGATGAGAGCAAGAAAGATGATCCCAAGTATTGCCCGTACCACAGGATGCTTAGTCACCCTCTTGAGGACTGCGTTGTGTTCAAAGATTGGCTTGAGAGGAACTACACCCAAGGTAACATCATAATACCTAAGGAATACTTGGTCGATCCAGAAAAGGCTTCAATTAAGACCATTTCAGGTAATCCTCTTAACTCTTCTTGTTTTGTTGAAGATGGTTGGGACATTGCTTTGTCCCGGGCACTTAAAAAGTCGATTAACAAGTCTTTTCGTCTTTCTCAACAGCTGACTACGATAGCCCAGGCCCCGGTGTGGAAAGTTGACCTGGACGCTTCGCAGAAGGATGTTGAGCCACTTCCCTCTCCAGTAGTCTTAGGAACTACTGAGAAAAATGTGAAAGAAGAGAAATCTGATTTTGTAGAGAGGAAGTGTGTAGATGAGAGATGTATTAGAATGGCGGATGGTGGTGTTAAAACCCTTTCCCCTCTTTTGTTATCTGACTTTTACTTTGCCCCATCAAAGGCGAAGGGTCAAAAGATGAATAAAAAACATCCTTCTACTTCTGTCTTGATGATTAACCATGAATCTCAAATGCAAATTGATGACTCTCCTGTTTCAAATCAAACTCCTAATGAACCAAATATCGAGGTTAAGTCAAACCAACCTCACTGAATCGACTATTCAAGAAGAGGTCGAATGTGAAGCTTTATCAGAAAGTGATTTCCCTCAGATCAATTTCCAAGGAAATCCTATCTTGATAGAACTTTCAGATTCTGACTCGCTTTCAGAAAATGATGATCCAACACCTATGGTGTGTGTAGACACTGCCCTAGTTTGCCCGCCCGAAGACGTCGAGCAGGTGCAACTCCGTGGCGGTAAAGTCTTACCCCCTAGGTTGCCCCCTCAGGATAAAGGCAAGCAACCTTCATTCGAAAATCTAAGTCCGGATTCCCCTCAACAACCAGAATTCCCTTTAATTCCTCCGGGTTTCGAGTCTGTCGTTCCTAAGGTTGATTACAATGTTCTAGCCCACCTTAGGAAGTTGCCAGCAAAATTAAGTATTTATGACGCCCTCCTTCTTTCCAAAGAAATGAGGGAGTCTCTAATTAAAGCACTTCTCGATCCCGAGATTTGCTTAACACAGTTGGCTGCAACTTCAGAAGGTGAGGCTCTCTACTTCAAAGAGGTCCCTGGGGTTACCTTTTCAGACGAAGATTTACTCTTGAGAACTGCTGACCACAATCGTCCCCTCTACATTACTGTAGATGTGGGAAATTTCAAGTTATCAAGAGTCCTTGTTGATCCGGGTGCATCGGTCAACGTGATGAACATAAAGACCCTTGCTTATCTCAGAGTTGATACTAGCAAGCTTTCAACCGACAGGTTGGTGCTTCGTGGGTTCAACGAGAAGGGCGAGAGAGCTTTAGGTTCGATCACTCTACTCCTGGAAATAGGAGGTTTAAAAACTGAAGCTAAATTTCATATAATTGATTCAACTACGTCCTTTAACGCACTTCTAGGTAGACCTTGGATTCACGAATATAGAATGGTTCCATCTACCCTGCACCAATGCATTAAGTATCAACGAGACGGCATTGAACATGTGATTAAGGGTGATTTGCAACCATTCTCGATTCAAGAAATTGGGATCTACGAAGATGCTGCATATTTTGTACCAAAAGGGTCCTCGTCCCGTTCTAAATTAGAGATCAAATTTGAGGAGAAAATGGTTGGACAAAAATTCAACCAAAAGAAAGAAAAAGATAAGAATATCAATCAAGAAATGATTCAATCGAGTAGTGAAGACGACTCTGATATTGTTGTCCTTAGACCTCCAAGCACATTACCTCAAAGAGGTGGGAGGATGGCTTTAAGGGCACGAGGTCGAGGCCGTGCTTCATTAGACAGGAGAGCAGCACCTGTGTATATTGATTTGGAATCAGATTCCGATGTGAACTAGAAAGTCAAGGTGCTGCCCTCTCTCTCGATTATCAAAATATAAATACTCCTCCAAAATTTGATCTCACCTTAGACCAGGACAGTGACCCTGAGGTAGATATTTCAAAAGTTAAAAGTGACGAGCCTGAATTAACAATGTATGAAAAGCTCACTAGAAGGATTGAGGCCCTTTCTCTGACCCCACTGTCGGCAGGCAGGGTTGTAGGGTTGGAAGTCAAAGTGGCCCCCAACTTGGATGGTGAAGTTAAGAAAGTCCAGAAATTCTTTCCTGGCTCCTCCTCCGCAAGGGACGAAGGTGATGTAACCCTTGAGGAGGCAGATTTTAATGAATTAATGGAATTACCTTTCGGCTACTTCCCTGTTTGTGTAAAAAATACTTTTTCTAAAGGTTCTATACCATACCGATGGACTAAGGGTCAAGCTAGATACCACGAGAATATTTGGCGAACAAAAATAAATAAAAATCCAACAAGTGGTATTGGCTTTGGAACAGTTAGTTCATTCGATGATGATGAGTATTGCCTAATGATAACTTACCATCTCGATTCTCCAAATGTCCCTACAGATCCTCCTTGTCCTTTGGATGGACTCTGTTTGGAGACTTTAGACGATCCCGATGATCTTCAAGTTCGGGATGCACCCCCTGAATTTGAAGAGGAAATTAAGTCGACAGTCGATGAGTTAAGAGAAATTAACTTGGGAAACGATGATGACCCCCGTCCGATTTTCATAAGTACTTTGTTGAGCGAGGGTGAAACTCAAGACTTAATCCAGTTGTTATTCGAGTTTAGGGATTGCTTTGCCTGGACATATGACGAAATGCCAGGTTTGCCTGCTGAGGTAGCAGTTCACAAACTTGGAGTTCGGCATGATGCCATCCCTGTTAAACAAGCTCCTCGACGCATGCGCTTAGAGATTGAGCAACAAGTCGTTTCTGAAGTTAAGAAATTGGCAGAAGCCGGATTCATTCGAGAGGAACAATACCCCTCTTGGGTGGCCAGCGTCGTGCCAGTTCGAAAGAAAAATGGTCAGATTCGGATTTGTGTCGACTATAGGGATCTGAATAAGGCATGCCCTAAGGATGAGTTCCCCTACCAATACCAGAACTCATGGTGGACATTGCCTCCTCACATGCTATTTTCTCCTTCATGGATGGCTCGTCGGGTTATAACCAAATCAAGATGGCCCCTGAAGATGAGAGAAATACGGCGTTCAGAACCCCTATTGGAATCTTTTGTTATAAGGTAATGCCATTCGGCTTAAAGAATGCCGGAGCAACCTACCAACGGGCCATGACCCGTATCTTTGACGACTTAATTCATAATCAAGTTGAATGTTATATTGATGATTTAGTTGTCAAGAGCAAGGTTAAAGAGGCTCACCTGTATGACTTAAGAGTTGTTTTCGAACGGTTGCGCCGCTACGATTTGAAAATGAACCCCTTGAAGTGCGCCTTCGGCGTCGCTTCGGGAAAATTCTTAGGATTCGTAGTGAGGCACCGCGGAATCGAGATAGATCCTGCTAAAATTGAAGCCATCTTAGATATGCCATCCCCTAAGAGCCTTACTCAGTTAAGGTCTCTACAAGGTAGATTGGCATATATAAGGAGGTTTATTTCTAATCTTTCCGGGAGATGTCAACCCTTTTCTGTCCTTGCGAAAAAGGATACTAAATTCGTATGGGGCGAGAAGTGTCAAAATGCTTTTGACGATATCAAACAATACCTTTCTAACCCGCCAGTCTTGGCAGCTCCGATTCCGGGAAAGCCATTAATCCTCTACACCGCAGCTCTAGATGAGTCTTTAGGTGCTCTGTTAGCTCAAGTTAACGACGAAGGAAAAGAGAATGCTCTCTACTACCTTAGTCGAAGACTCCTTCCTACTGAAATTCGATACCCGTCAATTGAGAAGCATTGTCTTGCTTTAGTTTTTGCAGCTCAGAAACTGAGGCATTACATGCTCTCCCACTCAATCAGTCTGATTTCAAGAGTTAATCCTTTGCAATATCTTATGACCCGACCTACGTTGTCAGGACGTTTAGCTCGCTGGTCTATGATATTGTTGCAATTTGAGATTACTTTCACTCCTCTTCGTGCTGTGAAAGGACAGGCTGTTGCCGACTTTCTGGCAGCACACCCGCTGCCGGCAGATTCTCCTCTGAACGATGACTTACCCGACGAACAAATCATGAGTTTGGGGGAATCTGGCGAGGCCATCTGGGAATTATATTTTGATGGGGCAGCATCCTCTCGTAGGATTGCGACTCAACAATCTGTAATTCCTGGAAAGGCTGGAGTCGGTCTAATTTTTATTACACCAGAAAAAGGAATGATGCATTTTTCCTACCACTTATCGGAGCCTTGCACAAACAACGAAGCTGAATACGAAGCTCTGATAACTGGTTTGGAACTTGCAATTCTAATGGAGATTAAAGAGATTAAGATCTTTGGAGATTCCCAACTAGTTATTAACCAAGTCGCCGGAACTTATAAAGTCTTGAATCCGAATCTCCTAAAATATCACCAGTACACGCTTCACTTGTTGGAACAAATCCCCATTGCTACTTTGTATAGGGTTCCCCGTGGAAGCAATTCTGCGGTGGATGCCTTAGCAAAACTTGCAAAGGAATTTGCATGTCCTGAGGAGGATTCCATCCCTATAGAGATACAGGGTCGTAAGACCCTCTCCCTTATAGATTTGGAACACATTAGTAAGACTCCCCTTCAGATCCTTTCTGCCTCTTCGACAACTGACGAAGAAGGCGATTGGAGACGACCCTTAGTCGATTACCTTAAAGAAGGGAAGCTTCCCCAGGATAAATCACTCTCCAACCAGATTAAGAAACGTGCCCTATCATATGCACTAGTTAACGATCTGTTGTACCGTCGGTCTTTCGATCACATGTGGCTGCGCTGTTTGAACAAGCGAGAAGCCCAGAAAATTGTTAATGAAGTTCATTCAGGACTGTGCGGTGCTCATCAATCGGGTCCAAAAATGAAATTAAAGATTAAAAGACTTGGATACTACTGGCCTACAATGATTGACGATTGCATGAATACTGCAAAGCACTGTCATCAATGTCAGGTCCATGGTGTGGTTTTACATCAGCCGCCTAATGTGTTACACCCTACGATAGCCTCGTGGCCCTTCGAGAGTTGGGGCACGGATATCATTGGGCCGATTGACCCTCCCTCCGCGAGAGGTCATCGTTTCATATTAGCAGCGACTGATTACTTTTCAAAATGGGCGGAAGCAATTCCCCTACGAAACGTAACATCACACCATGTCTTAAAATTCTTTCGTGACCATATTGTATATCGATTCGGCGTACCCCGCAGAATCATATCCGATAATGGGTCCGCATTCAAGTCTACAAAAATCAATAGTTTTGTAAGGCGCCATAATATTGATTGGAGATATTCGACGATCTATTACCCTCGGGCGAATGGATTGGCCGAGGCCTTCAACAAAACCTTGGTGCAAATTGTCAAAAAGACCCTTGATGATAACAAACGGCAGTGGGATGAGCGGTTGGTGGAAGCTTTGTGGGCTTATCGTACCACTTATAGAACCCCGACCCAATCCACCCCGTTTGCACTAGTGTATGGATCTGAGGCTGTTCTACCCTTGGAAATACAAATCCCTTCGCTTAGAATTGCAGTTCAGAATCAAATTACCAATGAACAAAATGCAAAACTACGATTGGAAGAACTCGAAGGCCTTGAAGAGCGACGTCTCCAAGCTCAACAAAGTTTAGAGTTGTATAAATCCCGTATGGTTCAAGCCCATGACAAGTTAGTGCGACCTAGGACCTTCCAAGCGGGAGACTTGGTATTGGTCCTTCGGAGGCCTATCTTGGCCCATCGGAAGCTGGGAGGCAAATTTGAACCTACATGGGAAGGACCCTTCGTTATAGAGACTGTCTACGAAGGAGGCTCGTATCAGTTAGTAGATTGTAAAGGGAACCACCCAATGCTACCTGTTAATGGGCGTTTCCTTAAGAAATACTATGCTTGATGTAGCTCATTTTATCAATCAATAAAACTTCCTTTTCTTGATTTACAACTTGATTCTACCTTTTTTAAGTTTTTTTTTTAACGCTCTTCGCCTTTTCCTTAAGGTTAGGTCCTTCCTTCCCTTAGGATTAGACCCGCTAGTGGTGGAGTACGCCCTTCGTGGCACCACCCTAGCATTTGACCCGGGGATTAGTGGTGGAGTACGCCCTTCGTGGCACCATCCTGATTCCCATTCGCTAGTGATGGAGTACGCCCTTCGTGGCACCATCCTAGTTTGCCAGTTGAGGTCCTCTGTGTGGAGCAAGTTTCCTCCCCACATGACCATTCGCTAGTGGTGGAGTACGCCCTTCGTGGCACCATCCTAGTTTGCCAGTTAATCTGCCTACTAGGAGTAAGTCTTCTATCAGCATCCTATAGGCCTAAGGTTGGGTGATGCCCTTCCTTAGACCCAAGGCTAGGTATTCCCTACCTTGGTTTTTCCAGTTGATCCGTCTACTAGGAGTAAGTCTTCTATCAGCATCCTGTAGACCTAAGGTTGGGTGATGCCCTTCCTTAGACCCAAAGCTAGGTATTCCCTACTTTGGTTTCCAGTTAATCTGCCTATTAGGAGTAAGTCTTCTATCAGCATCCTATAGGCCTAAGGTTGGGTGATGCCCTTCCTTAGACCCAAGGCTAGGTATTCCCTACCTTGGTTTCCAGTTGATCCGTCTACTAGGAGTAAGTCTTCTATCAGCATCCTGTAGACCTAAGGTTGGGTGATGCCCTTCCTTAGACCCAAAGCTAGGTATTCCCTACTTTGGTTTCCAGTTAATCTGCCTATTAGGAGTAAGTCTTCTATCAGCATCCTATAGGCCTAAGGTTGGGTGATGCCCTTCCTTAGACCCAAGGCTAGGTATTCCCTACCTTGGTTTTCCAGTTGATCCGTCTACTAGGAGTAAGTCTTCTATCAGCATCCTGTAGACCTAAGGTTGGGTGATGCCCTTCCTTAGACCCAAAGCTAGGTATTCCCTACTTTGGTTTCCAGTTAATCTGCCTATTAGGAGTAAGTCTTCTATCAGCATCCTATAGGCCTAAGGTTGGGTGATGCCCTTCCTTAGACCCAAGGCTAGGTATTCCCTACCTTGGTTTCTCCAATTTCCTTGTCTACTAGGAGTAAGTCTTCTATCAGCATCCTGTAGACCTAAGGTTGGGTGATGCCCTTCCTTAGACCCAAGGTTAGGTATTCCCTACCTTGGTTTTACCAGTTTTCCTTATCCAATAGGTGTAAGCCTTCCATTAGCATCCTATAGGCTTGAGGTTGGGAGATGATCTCCCTTTCACTCTCAAAATCCTACTCCTATTCGGTCAACGCCAATGTGTGCAGCAGAAGTTCCTTCTACCACACACATTGGGGGTCCATTTGTTGACCTCATTTTTGTATGAGGTCACTAAGGCCCTTCCAAACTTCAAATTAATTCTAGATCCTAGGATCCACTCTAGAACTTAGGATTCTTTCATAGAGCCAGACCTTAGGGCCTACTCTAGAGCCTAGGATTCCCTTAAATCCTAGATCTTAGAATTCTTCTAGATCTTAGGATCACTCCAACTTCAAATCAACCTCCACCCTTGATCAACCTCAATTTTAAATCAATTCTTATGTTTAATCCACTTCAATTTCAATTTGATTCCTACCTTTGATCAATTTAAATTTCAAACTTCATTCAACTCAAATTCAAATTAATTCAAGTTTCAAACATGTCCAAACTTTGATCCAATCAATTTGACAATCCAACTTTCAACTTAGACTTTGATCCAAATTTCAATCTAGCTTTGACCTCATCCATTCATTAACAATCATCACATGATTGTAAATGATTTGGATACTTCAATACTAATCATTCAAACTTAAAATCCATTCCAAATCCAGAAGTTTAAACTCAAATTCAAACCTTTAAGGCCCTGTCCTAAACACCCTTTTCAGAGATTTTTCAAACATTTCAAAACCCAGTCAAATGGCCTCTGATTCAGGGTCTATCAATTGCAAAGTGATAAGACATGTCTCTAGAGGTTACCCACCAACTTTAAGCTCATTCTGAGGTCTCTAACCCCAGAATTTGAATTAAAATCCAAAGGCTGTGAAACCTTCAAATATTTACAGCCTATGCCACTGAGCATAACCACTTTGAGATCTTGACCTTGGAACCCTTATCCAAGCCTCCAATCACTTCCAGACCTTTGATTTTAACCCATTGAACAGTAAATTGCATTTTTCAGACCCATTTTTGACCATAGTTGACCAATAGGTCAAAATTGACCAAAGTATCCCTATGGGGCTCAAATAGG
Organism: Dendrobium huoshanense; assembly: GCA_016618105.1. Lineage (NCBI taxonomy): Eukaryota > Viridiplantae > Streptophyta > Magnoliopsida > Asparagales > Orchidaceae > Dendrobium > Dendrobium huoshanense. The sequence continues at coordinate 60,735,305 of CM028359.1, read as the reverse complement.
GATTTCAAACCAAATGAGCTCCAAATGGGATGCAACCACCTCCAACAAATTTCAAATGTCATTTCAAATCTTTTGAACCTATTTCCAACCCTTGAGTCAACCTGGTTGACCAAGTCAACTGGTTTGACCCAAGAGGCCCTTTAAGGGTCCAAATAGGTGTTTTGACCCAAATGACCTCTTTAGGCCAACCAACCACCTCCATTGGTCTTAAAATATCATTTCAAACCTGTTGAGCCCAAACCCAGACCCTGGGTCAACCTGGTTGACCAAGTCAACCCAGGTTGACCAAACAGGTCCTTAGGGGCTCAAATAGGGATTTTGATCAAATTGACCTCCCCATACTTGGGTACCACCTCCAATGATTTTCAAATATCATTTCAAATTTATCCAGCCATGACTCACCCCTTTGGGTCAACCTGGTTGACCCAATCAACATGGTTTGACGCAATGAACCCTTAAGGTTTCAAATGAACCATTCCAACCCGTTTAACCACATCAATATCTTCAAACTCTTAAAATCATTCTATTCAAAGCCTTGAACATTTCTAAACCTATTTTGAGCTCAACCCAACTTTGTTTGACTAAGTCAACCCTCAATCTTTGGTCAAAATTGTGGTGGCATTTGTTCCCATCCTTTCTAGCCTTGACTTTGACCTTTGACCCTTGATTGAACCATTTCAAATATCCCTCTCCCTCCTTAAGTGCCACATCACTAACCTTGACCTGGTTGACTGGTCAAACCAAGTCAACAAAGCCCTAAATCCCTCCTTGAATTGGTCAAACCCTCTATTTAACTTCAAGGAGTGTGAGATTAGGCTTGGAAGCTCTCCCATTGGCTGCCCTACTTCTCTTCATGCCACATCACCAGCCTTGACCTGTTGACTGGTCAACCTGGTCAAACTCAAGCCTAAACCCCTTCTAGAAGGCTTTATCACATGCTAAGCCCCTTTCCCTTGATTTAAGCTGCTTTAGGCCGACCTATTAGTGCCCTAAAGCTCCCTAATAGGCTCCCTAACCGAGCTCCACCCTTTGTTTAGCCATAAGTGGCAATGTCTCCTCCACTCATCCCAAGTCCACCCAATGGGAATGAGGCATGTCCAGCCCTTTCCGCAGCCTTCCAGCTTTCCCAGGGACACGTGGCACCATCTAGGGAGCCCCTGCATCAATCCTAGCCATCCAATCTAGCCCAGCTCGTTTGAATAGGGAGAAAGGTGTTTTTTGAGCCCATTGATCAAAACATCTTCTCTCACTAACCCTAGCCTCCCAGAGCGAGTTCTCAATTTGTTTTGGATCTCCAGAGCTTCCTCTACATCCCCACTACAAAATCCAAGTGGTTGCCCATCACCGGCGGCGAGTTCTCCGGCGAGCCCACCACCTAGACCGTCCCAAGCCTATAGCAGTCGATCCAGACGTGTTCGAGCTCGGATTTCCGTTGGGGATCTTCACTTGGACAATCTACAAGCTCATCCATCCAGAAATTTTGAAGATCTAACGGTATAACTCCCTAAAACCCTAGATCTAGTTCACAATAGTTAGATCTAAATAGCTTTATGCTTTTAGGGTTTTAGCTAAAACAAATTATTCCCCATTATTTCTGTTCATGCCTACCCTTTGTGTTTAAAATTTCAAGTGATTTGGTCCACCCGATCGGAAGAACGAACCAAAAAACGGATCCTAGGGCGTCATTCGCAGTTCGCTGCAGATGTACGTTTTCTAGACCGTTGATCACGCGATCAACGGCCTAGATCGCGCCGTTCCGCGCTTTGGTTCGACCGTGTATTCGGTTTAGTGTTCGATCGATCGACCGGCGAGATCAGGGCCGTCCATTCGGAACAGCGGGATCAAATCTCCGCCGTTTGATCTTCTCCTGGCGAGATCAAACCGCGGGATCTGATCTTAGCCGTTAGATCGAACCCGCGGTTAATCCAACGGCTGTCAAGAGCCGCTGACGTGGTTAAGTGGAAACCGCGTGAAGCGGCCCGCGGCCGACGCGTGTCCCCGCCGTCACGCGGTTTCGATCCCGCCAATCCGAGCGTGCCGCGTGTCCGACCGCCGCCATTTAATTAAGAAAAATGTGTTTTAATTTGTTTTAATTACAGAAACTTTAAAAAATTATAGTAAATTAAATACACAACCAAAAAATGAGTATAATATATCATTTTCTTCAATTTTTCATCTAGTTTATTTTAAAAATAAAATCAAACCCTTTTGGTTATTATTCTATTAGTAATTTAAGAAATACAGAAATATGTATTTTATTTTTAATTAATTATGTATAAATTATTTTTATCTGAAATTTGGCATGCATGTTGTTAAGTGCATGGCTGGTCTCCAGAAAAATTTTCAAGATTATTTGAGTAGATTTTGATGGTATTTAGAATTATTGGAGCATATTAACCCCCTTTTTTTTATATTTAATTAAATATTAAGTATTTTGAAAAATACAAGGAAAATCTTTTATTATTTTCAAACTTCCCTAGAGATCAGTGGATCTTTCAACTCATCAACATGTATTTTAATAATATTTTTAATTATTTTATAATATATATTTATATATATATATATATATCCATTTATATTTATATGTTTTAAAATATATTTTGAGACTATATATATGTAAATCTTTAAGTGTTTAAGAAGTTACTTGAGATCTTAAATGTTGATTGAGCATATTTGAAAAGAAATAAAGGGGATGATTAGTGGATAATCATTCCTTGATTATTCACTAATTTTGTCTTAATTATGTTAATTAGTTAATTGCATGCTTAAGGTGCACACACCACTTAGTCTAAGGCTCTCCTAGATTTAGGTATTGAATGTGTTTATGTGGTTCATGCATGCCTTGTGTATTGAGTATGAGGGTTAGTTCAAACATTGATTCAAGTCCATCAAGATTAGTGACATAATTAAGGACAATAATTAAGGACTCATGTATAGAAAACTTAGAAAAATTTCAATAATTAGGATTCACTTCCCCTTGAGTTGAAACTTTGAATATTTGAACTTAGTGACACCCTCAGCCCCTAGAGAAATTTTCACTGATTTTTGAGGTCATTAGGTCCCCTAATTAATTTTTTAAGTCTTAAACCCTTTATTAAGCCTTTAAAACTCCTAAAAATTGTAATAAATTCAATTTAAGTCCAAAAATTACATATAAACCCTCAAACTGACCAGAATTCAGTCCTTAATCTATGATAATTAAAATCCCCTTGATTTGACAGCAATTTAAACCCTAATTTAATTTTAAGTGAAAATTAATGTTTAATTAAGATAATCAATTAATAATAATTAAAAAATCCCAAAATTTCCCAAACACTTGGGGATCCTTCCTTAGGTCATTTCTGACCTTTGGAGGTGTTTTCAAGAGATTGGGAACTTGTTTGAAGCAAAATCACAAAAGAGGCCTTCTAATTAAGAAATTCCTAAAATTCATTAAATTGCCCAAGCTTCGATAATCCATAACTAATTCTAAAAAAATCCAAATCACCCAAACTCACTTGCATTCAACTCATAGTGAGGTCTAATATTTATTAAAAATATTAAAATCCAGAAATTTGCATTATTTTAAAAAAGTCAACAAATCGGTCAACTTTAAGTCAAAACTAGTTCAAAACTTCAAACCTTTGTAATAAAATGTAGAAAAATCCGATTTCAACGTACTTACCTTCTAACTGATCGTAGTAAGGTCTAGTATTTTAATAAAATACAAACATTCCAGAATTTGAACTTAATCAAAAAGTCAATTTTCAACCCCTTAATTAAGTGATTAAAATATTCAAAATTCGTAAAACTCAAAATTATTCTAAAATTCTAGAAAATGTTAACTTAATGTTTAAAGCATTCAACAAACCTTTTAAAACACAACAACCATCCTAAAGATGAAGTTTATTGGCTGGACTACTCCGGGCTGCGGGGCTAAGTGTCCTAAGGAGGCTGGTTCCTCGAGCCTGGTGGCACAACGCCACGAATGGATTCTAAGGGGTGTTAAACTTTAAAATAGATTAATCATTAATTATGTAACCTCTTAAAACCTCTAATTCAACTACATTAATTCGGTTTATCGGCTGGACTACTCCGGGCTGCGGGGCTAAGTGTCCTAAGGAGGCTGGTTCCTCGAGCCTGGTGGCACAACGCCACGGATCAATTAATGGCAAACTTAAATTAATCAACTTTAAGAATCAGCAACCAACTCCCTTTAATATTAATCCACTCTATTAATTTTAACCAATTTAAATCAACTTAATCAACCCCGATTGCTACTGGGTAACCCAGGCCTACGAGGCTATTAGTTTAGCCCCAAGGAAGGTGAAATAAACTTCACGGCCTCGGTGTGAAACAAAGGTAGTAATCATTTAATTTTTAAAATATGTCTAATTAAAATTCTTAATTCATTAATATTTAAATTTTAATCTAAATCCCCTTTTAGGCCTTAACAAATCCAAACTTTTAGACAACTTTAACTAATCACCCATTTTAGGATCTATCCCAGCCACACGACCTTTCTCACACACTTTAGATGATGTGCTAGGACAACCAACTTTAGATCTAGGATAGGCCGGTGTTTACTTTACTGCTGTGTGCCGGATTTTTCGTAGTTTTTACTGCATGTTGTGGATGAAATTGCTTTGCTGTGCCTGCTTACTTTTTCTGTACTCTGTGGATGGATTGATGTGTTTGGCGACTAGATTACCCTTAGGTTAGGTACGATCTGGATGTTGACACAGTTTTCTGCAGGTGGCCACGTTCATGCAGGGCAATATAAAAAGGGGGCAAATCAAAAAATGCATAAATATTATAAACTCTTTGCACAGGTGCTTCAGCTGCTAAAGCCCCCAAATCATAAAAAGAGCATGGCCAGTGTGTTTACTTTCTTTTCTGCTCATATACAACTGCTTGGGAATAACTGCTTTTTATATATTAATTGCTTAGGATAACCCTGCAGGCGAGTCTAGATTTCTATTTTGATATTAATGTAATTTGTATAATTGTTAAGTGTTGTGAAAGTTAAGTTTGAGTTGGGATACATAGATCCAAAGCTTGGATTCCAAAGAGGAAAGGATACCCCTTTAGGGAACATTCCTTTTCCATTTGGAAATCCAAATTTGGATCATACCTCTTCCTTACCCAAAGAGGAAAGAGTGGCCTTCCCCTTTAGAGGGAAGTGCCCTCTTATCCATTTGGGTAATCTGCTACGAAGATTCCAAGAAGATTGAAGAAAAGGAGTCCAAAGAAGAATGAAATTGAAGATTTGAAGATTTGAAGATTGAGAGTATCCCACTCAAAAGAACTTGCGTCATTACTAGGTTTAGAATCCGAGTTGTCGTCAGTGGTGCCCGGCCACTTTACTTTCTGTAATATTCTGGTTTGTAATAAGCAAGGCAACTTTGCCTATGGACATTTATTAATTAGTTAATATTTAATGTGATGAATTGATTGCCTTTAGGATTACTTGTTTTTACTAGTTTTTTGGCGATTGTATGCCGCTTTTTGTTTTCGCCTGGATACGTGAGACTCGTGAGGATGTGAAACTTTTCTACTCATAATTTTAAAAGTCTAAAATTTTAGTGAGTCTAAATAACATAGAAAGATAACGGATTTAGGAAATTAGCCGGGGATCGACCCCGGGGTCGCATGCATATTTTTGCATTACTCTTCCCTTATTTTAGACCCTTCCCCGCCTGCGGGTAGAGTCCGGATAGTCTGACCTATGAGGATGAGGTGCCGGACCTGGGGAAGTCCAGTCTTCTAAAAAATTATTTTATAAGCCTGTTTTTAAAAATTTCAAGCATATTTGATTTGAGGTTGTTAACCAGCACGCATTGCATTAGATACAAATTAAAGAGTCAAAATTTTAATTTCATAGTCCTTAGCATTTTAGCACCCAACATAAGTCAAGGGGCCAATTAGGAAAATCTCTAGATGTCGGCCCCGCCTCCCCAAAACTTTAATTATAACGTCCCTACCACTCTTTCATAAAAGACCGGATTCATGTATTTTAAATCGATTAGGTGGTTAGCTGGCTCCCCAATCCAGGCCGGGGTAAGTCCAGATCTTGCACTGCATTAGTTAGGATCGGACGACTGTGGTCCAGTGTCCAAAATAGATTTAGGTTCCGGGGCAGATCTTTGATTATAAGACCCCAAACTTCGGGAATCTAATCCCAAGTTTCTAATAAAATGCTCAACTCTAATTAAATATCATTTCAATCCAAAAAATAAAGCCCAACACTTAGATTAAGTTGGGACACTTCCGGATGGTTCTGGAATCTTAAGGTGTCCCCTACCTCTCCTCCTTTAACTCCGTTAATAACTGCTCAATTTTGATCCATTCCCTTTTGATTTTCCAATAATTCTATTCATACTTTGATATCACTCCTAGAAACTCTAAACAAAATTCTGCCATTATTTTAATCGAGAGTTTTCGTAGGAGATTTTATCTCCCTACGATGTAATTAACTACGAGGGCTTGCGCTCGTAGGAGATTTAGAACCACATACGCACCTGATTTTAAAAATTGATTTTTTTGGATTTCTTTGGGAAAACTTAAAATACTAGTGATTATTATTATCATATTCAAAGAATTATTATCGAATGATATTTTCTCCCTTCGGGGAGATACATCTTTCTTTGATAAGGCTTTGGATGTGAACCTAACGATCACACTTCTTGAATATTGTGTTGGATATTCAGTTGAACCTCATTTTGACCCTTCGGGGTCATATGAATTTCTCTTTAGCATCCGCTCACAATATTCAAGATGGATTTCATAATTCTAAGTCTGAACACCGTTATGAAAGTTTATTTTCGTCCTCCGGGGTGATATACTCTTTCTAACGAGTTGATTCGACCTTAGAATTAGAACTCAACCTTAATCTTAAAATCCCCAAAGAAAACTAATATCTTTCAAAACCTGTTTTCCAAAATTCCACCAACAGTATCCACGTGCACTACTGGTAGGAAAATTTGGGATAATGTACGCGCCATATACGATGGCTCTAGTGAAATCAAGCAATCCAAGTTGAATGTGTTAATGCATGATTATGAAATGTTTTCCATGAAACCTTATAAAATGATCTTCGACATGTATACTAGGTTTATTCAAATTGTGACATCATTGCATGCTTTAGGTAAAGAATTTTCAAATTTTGAAAAAGTTAATAAAATTATTCGTTATCTATTAGATAAATTTGATGCTAAAGTTGTTACTATTTGTGAATCAAAAAATTTGAATGAATATTCTATTGATATTTTGATTGGCTCACTCATTGCCTACGAGTAAAGTTTGGGTCAAAGACTTTTGGATGCAGGTAAAACGTTAGTGCTAAAAGCTGAAGATACGGAAAGAGGTAGTTCAGTTGGCGACGAAAGCAATAACTTGTCAAGCAAATTAAAAAGCTCACCAAAGCATAAGCATCAACAAAAGTGGAGTAAAGGTAAAAATGATAAAAATGTCAATATTTCTTCTGATGTTGTTTGCTTTGGATGTAGGAAGCCTGGACGTATGAGAAATCAGTGCCCTAATTTGAGAACTCTTCCTACAAAAGAAAAAGCTAAACCAAACAAATTATAAACTGGTCAAATAATGAAAAGCAATAAATTTCTTGGGCAAACCTGGTCTCTGAAACATCGGACAAGGAGAAAGATGGTGCTTAAACCTTTATTTGTATTTTTTTTATTTGCATGTTTTGTTTGATCTTTTGTTTTGTGATTTTCTTTTTTCATCTTTTTATTTCTTTTTTTTCATTAATTTTTTTTTAGGTTTCTCTCTGATCAACACACACGATCACTTTTCTAAAAAATGAAAAATTTAGCTCCTGTATTTTTCTTGAAAGTTGTGGTTGATTTCTCTAAAAATAGTCAAAGGAAGGGAACTCATGATTTTGTTTATCTTTCTCTCTTCTTAAAGAGGTTATTTTACTTTTGATTCAAAATCTTCGTCATATTTTAAATTGGATTTTAAAACTTATTTTTTTAATCTCCCTGTATTTTTCTATAGCATAGGAATATTTTGCAAGATTGTTGAATTCACCTTAAAATTTTTTTAATCAAGTTGTTCGTGCTATCAATAATTTGGATTTACTTTAGTTTTGAAAATATAAGAAAGAAAGCATATTTTTTTAAAATAAAAAAAAAGTGGCCAATGATGCCAAACCAAAAGATACGCAATGATGTCAAATTGAAAAAAAAATACACAAAATTTTTTAAAAATCAAAAGTTGCTCTAAGAGCCATTCAAGTGAAAAAGGGCATAAAATGAGCCCATAAAAAATATGCTTTTTTTTTCTTATACTTCTAAAAGCCTAAGAAAATCCTTGATATGTTTGAAACTTGTTCTTGAAAATCTTGGTTCCTAATTCAGTAATTCATGCAATGATCTTATATTATATATTTTTTATGAAAGGTGTTCTGAAAAATTATTGTTTCTTTTCCCATTTATTCCTTGATTTGGATATTTAATTAAAAAGTTTTTTGAGCCTTTAAAAGAACTTGAGCTTGGATTAACAATTTATGAATTTCTTACCTTTTTTGGATTATGCGTTGTCAATCCATTCCTCACCAAGTTTTTGAATAAAATCAAGAGGCAACTTTCTCAATTTAAGAATATTTGTTCTGTTCATATATTAGAGATTGTTTTATCTTTGAATCATTTTGTTTGTGCCCCTTCTCTTTTTGATAATGTCAAAGTGGGAGAACGTATTGTTGAATTTATGTCCTTTTTCCTATTTTTTTTTTCAAAAGAAAAAAAAAAACAACAACAAATTTTTTTTTCTCCCCTATTTTTAAAGTTTTATTCTAGTAAGGGGGAGATTAGGAAAAAATGTTTTCATCTTTGCAAATTCAAATCATAATATTTGCCATCATAAAAAAGGGGGAGATTATTGTGGATCTATTTTCATGGATGATTATTTTGATGATAACAAACACTTTTATTTCTCTACGAATGCCTTATCTTCTGACATTTCAGGTCCACACGATCAGACTGCAATTTGGAACCAGCTCAAGATTGGGTAGACTAGGTTTGAGCAGTTTATACATTTTTTCCTTTCTTGAGTCTATTGTATTTGGTGTGGCTCCTGATGCTTTGTAACTTGGAAGATTTTTGAGTGTTTCCTAGAGTTTGTTGTTTTTGGTAACATCATCTGGGATGATTTTATATCATCCTAGATGATCGGTTCAAAAGCAGAAACCCTAATTAGGGCATTCTCATTAAAGCAGCCGTCATTATACAAAAATATTATCCTTGATGATTTTGTATCGGCAAGGATGATAGGCTCAAAATAGAAAGAATCTGCCGCCATATCTATTTAGGAAATACTTATTTTTGGACATCGTCCAGGGGATCATCCAGGACTATAAAATATCATCAAGGATGATCCAGGACATTTTTTTCCAAAATTAACCTAGCATTTAAGGAAAGCAATTAGGACTTGATTGGATGATCAAATCATCTTGGACGATCGCAGGATCGTCCGGGATGATACGCTGGACAATTGGACATCGTACAACTCTTTTTCAGGGTGATGTTCAAGATGATATTCCACCATTTATACTAATCATCCAGGATGATATATTATTATTCTGGACGATATGAACAAACTTCTTCTGATCCTCTCAAATCGTCCCGGCTGATTGGGATTATTTTGCAATGATCGTACAGGACGATATTAGTATCATCTTGGACGATAAAGTCAGCAACTTGCATTAATGAGCTCATTTTGAGATCTTCAATTTAAGCTATGACATGACACTTGGTAAGTGTCTTTGGCTGCCATTGTAGCTTTGCTCTTTTGGGGAGACTTGATGAGAGAGCTTGAAAGTGAGTGAGGAATGGGTGAAGTCGGAGAGAGGGAGAAGATCCAGAGAGGGATGACTGAAGGGAGTGTGGAGGGGGATTCCACACAGTTGCTCCGGCAGGCTTGCACCTTAATACCGTCATATTCAAGGCTCGTCTTGAGGGAAATTCATAGAAGAAGAAGATCTCTTTGGTGTCAAGGACCCGACGACTCCGCCGCACCGAGGAAGGTGGAAGTGATTTTGTAAGGGCTTCTCTGCCTAGCTGTGTGGGCTAAAGGAGAGACACTTAGTTTAGTGCAATACTTGGAGGGTGCCTCCAAAGAGTGGATGTAGGTCAAGGTTTGACCAAACCTCTTTAAATCTGGTGTGTTATTTCCTTTATTACTTCCGTATTTAATTTCCACATTTGGTTTTCTTTGTGGTGATATTGGTTTTGATTTGTGTTTTGATTTAAAGATTCTTCTTTTGCAATTCATCTCTCTCTTTATTAGCCTTGGGTCAGTTCATAAGGGGCCTAACATCCCTAACGAACTTTCAAACTTATCGTATTATAAGATATTGGGTCATAATATGTGAATAGAAATGGCTATATTGAAAATTAGGGTTTCTTGGAGACTGATTTAAATATCTAAACTACTATTTTTAAAAAATAATAAGTGAGAGAGGAACATGATTAGAGGGAGATTCCTTGAGAGAGATCTCTTAAGAAGACTTTAGGGTTTGTGAGAGGTAGGAGGTGGGCTTGGTGAGGGAGAAGGAGTGTGAGGGAGATCACATGGTTGCTCCTACTTTGTTGCACAATTCTCCTCCTGTGGCCTAAGAAGATCTTATGGGAGGTTCTCAAAGGGGGAGATTCTTAAAGGTCCATTTCCTCTAAGGTACTATGCTTTATCCAAGAGGGAGAAAAATGAGAAGGTTCACTGTCATCACCAGGAGGGTGTCATAGAGCTTGGTACTCCGCCACGCCGGGTTGGTGAAAGTGAGGTTTGTAAAGGCTTCTCCACCTTGCTGTGGGGGAAAAAGGAGAATTACTATTTAGTAGTAAAATTTTGGGAATGGAGGACTCCGCGGAGTGGACATAGGTTGAGTGATCGAACCACTATAAATTTTATTGTGCGATTTTTTCCATACTGCACTTTATTTATATTTTGCATTTTACTTTCATTAATATTCTTGGTGAAAATCATAGTGGAATTCTTTGCTGAGTTAAGTTAAAATCTCAACTCTTAATATTGCAATTGGGTTTTAAGCATTTTCTTCCATGTCTATTTAATATTACTGCTTAAAAATAAAAATAAAATTAGAACTCATATTTAGGTTTGTCGTTTTGTTACAACAAATTTCCAATTCACCCCCCTCTTGGCGCATCTTATATTTTCAATTGGTATCAATGCGGGATTTCAAAAATAGTGTTTTAGAAAACCTTAAAGAATCAATCATGTCTCATTTTGGTAATTGTAATACTACGAAGGGTTATTCTATAACCCGTCCACCTCTATTTGATAATATTTCATTTGATTTCTAGAAAATTAGAATGTCTAGTTTTTTATAGTCTATAGACTATTGTATGTGTATGTTGATTCGAATAGGTTACATTGCACCATTTAAACTTGTGAATGGCATGAAAACTCAAGTACCTTTTAGAGAATAGAGCAATGAGGATAGGGATTTGGCGCAATTAAATGAGAAGTGCTTAAACTATTTCTTTTTTGCATTAAAATATGAGGACTACATGAGAGTATCTATATGTGCTACTAGTAAGGAGATTTGGGATAGACTGTGCAACACGTATGAAGGAAATAGTGAGGTTAAATAGTCTAGACTTAACATTCTATTGCATGATTATAAACTTGTCTGTATGAAACCTAGCGAAACCATATCTGATGTGTACACTAGGTTCACCCAAATTGTGACATCCTTGCATGCATTAGGTAGTGAAATTTCTAATTCTGAAAATGTTAATAAGATTCTTAGATGCTTATCGAGTTCATATGATGTTAAAATTATTGCAATTACTAAATTCAAAGATTTAAACCTTTTTTCTAGTGGAAATTAGCTTTGGTCACTCAATGCGTACGAGTAAGGAGTGAGTCAAAGGAAAAATGATGTAGAAGAAAAGAAGAAGGAGCGAACGGGGGCATTAAAAGCAAAAAAATCAGAAAGTGAAAGTTTTGGAGTAGAGGAAGAAGATGACATAGACTTGATTACTCGATAGTTCAAGAACTATCTGAAAAGAAATAAAAGGCTTCATCAGAACAACTAGAACAAAGGTAAAAGCTCAAGAACTACTAAAGTTTTATCTAACATAATTTATTTTGAGTGCAGGAAACCAGGTCACCTCCAAGCTAATTGCCCAAACATAAAGAGTCAACCAACTAAGGAAAAAGGCAAGCAGAAAGCGAATTATAAGAAAGGAAAGATGAAGACATAAAAGGCATTTTGTACCGACTCTGCCACATAATAATTAGAATAAGAAGTAGAGGAGGAGGTAATGAATTTGTGTCTAATGGCTAATGATAATCTTGATCAATCAAATCAAGATGAGGCATGTCAACTTTCATATGAAGATTTATTGGTTATTTTTTAGAAAATCCATGACTCGTATAGAAAGTTAAAGAAAATGCATGTAAGTCTTAATATTGATTTTAGTACTTTACAAACTGAGCATGCTAACCTACTTAAAGAAAATTCTAATTTAGATAGAAAGCACATGTCGCTTTTTAATGAGTTTGAAGCATTAAATAAGAAGCTTGTTGAATTAACTGATGCATATGAATCCTTGAAAATAATGCATATTGAATTAAAAAAGGAGTTTGACAAACTAGATAAACTTGCATTAGAGTTAGATCAAAATGAACATCTTTTTAAAATGGGAAGTTATAGGATTGGAATATTAAAATAACACATTTAAAAAAAAAATCATAGAACTTGAAAAAGATAATACATCACCCTCATTATCCCAACAAAACAAACCCCCAGCATTGCATGTATCACACAACTTTAGGAATATGAATCATCACCCACATATGTTAGTGAACCCATTTCCTGGTGTTAGGTGCTTTTCTTGTGGTATGCTATGTCACATAGCCCGAACTTGCACGATTCACCATAGGACACACCTAGTGTAGAGACCTAAACTACATTCATCATAGTATAGCATGCATACATCTCATTCATGTAAGCATAAGGAGGAACCCAAACTCACTTGAGTTCCCAAATCTAACCCTTGAATGACTTTTGTAGGGGTGCTCTCTCAAAAACCTAATAAGAGCATGTGGTACATGGTTAGTGGCTGCTCGTGACATATGACTAGAGACATAAAGAAGTTCATTATATTGGAGACCAGTACCAGAGGAAAAGTAACGTTGGGAGACAACACCACCAGGAAAATGGTATGCTCGGATATTGTTGGAAATGCTAAGAATTTTTTAATTGAGAATGTCTTATTAGTTGATGGTTTAAAGAAAAATTTGTTCGGCATTAGTCAAATATATGACAAAGGTTTAGACATAAAATTTCTTTCTGAGAATATCCTGATTACTTTAAATGAAAAACTTATTTTAGAAGAAAAATGAATGAATAATGTTTACATGTTAGATCTTGATTGCATTAAAAATTCAAATTCAATTTATTTAAAAATAATAATAGATGACTCGTGGCTTTGACATAGGAGTCTATGCCATGCTAGTATGAAAACACTTAGAAATATGACCCAGAAAAACCTAGTTAGAGGCGTACCTAAGTTAGACTTTACTGAGGATCATCTATATGATTCCTACGAACTAAAAAAATAAATAAAATCTTCATTTCATTCAATCAACAATGTGAATACATCTAGGCCACTAGAAATCCTTCACATGGACCTATTTGGACCCGTTAGCACAACTAGCCTAGTTGGGAAGAATTATGGATTTGTAATTGTAGATGAGTTCACTAGATTGACTTGGGTAAGATTTCTAACACATAAGAATGAGCCATTTGAGGAATTTAAGACTTTCTCCACTTTGATTTAACAAAAATTAGGATGCAAAATCTTAACAATCCATAGTGATCATGGTAGAGAGTTTTAAAATGAAAGATTTGAATCATTCTATCAAGAGATATGAATAGAGCATAAATTATCCACCCCTAGAACTCCTCAACAAAATTAAATAGTAGAAAGAAAGAATAGAATATTGGTATAAGCTGCTAGGGCAATGTTAGTTGAGTACACCCTTCCAAGATATTTTTTGGCAGAAGTGGTTAACATGGCATGTTTTATCTTAAATAGGATGAACATTAGATCAAAGCTAAATAAAACTCCTTATGAACACCTTATGGATCGGACATCAAATCTTTCACACTTATATGTCTTTGGTTGCAAATGTTTTATCCAAATTAATGGAAAACTTCACTTAGGAAAATTTGATCCAAAGTTTGATGAGGATGTCTTCTTAGGTTATTCATCTGTAGATAAGGCCTATAAAATCTTTAATAAGAGAACCCTATTAGTAGAAGAGTCCACCCAAAGTTTGATGAATCAGATAAGCCCTCTGAATCTAAAATTGAAGAAGATGAAGTAGACGCAATTCAGGGAGTAGAAACTATGACCATAGCAGAAAGGGTAGAACCTTATGAAAACTTGCTTAGAGAATAAAGATACTCTTCTAGTCATCCTAAAGAATTAATTTTAGGAGACCCGTCTTAAGGTGCGAGAACTAGGCACAGACTTAGGAAGGAGATTAGTCATTCAGGATTCATCTCAATGATAGAACCCATAAGTATAGATCAAGCTTTAGGAAATGAATTTTTTATCCTACTAATGCAAGAGGAATTGAACCAATTTATCAAGAATAATGTTTGGGAGTTAGTCATGAAACCTAAAGAATAGAGTATAGTTGGAACAAAATGGGTCTATAAAAATAAAGTGAATGACTCAAGAACCATAGTAAGAAATAAAGCCAGACTAGTAGCTAAAGGGTATAACCAAATTAAGGGAATATATATTGAAGAAACCTTTGCCTCAATAGTTAGAATAGAAGCCATAAGGGTGCTCTTAGCCTTTGCTTGCTTCAAAAGTTATAAACTATATCAAATGGACGTAAATAGTGCTTTTATGAATTGGGTCATTAAAGAGGATGTTTATGTTAAGCAACCCCCGGGATTTGAAAGATCATAATTTCCAAACCATGTATTCAAATTAAAAAAGACATTATATGGGTTAAAGAAAGCACATAAAACCTGGTACGAAAGACTTTGCTCATTCTTACTGGGCACCACACTCTTTTTATAAAAGGTTAAAGATGAAATTCTCATTGTTCAAATTTATGTGGAAGATAATCTATTTGGATCTTAAAATAATAATTTATGTGATGAATTCTCAAAAATAATGTGTAATGAGTTCAAAATGAGCATGATGGGAGAGATTAATTACTTTCTTGGTTTTAGTGTAAAACAAATGGATAATGGAACATTTTGTAGCAAAACAAAATACATTAAGGATATTTTTAAAAAATATGAAATGGATAGTGGATAGTGCTAAGCCAATGAAAACTCTGATGAGCTATACGATTCAACTACAAAAAGACCCAAATGGAAAATAAGTAGACCAGAAAAAATATAGAGGAATAATCAGATCTCTCCTCTACTTAAATGCCAGTTGATCAGACATAATATTTAGTGTGTGCCTCTATGCTCGTTTTCAAGATATTCCTAAAGAGTCTCACTTAACTGTGATCAAGAAAATTCTTAGATATCTACTAGGCACCCCTAACTTAAGAATTTGATATCCTAGGCACAACACTTCTTTTGAAATCTTAGGGTACACATATTCTAATTTTGTAAGATGTTTGGTAGATAGAAAAAGCACATCTGACACCTACCAATTCATACAACAATCTTTAGTTTCTTGGTCCAAGAGGAAGCAAATTTTGGTAGCCCTCTCCACGATCAAGGTAGAATATATTATAGTAGGAAGTTATGTTACATAAGTACTATGGTTGAAATAACAACTTCTTGATTTTGGATTACCTTTCGGAACCATCCCGTTCATGTGCGACAACATGAGTGCAATCTGAGTCTCTAAAAATCCAATTCAACACTCTAGAATAAAATATATAGACATTAGACATCACTTCATAAGAGATCATGTAGCTAAAGGAGACATAGAATTATAATATATAGCTACTAGAGATAAATTGGCTGACATTTTCATGGAACTACTAGCCAATGACAACTTTAGCACTTTGAGGACAAGACTAGGTGTCATAGACATTCATGCATGATCGAAAAAAAAAAAAACAAAAAAAAAAAAAATTTTGGTCTAAGGTGTTTCTTGATCATCATAAACTCACCACACAAATCTCCAAAAAATGACAATTTTTTCTCATCGTACTATACGACCCCAGTTCATACTATACGATCTATTAACTACACAAATCACAACCCTCTATCAAACCAATGGTCCAGCTTCAATTTCATCTTTGCACATTATACTATACGATTATCATCATACTGTACGATATGCATGGTTGTGTATTCAAACTGTTTGGTATGATATAATTACACTTCATACTGTATGATTTCTCTTCTATGAACTATACGATCCATGTTAGCAAATGGATGAGGATTACTTAAAGTGGGTCGGTATGATATAATTACAGTTTAGGCTGTACGAACACCCATTCATACAGTACAATACTTTTCGTCAAATGTCATACACTACAGGAAAATTGCGTATCACCAGTGGACAAAATTCATTGGAAAACGCTCAAAATCTATCTGAAATTTGTATTTTCGATAGATTTCCGTCGAATTTTTTTGTGACGGTAAGACACGGGTCGGAAAAGTTATACCGGCGCAAAATAGGCCGTCGAAAATATTTTCGGCGGATTTCTGGCAAAATTTCTTTGCCGGTATAATTTTCGGTGAACTATTTTGCACCACAAATAAAAAATCTATAAAAAAAAATCTTTTCAGGCGGCTACACTAGGACCGGGCTGCTCAAACCTGCAGCCAGCCCCAGCCTGCCCGCCCCATCCAAACCAGCTCAACCCACGTGTGTGCAAGGCCACTGCCATGCAACCCGCGTGCTGCAAACCCGCCTTAGACTTTGACAGGATTCGAACCCCCGCCGACCAGCAAGTAAGTCCTCAACCAATGTTCCTCGAAGGTAAATCTGCTTTGTTTCTTCTGTTTTTCATACTTATATTAGAAATTGTTATAAATATATTTAATTTAATAAATTCATTTTAACAAAGTCTTATTAATTTAATTTAAAAGTTTAATATTAATTTAATTTATTTAATTAATTTAAGTTAGTAATATTTAAATTTATTTTATTTAGTAATGAATAATTAATTATTATTAAATTAAATTAATTTAATAATATCTAATTTAAATAATATTATTTGATAATAAGTTATTAAATTTTTTAACTTAGTTTAACGAAATAATTGATTATAAATATTTATTATAGTTATTTTTTAGGAAAAAATTAATTTTGGTCGAAAATTCCGTCGGAAATAAATTCGCCAGAAAATGAATCAAAAAATCCGCCGGAAAACCGTCGGAAATGTTCCGTCGGTAATCCGCCGAAAAAGCCGCCAGAATTTATGACGAATTTATTTCTGCCAGAAATTTTATCGGAAATGTGATGTTTTCCTGTAGTGATACCAACGACCCTCGGGATGATCACAATTCCTTCAGATCATAATGTATAATATGTATCGTACTGTATGATTTGAACACCTTTTCCTAGCTGTTCATCAAGATAATATTATTGCCCATCGTACTGTATGATCCTCAATTGTACGTATGATAGTCCAAAATCTCCATAAGATGGCAAGGTCCAAAGATCATTTCACTCACTCCTTAGCCACTTCACTCGCTCTCACCTATTTTCACTAAATGGAAAGCTCCAGCATGTGCAATCATCTTATCCTTGGAAGCTCATCTTCCTCTCACCATCCTAATGACCGTTTCCTTTCTGCCAAAGGTTAAGAAGCCTACCTTAAATTTAAGGCATGCAAAATTACCCCTTCTCATATGTTGAATCAAGTTGCCTTCAATTTTGAGGTAATGAGCTTATTCATCACCACCACTTTGCAATTTCTCCTTACCCTAATTTTCTTGTACAACTCTGAACTTCTATTTGAATTATTGGCCAACTTATCTATAAATGTTGAAAACCTAAACCTCACCTCCTTTGTAAGCTAGCAACATGTCAAAATCACTAAGGCAGATATTGCCTAATACATTGGGCTGTCTACTGAAGGTCGTAAAGCTCATTCATTTCTTACAAATGAATTCAACTAGAGTGCTACAAATCTATTCCTTAGAAATGTAGCATTTTTCTAATACCAACCACTTATTCAGTCACTAACCCAAAATTCTTGAATTATTCAACACGTTCTTCAAACTTTAATTATACCCAAAGTTGGCGATTGGATCCGCATGACCCAATCTTATCCGTTGTTACCTACCTTATTATGTCAAACATCAAATTTAATGAGGCTAATTTAATTATTAATTATATCTAAAACATGACCTTAGTTTGGCTCTCTAACACTTGTAGAAAACTCAACCTAGCCCTTGGCCACCTCATAGGTTACATTCTCCAAAATAAATATCAGTTAACCTAATCTGGTGAACTTGACAATTTACCTATTTTCTACATAGATGCCTCCTTATGTATTTTGTTTCATTAAAGTCGAGAGCTGGATGAACTAGATTTTGATGAATAAGAAGAAGAGGCTGCTCTAGTAGGAGCTCCAGTTCCACTAAGACGGCATGAACCACCTCGAGGACCTACATCGGCCTATCCTCATGATAACCTAGTTAAACGATTCGACTAACTATAAAGCTGCCTTGACGTTTATATTCAAGAATAGTATCAATAACACTAGGAGGACATGTGATGGTTTGGAGAAAGATTCTATTTAATTGATCAATAATTCGCATCCATCCACCACTACTTCCAGTAACTTCCACCAACAACCAGATTAAGATCCTACTTTTTGACTTGTTTCTATTTTATGTTTTTTTTCTAAGTGTTGACTGTTACTCCTCTTTTTGGTGATGTCAAAAGGGGGAGAAGTTTGTTGTGTGCCTTAGTTAGTATGTCCTATTTATCATGTTATTTTTAATTCCAATGAAATGTTTTTGTTGTTATATGTTCCTGCTTGTATTCATGATGCTTTAGTTAATTAAAAAAAATAACAACAAAAATCTCTTTGCCTATTTTGCTTATCAACAATATTATTTGACATCATAAAAAAGGGGGAGATTATTGTCGTCCATGACCCCTACTCTAAGATTTTGATGATGATAAATAATGTTGATTGACTTCTTATTCAATGAATATTTTTTATTTTTTCTCTTGTCTATGAGTACTAATAGTTCAAGAAGATCATGAAATACTCAGGACAACAAGAAAGCTCAACACTGGGTAGAGTAGGATTTGGAGTATATAACCCTATAATTTTTCTTTTATTACTATTTTTCTTTTCTTAAGTTTGTCCACAAATTGCATGCAAAACTAAGCAACCATGCACACAAAAAAGGGGAGAGGTTTTTAAAAATGAAGGAAAATATTTCTCTATTGATCGTACCGTACGAGTTTAGTTTGTACTGTATGAGTTTAAATCATACTATACGATCCTCTCTAGTTGAGTGGCTATCTATAAACAAATCATACTATACGATACAAATCATATTATAAGATGTGTTTCTAATTAAATACCCTAGTCGCCATATTAATTTAAGTAAGTTCTTAATTCATAAATTTTGAACTGTTCATATTGTATTATACTATCATACAGTATGAGTTTTTGAATACTTACTTAAATTAACCCCATTATTAGTAAATCAAATCAAGGATTAATTACTGATTCGTAATCATATTATATGATATGTTCTATAGTACAAGGTACGGAGGCTATTTTTTATCATCTTGAACATTATACCGGATGATCCCTTAATTTTAGCATATAATACTATATAAAGTCAATCATCCTAGATGATGTACAGAGACAAGTTCTCATCATCCCAGCGTTCGTCCTTTATGAATAGAAAGAATTTAACATATCATACTAGATGATGTTATATCATACTGTATGATATTATTCAAAATAATTGCTTGTTCATACTCCTTCGTACCAGGATGAAGGCAATTTTAAACTGATCATATTGTATGATATTGGATCGTATTGTACGAATATAAATAGCTATAATTAAAATTAGGATTTCTTGGAGCCTGATTTAAATAACTAAACTTCAATTTTTTTAAAATATTCTGTGAGAGAGGAATGTGATTAGAGGGAGATTTCTTGAGAGAGAGCTCTTGAGAAGACTTTAGGATTTGTGAGAGGAAGGGGAAGGTGGCTTGGTAAGGGAGAAGGAGTGCGAGAGAGATCACACAGTTGCTCCTACTTTGTTGCATGTTGCTCCTCCTTTGGCCTGATAAGATCTTATTGGAGGCTCTCAAAGGGGGAGATTCTTCAAGGTTCATTTCCTCTAAGGTACTCTGCCTTCTCCAAGAGGGAGAAAAATGAGAAGGTTAACTACCTTCACCGGGAGGGTGACATAGCACTTGGCACTATGCCATGCCGGGTTTGTAAAAGTAAGGTTTATAAAGGATTCATCGCCTTGCTGTGGGGGCAAAATAAGAATTACTATTTAGTAGTGAAATTCTCATAGTGGACGACTCCAGAGAGTGGACATAGATAAAGTAACTGAACCACTATAAATTCTCTGGTGTGATTTTTCCCTTATTGCAGTTTATTTACATTTTGCATTTTACTTTCGTTAAAATTTCTTGGTGAATATCATAGTGGAATTCTTTGTTGAGTTAAGTTAAAATCTCACCCCTTAGTGTTGCAATTGTGTTGTAAGCATTCGCTTATGCATCTATTTAATATTCTTGCTTAAATTTTAAAAATAGAAAAAAAAAAAAATAGAACACTTGTTTATGTTTGTCTTTTTATTACAACAGATTTCCAATTCTTGTTCCCTCTTGGTGCATCTTGTACTTTCAATGGACTCCTAACTTTTAGATTCATGAAGAGTCTCCTATCATGCTAGTGTGGATTTATTTTCCTAATTTATGTTTGTATATCTTCAACCCTCAAATTTTGTATAGATTGGCCTCTATTTTTGGTCATCCATTACAAATTGATCAAACCAGTGCTTCAATTTCTTGTCCTTCTATTGCCTATGTTTTGGTTGAATTTTAAGTTACTAAAAATATTCTAAGGAAATATGTATTTGTCTAGAAAACATAAAATATTTACAAAAGGTTGAGTTTTAAACTTTTCCCATCTTTTGTAGTGACTACAAAATGCATGGCATGGTATTTCGGAATGTATCAATTCAAACCCTATTTTTTGCAAACAAAAGGACCATTTGAAATATTCTAAAGAATAGTGTATTATCTTTTTGTTGGAATTTAATGTGATCTCTAAGGATCCATTAACTAATATTTCTATACAAGAGCATTATTAGTATGATGTTGTTACTATGCCAATTTTGGACATTCTATACGTTGGCCCAATCATTGATAATGTTTTTCCATAGAGTAATATATTGGTACTACAACCAATTTTAATGAAGGAATTAGATATGTCTTCTAGGTTACCTGATCAATGAAAATCTATTTCTAATTTTAATAATATTGATGGTCAATTAGCTATAATATTATTTTAACATAATAGTGTTTTTGTTCTTTCTCAGATGCCCTATGGTTTTAATAAAGATATGGTTGACTTTTAATTTATGAGACCCCATAATGTCAATTATTTAAATAATTCTACAAATGATCCATCTATCATTATGCAAGATAATATTGATGAAGGAGAAATTATAAATGGTTTTGAGTTTGATAGCAATTCCTCGGTTCACCTAATCTCTTTATTTAATGTTGATAATTTTTTTCTTTCTTACACTATTTATGTGAGGGCTAAAAAATTCATTATTAATCATGATATGTAGGAAATGGTCAATAGTGATAGTGGTTATACTAAAGTTTAAGGGGAAAATCACAGGAAAAATAAGAATATAATTTTATAATCTCCTAGGAAAACTCATTCTCAAACTATTCGTAACTTGTCTATTAATGTTTAAGTTACTTATTTGGAATATTAGGGGCAGTGGTTGTCTCTCTTTTAGGATTAGAGTTAACAATCTTTATCGTATCCATAATATTTCTATTTTAGTCTTGTTAGAGCTTTTAATCTTTGAATCTATGTTATTGACCACTGCTCAGGTTTTGGGCTTTCAACATGATTTTGCTAATACCACTAATAAGATTTGGGTCCTTTGGAGAAACCCAGTTGTCATTGATATTATTAGTGATTTTACTCAAGTTATGCATTATTACATTCAATTTCTTCATTTTATATGTCTTGCTTCCTTTTTTTATGCTTCCTCCTCTTGGTTTGCTAGAAAATCTCTTTAGGAGAAATTCTCCACTTTCCATTCCATGGTTTCCTTACCTTAGCTTATTAGTGGTGATTTTAATGCTATGTCTTCCCCTTCTAAAAGGATTAGTGGTGTTAAACATGTCTATCAATCTATGTAGTATTTTAATAACTTAATTTTGGATTATCATTTAATTAACATTAGGTTTTCTGGGAAAGCTTTCTCTTTGAATCATGGTAGTTTGTGGAAACATCTAGATCATGTTCTTTTTAATAATTTTTGGATTGTTTCCTTTAATGGTACATATATGGAACATCTTACTAGAATGCTCTTGGATCATTCTCCCCTCCATATTGGTATCAACCTGATTCATTGGGGTCATCCACCTATGTTTAAATTTCAAAAATGTGTCTTCTTCATAACTCTTTTTTAAAGAAGGTTCATGATAATTGGAAAGCTCCTATTTATTCAGATAATTCTATAATTATCATGAATAAAATTTAGTATAAGTATAAAATGTTGAAGTTAAAAATCAATACGATGAACAAGAATAATTTTTAAATTGTTTTTACTAATAATATGCTAGCTGAAAGTAATGATAGTTCTATAGAGCTTAGTTTTTAACTTGTTGCTATTGATGAGAAATTCAAGGTTTTGAAAGAGGCTAAAATTTTTTCTTCAATTTTCAAGTTCGTGAGGAGGCCATTTGGAAACAAAAGCTACTTCTAAGTATCTTCGTGAGAGATATAATAATACTAAGTACTTTCATACCCTTGTTAATAAGAATAGAACCAATAATTTCATTCATAAGATTTCTTTCTCTCGTGGGTCTTACCTTGAATATGATGAGGATATTGTTAATTTTGTTGTGGATCACTTTAAAAAACGTCATAATAAAAAATTAACCCCTATTCCTATTGAGCTTCCTCACCTCATCCCTATTATGATTTATGAGGATGATAACATGACTTTAACCCGACCCCTTACTCTTAAAGAGGTTATGAAGATTGTTAATTCCATGAATGCTGGTTTTATTGCTTGGTCGGATGGGTTTACCACTAAATTATCTTTAAAATTGTTGGATTAGTGGTGTCTTATTTGATGCAATTTTAGGTTTCTTTTCCAGTAACATGATCCAAAGATTCTTATCTTCCTCTTCTTTTATTCTTTTCATTAAGAATAATGTCACTAACATATGGGATGACTTCCTGTCCATTAGCGTTTATTCCTTCTATAGTAAGCTTATCTCTAAATTTCTTATGAACCGCTTAACCCATTTTCTTCCAAAAATTATCTCCCTTTTTCTAACTAGGTTTGTCAATGGAACAGACATCTTTGATAAAATTTTGCTCAATAGATGCTTCATGATATTGATTATAAAGTGAGAGGGGGAATGCTATCCTTAAGTTAATTTTTGCTAAAGTTTATGATAACATTAACTAGAGCATTTTTTACATGTTTTTAGAGGTAATTTATTTTAATTTTACCAATATCAATCTCATAAAAAATTTCAATGAAGGTATTAATTTTTTGTTATTGTGAATTGGAAAAACAATGGTTTTTTTAGGTCTTCTCCAGGTTTATGGCAAGGTGATCCAAATTCTTCGGCCTTAGTTATTATTGTTGTGGAATACTTGTCTAGAAACATTATTAATCTCTATGATAATCACCCAAACTTAAACTATAGGACTATAGGTGGTTTTCTTAATTCTCACCTATGCATTGTTAATTATTTACTTATTTTTTCTAATGGATCTTTGAATATGATTAGATTTTCTCATGAGATTTGGCCACAAAAGTTTGAGAATACTAGTGGTCTTTTTCTTTGAATATGATCCTATTTCCTCTATTCAGATATGTTTAAATTAGTGGGAACTTATTATGCTTATTTTTGGGAGTAGACTAATTCTTTTCAGAAGTGTTTTATGTTCCTTACCAATCTATATTTTTCAAACCATTCAACCTACTGTTGTTTTAGAGAGATTGCTCAAAAAGTTTTTTTGGAGGGGTTCTACTAGTTAGTTCAAAATTCTCTTATCTTCTTGGAATAAATGTTGTGGGTAATGGAAAAAAAGGCTTTGGATTATAAAAATATTACTAATTCAGATCATGCATTTTTTATTAAATTTTGGTTTCAATTTCATTCAAACCAAATCATTTAGGATATATTTATGACTACTAAATATTTTATTTATAAAATTCCTAACATGTGATTTTATAACAAAGGCGATTCTAAGGTGTGGAAAAGAGTGTGAACCATTAAATGGTATGCCAAGAAGCAGATCCAATGGGGATTTAGTTGGGGTAACATTTTTGTTTTGTGTAAGATCACTAGTTAGTTTCCTGTTCTATTGATTCCATGTTCAACTCTAATTATACTTCTTTCATGAAAGTGAGTTATTTAATTGCATATAATAATTGGGATTATAACTATCTTGTTGGGGTAGCCCCTGAGGATGTGATTAACCATATCATTAAAATTACTAAATGGTTATATTGATGAATGGTTATTATTTTAGCACTCCAACACTTGTACCTTTAAATTTAAAGAAGATTCGTATTCTCTTAGAATTAAAATACATGTTTCCTTAGTGTTTTCTATGATTTGGCATAAAAGTATTCCCACATAAATTTCTATCTTTTGATGGAGAATCATGCATAGGTTTATTACTATTGATGACAACTTAATGGCTGGAGGCTTTTTGTTATCTTGTATATGTCAATATTGCTCCCATGTTGAGGATAAGCATCATGTTTTTATTTCTGTCCCAATTGATGCTATGTTTCAATTCATTTTGATAATATTTTTAGAATTAATTATTTTGATGGAATTATAAGAATTTCTGACATAATTAATAAGTTTTTAATTTGTTCAAAAGGGCATATCAAGAATGTGTTTCATGCTCTTGATATGTGGTTTTTTGTGGCATGCCATATATGATTTCACTTTAAAAAATATCATCCTTTATCACCACATATTATTAGTAAAATCAATGATAAAGTGGTGAAGCTATTTTCTTCTAATCTTTTAGATGTTAAGAATTTCAAAGGTATTTCTTTTAGAAATTAATTTTGTTTTTTACTGAATATTAACAACTCTATTGATGAGCTTAGGTTTATTTTTGGATTAAACCTACAATGTATACTTATAAAATTTATACTAATGGATTTATTAAAAGTTTTTGTTATGGCTGTGGTAGAATTTTTTGGGAATCCTGTGGTAAAACTATTATGGCCTATGTTGGTCCTTTACACATGTGCTCTATTAATAATACTGAAATGTTTGCTATTTTATATGGGCTGAGGTTGTGTATTTCTCTTTTTGTTTCTAACATATGGATTTAGGTGGATGCTCACTATTTCATGCAATGTTTAATGGATTATGATGTAATCAATTTTATCTCTAAACTTTTTTATCTTATTATGGATATAATTAGCTTTTGATTTTTTTTTAATTTCATTTTGTATCATATTTTAAGGGAAGGAAACACTTGTGCTAACTGGTTAGCTAATTATGGTTATTCTCTATATTTTTATCTAGATCTAGAATTTTTAAGTAACATGTTCTATTAAAAGGTTTCATTAACTTATTATGGATATAATTAGCTTTTGATTTTTTTTTTTTTTTAATTTCATTTTGTCTCATATTTGAAAGGAAGGAAACACTTGTGCTAACTGGTTAGCTAATTATGGTTATTCTCTATATTTTTATCTAGATATAGAATTTTTAAGTAACATGTTCTATTAAAAGGTTTCATTAAGTTGGATAAAATAGGACATCCTTATATTCAGTTATAACTATTTTTGGTGTGTTTTTGCCTTGGGTTTCATTTTTTTCTATTTTGGCCTTCTGATTTGGTTGCTGATGGGTGTTACTTTTGGTCAATTTTTTTTTTTTGGATTATCAATATGGCCATAATTCTTATTTTTTTGTTCTCTTTAAGTTTAGCTGGATTGGTTGTGCTAATTTAATTGATGAATGTATTATTTTGGATTTTGATTAATTGCTTGATTGTTGCTTATCTATTCCTAATATAGGCATTAGAGTGATATTTTGGTTTTGCTTTGTGCTTGTCCATTGTGCTCTTATGTTAAGGGTTGGTGGGGGACTTTTCCTTTTGCCTCAGATTTATTTTTTCCCTTATGGTGGCTAGAAGGGTTTCTGGTTGGATTTTGGATGCTCTTTAATATAAGGTTATTTTGTCATATTTATGGTGCTGTTAGATTGTGTTGTGATCTTCTCAGTTTGGTTTATTTTCCTTCTCCTGACTAACTATATGGCTTCTCTTTTAAGCTAGTGTGGTGTATTTGGTTTTCCTCTTTGAAGGTCCTTTTTTGTTTTGTTTGGCTGAGGGGTGTTTTGGTGGCTATTCTAATTTGATCATAATATTTAGGAGGTGGGTGATGTGATCTACCTACATTTTGGTTATGGCTCTTATATTTTCTTATTTCTAAATCTTCTCTAATCCTTTCTCCCTATGTAGTGCTTCTCTACATTGGTTGGGGTAGTTTTGGATTATATTTGAGTGGCATTTAGGGATAAGATTGCATTAATGATACAATTATCTTGAGTTGACATTACCTAACAATCTTTAGCATTTTTGTGTTTTGGTTAGTTGTATTTTTAGTTCTTTGTTATTTTATTTTCCTCTTTTGTTCAACTTCTCTTTTTAGGCCATTGAGTTACTCAATTTTATGTCTATTCATTGCCATTGTTCGGCTTACCTATAAAGTTATGGTTGGTCAAGTGTGAATGCAAATTTTTCCATGAATTTGTTTCTTCCCTCATGTTGGGTAGATGGGTTTTTGGTTGGGTTTTTGATGTTCCTTGCACTGAGGTTTTGTTTTGGTTTTTTTGCAACCATTGAGATGTGTTGTGATCCTCTCATATTGGTTTATTTTCTTTTTTGTTTTTTCTTGTTTTCTTCTATAAGCTCTCTCCTTTACCTTTATTTTATAGATTGGCTAGATTGTCTTTGGCTATGGTTGAAGTTGTTTTGTTGGGTCTTTATGGTTCTATACCTTTTATGTGCTTAGAGACCCTCAATCTAAATTTTATGCATCTATGGCTAAACCTGGAGCTGATTAACTATAGAATTTATGATGGATCCCTTGGCATTAACCTTTTCTATTCTTCATCTTTTTTCTATTTTTCTATGTTGAGGTTGAATTGCTTCTAGGTTGGCTACATCTGTGCTGTTTGTGGCTCCCATGGCAATACTTTTTCTATTTGATATCGGGGTATTCTTATTTCTATCTTCTATTATTTATATTACTTTATGTTATATCATTTGATTTCTCAGTCATGCCCTTTTGCAAGTGCTTTTCTTATTTATAGATTTTTGTAGGGGTACTCTTTTTACAGGATGATTGGGTTGAATGTTCTTCTTTGGATCTCCTCCTTTAAGCTGTTGGCTCCTTGCAACCCTAGATTGTTATTTAGTTTTTTGGTATTGGAGCATAGTAGGGAACTTCGACTCCTATGTTTTCTTTTTATATTTTTTTCTACCTCTTCGGAGAATTAGAGAGCTAAAGGGCCCTTTTATGGACTTGTAACTTTATTTTTTAATTTGCATTTAGGTCCCTTTGTGGGTTTCAACTGAAAAAAAAAAAAGTTTACTTAAACCTTTATACCATGCTCTCAAAATTTATATAATGGAAGATAAGGTCACTAGGAAGCTCTGTTGTTTAAGCCATTCTTTAATAACAAATTTAATGTGAGTTTGAATTGGGCAAAGTTTCCCTTTACCTGGTTGAATCAATTGAAAAAAATTAAATCACAACCATCCCTTACTTTCTATTTGATTTCAACGACCATGTTTTTTTTCTTTCAAAATCTTATGTTAAACCTTCTCAAATCTAATTCAATGGAGGGTTTGAACTATCATGTCTTATCCATCCATTCCTTATATCACATGATGGAATAGTGGATTTCTAATGTGAAATGGTTACATTATTGTCCACTACCAATCCAATCCTCTAATCCTTTGCTACTGTGTGGAAAAGGCGTTTGCCATGTCAGCACCACTGACAAAATATTGATTAATTTAAAATTAAAAGGATATTAAATGTTTAGAGTTTTTTATGATCTCCATAAATAATATACATCATAGTTTTTAATAAATAGTGCTTTATGGAACTACGAGGCATAGTCCATTAATTTAAAAAAGAAAACTAAAAGATACTTTGGCTATATATAGAGCCATTGTTTTACGAATATTTTCTAATTTTCCTTAATTACTCATTGTATATTTAATCATTTGGGCATACGTTTTGTGGATCAATACTAGGATATATTTCTCAAATACCAAAAAAATCTTAGGTAAGTTTAAGGCCCCAACTTTTTGACATCCATTTTTAACTTTATAGATCATTTTTTAACCTAAACATTTGGAAACTTCATTTTTTTTTAAACGAACATGTGAATCAAATTAAACTTATAAAAAATAAATGTATCAGAAGCCCCTTCAACCACACTATATAAACTCCTATTAATAGTCATCCAAAATATCCCATTCGAATAGTCCCAATAATAACAATAATCAAGAAAAAGCAACAATTCAACATAGAAATCCATAACTATAATCCAACCAAAAGCACCACCAATATAAGCCCCACGATGATTAGACAGTAAGTAGCCCCTCAGGATACACAAACTGCTCAAAAGAATCAACATGAGAAGATGGAAGTAACCCTCCATAGCAAGCAACTAGTAATAAACCGAGAGACTACCAGCCACAAATTCCAATTCCAGTAAAATAAGATCCTAATCATATTGAAATACTTAATCACAATAATTAAGTAATTATTGAAACCAGTCTCAATCCAAGGATAATTAACATAGCATCTATAATCCTCAATCACATTAACTTGCAAAAAAGGATCAATACAATAGTAAATGGAAGAAAACCAAATCATGCAATCGAAAGTGCAAATAGACAGGTATGAAGATCTCAGGAATGAAATAACTATCTTGATTTCACTAGTAGAAACCAAATGCCACTCCATTCTCACCCCAACCACACATTTGCACACCCAGAACATGCAAATAATGTTAGAATTAGATGTAGCATACTAGCAAAAAATGGGATCAATAATAATACCAATATCAACACAATTAATTCCAAGCCACCTGTAATAAAACAAATAATATTGAAAGAGGCCATGAGAACTCAGGTGTGTAGTATCTGAAAAGCTACAAATAATACCACCCAAGTGCCACTCCAGTCTACTCCCACATCCACAATGTTATAAAGAATACTCTCAATTTTAGCTTGAATAGTAGTATTAGCCTTAGAGGGACATGCAAAGGCCACAATCACAAAACCATTAGAATCATAAATAGTGCCAACATAACACACATTGAAACTATTCCAAGAGCCATAAGTATTAAGTTTGGAACTGCCCTCAATAGGCTTCTACCAAAAAATAATCCTATCTTTACACCTGACAAGATGAGGACTAAAAAACAAACCAAACTCACAAGCCACTTGAAAAAAATCTTTAAAAGAATTAGACTCACAAGCCACTTAAAAAACTTTTAGAAACTTCATAGTTATCTATCCATAGAGCACTAAGTGTTATGTTTTTTGTTGGATGTTTACTTTAATGCATGGGTTATATACAAATGATTGCAAGCCTAAGTGAACGGTATAGACAACTATTTAAATTAATTTAGGGAAGTGTCTAGCCAAATTACAAAACTTTTAGGAAATTCACCTCATACCCAATTGGGGTGAAACTTAAACTATTACATTTAGTGACATTGTGAATCCTAGGGTTTAATTTGGTATCCATTGGAATTCATTTTATCACTTAAAACTCAAACTCTAAAATTAGTTGTAATGTTTGCGTTTAATTTTCTAAAAGATATGATTAATTAAACAAAAATCCTATAAATATAAAGTAAATTGCAATATAATCTAAAAAAATCATAAAATAAGAAAAAAAGATATATAAAACTTTATATAAATAAATTAAAAAAAAATAGCCTTTAACTAAAAATTATTTAAATAAATAATATAAAATTAATCCTTTATCCACTAATTCCATTTTTTTATGGATTTATCTATTTCTTATTCATAAGCAATAACATGAATCACTTGAAAATTTCTAATTGAACAATCAATTAAAAACTGAATCTAAATTCCTTATATAAAGATGGGATTAAAAAATCCTTAAAATTCCAATTTTAATATTAAATAATAATGAGCTTAAATAAATAAATTAAAAATATAAGATAACTTTAAAAAAAATTAAGTCATTTAAATTAATTCTAATTAAACAATCAATCAAAATAAATTCATTCCAATTAAACTAAATGACCTTAATAAAAATTAAATGAGTATTGTTTTTTAATAAAAACATTGCCTAAATTTAAAAACTTCAAGCATATGCTTGATTCCAATGAGAGGGATCACATTCATTAAAGTTATAGTCTTAAAACATGCAGGTTGAACACTTTAAAGAAATTTGAAGTATTTAATTCACATATTCTTTAAAATAACTATTTTTAATAATCAATCAAAATATTAAAAATAATTGAAAGGACTTTATGCAATCATTTTATCCAAAATGGGGGAATGAATGCATTGTAATTATGAGGCTTAGAACATGGTGGTTTATTGTTTCTACACTTTTGAGTCATTACCTAACATGATTCTTAAAAAAAAAAAAGTAAATAAAATAACTCATGCAAGAAAAAATACTCTTAAAAATTAAATAACCAAAAATTCTAAAAAAATAAAACATAAATCAAAACCCCATTGGCTTATAATAAAAAAACAAGTTCATATATAAACAACTTAAAAACATGAAAAATTTTTAAGATCTCTCTAAGAAACATAACTTTCTCACACACTTTAGATGCTTAGTTAGAACAACGGATGTTTGCATTGGCATTTGATTGAAAAAAATTGAGTTTTAAAACGATTAATTTTCTTTGGGAGAATTGAATTTATGGAATTTCAATTTTTAAATTTAACTTGTAATTATATATGATATATCAACCTAGGAGGAAAATATTTTAATTCGTAAGGGTTTCAAATTATTAACTTTGAATTTATCCAAATTTTCATAGTCAACTCAGCAAATGACAACATAAGACCCTAGGGGGTCAAAATGAAGTTTGATTGAGTATTTAACTATAATAATCTGTATAAAGGGATTATTAATTCCATAATCAAGGTAATGATAATAAAATGATATATCATCCCAAAGAAAGAAGATATTGTTAACAATCAATCAAATGAAAATGATAATAATGATTATTGACTTTGATTTTCATAAAGATAATTAATTGAAGTTCTACAAAATTAATTTTTTTTTTTTTTTGAAAATTTTCATATATGTTTCTAAATACCTTACAAGTGCAAACCCTCATAGTTAACTATATTGAAGGAAAAAAGAGCTTCCTAAGAAAGCTATTGATTAAAATAATGGTAAAATTTCCATTTTGGATTTTCATGGACTTATATCAAAGAAGTGAGGTTGAAAATTTAATTGGGATTTGATCAAATTGGAACAAATATTTTTTGAAGTCAAAGGAGGTAAGGTAGAAGGCACTTTGGGATTAAGAAACATTTGAGAAGCACCCTAGCCTATCTTAGGTGTTTGGCTTAAATTTTGATTGAAAGATATTTAATTTGAATTGCTAATTTTACTAGAAGGTACGAATAGATTCTTGAAGTTTGAGTTTTTATAGTCTAAATCGACCTCAAAACCTAAGTCTTAATTGGATACAAAAAATCAATTACTCAAATCTTGCTAATGTAATGCAAATCTGGACTTATCCTGATTTGGATTTGGGAGCCAACAAACCACTTAGGTGCTTTAAACCATGTATCTGATCTTTTATATAAGAGTTTTAGGGATGCTATTCAGTTATGTTTGAGTAAATGGGGCCAAAATGTTGAGCAGATCCTAATAGGCCCCTTGATCTATGTTGGGAAATATAAAGCTTAAAGTAAAATGCAATTAACTTTTAGACTCATTTAACTTTTTTTTCAAATTTCATGCATGCTATTTGACTCAAAAAATTCTCAAATAAGATTGAAGAAATTTTAAAAAAGGCTTAAAAATAAGTTTTTTCCCTAGAGATCGCACAACATACATTTGATAGGATTGAACCCTAATAGGTCACGTGTCCTCCTAGAACCCACAAGTGAGGAGGTGCCTAACAAAGAAGAGAAGATTCAAGATGATTCATGCGATGCTCAATGAACCTGAGCTTATTTCTTAAATTTGTTAGAGTTTCTATGTTGAATCAAAATTTTTAATTTTATTAAAGAAGAAAAATTGTGTTCGTACCGACATGAGCCTTTGATCATTTCAAGCAAAAATAAAATATGACATGCAAGAAACAAAGCTATAGAAACATGCTATTTCTTTTTTGCAATTAATTTAAATAAAATCAATTGCATTTATCAAATTGAATGTCTTTGTGGAAAGTGTCACTTAGTATTATAACCCAAAATTTGTAAAAAGTAAAGTGGTCAGGTATCACTAACAACAATCCCAAATTTCTAGTCTTAAGAAACAAGTGACATTGAGAATGGGATTCTACTTGCCCTTTACATCGTTATCCTTATGCGGGCTCCTTGGATATATTAGGTTATGATATCCAAATGAAAAGAAGCTCCCCCTTTAAATTTGTGTTGTCTTTTTTCTTTGTTTATTTGAAAGTCATCCTAATTTTGATCTCCAAATGGACAGGAACTCTCCCTTAAGGGATGTCCCTTCTTCTTTGTATGCTAAATTTCATTCTTAACATCCCACCTCAAATTACTTTAAAATTATAACTCTGAATTATAAGTCAATTGCATCAAATTATATTTGAATAAAAAAATTAAATCTACATTCAAACAACCTATAGGGTTATCCAAAATAATTAACATTTAAATATACATCCCAAGTAATTATATATACAAAAATTAAACTACTCATGCCAGCCACACTTTTTTATTCTCTTTTAATTTTTAAAGGTGGATATAGCATTCTAAAATATGTGCAAAAAAATCATTAAATTTGAAAAGAATAATTTATGTATTTTCCCCTTATAATTTTAATACTTTGTATCATTATGACCACTTGAATAAGATTATATTAGTGTTTACTCATCCCTAATCTAAGGGTAAATCTAATGCCCATCAGATCAATACATAAATTATATAAATTAAATAAAGAATCAGATCAATCTATATTAAGAACTAACTTGTTCTAAAAATTATGAAAAACTAGTTCATAGAAGAAAAGTAAACACCAGCTTGACATAAGTCTAGAGTTATTGTCCTAGCAAATAATATAAAATGTGTAAGGTAGGCTGTGTGGTTTGGATATATCCTATATAGGGTAGTTAGTTAAAGTTGTTTGATGTTTTAATTATTTGAAAGGTTGAGGGGAAAATTTAAATAATTGTTTAAGTTTTAATAATTTATATTTTATTTTAAATTGTGTTTTTAAATGTTAAATAGCTACCACTTTTGTTGTTGACTAAAGCCATGAAACTTATTTCATCTTTTTTGGGGTTAAGTTAATAGCATTATAAGCCTGGGTTATCTTGTAGTAGCCAGTTTAATTAAGAAAAATAAATTGATAATGGTTTAAAGGTTGATAAATTTTGATTATAATTTATTGGTTGCTATTTTTAAAGTTAAAATATGGTTTTTCTAGATTTTAAAATTTAATATTAAATTTTCTAGAATTATTTGATTATTTAAATTCATTAGTTAAATTGGACAAAAATTAACTTTTTTATTAAGGTTGTTTTCTTTATATCTAATATTTTATTTAAACAATAGAATTTAAGATGAATAATTAGACTGTAATTTCTAGATTTTGATTTTTCTACATTTCATTATAAATTTTAAAAGTTTTGACTAAATTTTGACTCATCACTGACCAAGTTATTAACTTTTTAAATTTAGATTATTTCTAATTATTTTAAATTTTTAATGAATATTAGACCCTAAATGGAGTCTAATGCCTTTGAATTTGCTCAATTTAAAACTTTCTAGAATTACTTATGATTTTAGAAATTTTGGTATTTACTTGAATTATTTAATTAATTTAGTTAGAAAGTTTATTATGATTTGTATCCAATTGAACTCCAAACATCTTGAAATCACCCCTAAATGTAAGAAATAATAGTGTTTTGAGAAATTTTTGGAATTTATAAATTTTTTATATTAATAAAATTAATTAAATTAATTAAATATTAATTTTTTATTGAAAATTACAATAAGCTTTAAATTAAAGTCTAGTCAAGAAGATTTTATTTTTCTTAATTAAAGATTGAATTCTTGTACATTAGTGGGATTATATGTAATTTGTTTATTTAAATTTGATTTATTGTAATTTTTAGAAGTTTTAAGGCTTAATTAATATTTTAGACTTAAGTTAATTTAATTAAGAATCTTAATGATTTTTAGAACCAGTGAAAATTCTATGGGTTGTAGGTGTCACTAAGTTTAAGTGTCCAAATTTTATCCCTTACAAATATGTTTTTTAATTTTTTAAATTTTCCTAAGTTTTATAGACAAATATCTTTTATTTTTTCTCCTTAACGTATCACTAAATTAAATAGGTTTCTTAAAAAAAAATGTTTCTAACCCTTGTACAAACATATATAAATGCTCAAACATCACATTCAAGTCCTTAGAACTAGGAGAGCCAAAAACTAAGTGTGTTTGTGCATCCAACAAATACAAATTAAGATATTGCTTAATTAATTAGAGGATTAATCAATGAATGATAATAAAAAATAATTTTCCATTGATTAATCACCATTTACCATAAATTCTTTTCAAGTAAGCTTAATAAAATTCCAAGACTCCCCTCAAGGCTCTCATAATTTAACATATATAATTTCAAAATTAATCTTCTTACTAAAAAATAATTAATTTCAAAATAATTTTAGAGTAATTCTTAAAAGTTCAATACTAATGTGAAAATATTTTAAAATAAAAATTTATGACTTTTTACAACTAATTAAGTAAAAAAAAATACTAATAAAATATTTTAATTTTTAAATAATTAAAAATATTTAAAATATATTAAATATCCTAAATTAACTTTATTTTTAAATCAAAATTTCTTAAAATAATTCTATGATTATTTAAAATATTTTTTCAAAAAACTTTTAATTTTCAAATTATTTCTCTAAATATTAATTTAAAATTAAGCAAGTAAATATTTAAAATTATTTAAATTTTAAAAAAATTAATTTTAAATTCTTTTAAATTAATATGTTTAAAATTTTGAAAACTTTAATATATTACATAATTTTTTCTCATTTAATTTAAATTTATTCTTATATTTTAAGTTTTATGTTAATTAAATGTATCTAAAATAAATTTAAATTAATTAATTTTCAAAATAATTTTTTATTTAAATTAAACTAAACATTAAATGTTTATTAAAATTTTAAAATTACTTAAAATAATTTTCTCTAAATTTTATAATTTATTTTTTTCAATTGGTTAAATTTTAATTAAATATTTTAATATTTAACTAATTTAAAATTATTTAAAATATAAAATATATCAAAAATAATTTAAGTTCAGATTAGAATATTTCAAAATAAATTTTTAAGTATTTAAAATATTTTTAATATAAATTTTTATATTTTTTTAAAATACTTCATTAATTAGATATTAATTAATTACTTATTTAAATAAATAACTTAAATTATTTTAAATAAATTAAATATTTTAAATTTAACTTTAATTCAATAATAAATAAATTTTAAAATATTAAATATTTAAAATATTTAAAACATTTAAAGTGATTTTAATTTTGAATTGAAATATTTTGAATTTAAAATAATTTAAATAAAATTATTATATTTGACCTTAGTTTTAGTTAGAATATTTTGATGTTATAATAATTAATAGATTTAAAATATTTAAAACTAATTACTATTTTAAAAGAATTTTAAATAATAAAACATTAAAATATTTTGAAAGAATTTTTTAACATTTGAAATGATCTAAGATTAAGGTTTAAAATATTTTATTTTAAATTTAATTAAATTTTAATTGAATATATAAATATTTACAATTTAATAATTATCAAGATTTATTTATTATTTTAAAATAAGTTTAAACTTTAACTTGAAATATTTTAAAATTTTAAAACTTAGATATAACGTATTAAACGTTTTTACAACATTTAAGTTTTTTTTTTTTAATTTCATAAATATTTTGATAATGAAAATATTTATTTAACATAAATAAATATAATTAACATTAAGTATATTTTAAAAATAAATTAAAATAATTATTAAAATATTTTATTAATTTTTTAATTAAACTTCAATTTAAATACTTAGTATTTGATATTTAAAATATATTTAATATTTGACATTAATATTAATTTTAAATAAAAGGATTTAATTTTTTAGAAGTTTTAGAATATTTTTATAATGATAATAAAATTTAATTTAACATAATCTACTTATGATTAGCTACAAAATCAACCATGGGATCGAATCTAGTTATGATTAGCTACAAAATGATGGGTCGTTGATCAAGAAATCAATGGCACAGTTCTTGTACTGTTATGGGAACATGTAAACCAAAACCCTAATCACAAAAATTGTTTGTTCTCTCGATTGGGTTGATCAAATTAATTGAAATTCTAAAATTAGATAAAGTTCATGAATAGAAATATGGGGATGTTGTTTGGCAGTCTAAAAGGCACTTAAAAAAAAGTATTTAAACCTATATGGTGTGACCTAGAACTAAAGATTTTAAGTTATTATACCATCAGATTTTTGAAATATTGGAAACTCTAAAGTTGTAATTTATCCACGTATATTTTCTTAGATAAAGTGCATTCCCTGGTCGACCAAATGATGCTTTGGATGGAGCTAGGCTAGGGTTCACTAGGAATACACTGCCAGCAAGCTTTGATAGTTTGATTTGAACTTAGAATATGTAGAAGACGGCCTTAGGAGCTTGAATGATACAAGGGATAACTTAGGGAAATTGAATGTAGTGAGAGAGATTTACATGATGAATAATGGCTCAAATGAGGTTTTAGTCCTATTCAGACATCCTAGCATATCATAGATATCTAGGATTGATCTAGTTCCTTACTAGAATGTTGCCAAGTTGGCTGGGGTTATTAGGATGGTAGAGGGAAAGGCCAGCCCAAGGATGATTAAGTGGAAAGCTTATTGGTCATCATAAGGGCATGTGGGAATGATCTAAACTATTTGATCCTAATCCAAAGGTTGGGAATAACTTAACACTATTATAGAGATTATTATAAGTTCTAGAATGGTTTAGGAATAGACAGAATTAGCTTTAGATTAGTTTTATCCATCTTAAGCCTTAGTTTGATAGTTTGAACAGTCCCCATTCCATGTGGCTTTTAAGGTGGCATGGGAAGGAGCTTAGGAGCTGGTTGTTTGAGTCCAAATGGATTTTAAATGGATATATTCAATGCATGAGCAAATTATTGAAGTTTAACCAAGTTGTAATAGATTGACATGGCCAACTTGACTTGGGTTTGACCCATGGTGAATTTGGAAATATTTACACCATGGAATGGAAAATATTTGAGGGTCTGAGAGAGTTTAAAACACTTGAAATTTGATTTAAAGTAAAAAATGACCTAAAGGTTTATTTCATCAACCCTGGTTGAATTGGTCAACCTGTTTGACCTAGCATTTTGGTCTAGGTCCAATAAATTAGGATGGATCAATGGAGTCTATTAAGA
This sequence comes from Dendrobium huoshanense, assembly GCA_016618105.1. Classification (NCBI taxonomy): domain Eukaryota; kingdom Viridiplantae; phylum Streptophyta; class Magnoliopsida; order Asparagales; family Orchidaceae; genus Dendrobium; species Dendrobium huoshanense. Next base: position 60,697,393 of record CM028359.1, on the reverse strand, counting down.
GATGTCTCAGGGGTTTGGATGGTCTTTTGGGTGGATATGACTATTTAAACCCCTAAGTGACCATTGTATTAACCTAGGTTAACCCAGGGGTTGGATCTAGGAAGCTCATTTCAATCAAATTTACTTTTTGTACCCTTAAGAGACTATTTGGCTAACCTAAGTTGACTCAGGGTATGGGTTTGGGTCCAACAAGTTTGGTTTGATATTTGAAATTTACTAGAAGTGGTCTCATGTAAAGAAGAGGTCATTTTGATTAAAATATGTGTTTAAACCTCTAAGCAGTAGGAGTCCAATATACTCTTAATGGTGATTAGGATTCATTGGAAGATGTTCTTAAGCTTAATTTGAAAAGGCCATGTTGGAGTCTATAGAAAACACTAAAATTTCTCATTAAGGGAATTTTTGTCATTTTTAACCCTAGTAGACTGTGCTAATAAATGGATCCCTAATATGTGTACTAGAATGAAGTTCTATTACACATACTGGATTTAACCAAATAAATATATTGAGTATGGAGTTTTTATTCTAAGGGAAAGAAAGTAGAAAACTTTCCATGGGGAATCAAGATTTAATTATTAATAGGGTAGTGTTGGGAAAGGTATCCTCTACCACTTGTAGATCTGGTCATAAGGGAAGGGGAAAACCTAAACTCAAAGGAATGAAAAGCCTAATTTTATGATTTGAAATTCAAATTGAAACTAGGATGGTTTCATAGAGGGCACTCTCCATCACTAGTAGATCTAATCCAATGGAAGGAAAGGACCTGACCTTAAGGAAAATAAGATTGAAAGATCATATATGAAGGAATAACTCCTAACTACAGAGGACCGAGTCTAGATTTGAAATTAGGATGGTACCACAAAGGGCGTGCTCCATCACTAAAATGTTTAATCCTAAGGCAAGAATGCATGATGACTCACATCTAACCTTAAGGAGAAGAAAATAGAAAGATCATGTGGGAAGGAAGCATTGCTTCATATAGAGGATTGAATCTTGATTTTGAAATTAGGATGGTGCCATTGAGGACATGCTCCATCACTAAGGGGTTTGAATTTGAATAGAGAATCTATTCCCAGACTAGGAAGCTAGGATGACACTATGGAGGGCTTGTTCCATCACTAGTAGATCTAATCCAAAGGCAAGAGAACACGATGACTCACTTCTAACCTTAAGGAAAAGAGAAATGGAATACCTTGTGATAAGGAAGCATTACTTCCCATAGAGGATCAGCTCCATATTTTAAATTTAGGATGGTTCTATAGAGAGTGTGTTCCATCACTAATAGGTAATCTTATGGAGAGAAAACTTGCTCTATATAAAAGATCAAATCTAGATTTTGAAACTAGGATGTTTCCATATAGGGCATGCTCCAGCACTAGTGGATCTAATGCTAAAGAATGAAAGCACAATGAATCACACCCAACCTTAAGGAAAAAAAGATTAGAAGATCTTCTAGGGAGGAAATACTGCTTCTCACAGAAGATCAGGTCTGGAATTTGAAACTAGGATGGTGCCACAAAGGACGTGCTGAGTGAATAATTATATGAGGAGGATGCTTGCTCCATCTAAGAATGAGATTGGGATTTGAAATTTAGGATGTTGAAATATAGGATGTGCAACATAACTAAAATATCTAATCCTAAGGCAAGAAAGCAATATGACTCACATATAAGCTTAAGAAAATAAAAATAGGATTATTAAATTTGAATACTTAAACAAAACTAAGTTAACTTGATTGAAAAAATGAGCTACATCAAGCATAATATCTCTTAGGGAATTGTCTATTGACTTGAAACACTGGGTGATTTCCATTACAATCCACTAACTTATATGAGTCTCCCTTCATAAATTGTCTCTAGAATGAAGGATCCTTCCAAGGTTGGCTCAAACTTTCCATTGATCTTTTGATGCTATAAGATAGGCCTCTTATCATGGGATTGAACCATTTAGACTTTATACAACTTTATGTTTTGTTGAGCTTGGAGATGGAATTCTTCAAGCCCCTCGTGCTCTTCTAATTGGAGTTTTTCATTTTTGTTCCATTATAATTTGGTTATGGATTATAATTCTAAGTTAAAAAATTTTAACTTCCAAAGGGAGTATGTCCTTCGCCCCATACACTAGTGAAAACAGTATGGTATGGGTCAAAGTTTGGTAAGTGGTCTGGTAGGACAACAAAGCTTCCACCAACCTCTAATTCCACTGACAATTAATATCATTTAGGGTCTTTTTGATGAATTAAACTAAGGTTTTATTAAAGCCCTCTGCCAATCCATTAGCTCTTAGGTAATAGATTATTGATTAGTTCCAATCGTTGCCATGGAAACTAGCAAAACTATTGATCTTCATAGACTTAAATGAGGACTCATTATCGGTTATGATTCTGTGGGGCACGCTGAATTAATATATGATATAATCATGAAAGAATTTCAAAGTATGGTGTGATTTTATGTTTCATTGGGCAATTGCTGTTGCCAAATTTGAGAAGTAATCAATCTCTACTAAAATGAAGATATGACCCCATACAGAGGGAGGGTCAATTGGCCTGACGATGTCCATGCCCCAACTTTTGAAGGGCCATGAAGCTATTGTAGGATGCAACATATTAGAAAAATGCTATAAAACTACATTATGTACCTATCACTGATGAAAAAAGTTTTTAATTTTGAAGCAATCGTCTATCATCAAAGTCTAGTATTATCCAAGTATTTTTATTTTCAGTTTTCTCTTTGGACCTGATTGATGAGCACCTCATAATCCAACAATGAATTTTAAATTTAGTGTTTCTCTCATCTTTGAGGGCATCTTGATTTGGTTGTAACCATATGAGCCATCCATAAAGGAAAAATTGTCATGAGATGAGGCAATATCCACCATAATTTTTTGTATGGGAAAATGAAATTCATCATTGGGACATGCCTTATTGAGATTCCTATAGTCAACTTAAACTTAGATTCATTCATTCTTATTTTGAACTGATACGACGTAGGCTACCCAAAAAAAATATTGTTCATCTCGAATAAATCTGGCTTCGACCAACTTCATGGCTTTAAAAATGACTTAATGTTTGATCTCTAGAAGTATTCATCAAGGAGCTTGCTTAACAGAAATGTCATCTTGTTAGATTCCAAGTTTACGGACCACTATGTTGGTGGATAAACCTGACATTTCATCATATATCCAAATAAAGCTATATTTAAACTTGGAAAGAAGTTGAACTAGATCCCTAAACTCAACCTCACTTAATAATAACTTATTATTGTGGGATGAGGGTCATCCTCTATTCAAAGGTTTGTTTCCTTAAGTTCATCACTAGTTGATTTAGTTTCCTCTTCAAATTCAGAAGATGCATCCCGAACCTTAAGTTCATCGAAATTGTCTAATATCTCCATAGATTCATAATGACTAGTTATCATTAAAAATAAATCATTATCATTAAATGAACTAATGGTACCAACGCCTATACCACTTGTCCAATTTCTATTAAATTTTGAATTCTTGATATTTTTGCGTTATCAAGCTTGACCCCTAGTCCATTGTGTGAGTTCTTTAAAGATAAGGGTTTTGACACCAACATGAATGTAGCTAATGGTAATTTCATTCATTATTAAAATCTACCTCTTCAAAGATTACATCATCTTCATTTCTTGATGAGGATAAGCCAGGGATGAACTTCTGGACTTTCCTTACTCTTCTATCTAAATTAGGGGAATCCTTAATCAATAACCTTGAGACCCTACCATCAGAAAGTGGGGTTGAGGTTAAGGATTTAATAACCCTATTAAGCTTCTCATAAAGAGTTAACATGGCTCATCACATTAAACTTTTAAATTATTACACTCCTAGTCACTATCTGATTCTAAGTTAGATCAAATTTTAGAGGATGGTTTATTTTTAATGTTAAAAGTAATTCTAGAACCACTCTTTTTTTATTCTTCAATAGAAGTTGATTCAAGTTTGATGTACATTAGGGGATTTGCTTTTTCAATTAAAGAACAACCTCTACTTTGTGTTCCTTGGGCAATCCTCCCACCACTTTGAGGTAATTGTTTGGAGGCCTAAAGGCCACGTACTCGACATCTCCTTCGCTACTAGAATTCTACCTTTTTTTTATTCTTGACTTTTTTTTGCTTTTAACTTTTGAATTACTTTTGAACCTTTATTTTCTTCTTTCTCCTCTTTAATATTGATCTCTACCTTAGATTAGGCAGTGGACCCTTTAGGTATGTAATATGCAACATTCTCAAAAATCCCAAACTTATGAATAGAAAATAGTTGCAGATTACCCTTGATTTTATACTCAATGCCATCTCATTGGTACTTGATGCATTGGTGTAGGGTCAAAGGAACATCCTATACTCATAGATCCATGGTCAACCAAGGAGTGTATTGAAGGACATTGCTGAATCAATAATATGAAATTTAGCTTCAATTTTTAACTCTCCTATCTCTAGAAGAAGAGTAATTAAACCTAAATCTTTTTTGCCTTTTTAGTTGAACCCACAAAGCACCAACTTTTCAGTTGGGAGCTTTCTAGTATTAAATCTAAGGTAAGCGAGTGTCATTATGTTCATCTTATTGATCGATGCACATGTATTAAAAAGAAAACTCTTGATAACTTTAATTTGCACACATTTATGGTGATGTAAATTGGACACTTATGATCAGTAGTTCTGAGGAGTAGATCCTTATCAGAAAAGGTAACTCCCATGATTTCTTTAAATTATAAAGCTTCTTCTTTAGAAGTTAAAGCTAACTGAGTCAAGAAAATCTCTGGTTCGATAAGTGTCTCCTTTGAGAGAACTAGGGCATTGTAGATGCTCAACTTATATGGCAACTTCCCAAGGTGAGCTAAGACATTGTAATCAACTTGTGGATGTTCAGAATTGGGACCTAGTGGATTGGAAGGGGTATTTAATTATTGAGTGGGGATTTGAATAGGATCATAGGAGGTAACTTTCTTGCCTTTTTCTTTTCGAGGAATACTAGGGAATAAGACCTTACTGCCTCACTGTTGCACCTACACAATTTCATCAGAACGGCAAACTATAGTAGAGTCTACACTCTCCTTTGGTAGTACATTACCATTTTCTAAATGGGAATATGAATTTGAAAAGTCTATCATAATGGGACTCCGTAAAAAATTAATTTCAGTGATATCACTATCTCATAATACTTTATACTCTTTTCCCCCTTAAGAAGTTCAATACGGAGAGTTGATTTTTGAAAGTCTTGATTGATCATAGCTAGTTTTTGATTATTTTGAACATAAGAGTCATCATGAATTGTATTCTCAACATTTTATCATTAAAATATTTATAGAAGGATCATTCTTTTTTATTAATTTTTGACCCTTTACCTTTTATGGGGCAAAGTAAAATTCAAATAACATAAATGGGGACCATGGGTTTGAGACACAATCAAACACTTGTATATATCTCTCATCAACAAATTTTCTCACTATAAAAGTTTCACTCTTTTCATTTTTATTTATTATAGTAGTTCCCACAACTATTGGAGGGAAAAATTATCCAAATGTTCTCCTACAAAGCCTCTTGGTCAACCTCCAATAACATGACCCATGCTCTCATTGGTAGCTCTTCAAAAAGATGAAAAGATTTATTAATCAACTTTTTAAATGCACGGGATAGTTCTGTATCCCAACCATCTTCAATGGATAGAGAATGGTTTGAGTTTTTACCTGAGATTGATTTTACATACCCCTAATTTGGTTTCACCAAATACTCCTTCTAAATGATTACGTTACCTTGATGAAATTTCTTCTCAAGCCATTCATTAAAGATTACACAATCTTTTATTGTGTGGCCCAACATGCAGTGATATGGGAAAATATTTAGATCATCCTTCTTATTTGCCTCTTCCATCTTCTTTGCCTGCAACAGTAAAAAATCTGATCTTTTTTAAAGACTCTTGAAGATTTTCCTTACTGATTCCCTTTTAAATGGTTATGGATAATCCAATCTTTCTTTCAAAGAAATTTGGTAAAGCTCCATGTTTGGTTGAGAGGTTACTTGGAATGGTTAAGGTTTTTAGATTTTTTGGGGTGGAGGATTGCTAGACTGAGCACTAGCTAGTTTCTTTCCCTCTTCAATTGCTAAAATTATGCCTAATTTCTTCCTAAAAGACTTTACAAGTTTGTTGGTTTTCTTCTCGTCAGACTAATCCTTCATATAAGGCATTCCAGAAAGCCTCTTCCTATGTATTACTAGCTTTATGGAGAAGTTTTTGAAATGTTTTGATTATAAACCCCTTTAACAGGAAAGCAGTTGGCCCAATATATTCTTTAGAATAATCTCCATTTCATATTGCTTCTGCAGTTGTGGTTCACATTTCATCGAGAAGTTTTTCCACCTCAAGATGTAGTAAACCAAACACTCTCCTGGTTTTTGTCTTTTGATGATGAGATCGCTTACATATATTCTCTGTTGAGCTCTTGAGAATCTCTTTAAGAATTGACCCTCGAGCTTTGTGAAAGTTTTCACTAAACCATTTGGCAAATTTTTATACCACTCAAAAGCAATACTATACATACTACTCATAAATTAGCGAAAGAGTAAAGCATCATACCCTCTTACATTGCAACTACTCATATAGAAGTGGACTAGATGATATCTTAGATTTTATAAACTAGTAAAAATATAAAAATAAGGTGGCATAAAGCCCTTTAGATAAGGAACTAAATCTTTTTCCTCGGGGTAAGGCTACTCTTGTTAATGGACTCATTCCCTTGAGAGTGGGCAAAGGACTCCCTTACTTAGGTCTCTATCATCTAACATATGTCCTTATCTATTGGAGACACTGGGAAGTAACCTATGGAATCATAGGGTTTGAATCTTCCTTCAAATAATTCTCTCCAACTGAGTGTACCAAAGGTTGCAATTGCTTGAGTTTAGGCTACTGTGACTGGATGAGCTGACTCTTCATTTTCTCAACTCTTTGCATCATCTCCTACACTTTTCTTTCAAGACTCAAAATATATTCATGCTTCTCCCTCAACCTGACAGAACTATCTAAATTTGAGTTTATTATTATTGACACCTCCTTTTTATTGGATTGGTGCTTTAAAGGTTCAACATCATTTGTCGATGCTCTCATCTCGACCAAGTAAAAGTTTTTGGCTGAATCCTCTTCCATGAACAAATCATAAGAGTATGGGTCAAAGGCTTTGATAGCCTTTTTATTAAGAATATCCTATATCTCTTAGACCATTTCGTGAGCTGGTTTACCATTGATTATCACAGGATCTAGTAAAAAATATCTCTTGCATTCTAACTTTTTTCCAAACTCTCTCTTACTGAGCTTAGAGAGTATTTCCTGGATCTTAAGATCTGATTTGGTGACTAACTCTTCAACTAGCTTATCTAACATTTTCTTGGTCAACATTTGGATTTGTCCCCTCCCCTCTGACTATCCAAGGGTTGGTAATTATGAGGGTGACATCCTTTGTGGGTGAGGGATATCCATCTTAACAAGTGACAAAGGAGTTTGAAAAGTGGGAACTCTAACATCACTAGGAATAGAATCCTTACATCCCTAAATGGGGATTTGGGGGACATCGACTAATGGTAAATCTAAATTGTCTCAAATATGTATCCTTACAGATCAACTCAACTTCTTTGATATATAGTGCTTCTCAGGTGACAAGGACCTCTTGCACTTAACATCCACTCATCTCAAATCTTTAACAATCTCTTTAGACTTGGCTATCATAGGGGCCAACTTAGAAAATCTTGAAGGAGGGACATATTGTCTACCACTATGATGGTGATCCTTGCCAAATCCTATTAGGACTATCTCCTCTATCTTTGTATATATGAGGCTAGAAACTCAGTTATATCCATCCACAAAGATTTAAGTGGTTGGCTGCTTAATAAAAATTTTTATTTCTCCACATTGGCTGAGAATTTAGCTTCCTTGATTTTTATTTATCATCATTTAAGACTTACTTCTAATACTTATGAGATATCACCCCTTGAGATGTCTCATGTAGTGTTCTTCTGTTTGACCAGTTTGAATAGCATAGGTGTGGATGTTGTTCCTCAACATCCTCATTTTTATACTCTGCTTTTCCATTTAGATCATCTTTATAGAATAGTCCACTTCGCAAGGTGGAGGGCTGGAAACCCAAGAGTCTCTCTCCTCACCTATACCAGCTGCTATGGGAAAGAAACGACTCCCCTTGACGAGTGGAGAAGAGGTAGGAATAGGCTGCTCCTTAAAAGCCTCAAGCTCTGCCAAACTTAAGACCTTCTGCTCGGCCATCTTCATGGTCTTAATTAACCTTTTACTGACCTTCCTCGGGTATTTCTTTTGGGCATTCTTACTGCCAAAAGGGGTTTTTTCACTAGAGGACCCCTTTTTAAACATAGAGCTGACCTCGGTATCAACTGTAGACTTATGTTCCTTATCCTCCTTGGAAGATATAATAGGCAGAAATGCAACATCTACCTCTATTATTGGAATGGGGGAGTCAATCCCTGCCCATACTATTTGCTCTACTTGGGGGATGTCCTTGTCACCCTCAACAATGAGGTTAATTATGGTTTCCCCATTAACTGATAGTTTCAAAGTCTTGAATCAAAATCTACTCTATGATGTACAGGTCCTCGTCAATTAAGAAAACTAGCTTTCCAACCATTTAAAAGGATTTGATTATTTGATATTTGAGAAGAACATATTTGAATTTGAAAAGAAACTTACAATTTATCATATATACTAATTTAAAAGAGCAATAATCTATTGTGTAATGATAAAATATAAATATTTATTTTGATTTTAAGAAAATTTAAATTTGTGCTATATATATTTGACTACAAGAGAATGTTGTAGAAAAACATATAGCAATTATAATTTGGATTTGATTTGCATGGACTTTAAAGAGAAGTTTGAAATTTTTAGAATTGAAATGTCTCCATTGAGATTTGAAACTCAATATGATGAATTTGCATTCAACATGATGGTTTACAAATTTGAAGAGAAAATCATGAGATTTTTGCTCGACTCATTCACCCCACTAATTGATTCAGGCATAAATGTCAAAGCCTAGCTTTAAATTTGAACTTTTATTACATGGGTTAAGCCACAAGAAGACATTGTCGGAAACACATAGTAATGACAATCAAAGTTAATTTTAGTGATTTTGAAAGGAATTTGATTTTTTTTTTAAATTGTAAGTTCTTCCCTGAGTTTTGAAACTCAACATGCTAAATGTGGACTCAATATGTGGGCTTACAAATTTAAAGGAAAAATTATGAAGTTTTGGCTCGCTCTTTTACCTCGCTAATTGGCTCGAACATAAAATTTCAAAGCTCAAATTTACTGGTATGATTGAATCTCAAAGTGGAATTATTGAAAGATTGAATATGCATTGCATATGTTATACTACAATAAGATGTTGTAGGAAAACATATGACAATGATGATTGAATTTGCATAATTCTGAAAAGGATTCAAAGATTTGACACTCCTACATAACCTCTCCTAAATTTTGAATCTTAGTACGTTGAATTTGCATTCAACATAAAGGTTTAAGAAATTTTGACTAGAAGGTTCTAAGAAATTGGCTTGACTCTTTCATCTCGATAAATAGTTTATGTTAAAATGTCGAAGGCCAAATTTGCCAAATGGATTAAGATTTTGAATTAAATTTGATGTGGATATTTATATTCTATCACATATACTAAATTATAAGAATTATAATCCCATATGTAATGATAATATATATATATATATATATATATATATATATATATATATATATATATATATATATATATATATATATATATATATATATATATATATATATATATATATATATATATTTATATTTATATTAGGATTCGAAAAAGGTCAAATTATGATATAAGATCAAAACTTTATTTATAAAATTGAAAGTCCATGTTTAAATTATGAAACTTAACATGCTTGTGATATATTTGAGCATGCAATTTTTTGATGTATGTAGGAAGATCTTAAAAGATTTGTCTTGACTCTTTTGTTGTACAAATCAAATTGGAGGCAAAATATCTAAACCCAACGTTGATAAAGGTTTTCTCACTCACCTTTCTTTTAACATGTCATTTTTTTTTGGCCACACTCACCTAAGAAAGAAATGGGTAGAGGACCAATGAAAATATTAGCAGTCAAAACTATCGATGCAATACAATTTTTATGACTATTAAAGAAGAAAGAGATTATTCCCTAGTGGACAACATATGAATGATATATCAACTCAGGATGCAAATATATCATTCCCTAATGGGTTTGGATTACAAAACTTTGAATATATCCAGATTATCATAGTCAACTCACGAAAGGACAACATATGACCCTAGGGGGTCAAAATGATGTTTGATTAATAGTTTGACTATAATAATTTGCATAACTTGATATATAAATACATAATTAAAGTCATGATAAAAAATTGATATATCTTCTCAGAGAAAGAAGATATCATTTATTATCAATTATTTAAAAAAGACAATAATGATCGTTGACTTTGAATTTCTCAAAGATAATTAATTAAGGTTTTAAAATTTTGATTTTTTTTAATTATAATCTAGCTCTTTAAATATCCTATGAGCATAAACCCTTGTAATTAATTACATCGTAGAAAACATGAGATTCCCATGAAAACTCTAGATTAAAATACTGGAAAAATTTTCATTTAAAATTTTTAATGATTGATATCAAAGGAGTGAGGTTAAAAATTTAATTGGGATTGGATTTAATTGGGATAATTATTTATAGAGGTCAAAAGAAGAGAGGTAGGAGGTGCTTTCCTATTCTAAAATATTTTAAAAGCACCCCAGTCAATCCTAAGTGTTGGGTTTAAATTTTGATTGAAAGAGATTTAATTTAAAATTCCAATTTTTTTAGAAGGTTGGGATTAGATTTCTGAAGGTTGAATTCATATAGTCTAAACCTACCTCAGAATCTAAGTCCAAATTAGTTACTAAATCAGTAACCCAAATATATCTAATGTAGTGCAAATCTAGACTTACCCCGACCAAGATTGTGGAGCTAACTAACCATCTAGGCGCTTCAAAACCATGTATTTGGTCTTTTATGTAAGAGTAGTACGTATATTATTTAGTTAATTTTGAGGAAATGGGGAAAACATCTAAAGCAGATTCTAATGGTCCCCTTGACTTATGTTGGGTAATATGAAGCATAGAGTAAAATAAAATTAAATTTTAAACTCATTTAAAATTATTTCTAATGCCATGCATGCTAGTTGACTTAAATTCTTAATCAAAATGAAGAAAATTTAAAAAAGGATTATAAATAGGCTTTTCTTTATAGATCTCACAACATCCACTTGATAAGACTGTACCTTAATAGATCATGTGGCCTGCGAGAACCTGTAGGCTGGGAGGTGTCTAACCTAGAAGAGAAGATTCAAGATGATGTGTACGATCCTTCATGAACCTGAGCTTACTTTTTACATTCGTTAGGGTTTTTATGTTGACTTAAAAAATTTCATTTAATTAAAGTAGAAAAATTTTGTTCGTACCCTCATGAGCCTCTGATCATTCGAACGAAAAAAATGACATGCAAGAAACAAAGCTTCCAAAACATACCATTTATACTGTGCAATAAATTTAAATAAAATCAATTAAATTTATCAAATTGAATATCCATGTGGCAAGTGCAACTTAATATTATAACCCAGAATTTTGCATAAAATAAAGTGGCCATGTACCATTAAAAATAAGCCCTGATTCCTAGTCCTAAAGCAAAGGTGACTTTGAGAATGGGATTTTTTTTTACTCTACCCTTCTTCATCCTTCAGCAGTCTCCTTGGATCCTTCGGGTCCTAAAATCCAAATAAATAAACTCCCCCTCGAAAAGGGTGTTATTTTTTCAATTTGAATATTTGAATGTCATTCTAATTTGGATCTCCAAATAGACAGAAACACTCCTTTAAGGGATGTCCCTTCCTCATTGGATTTAAAATTGGATGTTTAACATCCCATCTCAAAGTACTTTAACATTACAACTCTTAATACATCCCAATTATATCAAATTAAATTTGAATAAAAAAATTATAATCTAAACTCAAAGAACCTGCATGTTTATGCTAAATAATCAATAATTAAATACACATCCCAAGCAGTTGTATATTAAAATTAAAATATTCAAACCAACTACACTTGACTATGCTCTTTTAAGTTAAAGGGGAACACAGCATTCTAAAGCACTTGTAGAAAAGATCATTAATATATAAAGGTTTAATTTATTTATTTGTCCCCTTTAATTTATTTATTTGTACCCTATAGAGTATAGCCACCTACATAAAAATATATCAACATTTAAATTATCCCTATCCTAAGGGTAAATCTAACACCCATCACATCAATGCACATATTGTAAAAATTAACTAAATAATCATATATATCTTTACTAGCAACTAGTATGCAATGAAAATGATAAAAAAACTCAACACACAATAGAAAATTAAACACTAGCCTAACCTAAGACTAGAGTTGGTTATCCTAACAAACTATCTAAAGTTTGTGAGGTACGCTATATGGTTTGGATATGTCTTGTATAGGGTTGTTAGTTAATGTTGTTTGATACTTTTATTTGTTGAAAGGCTCATGAGAAAATTTACTTAAAAGTTTACGTATTAACGATTTAAAATTTTTTTTAAAATGTATTTTGAAATTTTAAATAGCAACCACCTTTGTTGCTCACAGGGGCTGTGAAGTTTATTTCACATTTCTTGGGGTAGCCTCGTAGGCCCTAGTGGTAACGATATAATTAAGTAAATTGAATTGATTAAGGATTAAAGGTTGATGAATTTTAATTATAATTGATTGGTTACTGTTTGAAAAGTTAGATTAATGTTTTTGGATTTTACAAATTATACAAATCGAATTTTGGAAGATATGAATTCATTTTACAAATTAACAATAAAAGCTCTAGAGGGTAATAGGATACCCCCTAAACTTAAAGATTTTACTAATCCTATTTTTTATCCTAAATTTATGTAATCATTAAATAGATAAATGAATAGTAATAGACTTAGGAATCCTTTTCCAAAAGCAAATGTAATAGTTGTTGATTGATTGGACACATAGCTCACACCTGTACTGTGAAGAAGAAAACTTATTTGGTGTGGAAACCTAAGATGCATAAATCAAGACATATCATACATGCATCTCTTTATAAATTTCCAAAAGGAGAACCCAAACTTGTTTGGGTTCCTAGGTCTAATGTTTGATAATTTTGCAGGGTCACTCTCACACAAGACCTCGTGAGAGCATCAGGTACCTGGACAGTGGATGTTCAAAGCATATGACTGGAGATACTACACAATTCATATCGCTGGAATCCAGGAGAGGAGGTAAGGTTACACTTGGAGATAACACCACAAAGAAGGTGATTGGGACAGGTATGATTGCAAATCTAAAGAATTATTATATTAAAATGTGTTATTGGTAGAAGGCTTAAAGCATAATTTTTTAAGTATATGCTAGCTATGTGATAAAGGATATTGTGTAAAATTTTTTCCTACTAGCTGCATTTTAAGCCTAAATGGAAATAATATTTTGAAATATATAAGGGTAAATAATGTTTATATGCTAGACTTGAATTGCATTCAAACTCCTACTATTTTTTGTTTAAAAACTATTTCGACTGAGTCAAAGCTTTGGCATATGAGACTTTGTAATTCTAGCATGAGAACCCTTAGGAGGATTACCCAAAAGAACTTAGTGAGAGGTATACCAAAATTAGACCTTACTAAGACCACATTTGTGATGCATGTCAATTAGGAAGCAAGTTAAGTCCTCTTTTCAATCCAATAAGGATCTTAGAACTAGTAAATCATTGGAGATTTTATATATTGATCTTTTTGGACCAATTGGAACTGTAAGTCTACAAGGGAAGGTATACGGTTTTGTGATTGTGGATGATTACTCAAGATTCACAAGGGTTAGATTTCTATTTCATAAGAGTGAATCATTTGAGGAATTTAGAAAATTTTTGACTTGGATTCAAAGAAAATTTGTGTGTAAAATTATGACTATACAAAGTGATCATGGAGGAGAATTTTAAAATGAAAGATTTAAGAATTTTTGTAAGGAGAAAGGAATTGATCACAACTTTTTTGAACCTAGAACCCCTCAGCATAATGGGGTAGTCGAAAGGAAAAATAGAACATTAATAGAATCCGCCCGAGCAATGTTGGAAGAATACTCACTTCCTAAATACTTTTGGGCTGAGGCGGTTAGCACTGCATGTTATGTTCTGAATAGGGTGAATATGAGATCTAAATTAAATAAAATACCCTATGAGTTGCTAAAAGAAAGAACACCTAATTTATCTCATTTTCATATTTTTAGTTGCAAGGTGTTTATACGTAATAATGAAAAATCTGCCTTAGGAAAATTTGATCCAAAATCAAATGAAGGATTTTTTGTTGGATACTTAAGTGTTAGAAAATCTTATAGAGTATTCAATAGAAGAACTTTGGTAATTGAGGAGACCACACATGTTGTATTTAATGAATCAAGAAATTTGGGTTGTCTGGTGGAATTCTGGTGATATGGAAATCTAGTATTACATCCTTTAAAGTTTTGGACTCTCCTCATCAATTTATCATTGATGAGTTAGATGTTCTCAATAAAGGAAGATGCATAATTGCTTCTATTTATTGAAGAAAGGATGCGTATAAAAGGAGAAGTCTTTGGGAGAAGTTACAGCATTATTCTTTCTAGTTAGTGCATATGGTGATTGTGGGAGATTTTAATTGTCTTCCTGATAAGGAAGACAAGAGTGGTGGAAAAAGAATTATTTTTTTCTGAAGGTCCCAGAGAGATGAATTATTTTTTTTGACAAGTAATGACTTACATGAAGTGAGTTGAATTGGGCCAAAATTCACCTTGTGAAAACTGGAGCAAAAACAATTCTTAAGAAATTTGACATATGTTTCTTAAAATCAAAGGCTTTAAGCTCTTCCCATCGGTTGGTGGTAAGGCACTTGGATAGAGTTGCATCGGATCACTATCCAATTATTTTAAACCTTATGGATTTCAATTCAAATTTCAAAAAGAATATTAAATTTGAAGTTGTTTGTGCCTTTAATCTAGCATCAACTGCTGTGGAAAGGAATATTTGGTTGAAGAAATATGTGGGTGGCTATGCCCAAATCCTGAAATTCAAAAATGAAGATATCATTGAAGGCTTTGTTTTATTGGAACAAAGCTAAACACAAGTCATTAGTCTAGATGAAAGATTGTCTACAGGAGGAGATAATGAAGCTACAGGAAAGAGAAACCAATGAGAGAGCTCTCTGGTTGAAGAAAGTCGGACACTCAATGTCAACGTGGGTGAATTTAATTCCAATTTAGCCTAGCTAAATACTTGGTGGAGACAGCGTTCAAAGGTTAAATGGGTGCTGAGGGTGCTCGCAACTCAAAATTCTTTCAAGCTTTTCTAGTGCAAGGAGGAATTCCAAATTTATTTTTAAAATTAAAGATGCTAATGGATTAGTGGTGGAAGATCAACATTAGATTGAAGACGTCCTAATTTGATTCTTTGAGGAGAAATCGAAAGATAGAAAGTGAAATTTGGAAGGCTAGCTTGAACCATGGAAATGTCTGGATGAATTTGATACCAGTTTGTTAAAAAAAGAATTCTCTATTGAAGAAGTGGAAATAGTAATCAAACAAACTGGCAACAATATTGCTCTAGGGAATGATGGAGTTATTTATTCCTTCCTTAAATTTTATTGGGCCATTATCAAAGAAGACTTTTGGAATGCTCTAAATCAATTTTTTCATTCGGGCAAGATGAATTCCAAGTGGAAAGAAACCTTAATTGTTCTTATTCTAAGGTAGTGAATCCAATATCTCCTTCAAATTTTATACCCATCAGTTTATGTAATGTTGTTTATAAGGTTGCTGCCAAGGTCATTTTGAATAGGTTATCTTCTATCATTCCTAAATTGATCTCTGAATAATAAGTGGTATTTTTGGAAGGTAAACCTTTATCGAATCATGTTTTGGTGGCTCATGAAATATTTCATAAATTCAGATATTCAAGGTCTTCAAAAGGCTTTATTATTTTTAAATTAGATTTTTAGCAATCCTATGACTCTATGGGATGGCCTTCTTTGGATAAAGAATTGAAGTATTTTGGATTTCCTTCTATGTTTTCTAAGTTGATTTTGTAGTGTGTTAAAGATTAGAAATTCTCCTTTTTAATAAAGTGAATTCTTAAAGCTGTATTGATGCTAGAAGAGAATTTCATCAAGGTTGTCCCTTATCTTCTTTTTTATTTATTCTTTCTACTCAGCTTTTACCTGATGCATTTAAACAAAAGGTGATACTTATGGTTTTCTGGTGAGTTCAAGTGGCCCCAAAATCTATCATTTACTTTATGCGGATTACATCATCATTTTCTCAGAAGCCAAATTGAAGGCTGTAAAGAAGATCAAAGGTTTAGTTGATGATGTATGTGGTTGGACTGGACAAAAAGTCAATGTGAATAAGTCTTGCATTCTTTTTGGAAATTAAGTAAGAAGAAGGAAAAAAAAGCAATTTCTCTCATTATGGGGTTCAAAGTAGTTAAAGCATTTCATTATCTTGGGGTCAATATAACTTTAAGGAGGTAAGTTGGAGTGGATTTTCAATTTATGTCGGCAAGGATTTAAAAATGATCAATATTTAAGGAGGAAATTTTTTTTCCTTGGTGGAAAAATTAATCTTGTAAAGATAGTGTAGCTTTCTTATAATGTTTTTCATTGCACTCATACCTTGATCCCAAAAGGCGTCCTAGATGAGATTGACAAACTTTTTAGAAGTTTTATTTGGAATAAGATGAATGGGAATTGTGGTCTTCATTATGTGAATTGGAATGTTATGTGCTTGCCTTTGCAATGGGGTGGTAGAGCTCTTCCTTCTTGTTTTGATAAAGTCGGGCCACTTAGAGCTAAACTTGCTTAGTGATATATTCAAGATGAAGAATCATTGTTGCATAAGGTATTGTTTCTAAAATATGGTTATTTGTATGGAGATGAATCCTCAAATAAGGTTGGTTCTACAGCTTGGAAAATCATTTATGGCAAGGGGGGATATTTCTTAAGCCTATTATTAGATGGAGTGTTGCTAATGGTGTATTGATTGATGTTTTCAAGGATATATGGATCATGTATAAGAGTCTAAACAAATGGCCAATGTATGTGCTTCCCCAAGGTTCGAACGAACTTACGGTTGATATATATATATATCAAGTGGTTGTTGGAATACATATGAACTTAGTAAGTTTTTTGGTTTTGATATTTTGAACCTTATTTTGTCAAATACCTATCTCTTATGAATTGGTTAAAGATAGAATTGAGTTAATCTCTAAAAATTCTGGAAAATCAATTTCGTCTTTAGCATATGAAGCTTCATTTCAAAACAACCAGCAGGTCCAATATTGGAAATGGATTAAGAAAACAAAATTCAATCCTCTGGTTGAAGGTTTTTGGTGTAGAGTTTTCAATAAAGCCTTTCTTACAAATCATTTATTATGTTATAGAAGATTGCAAAGAGATAATGGATGTCCTAGAAACTACAATATGCTAGAAGATATTGAGCATGTGGTTGGAAAATGTAAAAAGCTGGTATATATATTTCAACCTCTTAACGAATGGGTATTTGATATTCAAACTTTTCATTCGTTGGAAGAGTCCTATAATTGGATGTCCTTACAAAACTATTGTTTGGTTAATTTTGTATTGAAATGTTATTTACTTTTCTTGGAAGGCAAGGAATAAGCTTGTTCATGAAGGGAAAGATGATAGTTCATTGTTCATTGCTTCAGAAGCTATCAACTACGCTTCAATTTAAGCATCTAAGATTTCACTTAACCCAGGTAAATAGGATGCTAATCAGCTTTACAAGCTGTTGGATAATCATTGGCATCGCCCTCCACCCGATTGGATCAAAGTTAATGTTGATGGAACATTGCTTCAATCAAATAAATCTAAGATTTGCGAAGTATTTCATGACTTCAAAGTAGATTTCTATTGGCTTTTGGACATACTTGTGTCCATTGGGATGTATCTCAGTTGGAACTTTTGGCTATTCAATCGCTTAAAGAAGTTATTAAAGATTGGATGTTTAAATATAAGGGAATCATCATTGAAGGTGACAATGATATTATCATCAAGTTTCTTCAAGGCTTTTTTTCTAATGGACATCAAAGAGTGGAAGATTTTTCTTTTTTGAAAGAATTTAATAATGTTATTTTTAATTGTATAGATAAGAATTGTAATAAGTTAGCGGATCTATGTGATAACTATGATCTTTTTAGTTCTTTTATTTAAGAAGGCATTAGCATGAATAAGGTTCCTCCTTTATTTATTTCTTTGCTAAAGGAGGAATCATGTGTTATTAGTTAGTTTTTTTGTATTTCTTTTTTAATATATTCAATGCAGTTGGTTGCATTTTCTCAAAAATAAAATAAAATAAAATAAAATAAAATAAAACCTATGAGCTTGAGGATTGTGCATGAAGGATGATGAAGCAATACTAGAAATGGGGAATAGTAAGAGTGGAATAGAATGTGTGGATATGAATAAAATCTTTATTATCTCAACTAGAAATATAAGAATAAGAGGGAGAAAGAGCTTTATGCTATAGAGAACATGTTAAGATATTGAAAAATAATAATATCTTTCTCTTTCACTATATTTTTCATGGTATATTTTTGTTTTCCTTCTTCTTATCATCATCATCTCTTTTAATTGTGCCTATTTTTATTTGTTATTTGTTTCTCCTCCCACTATTTATACAGCTTTGCGAGCAAATATAAAGTGTGTATGAAAATATTTGTACTTGTCATTTATCGATGAGGCTTGACTAGATGCACTTAGGGTTATGGCAATCTTACAAGTAATGATTCAAGTTAAATGTACCAAAGGGTGACATGAGATAAGGTTGGTATGAGGTTGCCCAGCTAAAACGAGAAGGAGCGAGTGCTAAAGCGAGAAGGGGCGAGTGATGATTTGATGTTGATATCTGAGCTTAGTGATGATCCATTCATGATAGGGGTCTCATGGTAGTGATATATATCTTTAGCTTTATTTCCCATCGATCTCATGTGGGAGACTTTATTTTGATTGAGATACATACGAATTTGTCCACCTTGGATAGGAACATCAGAGGTTTCCTATAAGGGAGGGCGACCACTCAGAGGAAGTAGCTAGAGTAGGTCTGGCATGCTCCTGTTATAAGCTCTTTCCAAGCTCCTGAGCTAGCTCCCCTGATCAGACTATAATGAGAGAGGGAGTCCTCCTTCCGCTTGATCAAAATGTAACCTATTAGATACCTTCGAGAAGGTACCAACATATTTAAGTATCTTATAAAAAAATTTCGGTCCACTTTTATAGAATAATTAGAGCCTAGGGAGAAAAATATGTTATTTCCTAGATTTTGAAGGAAGTTATTGCTATAAATTTGTTGAAAGTAAAACTTTTAAAAATTTTTAACGTTTTGATCAATCTTTTAATATAATTGCTAATGGAGTCAGAAGGTCTCATTTTTCACATTTAAAAGAGTATAATTTTAAAATGAAAGTCTTAAAAAATAAAATAAAAAAGGAACAATTGAGCAACAAATTTTTTTTTATTAAACACATCTTGTGTTGTTTCGCACCTTATGCTAATGTTGATAGTGCCACTCACAGTAACAAAACAATTAGATTATTATCGTTGTTGATGAGTATGTAGACCTAATTTTAGTCTTCGACAGGTTTTTTAAACACTAAAGGTTTACTTGTTGATACTTCAAACTCCATTTTGGTGTTTGTTTTAATATGGGGTCTTTAGAGATCGCTTGAAGCCATTTTAATTTGGAGAATTTTGTGACAATGTTTTAATAACTTTTATATCATGTTCTAGATTAGGTAAAATGCTAAGAATTAATGTCAAAAAAAATGGCTGCGACTTATTCAAATTTTATTAATTTACATCAAATTTTTTTTAAAAACGCTTTTTAAATTTAATTTTTTCATCTAAAAATAAGAGGAAACTATTATGTTATTAATAATTTCATTTAATCTTACATAAATTTAAATTGATTTTTTATATCTTAAAGCGTGGTGGAATTCTTAATAAAAAAGACTGGGATTAACTTTGAGATAAAATTTGATGTCAATTTACAACAATTTTTTTTCCAACCAAATACTTTTTCTTCATGAAGATAAACACTGTGGAGCCTAGAATGAGTTTATCAAATTCAAAATGGTTTAACTAAAGAAGCATACCAATAATCTTGTTATGATCATTGTAGAGCTCATTCTTCCTCCAGATTTTATGATCTTATAGTGAAAACTAACATCTCTATGACATGAACATACTGAAACAAAGATTGCAAATTATGAGCTTATTATAAGAGAGCCTTTTGGTGGAAAACTTTTTTGTGCTTATTACTACCTTGTATAATCCATAAACCCTATCATTGCTTCAACCTTAAAGAGCTTTAGAACTCTACGTATTACCATATTATATAATCAATAAATTATATAATTGCTAATTTCCGCAAGTTGCTAACATCAAGCAGAACCACAGATGATGGTTCAATCTCCCCTCTAACAAGGGGAAAAACGGATCCAAAAAACTCAATGCTGCTAAACAATTGAACTTCTGCACCATTTATCACATACAAAATAGTGATATTTGATGCCTATCAAACCACCAACATCTAAGGAAAACCTTTGATATTAATTATTTTTTCCTCTATAAAGAGGAGCAATAAAGTCAAACTCTCAATCTTGTGCAACCATAGACATGTCTTACTTACCATCTTTTATTTTCTGTCGAGTAGAAATGTCTGAATCATTATCCATAAATGCAAAACATAATTCTTCTGAGTCATCAAATATCTTATCTAATTTTGAGAAAAAAAAAATAAAGAGTGAGATTGCAGCTAGATTTCACGTAATCTTTCATATTCATCATAAAAAAAAAAAAAAATGCATATAATAAAGTTTGTAGGCAAATATATGCTTGCAAAAGATAACAGATGCCCATCTTCTACATTGTTCTTCTTTTCTCCCAATTAGAAGGTTAATTTTGCTAGACCTCATTATGTTGTCGAACCTTTAAATTTTCTCTGCCACCATCAACTGAGCTCAATAATGATTAATTTCTATTCTTCTAGTTCCCAGGAATCTCCTTCTTAGAAGAAAAGTATAAAGCTGACCATGAATAATAGCCTCGCATTTTATGTAGCACATAGACTATCACTTACCAATGACCAATGCTTGCGATCTGCCAACAATTGATCGACGACCATTAGTCAATAGCTTTCTCTACTAATCTTCTTGATCTCCTTATTTAAAGCCTATTTTTAAGAGAAGAAGTAACCAACAACTGTCGCCTAATGACACCTTAGATACCTTGAAACTCTTATATTGCAACAAGAGGAGACATTTCCAACCATCAAGGCACTATTATTTTCTCCATCCAATGATTTTTGCATAAGAAATCTAGTTACTCATCGGAGCCGCTGTAAACTATCCCTCTATCGCAATAAAAATTTCAGCACATGACAAATATATTAGTCTTGATACGTCATCAAAAAATAATCTTAATCGGGCATAAATCTCAATGCAAAATCAGGTTGGAAACTTCTAAAATTAAAATTGGGACCATCCAAACTCCAATTTCAGCAAACTTACAGTCAAACAGAATGTCTCGGAAATACGAACCTAACGACACCAAATTTGATTCAATCCGAGCCCATATGAGTCCAAACCAAGGGTTCAAAGCGCTGTTGGAAGGTTCGAACAACAATTTGGGTTACCAAACGGTTTCCAAACATGTCGTGCTTATAATTGAACCGAGCGACTCAACGAGGCGAATCCAACGAGCCAAAGATTGTTGAATTCCAACATTGTTAAGATATTTAAATGTCTAACGAAGGGTCCACGATCAAGGGATTCAATATCGGTCGTCCATCCAACCACTCGCCATTTACCCTTGATCTCTCACACTACAGGAAAATGTCTGATTGCCGTCGGATTTTTCCGACGGAATTATGATCGACGGAAATGGTACCGGCGGAACGTGTGCGACGGAAGTTTTACGGCGGACGTTTCGCCTGGTTAACCGCCGCAAATTTACCGGCAGATAATTGACAGGTCATGTGTCTGTTTTATAATTTAACCGGCGCAAGATCCGCCAGTAAGTACCGGCGGGCGGACCGGCGGTTATTTCATCGGTTGAACTTAAACCCGATGAAATACAACTAACAGATTAAACGACAGTATAAATACCATCGGATACTCCGCCGAAAATCCGATGAAATATAGCTAAATATCATATATCGGGCGAGCCCTAAGGCTGCCTTCTCATTTCTCATTTCTGTGTTTTCTCTCTAGCCCTTTCGCCACTGTTCAACTTCACTCTAACGACGGCCATTTCAACTTCGCTCCGACGACGGCAGGTGTTTGACTTCGCTCCGACCCCTTGGCCATTGTTAGCTGGCTATTCGACTTCGCTCCAATCGATCTGACGCCTTCGCTACTTCGTCGCCGTTTGACTCCTCCGACGGTGTTCGACTTCGCTCCTTGGTAGGCATTCAACATCGCTCCTTGTGTTCGACTACTGTAGCTGTTCTACTTCACTCTTTGGTCGACATTCGACTTCGCTCCTTGCATTTGACACCTCCGATGGTGTTTGACTTTGCTCCTTAGTGCCTTCAATTCGCTGTTCAACTTCGCTCCTACGCTGCGATCCTTCGCTCCTACACCGAACCTTGCTCCTTCGACTGAATGCTCCAATCCTCGCGCCTTCGACCGTGTTCAGGTTACTTTCTCTCTTTCACGCTATTTGAGTTCGCTACTTCAACGACCTAACTTTCATATTATTGCTCATTTTCTATGTGCAGATAACTTCTTCGACTTCACTTGTTGGAACGGTTGTTATGACATTTTAAGGGTAGCTCACTTGCTGTGCATGTAACTTTCTCTCTTGCACATTTGTTATAAAAGAAATGAGCATATACATGAAAATGTTGGAGTAGCTGTAGTGGAAGATAAGATTAGAGAGAGTCGCCGTAGAAGGTTTGGTCACATTAAACTGAGGCCTTCCGATAACCCGGTTAGGGAAGTTGAGGTATTAGATTTGGCTTATGTTAAGAAAGGTAGAGGTAGACCTAAAAATAATTGGTTAGAAAATATTAGAAAAGATATTTATTTATTAGATTTAGATGAAAATTTGACTTATAACTAGACACAATGGCGAAAAAGAATTCATGTAGCTGACCCCACATATTGGGACAAAGGCTTGATGTTGTTTTTGTTGTTATTTCATGCCTTTCTTCTATGACGTCTACCCTGCAAAACAATGAGCAACAAAGCATGATATGCATAATATGTGGGAATTAACTAGTGATATGCATATAAAATTATGATCTCTAATTATGCTTGTTGATTAGAGAGATGTCCATCCTGAGATCTCAGACGGATGTTGATATATTAATTCCAAAACATGTTACAACATTATCTAATATATCTAAATTATATGTAGGTCATATTATGGATATCAGAAATCAACAAAGTTTTATGTATAATCGATTGACACAATGATGAAAGACATTAACGGATGAGTTCATTAGAGGGGTGAATATTTTTATTCAAATAGCTTGTCAACTACCTAGTTTCATCTTAGATGGAAAATTTTGTTGTCCATGTTCTAAACATAAAAATCAGGTGCACCTAAGCTCAGATGACGTTACTGTTGATCTATATCATCGAGGCTTCATGCAAAAATATTGGTATTGGACTTCACATGGTGAGTATGAACCATATTTCGATTCTCAATGCTGCCCATCAACAAGTTCTACTATAGATGTGGAAGAACATATTATACCTAATCTTGAGGAGTTAATTATTGATGCAAGTGGAGCACAATTTGAGCAAATACAGAAGAGTCACCTAATAAAGAAGCACAAAATTCGAGAAAGTTAGACTGCAACAGGTGAAGGTTCTTCTGCTATATCAGCAAAATATTCTGACTATCGCACTTAGAAGCAAACGGTAGGAGGAATGCAGCATGGCAGAGTATACGGGTTAGGCTCATAAGCTTACGCATATGAATGACAGACTTCTAGTGGCTCTAGTTTTTCATCTAGTACACACGACTCTTTATATACCCAACAGATAGCTGCCCTTACAACCGAGCTAGAACAGGTAAGGAAAGAACAAACTGATTGGCAGATGCAAATGAAGCTGCAGCAGATGCATATGCAATAAAAGCAAGCTCAAATGTTAGTAGAAATGCGAAAGATAAGGGAGAAACTGAGTAGTGGGAGGAGTACAACATCAGTTGAGGAAGAAATTGAATCAGAGTAGATGTTATTTATCTATTTTACTAATGTAGACATTTGTTTCTATACGTTTTATGTCAAATTTAATATATGTGTTGTTCGAACATATTTGTTTCTATTTATTGTCTACATGTTTAGTTAATTGTTTTTTGGACATGTTTGATTATGTAATTGGTGATGTTCCTTATCTGAATTTGATGTATAAATGCAAATTGTGTTGATGCAAATTGTGTTGTTTATATATATTTTTTATGCAAGTATTTTTTTATGGAAATCAGTTTTTAAAGGAAGGAAGGTTTTTTTTTGTGCTTCAGGTTTTTGGCGGAACTTCTGTTGGTCGGTCTTCCGGTATGATGATATAACATTTCCGGCGTATCGTATCCAACGGTTATGCATCATCTTTTTAACGATGGACTATCCGCCGGAACGGTCGGCGGAAAAAACGACGGTAAACGAAAATGTTCAACGGTGAGATTTTGCTATTTTTTCGCTATAATTATGCTGGCAAAAATTTTTGATGCTTGATATTCCAGTGGAGGGATTTTTGACTGTGATCCGCCAGAAATTAATAATTTTTGGCACATTTTTATTATTATCGATGGATCTAGTCTGCCAGAATAAGGATGTTTTCCCATAGTGTCACCTATTTATGGGACATGCCACTCTAGATATCTATAAATAGACACCTCATTTCTCTTGAAAGGGGGACTAGAGCAAGAAGAGTTGAAGGAAGAAGAAAAGGAAGAAACTCCTCCTCGACCACCGCTGGACTTCCGCTGGATTATCACTTAAGGCCCTCACCTCCGCCAGACCAACTCCTGACATCGTTGCTCCACCGAACCACCACTTTAGGCCCTCCCCTTAGTCAGAAAACCGCCTAACGATGTTGCTCCGTTGGACCACTACTTGAGGCCCTAAGCTCCACCAGACCACCACCTGACGCCCTCTCCTCCGTTGGACCACCGCCTGACGTCATTGCTCTACCTGACCACCACATGAGGCCCTGAGCTCCGTTGAACCACTACCTAAGAACCTTTCCTCCACCGGACCATCGCCTAACATCGCTGCTCCACCGGACCACCGCGTGACGCCCTCACCTCCATCGGACCACCACTGTAGGCCATCACCTCCGCCAGACAACTACCTGACATCGTTGCTCCACCAGACCACCACCTAAGGAACTAAGCTCCGCTGAACCACCA
Source organism: Dendrobium huoshanense (assembly GCA_016618105.1). Taxonomy (NCBI): domain Eukaryota; kingdom Viridiplantae; phylum Streptophyta; class Magnoliopsida; order Asparagales; family Orchidaceae; genus Dendrobium; species Dendrobium huoshanense. The sequence continues at coordinate 60,671,839 of CM028359.1, read as the reverse complement.
CCTGAGGCCCTCTCCTCGGCTGGACCATCGCCTGACGTCGTTGCTCTGCAAGACCACCGCTTGACAACCACACCTCCGCCGGATCACCGCCTGATGTCATTGCTTTGTTGGACCACCACTTGAAGCCCTCACCTCCGCCAGACAACCACTTGACATTGTTGCATGGCCGAACCACCACTTAAGGCACTGTGCTCCACCAGTCCTCCACCTAAGACCCAAAATTCTGCCGAACCACCACTTGAGGCCCTGTGCTCCACCAGGCCACCACCTGAGGCCCGGACTTTCGCTGGACAACCACTTGAGGCCCCGAGCTCCACTAGGACCCCACCTGATGACAGGAGTTTTGCAGGACCGCCACCTGAGTCCCAGAGTTCTAACAGACTGCCACTTAAGGCCTGAATTTCTATCGGACCACAACATGAGACTCGGACTTCTGCAGGGCCACCACTTGGTGCCGAGAGTTCTCCCGGAGTACCGCCCTTCTACTACGGTATTTTGGACCCATGTCTCCTGCCGACTATGGTTCTTCCGACCTCCATCATCTATAATCAACTATGGTCTTTTGGACTTCTATCTCATGCCGACTACGGTCCTTCCGACCTCCATCGCCTACTATGGTCATTCGACCTCAATCAACAGACAATGGTCTTTCTGACCCCAGTCTCCTGCCAACTATGATCTTTCAGACCTCTATCTCCTACCAACTACAGTCCTTCCGACCTCCGTCGCCTACTATGATTGTTCTGACCTCCATTACATAACAACGGTCTTTCCGACCACTATCCTATCGACTATGGTCATACTAACCAAACAAATATGTCTATGTTGATTATTGTAACTCCCACCATGTAATGCGCTCTATATGATGAACATTTTTGACATCAAGCCAAGGCCTTCTCCTAAGGGCTTCATTTGTAATCGACTGCAAATACTAGTTGATTCATTCAAACTGGGCCAGGCCCCCTGGTTTTTCCCCTTTTTAGGGGTTTCCACGTAAAAAATCTTGTGTCTCTTATAAACGCTACTCTCTCTCTCTCTCTCTCTCTCTCTCTCTCTCTCTCTCTCTCTCTCTCTCTCTCTCTCTCTCTCTCTCTCTCTCTCTCTTATATGCTTATGTGTTAGATCTTCGTACAATGCAAAGACGTTAAACTATACATTTCTATACCACCGTGAATATTCTAGGACGGAACATGTGTTAATAACAAGGTCCTTACCGCCTTGATTAATACCTAACATTATTTAAATGATGGCTCCATATCCAAACTCTGGAAACTTCCGTGAATAATGGGTAACATTAGAAAGATTGGGATGTTAAAGTGTGAAACTTTGTACGTCAAACTTATATATTGTTTGTAGTTTCTAATTAAATAGGTTAATTTCTAATATTTTACATTATATATTAAATATTTTCATATTTTTTATTTATAAAATAAAATTGTGAATATTATAAATATATTCCTAGCGTGTTCATCTAAAAGAGAATTATTGAAATGTATGAGAATATTAATTTGAATAATTTTTAAGTAATTAGTAATTCATAATAATACTGGATTAGAATAAGTTTCTTATAAAATCATCATTCATAGTCCTTTGCTTGAAGATAATGCGGACTGAAAGTAGCATTTGGATTTTTCAAAGAGCAGCTAATTGTCTCTGTCGAAGATGAAAAGAGCATCACAACAAATGACGTTTGATTTAATTTTTTTTAGGTTCTCCATAAGCCGTCAAGGAATTTCGTGCACTTCTTCATAACGTATTGGTTATTGAATCTAGTTGGTTAACAACTATTTAACAACCCTCACTTTTGTTTTTCTTCTTACGTTGGTTTGACACACACTTTAGTGTGTGTATATATATATATATATATATATATATTATTTTTTAGTTTTCTTTTTCACACTATAATATATTTTGTTTTTCAATGTAGCATCTTATTTGCAATCTTCATTTTCTTAGCGGTTCATATAAAAGTCCGATTTATTTTAGTCTAATGATTCATATGTATTGATTAAAAGGACCTAAGTGTTTAAAATAATCCTAGAACTAACTACATTGTATTAGAAAATAATACTTGCAGTTGAGTCACCGCATTCCAAAAAAGTACAAGTTTTAATCAAGCTCCAGTTAATGACTAATTTTTCACTTTTTTTCTTTTTTTTTTTTGAGTGGGGGGGGGGGGGGGGGGGGGGGGGGGGGGGGTGTAATGGGACTTGTAAGGAACTTTTGTGGAGAAAGAGATAAATAAACTTAAAGAACATCCGACCACTACACGTGACACACCAACAACAAACAACAACATCCACTATCACTTAATAACAAACCTAGTATATCATGATCATAATCGTGTAAAGCTAGAATTTATCCTGATCATACAAGTTTAAAGCTAAATGCTTATACATACACAAATGTATACAAGTTGAATGGGAATGAGAAATATAGCTTTACATAAATGCGGTAATTATAGACTTTGTTCTTATGCTATATGGTGTGCTCAGACTACTTTGTTGAAATACTTTCTATAAGCAGACACAGTCTTGATGGCATTAGAGCGGGTGCAGTAATCTAGCCTCATCTCTGTAATGGCTCAGTTGTCGGCATCACAAGTTGCAGAACCCACCACGAAAAGCTTCTTTGAACTCCCACAAATCCTTTCATCTCTAATACTAGTTATCTCTACCATAAAAACCATCGTTCCCTTCAACTAAAAAATGATAACTATCCCCTATGGTGATAGCAAATCGTGAAGATCCTCATAGCAAATGGATGGATTCACTTGATAGCTCGACAACTCGACCAACAAACCACCTCACCTCCTCCAGCAACCAAAGAACACTACTATTTGAAACCCCAACCACAATCAATGGTAGGTGGCCATATGTTCTTCATCTCGATTCCTTCTTCACCACATGGTATACACTAGAATAGCGATTGCAGACCTTAAATCGCTCATGTGTCATACAGTTAAAGAATAAGATGCACAATATTTCCATGAAAAATCTCAATATGACACAGTACCTTACATACATCAAAACCTTGATCGATAATATAACAGTAACTAGATCATAAGTCGATCTTGAGGTTATCATACTATATATTCTCAATGGCCTTCCACCTACATATCATGCCTTGAAAATGTCCATACGGATGAAGCTTTCTCAGTTCAGTGTGGACAACCTTTATTCCCTTCTAATTAGTAAGTAAAAAAATATTTCAGAAGAGGCAACCAAAGAATATCAACTGGCATACTCTCATACAACATTATATTAAGACAAAGGATGAGGAAGATGTGGTCGTGGTCTCTTACCAACATGTTCACATACAACCAATAAAATAGTAATCAACTCTTCCATTATGTCAACTCTGTCACAATCACGGGCATTCAACAACCCAATGTTGGCACTGACTCATCCTTGTTACACACCCTCCATGGGGGAAAATTCATCCAAAGCAGTGGTTACAAACACTTCATCCCAATCGTCTGATTGGTACATTGACTTGGGGGTGTCTTCGCATCTCACACCCAACTTGGATAACTTAACAAAACCTACCTACTATCAGGGAACCAGCAACATCACTATTGGAGACGGAGGGACCATTCCCATTGCTCACTTAGGCATCGAACATCTGCCCACCCCAACTCGTATGCTATCCCTCTCTCAAATCTATCATGTTCCAAACATATAACATAACCTCTTATATGTATCCAATCTCATTAATAGCAATAACATTTCAATTTCATTATCTTCCACCAACTGCTCCATCACTCATTTGAAGACAAACTGCATCTTACTTCAGGGCCCCTATAAGAATGGCCACAACAACATTTTAGTTCCCTCTCTAGCTTAGTCAACCACTTCCTTCAATGCAATCTCATGATCATCTCTCTGCTGGCATAATCGTTTGGGCCATCCACACCTATAGGTCATGCAATTCATCTCAAGGAAGAAAAAGCCCACAAAAATCCCCAATTCTACCTTTTTTTTTATCAAGTTGTAAGGTTGTAAAGGCCATAAACTAGTATTTATTAGATCTTCTACTTTTTTATCCACTCTATTAAAGTTTCTTCACTCAAATGTATGGGGAACCTGCTCAGTTATCTCTCATTAAGGCTATAAATTCTATATTTTATTTATCGATGAGTTCAAACTATTTACATGGATGTTTCCTATGTTCTTAAAAAATGAAGTACCCAAAATATTTATTTAAATTAAAACACTCATTGAACTACAACTTCCACATAAAATTAAAAATAGAATACCTTAATCATGAATTAACATTATTTCTCCATGAAAATGGCATTTGCCATCAGATTTAATACCCATACATAAGCAAAATGGGATGGTAGAGTGCAAGCACAAAAAAATCATTGAAACAACCAGGACCTTCCTATATATAGCTCAACTACCATACACCTTCTGGCCAAATGCTGTCCCCACTGCCACCCATATTATTAACTGGCTCCCTTCTTCTAACACAAAAAATCAGTCTGTTCTACAACTTCAAAACCACCATAAACTAGACTACACTCACTTTAAATCCCTTCACAAACAAAATCACTATATCCAAACATGTCATCTTGGACAAAACTATATTTCCTTACAATCAAAAGGCTCGTAATCCAGCAACCAACACTAACAATATTACCCCTACCAACAATCCTCTTCTGCTTTTTCCCACCTTTGCCAACCCCACACAACATAATCTCTACACCAATCAGCCAACCTCCAACATTCAATAATACTACCATGCATCATATGAACAAACCTCATCAGCTATCCCACCCATTTCACTAATGCCAAATAACATATCAACCCCATCATTAAATCTAACTATAGATATCCTCTAATACCCACACATTATATGATTAAAAGATTCAAAACGGGATCCCTAAATAAAAAAATAATTATCAATCTTCAACACACCCTTACTCATATCAATACTTCCTTTCCAGCTTATCTAACCACCAATACTAAAGCTACCCTATAACTTGACTGGTGTGTAGCCATGGCTAGTGAGTTTCTTTCTCACCAATAATATGGCACCTAGACCCATGTTCTACTGTCACCTAACATTCAACCTCTCAGATATAATAGGACCTACCAAACAAAATATAACTCCGATGCCTTTCTTGCACATTAAAAAGCCCTTCTTGTGGCTCAGGGAAATTATTTGGAACACGTTATCGACTACCAAAAACCTTGATCTCAGTAGAAAAAATGGGCACCATCTTAGTTCTCCTCGTAATAACCGACAACTAACACTACCCTATACATTAACTTCTTGTGGCAAATAAATTTCTCCACGTAGATCTCCAAGAATCTATCTACATGAAACAACTGTATGGATTTAAAAATAAAATCCCAATATCATTTGTGTCCATCAAAAGGCCATCTATGGTCTTAAACAGGCATCCTTTCATTGATTTAATACATTTTCCAATCATCTACAATCACTAGGCTTTCATCACAGCAAAGTTGATCATTCAATTCTAGTCGTCTCTAAAAGTTAGAGATGTGCCAAGAGGGGGGGGAGGTAAATTGGTATTTTAAAAAATAATCCTAAATAGGAGAACTAATTTTTTCTTAGATTTTTCAAACTTTTGAAATAAGCAATTTAATTTTATAATGCAGAAGCTAACAATTTTAACAACAAATTAAGTGATGATAATGAAATTTTAAATTGCACAACAAAACATTGATTTCAAAAGTTTACCAAGCAATTATAGCAAAAAATGAAGTGAAAAAAGTAAAATGAAGAAAATAAAATCAGAAAGTACACACCAGATTTTATAGTGGCTAGATTAAACCATGACCTATGTCCACTCGCTGGAGTTATCCACTCCGAGTATTATTCTAACACTAGGTGACTCTCCTTTTTCTCCCTCAGCAAGGTGAAAAAGCTTTTACAAACTCTCTTCAACTAACCTGGTGCGATAGAGGTTAGAAACTCCTTTCGTAGGCAAAAAACCTCAACTTTTATTTCTCCCTTCTAGAGAAGGCAGAGAACCTAGACTCCTTCTCTCTCTCTTAGTGAAAGAAGAGAACCTTGAGGACTTGACTAAGAAGCTTCTTTCCCTAGAGAGCTTCCAAAAGACTTGTTAAGGCTCCAGAAGGACCAATCATGCAATTAGTCCGGAGCAACCATGTGATCCCATCACACTACTTCTCCCTCACACACAAGCTCACCTTCTTCTTCTTCTTGCAAACCCTAATTTTCTTCAAAAGCTCCCTCTTAGAGTTCCTCCTTCAGTCATGTTCCTCTCTTCATATCTATTATAAAAGGCTAAAGAAATTACTTTTATAATAGGATTCAAGAAATCCTAAAAATTTAAGTTAGTTGTTACTATTCGTATAATATGATCCAAGTTCGTATAGTACGATCAGTTCAAACCTAGTCCCATCTAGTACAATGTAAACAATCGTTCAAATTTTATGAACACATCAAACAGTATGATCTTTAGATCATCCAGTGTGATCTGTTTAATTTCCTTTATTTGTATTGGATGATTCCAGGGATAACATAAATTAGTCTTTGTCACTCATCCCATACTATTCTCATCGTATAGTATGGTTAGTTATTTTTAGGTAAATCATCCAGTAAGATATGACTATCATACAGTATAATTAGGTCAAAAATATTTATTTTGTTTTGTATGATCTCTGGGATGATCAGATTTTTTATCTATTAGTCATCAACTTTAATCAACATCATATAGTTTGATAAACTATAATTTATTAAACTATGATTTGATTGACTAATTATAGGGTTTAGTGTTAACAAGATTTGAAATTTTTGTATTGAATGATTTGTATTATACAGTATGATTAGTTAAAATTTTTAATTTCAAAATCTTACTTAAATTAATCTAGTGGTTAGGGTTTTGATAATGAAATGAATTATATAGTACAATATATATCATATAGTATGATTAGTTTATAGAACATGAAATTTTAATTACCCATTGAACCATTCTTTAAAATAATTGATTGTACATAACGATTATTTCAAAAAATTTTAATTTTTGCAAATTTTTTTGTCCCCCTGTGTGTGTGCATGGTCACCGAATTATATACACTATAATATGGCCTGACTCAAGAACATAGAAAATTAAAGAAAATAAATATAGACTCTTTTGAGTTGACATCCTAACTTACCAAATCTTGAGTCTTTACTTTTCTTGAGTATTGCACCTACAAATGTTAGTGCACAAAACATAAACAATATAAAACTTATTTCCTAAGAATGTATAATTCAATTAATAGGGTTTGTCATCATAAAAATAAAATATGAGGGATCTTAGATTTATAACAATATCCTCTTTTTTTCTAATGGCAAATAAGTTTAGTTAAAGTGTAGCTTGAAATATTTTCATCATATGCTCCCCCTTAATAAGTAAATGATGTTAAAAATAAAAAAGAAATTTCTATTAAATAAAAATAGACATGCATACAACATAACAACCATATAACAAAAGTTAAACAACTAAACATGTTCTCGCTCTTTTGATATCTCCAAAAAGAGGAGATACACAAAAATAAAGAAAGTAGTATAAAGCGTAAACACAACGCATAACTAAAAGTAAGATGGTCCATGATCAGGTGGTGCTGGTGATGTTGTTAGAAGTACTTGTTAATCGAGGAAAATTGAGTCTGAATTAAGTTAAATTATGCCCAAAATCATCCCATATATTCATCAAGTTAAATTTTTAATTGGTTTAGGCGGGACTCAAGAGGGTCAAAAATGCTGCATAAGTTCCTCATACAGGTTATGGTGAGGGGTTGGTGCTAGTTCTGAAGCCACTAGAGTTGGTACTGGTGCAAGGGAATCTCCACCTATCTCATCAAAATCTAAGTAGGTTGGGTCATGACACCAATGAAAAAGAAAACTGAAGGAAGCATCCATATATAAGATATGATTATTGTCGGGAGGTACAAAATAAGTGATTTCCTTTTTGTTGTTTAAGATATATGTTATGACATGTCTTAAAGCCACATTTTTCATTCTTCTGGTAGAAGGGAGTCTTATGGTAGTTAAATTTTGAATGTAATCAATTATCAATTGAAATTCATCAATGTGTGTGTCGGTCATGATAAAATAGATGACTAAGGAAAGTAGAGGGCTGATGTTCACATGATCTCTTGCTTTTATAGTAATTACAATACGAAGGACATGCTGGATAACCCTTATATTATGATTTAAGGATTGGACTAAGGATTGGTGTTTATTCAGTGTTGAATTCCTAATAGTTAGAATGATGATACTTCAAACATAGTCTGAAATGGAAGCCATAGAATGGAGTTCAACTCCCTCAATTTTAAGCTAGAGGAGTTCTCATAAGTTTCCTTTTATGATTTTAACATGGCACCGGATAACATAACATGCCATAAGATTTTCTAAGAACTCATAGTGATTTTTAGAGTGGAAGGGAAAGGATAGAGTAAGGAGGAATTAGAAGGTAGTGGTGTCTAAAAGACTTATCACCTAAAAATTTAGGACGTGCTTATTTAGTATGCATGATGGTGTGATTCAGGCTTCCTTATATTTGTGATATTTGCTGCTTCATCAGTAACAGTTAGAAATTAAACATTGCCTAAATGACCGGAGGAAGAACTTCCTGGGGTAAGACGACTTTGCTTACTTCTATCAGCCGTTGAGTAGGAAGGATTAGAAAGAAGAAGTGTGAAGAGGTTTGAGTGAATTGAACTTGGTATAAGTTAACTTATAGAATTTATGGCCATTCATATAGTATGATTGAGGTATTGTACAGTACGATTAGGGAGTAATTTTTGTCTGGATGACCTATTAGAAAAAAGTGGTCATATCATTTCATTCGATAAGTATCTTACTGGATGATATTAAGAGATTTCTTTCATCTTAAAAGGTCATCGATACTGTATTGATGAAAATCATCGTAAAGTAAGAACATTTGTTCATACAACACATACATCAACTATTATCATGCCAGCTAAATTAAATTCATCCTAATCATTTTTGACACGCGTATCATATAATAGAAAGGAATGTATTATATAGTATGAATGGTAATAATTTCATACCAAATAGATTAAATTCCTTAATAGTTAGAGACATGTGGTTCGCACAGTAAGAATAGAGGTTCATGTAGTATTATGTGTATAATAATGATTCAATTTGGACCATTGATGCAATGAAGGGTTATGATATGTGCATCAGTGCATATCGTACTATACAAATTTGAATCATATAGTATGAACATGAAAGAATTTTAAAGATTTCTATGATTCTTTGATGCACTTGTTGGTGGGAAAAATAGTGTCACCACGCAGATTTTGATTTCTCCTATTTTTGTAATCGAATATTGCATTGAGAATAAAGTACAGTCTCGAGAGGCCGACATAATATTCTACAATGGATTTAATATCAAAATAGGGTTTTGAAAATTGATATTTCTATAATCAAACAGTTCAAAGAATAACATATCATCTTAAAAGATGAACATGAAATTCTATAGAATATGTTTAAAGATATAAATACGTTTTTTTTAAAAAAAAATTATTCATTCTTTTTATTTAGATATGACAAGAATAATATTATATCATCTTAAAAGACGAACATAATATTATTCAAGATATCCAAAAAGCAAGAATGAGTTTTATAAAATTCATCATTTTTAAAGTTGAATATAACAAGTATAATATTATATTATCTGAAAAGATAATAATAACATTCTACAAATCTATTCAAAATTAGAAATGAGGTTTTAAAAATATCTACGTTCCCAAAGATTCTTCCCTTGTTTTATACGAATAAAATAAGGTTTATTTTAGTCTGGGGTTCTCAAATCCCTATAGAGGCAAGCCCCTATAGTTAATTACATCTTAGGAGGAATGCTCCTAAGAAAACTCTCGATTAAAGTAGTGATTTCATACCCTTTGACTACAAAGTAGAAGACAAGAAACAAAAGTAGGAATTTTCCAAGGTGAAGGCTCAATGTTGAACATTTATTAGCGAGTCAAAGGATGAAAAGTAGGAGGTGTCGGATTCTGAGAAGCCTAGAGACAACCTCAATCTATCCTATGTTGGGCTTTACATTTTAGGAGAAAATTTTATAGTTAAGTTGACATTTTATTAAAAATTTGGGATTTATATTCCCGGAGGGCGAGGACTTAAGATCTAAAAAGAATCTGCCTCAGAACCTAAATCTAATTTTGGTACTACAAAATAGTGACCCGAATCTAACTAATGAAGTGCAAATCTGGACTTACCCCGGCCTGGATTAGGGAGCCAGCTAACCACCTAGGCGCTTTAAAACCATGTGTCCAGTCTCTTATGAAAGATGGGTAAGGACGTTGTTTAAGTTTTAATGAATTGGGGGCCGACATCTAAAATAATTCCTAATTGGCCCCTCAACTTATATAGGGTGAAAAATGTCTAGAAATGCTATTAATATTTTAGACTCTTTTTAATTTGTATCTAATGCAATGCATGCTAATTGACTCGAATGCATAAAATGAATATGAAGCAGTTTTAAAATTAGGCTTAGAAAATAGGTTTTTTTCCCTAGAGATTGCACAACTTCCCCTTGATAGAACTGCACCCTCATAGGTCAAGTGGTCTGCCAGAACCCGCAGGCGGGGAGGTGCCTAACAAGGAAGAGAAAGTATTAATATGCTTATGCTGACTCTCGGCGGTCCCGAGCTTACTTCTTAGATCGTTAGATTTACTATGTGAGCCTAAAAATTTTATTAGAGTTTCAAGTAAAAGAATTTTGAGCGTACCCTTAAGAAAAAACTCTCTCCGATTTGAATCCAGGCTAAAACAAAACACGGCATGCAAGGGCCCTAAAAAAAAGCTACTGCACAAACAATGTAAACACTCAATTTAAATAATCCAAAAATATATTGTCCAATGTCCAATGTCCATATTATACCCAGAATTTGCAAAAAAAGTAAAGTGGCTGGGCACCACTAACAACAAACCCGGATTCTAATCCTAAGAATGACGCAAGTGAGTTTTGAACTGGGATATACTATTCCTTGATTCTTTATTTCTTCATCTTCTTTCTTCAATCTTCTTGTTATGTCTTTTCTTCTTCTACGAGCTTCTCGGGTCCGCAAGGTTCTGGATATCCAAATGAAAAGAAACTCATCCCTAAGAGGGGTATTTTCTTTTCTATTTGGATATTGAATCATCCTAATTTGGCTTTCCAAATAAAAGAGAATAATCCTTTAAGGTATATTCTCCTTTCTTTGGATTCCAAAATTGGATGTGATATCCCACTTTCAAAATCACTTTCACAATTTATAAACACATTTACATTACATTACATTACACAAAAAAAGAAAAAAAATCTAGACCACCTGCAGGGTTATCCTAAGCAAAAATCATCCCAAGCAGTTATATATATGCATTTAAATTGAATCATATAGCCACACTTGGCCACACTCTTCTTTATTTGGGGGCTAAGCAGCTGAAGCACCTGTAGCATTTATTTATTATTAATTAATTAGCCCCATTTTTCTGCCCTGCACGAGTGTGGCCACCTGCAGAAAATCATATTAACAATCCAGATCGCTCCTAGCCTATGGGTAATCTAATCGTAAACCAGATCACATCACAGAGTGCAGTAAGAGTAAGTAAGCAAACACACCAATATTTTTACAACCAGCATGCAGTAAAAATCGAGAAAAAGCCCGTCACACAGCAGTAAGAAAATAAACACCGGCCTAACCTAAAACTAGAGTCGGTTGTCCTAATAAACAAATCTAAGTGTGTGCAGTAGGCTGTGAGGTTTTGAAATATCCTAAGTCAATTATTGGCTAAAGTTTTCTAATTGATTGAATTCTAATTTAAAGATGTTTACTAATTCTAAAGTGAGATGTCACTAAATTTTCTATGTTATAAGTTTCTATCCTAAAGTGTGCATGCATCCTAAGTCTAGATTTTCTAAGACTCAGTTCTTAATTTTTGTCCTTAAGTGTCACTACTATTATATAGGATAAAAATTTTTGTTATTAATAACCCTTAGGACTTTGCGTGCGTGTAAAGGTTTCAGGATCTAAAATAAAACAAAAGTAATTCTAATAAAATTGAAGTTGCTACAAGGACCTAAAAGGGAAGAGTTCGCACAAACCACATCAAGGGGCCCCTAAAGGTTTTCTAAGTTTAGAATACTCACAGTCGCCGGGGGCTACAACCCGGTGGTTCCGCCCGTAGCACCTCTACCTGGTTGGATAGAGGTGACTGACGTCATTAGCTCCTTGTCCTTTTGTTCCCTCGACCGGTACCATTCCTCGTAGTTCATGCAAATAAAGAGAAGAAAATAGGAAAAGCAGGGATTAGATGCACTTTTAATAAATAATAATAAAATAATTGAAATTTATTGAAAATAAAAGGCGTACCTTTCTTCGGGCTTGAACACTAGCTTTGTTGATTACACTTTTGGAATCTTTCACTTTTGAAAGCATACTTTATATCTTTCTAACATTTACCCCGAAGCATAAAAAAGGTGAAATAAAAGGGGAAAGAGAGAGGTAGAGGGATAGAGAGAGAAGGAGAATTTTGCTTTCTAACATTTTTTTTTTTTTTACTTTCATTTTCTAATTAAAACTCAACTAACTCACTTTCTAACACTTACACCTCTCACTTCTCAAAATACTTCAACTTTTAATAACTACACACTTAAAACACCATTCAACACATTTACACCTCACTCCTTATAACAATTGAACCTTTAACAAACACACACTTTAAAACATAATTTGACATATACACATTTTATTTTTTACAATCTAACACTTACTTTTCACCTTTCTCACATTTCATCTTTCAAACATGCACCTTTTTATTCCTCAAAATACACAATTCCAAATACATATAAACTCCACAGTTTCATTTTTCAAAACACGAAATTTCCACCTTTTCAAAACTCACACAAGTTCTACTTTTCCTTCCAAAACCAAACACTTTACTTTCCAACATATTTAATTCTTTACACTTATATTCACAAATCATCTTTCAAAGCATACATTCTTCACCTCTCTAAATCATAAGAAGGAAAAATATATGAATTAAAATGAAGCACAGTTTATATATGTGAATACTTGCCCACCATGCTCCATCAAATGCCCACATACATTTACTTTTCAATTCAAAATTTTGCCAAAAGTAAGAAGGGAAAGAAAGATGATTTTATATAATTTTAATCCTTTAAAAAAAAATTGAAGGAAATATGTTAAAGATCATATATGAGTAGTCGCCAATGTAATATGTTAGTTTAGTTTATGTCAAATTTTAACAAATAAATGTTAATCTTGATTAATTGAATATATGATTTAACAAAAATACGGAAGTGAATTTAATATCAACAATATAAATGTTTGTGAATTCTATGTTAAAGGTTAAGTTTGCACTTACTGAATCAATCATCTAAATAGCCGGATTTTTAAGTAAAAATAAAAAAATGTAATGATGAAGAAGATCTATATTTTCTAAATAAATATGAATAAATAAGATTTTATTTTGTACTCAAAATCTGATTTGAAATATCTTTTATATTTAATGTAATGAAAGCAGATTTATATATAATTTATCGAAATGTAATTTATCTAAATTATACTAGCAAACAAGTATGCTATCCATATGTGATTATTAAAATGATATAAAATGCAACGTGTGAGATATTGTGAATCAAAGTAGCTTCCAGATATTCGGTTTTAGATTGTCAACAATAGATGAAAAGTTAATAATAAAATAAAATAAAATATTAAAATAAAATCACTCAATTCTGCTCCTTTCTTTCTTTCATTTGGCAGGTTTGCATAGGTATGGATGTCTATCTCTACCTGGAATTTACATAGAAGTATGCTCACAATTTAATGGAGAGAACTGGGAGGACAGCCTCGGGAAAGAGAGAGCAGTGGAAGGTCAGAGGGCTATCCATGCGAAACAGAGAAGGAAGGGCTAGAGGCGAGCGTACCTGAAGCTTCTTGTGAACAAAAGGGGCGACGGGATAGGATTTTCTAAACTGAAGGGAAAGATAGACTCCTGGGCTATATCACGAGAGAGACAGAGAGGGAGGACTATCACTTGGGCTTCTTCTTAAGCAAGAGAGGAAGCGACGGGGGTTGCGAACTGCAGAGAGGGTGATGGGGTGTTTGGGATTTTTTTTTTTTTTTTTTTGTGAATTAGGAGATGAAGTTCGGTTCTATATGTGCGAATGGGGAGGAGAGGAGTTTCCAACTGCAGAAGAAGGGATTGACAGGGATTTTGTGTAAATTTAAGAGTGAGGGCTGGTTGATTTCGTGAACTGCAGAGGAGATGGGGAGTTTCGTGCTTTGTGCGAATCCAGAGAGTGTAAGAGTGAGCAGTTGAATCGAGAGGAAGAGGGCTGATTTCGCAAACTGCAGGGAGAGAGAGATCATGGGTATGGAACCAGATTTGATCAGTTTTAACTGCATTTTAGGTTTAGACTAAACTGCCTTTTGTTTTGAATTAAAGGCTAAGATTGATTCATACATTAAAATGGGATTTAAATGGCTGATTTAAAAAAAAATTGAAATTTTATTAAAGATAAATTTAGAATACAATGGATGGGTTGATTTTAATTTGATTAGAATTAAAACAGATTTTATTAGAAAAAATTGGTGTTTGATTGGTGAATTGATTTGAGCCCAAAGATATATCAATTTGATCGAAATTGAATTAGATTGAGTCAATCGACATCAACGAATCATAAATCGAGCTTGATTTGAGTTCATTTGGAGTTGAATTAAAATTGGATTGAATGGATTTCGATTCGAGTTGAGTGATAGGTTTGAGTCCGTGCTACGTCATTAGGTGTCCACCTAAGGGAAATCCTGCGGGTGCGACATCTACACTAGGCTACAAAAACCTAGGTACTAGAGTCGATTCCGGGAAAAATTGACCTCGAATAATGAGGTCAACACTTGTGTAATGATTAAAAAATATCTTATACCAAAAAAATTCATTTTTTTTTATTTTTCTTGGATTAAGCATGAATGTCTATAATACTTAGTTTTGTTCTCAAGGTGCTAAAGGTGTCATAGGCTACTGGTTTTTTGAATATGCCTGCCAATTGATTTCATGTTGCTATGTGATGCAAATCTATATATCCATTAGCTACATGATCTCTTATGAAGTGATGCCTAATATCTATTTGCTTTGTGCAGAAGTGCTGAATTAGATTTTTGGATATGAAAATTGCACTAGTGTTGTCACACATAACTGAAATGGTTCTTACTAGTATTCCAAGATCTAAGAGTTATTTATTTAGCCACAGGTCTTATGCAACATAACTCCCTACTGCTATATAATTTACCTCAGCCTTGGATAGGGTTACTAAATTTTGTTTTCTACTGGATCAGAAAACTAAAGATTGTCTTCTGAATTGATAAGTTACATAAGTGATTTATATATATACCATATATCCAATAAAATCACAATCCAAATATCCTAAAATTTCAAAAGAGGTGTTGTGTATAGGATACAAGATTCCTAGGTTTAGAGTGCTTAACAAATATTTAATGATTATTTTAACAGCAGTCATATGTGATTCTTTTAGATCTGCTTGAAATCTAGCAAAAAGGCAAACACTGAACATTTTATATGGTTTTCTAGTAGTTAAGTACTAAAGTGATCCAATAATTCCTCAATATTTTCTTTTGATCCATAGGTTTTTCATTTGGGTCCTTATCAAATTGAATAGTGGAGCACATGGGAGTGTTCATGGCCTTAGTATTATCGATTTCATTTTTTTAAGAATTTTTTTAATGTATTTATTTTGTCTAAGGAAGGTTCCATCACCCAACTATTTTACACTAAATCTAAGAAAATAATTAAGTTCTCTCATCATTCTCTTTTAAAACTCGTTGCTCATGGTTTCTAAAAATTAATCACAAAGGTTTTTATTTCTTGATCCAAACAAAATGTCATTAACATAGATTTAACAAATGAGCAATTCTTCTCATTCTTTCTTTAGAAAGAGGGTGGTGTCTGCACTACCCTTAATAAATTCTCTATCTAGAAGGAATGAACTAAACATTTCATACTAGGTTCTAGGCGCTTTCTTTAACCAATACAATGCTTTTTTAAATTTTAACACATGGTTTGGAAATTATGAATTCTCAAATCTGGGGGGTTGCTTAACATAAATATCCATCTTTGATCACCCCATTTAATAAGGCACTCTTAACATCTATTTGATACAAGTTAAAACTCTTGAAGAAAGAAAAGGCTAAGAGCGCCCTTATGACTTATAGTTTAGTTATTGGTGCAAAGGTTTCCTCAAAGTCTATTCCCTTAATTGGGTTATACCCCTTAGTTACCAGTCTAACTTTGTTTCTCACTACTATTTCAGAGTCATTCATCTTATTTTTAAAGATACACTTTATTCCAACCACACATAGCCCCTTAGGTCTCTTAAATAATTCCCTTACATCATTCCTAACAAATTGGTTTATCTCTTCTTGTATTATTAGGATCTAGAATTCATATCCTAAGGCTTGAATTATATTTATGGGTTCTATTATGGAGATAAATATAGATGGACTAACCTCCTTCCTAAGTCCATGCCTAGTTCTTACACCTTTAGACAAATCTTCTAAGATTAACTTTTTACGATGACAAGAATAATATCTCCAATCTCTTGGCAACTGCTCCTGAGGTTCTACATTATCTTATATGTCAATGTTTTAGATAAAGCTCTTTGTAAATGGCCAACATTCCTAGATAATCTACATATTAATGAAATTTATGTAGATCAGTTCATTGAAATTAGCACATGGAATATTGCTAAATTACAGAATGTCTTTGATAATAATTTGCTTCAGATTATATGCAATATTAAATCGATCAAGAGGCTGTAAGTGATCAAATGGAGCTAATTTCTTTTAAATATGGGAAAACGTTGGCTGCTTTATCTGATGAAGCCTTGTCAAATAATTCTATCAAAGGGAAATATTGGCCTTGGATGAAGAAGATTAAACTAAATCCAACAACAGAAACTTTTTGGTGGAGGATTTACCATAAAGCTATTCCAACTTTCATTTCCTTGAATATCGTGGGCTCAAAGAAGGATGCTTATGTCCAAGAGGTTGCTTGGATATTGAAGATATCAAACATGTGGTGGTGAGTTGTGATAAAATCCTTCAAACTAAAAAAGTTCTCAATTCATGGGGATTTCATATTCCGGAATTTTACAATTTTGCTGAAACATTGGATTGGTTGGAAGTAAATGCTTCTAAAAATACATTTATCACAAATGTATTTTGCAATTTAGTATTTCTTTGCTGGAAGTCTAGAAATAGACTTATTCATGAAGGAATTGAGGATTCCAATTTGAACATTGCTTCTAATGCTCTTAGTATGACATCTATTTCTATTTATAATAGAAAAAAATTGGGCCTTTTGGATGTTAATCAACCTTCTCGGTTGTTTAAAAACTCTTGGCATCCTCCTCCACCCGATTGGATCAAAATTAATGTGGACGCTTCATCGTTATCTACTTATAATGCCGGAATTGGAGCTGTTGGACGTGATCATATTGGAAGATTTCTTTTTGCTAAAGGAATCAAATGTACTCATTGGGACATTACTTGTCTTGAACTAGAGGGTATATTATCTCTTCATGAAATTATCAAGGAATGGAATTCTCAAGTTCAAGGAATCATCATTGAAGGAGATAATGATAATGTGATGAAAAGTTTTCAAAACATTATCAAAATAAAGCACAAATCGGAAATTGAAGTAAGATTCTCCTCCTTTATTAAAGAATTTAATTTTGTTATTTTCAAACAAGTTGGTAGAGAATGAAATAAGTTAGCAGATATGTGTGCTAACTATGCTCTTAATAGTGAATTTTCTTGGGACTCTTATAGTATGGAACACATTCCTTCTCCTTTTTTACTATTATTAAAGGATGAATGTGATGCTATTAGCTTGTATTAGCTCATTACTTTTTTTAATGCAATTGCTCTATGCATTTCTCAAAAAAAAAAAAAAAAAAAAACAGAATGACTTCCACTTATTTTTCTTCTTCAGGTTTAGATTTGGAGGTCTTATCTGATTCGTCAAATACCACATAGGTAGACTCTTCTACTACTAGGGTCCTCTTATTAAAGATTCTATAGGCTTTACTTATAGAAGAATAACCTAAGAAGATTCCTTAATAAGTTTAGGATCAAATTTTCTTAAGGGTGACTTTCCATTAATTAACATAAAGCATTTACATCCAAAAACATGTAATTAAGAAAGTGGATGTCCTATCATTCAGAAGTTTGTATGGTGTTTTATTCAACTTAGATCTAATATTCACCATATTTAAAACATAGGAAGCAGTGTTCTCTACTTCTACCAAAAAATACTTAGGGAGTGAATACTCAGCTATTACCCTAGTAGCTTCCACCAAGGTTCTATGTTTTTCTTTTAGATATTCCATTCTATTGGGGGCTCCTAGGGGGAGAGAAATTATATTCTATTCCTATCTCTTGACAGATAGATTCAAATATATCATTTTTAAACACTCCATCATTATCAATATAAATTGTTAAAATTTTACTTTGTAATTTCCTTTGAATCAAAGTGGAGAAGGTTCTAAATTCCTTAAATAACTCACTCTTATATACTAGAGATCTTACCCAAGTGAATCTAGAGTAGTTATCTACTATCACAAATCCATAAGTCTTTCCTCCTAGGCTAACTATACTAACTGGTCCAAATAGGTCAGTGTGAAGGATTTATAATGGCATAAAGGTATTTATATCCTTAATTGAATGAAATGATGATTTCACTTATTTTCCTTGTTGACAGGCATCACATAGTTGGTCCTTAGTGAAGTCTAACTTAGGTATGCTTCTCACTAAGTATTTATAAGTGATATTCCTAAGTGTTTTCATGCTTGCATAGCATAGTCTCCTATGCATAGCAAATATTCATTAATTATAATTTTATACATAAGCAATATGAATATTCAATATAATTCAAGTCTAACATGTAAACAATATTCACCTATTTTCCTTCTAACATAAGTTTATCTTCTAAGCTAATCATGTATTTGTTAGAAAAAAAAAAATTTACATAGAATCCTTTATTGTATATATAGTTAACTAATACATAACAAGTTATACTTTAAACTGTAAGTCTGAAAAAGTTGTTAGACCTATAAACCTTGTCCCTAAGCTAACTAAGAGGAGGGTGGGGGGGGGGGGGGGGGGGGGGGACTGGTAATTCAAAATTTCTTGGTACGTTATGCAAACTGATATTATAATATTAATTACAATATTGAGTTTTTCCAAAATAACTTTTCAACCATAAAATTTAAACTTGCAAAAAAAAAAAAGAAATGTTAATAATAAAAATAAATATAGAAAATAACACAAAAAGTTATATTGGTTCGGTCCAAGAAGACCAACATCCACTCCCTGAAGACTCCCTCTTTAGGTATTACACTATACTAAGTGACTCTCCTTTTGGCATAAAAAGGAGGAGAAGCTCTTACAATTTCCCTCTCTTCCACCTATCCCTGTTGCAGTAGAGTACCATCATCTTTTCACACCCTCTTAGTTTCAGTCGAGAAGTGTCATCCTTTCGCACATTTCTGGTGCCGGTAGAGAACAGTCATCCTTTCACACCCTTCTGGTGTGGCAGAGTACAAGTATCCTTTTACACCATCCTAGGGTCGATAGAGAACCAGATCTTCTCCAAAGATCTTCTCTTTCTTTTCTTAAGCATCTTCAAAGAAATAAGAAAGAGATTTTTCAAACTTACAAAGAGATCCTCACCTTTGGGAAACCTTGTGAACCCTTCACAATTTCCCCTTGCAAGATCTCTCTATCCACACTCTCAAACAATCTCCCAATCACTCTCACTCTGGCTCTAAAAAAAAAATTGAAGAAGGATTCATTTCAATCAATTTTTTAGGACCTTAAATATGAAGACACCAAAAATTCTCCATAAAACTAAAATTTTCAATTTGTCTGTACTGGATTGTATGGCACAATCGCCCTCGTATGTATGAAAAAATGAAAAATTGCTCAAAAAATTCTATATGAACTAATTTCGTATTCTAATTGGTGTACATATGAACTCACATCGTATAGTATGATCAATTTAAAATTGAACGGATTCATCTGGTATGACTTTTTTAAGAACCAATTTCGTACACTAGATAATGTACTATACAAACTTCATATCATATAGTATGATCTATTTTTATTAAACCATGCTTTGTTTGGTACAAAAATAGATGAGTCCATTTCATACTCTGGATGTTTTTTATATGAATCTAAGATCTATAGTACAAATTGTTCAAAAAATTTACCTGTTCGTATGGACGAAATGATATGCACCCATTTCATACTCTGGACATCATTTATACAAACTTATGATCATACAATACGATTAGTTTAAAAAATTTTTGAGTTCGTTCGGGATGAACTGGTACGTAGCCATTTCGTTCTCTAGATATCTTATGTATGAAGGCAACTTCATACATTATGAACAGTACTTAGAAAATTTTTTAGGCATGATTCAATTAACTAGTTTTTGGAGGAATGGCCAAGTCAAATCATCCCGTACGATCCAAAATAGAATAGTATGATTAGTTTTTTAAAAAATACAAGTTTTCATACTCCCCAATGTGTGTATGCATGATTACCCAATTACAATAACACTCTCTCACACTCAAAAAATAAAAATAAAAAGTACAAACTTCAATTATAATAAATCCTAATCTAATCGGTATAAAAGTCTTCAACAGTTTGACTATGATTTTCCTAAAATGTTAGTACACATAAATAATAAAAATATTATTTCCAATATATGTTATGAAAAATAGTAATCAATACAATAAGATTTTCAAATCATAAATAACTACGTGATATAAAAAAAATATAGTTATGAAAACTAAGTTGCAACAATCTCTCCCTTTTTTATAATGGAAAAATAATTATTGTTTGAGTTAAAAAATAAAGAAAATTTCTCCTTAGCACCCCCTAAATGAATAACCAATTTAAAAATAAGGAGTTCCCATAAAAATTAAAAAAATAAACCTTAAAATTAAAAAAGAAACAATAACTATGAAAGACAAAAAATAACTCAAACAAAAAATACAAACATGAACATTCAATACATACACAAATTACACTCATTCACAATACAACACATGCATACTTATAACACATATAAAACAACATTTCACATATTTATAATACAACATATACATACACATAACACAAAAAAAAAAACATCATATAATATTATGACTCTCCCTTTTGACATCAACAAAATGGGAAGAAAGGCTTGAAATGAAAAGTTTTTTGAAGATAAATCAAAAGAGTTGATGAAGAAGAAGATTTTAGAACTAATTGAACATACAACATTAACATCCTAATGCAAAAAGGAAAAAAAATTCAAAGTTCAAATTAAATAACAACTAAGATAAAAAAAATCAATCAGATTCACTATTCAAGTTAGACTAAATATATAAAAAATAATAATTATTACAAAAAGAACAAAATAAAGATTAAGTAGTCTCTAATTCAATAATGAAGATGATGGTACATTAAATGGATTTTTATTAGAGATATAATGATAATGGAAAGAACAAAACAATATTTTCAATTGCCGTCATTACGCTTATTTTCAAATGTTTGTGGCACACTTTGTGCGCCTTTTATATTTGAGCTAATTTTATGTCGCTTTTTTTTTTTTTGCAAACTATTGCGCATGATTTCTATTTTTGCATATATATATATATATAAACATTTCAAGAAATGAAATTCAATGCAAGTGAACAAAATTTTCCATCATATCGTTGACTATCCAAGAGCACATACAAACATATTTGTCATTTCACATCATTCCACATAACATCATTCAACTAGCATCATCTCAGAAATTCAAAACAACACTTGAAATTGCTAGCACATAACTTCATAACAATCATAAAAAAGACATCTCTAGAAAAACTCAAATACTCATAAGCAACAACAGCATAGAAGTATTTCTAGTTATCAAAAGATAAATCTTCAAAATTCTTCAATGCTAATGGGGAAGAGTATAGGGAGAAGAAAGAAAAAACAAATATCAAAGTTGTTCAAAATTAAAGAGGTTGAGGAAATGGACTATTTGTGTATTAAAGTTGCATTAATAAGGTTGAAGAAATATGATTTTCAACATCTCTTGGATAAAGCTTCAAAAATACTCAATGCTTGAGGAAACATATTCATCTCACTTGCAAGAAGGATAACCTTGATGAAGACAATATTTCTTACACTCCCTTTATTTATATCCTCTCATTCTTTGGTTCCATTAAGTATTTTGAAAGAGTTTGACAAGGTTTGTAGGAACTATATTTGGAATAAACATGATAGTTCTCGTGGTCTTCATTTTATGGCTTGGGTTATCTTGTGCAAACCGAAAGAGAGTGGAGGATTGGGTCTTTATTTAGGTGTCTCTAGAGTGTGACCTCTAAGAGCTAGATTTGCTTGGAATCTAGTTAACAATCCGAACTATTTGCTTAATATGAACATTGTGGCTAAATGTGGGAATTGTTGGTGGAGGAATGATGGGAAGAAGAGTTCTTCGGCCACATGGAGGATTGTAATGGATGGATGGAATTCTCATAAAGTGATCTTAAGGTGGAATATAGCTTCAGGTTCTTTGATTGATATCCAGAAGGATGTGTGTATTCTTGATCAACGCTTAGAGAAATGGCCTACATTTGTAACTAATTGGGAGGAAGAGAATGTTACTCTAGATTCTCTTATGGTTAATGGAGCTTGGAATGTTCCTAAACTTTTCCAGTTTTTTGGTAACAAACTTGTGGATTTGATTACCAAAGTTGATATATTGCAGAACTTGGAGGAAGATAAAATGGAGCTTAAGTTTAAGTTGTCTGGCAAATCCATTTCAACATTATCTTTAGCAGCTCGATACACTGAGGTTATGTAAAAAGAGGTTGATCATTGGTTCTTCAAGCTTAAACTTAATCCCCGTGTTGAATTATTTGTTTGGAGGTTATGTATGAATGTAATTACAACTATAGATTTCCTATTTTATAGAAGACTTTCTGATTGAAACCTTTGTCCAAGAGGTTGCCTTGAGGTGGAAAATATTGATCATTGTACAGCTACATGTCCGAAATTGCTACATGTTATAAGGTTACTTAATCGTAGGGATTCTTGGTACCAATTTTTAGCTCTTTCTTGGACTGTATGAGGAAGTTAAAATTGATTTCGGTAAGAAATCCTTTCTTGGCAAAGTTATACCTAACTTTGCTATTTCATTCATTGAATAATATAAATAGAGTTAAGCATGCTGAGGTGGAAGAAAGTGATGTTGTTATTGCTTCTAGAGTCATAAGTATTATGGCTATTTTCATAAAGACATATTCATTTTAGGAAACTGGGTACTAATTAGTCTTCAGGACTATTCAAATTTTGGCACCCCTCCACCTAATTGGTTAAAAATAAACATTGATGGATCCCTATACATGTCGAACAAAGCTGGAATTGGTGGAGTCGTGAGAGATTGTAAAGGAAAATTTTTGATGGCCTTTGGATGTGGATATGTTCATTGGGATAGTGCACAGTTGGAGCTTTTAGCTTTTAAATCTTTCAAAAGTTTTATTCAGAGTTGGATGTTTGAGGCAAATGGCATTGTCATAGAGGAAGATAACCTAAATGTCATCAACTTTCTCCATAAGTTGTATAGCATACTGGAGAAGATGATGAGAGAACAAATAAATTAAGATCTATTTTTCAAGAAGAAATTTAGTAATGTGTTCTTTAATTCTATTAATCAACAATGTAATAAGTTAGAAAATTATTGGGCTAACTTAGCTTCTGAGTATAATTTTTTTTGGGATGTTATGAGTGAGAATAATATTCCTCCTTCTTTTGTTACTTTGTCAAAGGACGAATGTGATAGGTTGCCCTTGATTGAGTATTTTGTATATATGTTTATTTCTTTAATGCATTTGGCATTTCCTCAAAAAAAAAAAAAAAAAAAAAAAAAAAAAGGGTTTTAATCTAGATGAGGTGGTTGGTTGAACATTAAAAAATAACTACTAATCATAGCTATATTCATATTCACTGAGTTAAACTACCATCGGATCCAAACCATGTTTTCAATATATCTTGTATCTTGTTGATTAAGGTGATTCTTAATTTGATCAAAGCATTGATCAAAATTAGTTTCCATTCTATCAAAGTGCTGGACCATTTCCTGGTAAAAATTTTGATTTGGTCTAGGTGCAGGTGATGGATCAGGAGCTCCCCCTTCTACGTCTGAATCATCACGCTCAGAACTTTGATCCTGCTCAAAAAGTGCCCAAAAAGAGGCATCAGTAAAGTTAATAGGGAGTTCAGTGGGTGGATCATGATGGATAAGATTATACATCTTTTCTAAGATTATAAGCAACAAGATATCCTAGAGATATATTTTTCTTTCTCTTATAATGAGGAAGTCCAATTTTAGAAAGATTGTAAATATAATCCATAATAAGTTGGGCTTCATCAAAAGGCTTTTTAGTCATTATCAAATAAGTGATTGTGGACAAAAGAGGAGTAATTTTTACGTGGTAACCAACTTTTGGAATAATTAAGGTTCTCAAAATGTGCTAATTTAGGCATTTTGATTTAGAGTGTAAACATGAGACAAATGACTCACTTTAGCAGTTCCTCTAAAAATATTATTTATTTTAGACCAATCAAAGTTAGCTCTAAAGGTTAAAGTGTGCACTCTAATCTTTTGAGTTCTTAGGTGGAGAAAGTTGCCTAGTTCTTCCTTTGTGATCTTGACATGCTGCTTAAAGACATAAGAAGTAATCATAGTGTGATCCAGATTAACTTTAATGTTAGCCAAACAAGTTTAGAAGGTTTCTTTATGGTTGGCATAAATGAAAGTCAGGATAAATGATAATTGGGTTGAAGCAAATAGGGGCATGAAGAGAAATGGATATCATCCTAAATGAGAAGTCGAGAAGGGTAATTTTTGCAGAAAAATACCTAAAGAAGGCACTCTCATTCTCTTTAGATAGAAAATTTTCATCCCTACCTAATCTAAAGGAAGATCCCTTAGAGAGGCGGGGTTGTTTGCTACTACTTACCATTTCTAAGATATGGACTCTAGATGGTTTGGAACGGATGAGAAAGTGATGATATACATATCCAAAGAGCCTTCTATTTAAACAAAAATAACCAATCGTACAATACAAAATTTAGATTGTATGTACAATCTTAAAATGTACTGGACAAAAATAAATTTGTACATACAATTGAATACGGCCAAAATTGAAATAGTTTTTTGTAAAACACCATTTCTAAGGCATCCTTTCGTACATGCTTTTTGACCATCCGATCAAATAGAATAACATGTGTTCATTCAAGACGATCAGAATATTAAAGATCATTTAATGGTAGTAAGGTTTGTCCCCCATAGAAACTAATAACAAGATCATACAGACGAAATATAATTTTATACATAAACTATAATCAATAACAAACACAAATTGCAAAACCGTCCCCACTCATACAGACGAAACAACACATTGAAAGTTCGATGGGGATGTTAAGCCCTATGAACTTAGTCCCAAACTAACCAAGAGGGGGGGGGGGGGGGTGAATTGGTATTTTAAAAACTTCTTTTTAAACAAAGAAATAAAATCACATAAACCAAATCACATCACAAAAAAGTGTGGAATTTAAAAGTGCGGAAGCAAGAAAAAGAACACAGAAATTTATAGTGGTTTGGTCGACTCGACCTACGTCCACTCCTTGGAGGCACCCTCCAAGTATTGCACTACAAAAAGTGACTCTCCTTTAGCCCCCACGGCTAGGTGGAGAAACCCTCACAAGAACCTCCTTTTTGCCACCCCGGTAAGGCAGAGAACCTATCTCCTTTTGCTTCCTCCTGAAGCTGGCAGAGAACCAGAACCAAAAGCAAAACTCCTTACCTCTACCGACCCTTCCACGGACGAGAAACTCTAGATGAAGACGACGCAGAGAGATCCTTGAAGCAACCCTTGTGAAACCCCTCACAAGCTCCCCCTCACAAGATCCTCTCTCTCTCCTCTCTCTCTCTTTCTCTCCTCAAGGCCTTCTCAGGTCAAGGCAGCAGCCAAAGGTTTTTTTAAAAACATTGAACAAGAGCTCTTAAATAGAAGAGCTTCAAAAGAGCTCATTAATTGCAAGTTGCCGACAATATTGTCCAGGCTGATATGGACATCGGCCTGGCCGATCAGTACAAATCAATGAAGATCGGCCAGAGCATAGCCCTAGATGAAAAACTGGATGATTGAAAATTAGCTTGATCATCCAGGCCGATCTCACGATCGTCCTGGCCGATCAGTTCAAATCAGAGGAAAATCGTCCTGACAATAGCCCTGGATACGGGCTGGCCGATATTGATCGTCCTGAAGTAACTTAAGATTTTTGACTAGATCGGCCCGGCCGATCTTGCGATGGTCCAGGACGATCTGATCGTATCAATCATCCTTAATTACTCCCTTGATTTGCTGAACAATTATGGCATAATTTGTGAATTTCGTCCAGGCCGATCCGAGGATCGTCCTGGCCGATAATTTAAAGATTCAGTATACCATACTTATCTATGGCGGCTACTTCTTTCTGTTTTGAGCTTATCGTCCTGGCCGATACACCTATCGTCCAGGACGATCTGTTAACGTTGGCTGCCTTAATTAAGAATCCTTAATTAGACTTTCTGTTTTAAGCTGATCGTCCAGGCCGATAAAAGAAATCGGCCTGGCCGATATGAGTAAAAATAGAAATTCTAAGTCTCTCAAGTGTGTGTGTGAAGGGTTACAAAGCATCAGTCTCTTTGACTATTACAAGTGGACTCAAAAGGTAAAAAACAAAAGTACAGACTGACTCAACCCTAAACCTACGCATTCCTGAACTTGGCTCCTTTTTGATTGTCCGATTATCGATTCCTGAAAAGTTAGAAGCAACAAGCTGTCCAAGAGAAACAGTGTTTGTCAATCATCAAAACATAAGACATGAAAAATAGATTTGCAACAATCTCCCCCTTTTTGATGATGGCAAAACACAAGTAGGACAAAAACAGATTCATTAGAAAAACAAAGTTACAACATCAACTTTTTCCTACCACACCCTATCCTACTCCCCCTTTTTGTCATCACAAAAAGAGAGTCCAGAAACAGCAGAAAAAAAAATCACGAAAGACTAACTACAAAAAGACAAGAAACAATAACTCAAAGCACAAACTAAAAGAACGAGAGATCCTGATCATCAGATGGAGGAGGTGGAGGTGGCTGCTAAAAATAACTGGCAAGGGTGGTAAACTGAGCATTGAACCAGGCGATGTCCTGGTCATGCTGCTGCTGCTGGTGAGTAAGAAAACTATCAAATCAAGCTAAATCCTCAGCGCGGTGATGCTCGTAGCGGGCAATGTCCTCAGAGTATTGCTGCTCCTGGGCAGCAACATATGCATCAAATCGGGTCTCCCAACGATCAAATCTCTCAATCAACTGATCAACCAGTGAGTGTTGGTGGAGAGGAACAGGGTCAGGAAAGGGAGCTGGAGCGAGAGCCTCCTCCTCTCAATCCCCCCGAGGTTCATCAGGGTGGAGACGAGTGCTATGAAGGGTGCTGAAGGAATTATTTGAGTAGAAGAGAGTTGGGAAATCTGGTGGATTAGGATATTGAATTTGGTATTTAGTTTCAAGAACATAGGCTATGATGTGTCCTAAGGCTAGATTTGGCTTTCTTCTGTGGCCTGGATCGTGAATTGTTGTTAGGTGATCAATGTAACGAAAAAATAGGTCCGCAGTGTTGAATTCCCTATGAGCCATGATGTAGAAGGTAGTGAGGGAAAGTAGAGGGGTAATGTGGACACGGTCGCCGACTTTTAGAATGACGGAGGTGCGAAGGACATGTTGGATTGTCCTAGCATCTCTGACTAAAGAGCTAGTCTCTCCAACATGGTAACGGACATTGGTCTGGCGAAGAAAGTGATTTGCCGTGGACCAGTCAAAATCAGGGTCATGGGCAATTAGGTGCAGCTTATCTCCGGTGGTGGATAGCTGTAAAAGATCAACACAGTCCTGATATGTGATTTCGACAGGGCGTCGATTCACATAGGAGGACAGGGCTTTGAAGGTAGAGTTGATGCGAAGGTTTGCAAAAAATTCTAGAAGTAACTCAGAATTGAAAGGGAAAATAAGAGACAGAATGAAGCAAAGGGAAGTGTGAGGAAAGAGATCCATTACCGGGTAAGAGATGTGGACCGAATTGATAATTCTGGAAACACTAATTCCACATTCTTTATAACGATGATATGCGGCTTCATCTTCTGCTTCCCGAAAATGAGGGTCAACCCTTGCCCTCGAGGAACTTACAGAGGTCTGACGGACGCGCTCCCCACCAGCCATTTGAGAGAACTTAAGCATAAACACAAAGGAGAAAGGATGAAGAGTGAAAAATCATGGCTGGATTGGCCTGAATTTAAAGAAACGTTCATATCGTCCTAGCCGATCGCGGAATCGTCCAGGCCGATATGTGTCAATAATTACGTATAGGCCGATTGGTCAAAAAGGCGGTCCAATCGTCCAGGCTGATCAGATATCGGCCAGGCCGATTAGACACAGGCTATCGGCCCGAGGAGTCAGTCCGGACGACCGTTGAAAAAGCAGATCGTCCGGGCCGATTAGGTGGATCGTCCAGGACGATGCACAATAATTGATCGTACCGGCCGAAGTTAAAACATTTTAAATGCTTGCCACGTGTATCGTCCAGGACGAACAGTGGATCGGCCCGGCCGATGGTCCAATAATGGATCGTCCGGGGCCGAATTTAAAGATCAAAATGTACTGACACGTGGATCGTCCGGGACGGTCCAGTGTATCGGCCAGGACGATGCACATAGAATGCATCGGCCAGACAAATATACTATCGGCCAGGACTATCACCACGAGTTTGATCAAATCGTCCAGGACGATAATGTATCGTCCAGGACGATGAATTTCAGTAAGCACAGAAAAAGGTCAGCAGATGGATTTTGGAAAGAATTTGTCATATCGGCCAGGACGATAGAAATATCGGCCAGGCCGATGTGACTTGAATTTGAAATCAAGAAAAGAATGGTGATGATCAAGACCCTCAAAAAATAAAACAAAAGAAAAGACAGTCAAAGACACAAAAATAACACAATGAAAACCAACCACCGAACAATTTTTTTTTTTTGTTTTTAAATTTTCTATTTTTTTTTTTGTTTTATGGAGGCATCATATGAGAATTCTTTTCATGAATTTAAACTTTTAAAGTTTTTAGGAGATCAAGAGGTTTAACAAAATCCAATCAGAAGAAGATAGAAAAACTGATTCCATTTACCCTAGATCGGACATCCTTCAGGGTACAAAATTCTCTTAAAAACAACAGAGTCCTAACTCGGAATAACAAAAAGGATAAGAAGATCCAATCAAGACTTGTTAACAACTAAAATATCTCATAAATAATAAACCAAAATAATTTTTCTCAATCATGGAAATTGAAATCAAATCTTTGAACGTATCACATAATCAATGAGTTTTCTAAGTTTTAAGAGTTTTACCAAAGAGATGATAGCTTGCATTTAGTGGGCTAATTTTATGCCTCTTGTCACTTTTATTGGCTCTTTGAGCATCTTTTGATTTTTGATACACTTTTGTGTATATAGCTTTCTTTTCAATTTGGCTTCATTGGCCTCTTTCCTTTTTAACTTTTGCAAGCTAAAATTCTTTAATATACCCTTAAAAAAACTTAGTTGTGAGTATATCCTCCAAATATTAGAGAATAGGAGCTCTCTCTCTAACATAGGGAAGAACAATCCACAACACAAAATCGAAATCACGTGATAACTGCAATGGTAAGATTTCAAAAGCTTGAATGATATCAAAGAATTTTGACTATTATGCATAAGATGTTTTAATGTAGCAAGATTTAAAAAGAGATCTTAAAAAGCCATTAGTTAAGCTGAGTTTAGACTTTTGTTTTATAGAAGAAAATCATGCCACTAAACAAAGTCAGAAGAAGGGAAAAACATCAACAGTTTACTCCCTTTAACCAATTTAAAAAAGCTAAACCCTATCTCCAAAAACTCCAATATTTAAAAGCTTGAGAAGTTTCATCATATGGAAGCCCAAAAAAAAAGTAAAGACCAAAGTGAAAAAGCAAAAGCAAAAAAAATAAGCAAACTAAAGACAACACAAAGTGAACACAAAAACTAAAAAATAAAAGACATAAAAAAAAACTAAAGATTTCAAGCAAGTGATAAAGCAATGGATTTAAGCAATTGAGCTGCAAGCCTCCTTATGTTCAGTTATCTTATGCTCCCACGAGGTCTTTGGTGAGAGCACTCCTGCAAAACTCAACAACAGTTAGTTTTAGGAACCCAAAAAGATTTGGGCTCCTTCTTAGGAAATGTAGAGTGCAATGCAGATGTGGTATGCTTTGAATCATGCATCTTAGGTCTTCACACCCAATGTGTACTGCGGTGAACTGTGCAAGTGTGTGAGATGTGTCCTAGCATGCCACAAGAAAAACATTGAACTCCAGGAAAAGGTTTTCTTAAATGGTTTGGGTAAAAATGCCTCTTCCTAGGTTCTGGCCTTTGATTAAAAGTTGGTGTCATCCTAGCTTTCTTACATGTTTTCAAATCATTTTGAATTCTCAAGTTAGTTCTTTTTAATGCATCATTCTCAATCCTCAAATTTTTCTCAATCTCTTTAGATTTCTTAAGATCATCATTAAGTGAGGTGTGTAAAGCTTTTAATGCATTACTTTTATCAACTAATTCCAAATGTTTCTTGTTTAATTCATCAAATGCATCAAGGAGAGCCATGTGATTTGAATCAATCGTTGCATGATCTTTGAGAAAAACTTCATGCTCTTTTTGTAGATTTGAATGTTCTAATTTTAGGCTAGCATGAGTTTTCTTAAGTTATTTGTATGATGTATGGATTTTTTCACAGATTTCAAACAATTCATCATAGGTTGGTTTACATACCTCTTCCTCATCACTTTGATTTTCTCCCATGAAACACAAGTTTGTAGTCTCTTCCTCTGGTTCAGTCTCAGAGGAATCAGTACCAGATTTTGCCCAGAAGCCTCTTTGGATTTTCTTATTCTCCTTCCTAGACTTAGCTTTCTCCTCACCTTTTTCCTTTTCTTTGCTTGAATGATCTTGAAGTGTAGGACAATCGGCTCTTACATGTCCAGGTTTCCTGCATTCAAAACAAACAACATCAGAAGATCCTTTAATATGTTTATGATCCTTACCTTTTCTCCAACTTTGATGATGCTTTTGTTTCTTCCTTAGAAAGCTTTTGAATTGCCTTGTGATGAAGGCAACTCCATCGCTTTCAGACCCAGAAGATTCAGAATCCGATTTGTGTGCCTTCAATGCAATTGTTTTCTCCTTTTTCTTCTCACCTGCATCAAGATTTCTTTGATTCATCCCTTGCTCGTAAGCAATGAGTGAGCCAAGCAAGTTATCAATAGAATAGGTGTTCAAATCTTTAGATTCAGGGATTGCAGTAATTTTTGCATCATAGGACGAAGGCAAGCATCTCAAAATCTTGTTAACTTTTTCATAGTTCGAAAGTTCTTTTCCTAGTGCATGCAATGAGGTAGCAATCTGAGTAAACCTAGTATACATGTCAGAAATCGATTCATGAGGTTTCATACGAAAAAGTTCGTAGTCATGCAAGAGAATGTTTAAACGGGATTGTTTAACTTCATTAGTGCCTTCATAAGTAATGCACAATTTATCCCAAATTTCTTTACCAGTTTTGCAAGTTGAAACACGCATGTAATCCTCAGATTTTAAAGCACAGAAAAAACAATTCAAACATTTCGCATTTAATTGAGCTAAATCTCGTTCATCAAAAGTCCATTCGGTAAAAGCAACTTCAGTTTTAAAACCGTTAATTTCACGAGAAGGTGGAGAATAACCTTCTTGAATAAGCATCCACATGCGATAATCAGT
Organism: Dendrobium huoshanense; assembly: GCA_016618105.1. Lineage (NCBI taxonomy): Eukaryota > Viridiplantae > Streptophyta > Magnoliopsida > Asparagales > Orchidaceae > Dendrobium > Dendrobium huoshanense. Next base: position 60,639,835 of record CM028359.1, on the reverse strand, counting down.
ATAATGTAAAAAAGTTGACATGCGAGTTTTCCAAAAATCAAAAGGTAGGTTATCGAACAGAGGAGGTCGGGTAATAGAATACCCTTCCGTAGTGTTGCAATTCCCAAAGTTAGACATGGATCAAATTCAAAAAGTTTTCAAACTTTAATTTTCGAATCAAGCTCTGATACCACTTGAAAGTTCGATGGGGATGTTAAGCCCTATGAACTTAGTCCCAAACTAACCAAGAGGGGAGGGTGAATTGGTATTTTAAAAACTTCTTTTTAAACAAAGAAATAAAATCACATAAACCAAATCACACCACAAAAAAGTGCAGAATTTAAAAGTGCGGAAGCAAGAAAAAGAACACAGAAATTTATTGTGGTTCGGTCGACTCGACCTACGTCCACTCCTTGGAGGCACCCTCCAAGTATTGCACTACAAAAAGTGACTCTCCTTTAGCCCCCACGGCTAGGTGGAGAAACCCTCACAAGAACCTCCTTTTTGCCACCCCGGCAAGGCAGAGAACCTATCTCCTTTTGCTTCCTCCTGAAGCTGGCAGAGAACCAGAACCAAAAGCAAAACTCCTTACCTCTACCGACCCTTCCACGGACGAGAAACTCTAGACGAAGACGACACAGAGAGATCCTTGAAGCAACCCTTGTGAAACCCCTCACAAGCTCCCCCTCACAAGATCCTTTCTCTCTCCTCTCTCTCTCTTTCTCTCCTCAAGGTCTTCTCAGGTCAAGGCAACAGCCAAAGGTTTTTTTTAAAAACGTTGAACAAGAGCTCTTAAATAGAAGAGCTTCAAAAGAGCTCATTAATTGCAAGTTGCCGATAATATCGTCCAGGCCGATATGGACATCGGCCTGGCCGATCAGTACAAATCAATGAAGATCGGCCAGAGCATAGCCCTGGATGAAAAACTGGACGATTGAAAATTAGCTTGATCGTCCAGGCCGATCTCACGATCGTCCTGGCCGATCAGTTCAAATCAGAGGAAAATCATCCTGACAATAGCCCTGGATACGGGCTGGCCGATATTGATCGTCCTGAAGTAACTTAAGGTTTTTGACTAGATCGGCCGGGCCGATCTTGCGATCGTCCAGGACGATTTGATCGTATCAATCATCCTTAATTACTCCCTTGATTTGCTGAACAATTATGGCATAATTTTTGAATATCGTCCCGGCCGATCCGAGGATCGTCCTGGCCGATAATTTAAAGATTTAGTATACCATACTTGTCTATTGCGGCTACTTCTTTCTGTTTTGAGCTTATCGTCCTGGCCGATACACGTATCATCTAGGACGATCTGTTAACGTCGGCTGCCTTAATTAAGAATCCTTAATTAGACTTTCTGTTTTATGCTGATCGTCCAGGCCGATCAAAGAAATCGGCCTGGCCGATATGAGTAAAAACAGAAATTCTAAGTCTCTCAAGTGTGTGTGTGAAGGGTTACAAAGCATCAGTCTCTTTGACTATTACAAGTGGACTAAAAAGGTAAAAAACAAAAGTACAGACTGACTCAATCCTAAACCTACGCATTCCTGAACTTGGCTCCTTTTTGATGTCCGATTGTCGATTCCTGAAAAGTTAGAAGCAACAAGCTGTCCAAGAGAAACAGTGTTTGTCAATCATCAAAACATAAGACATGAAAAATAGATTTGCAACACACATATCATATAGTATAATGATGTCATCATATAGTATAAAACCCTATAAAAAACTATGTTTTGTGTGCTCTACGAAGAAATCTATCATGTACATGCTACATAATTTGTACAGGACAAAAAAATTTTACAGTACAAACAGAACACTTAAAAAATAAGAGATGATAATAAAAAAATCTTCTCAAAATCAATCACTTTAAAATCCAATAACATGCTTTTAGTAAAGTAAAAAATAAAACTGAAAAAAAAATACAAAAACTAAACACACAAAAATAAATAAAACAAATAAATAGAGAAAAACTAAACAAACATATATTCACAACACATTAAGTTTGTAGAATTTTTAATTTAAGCATTAAGGTCAATAACACCTAACCTAGTTCTTAAGGTGCTAAATGTTTTAAAGGATAGTGGTTTTGTGAAAATATCTACAAGTTAATTTTTAGTAGCAATTTGATGCAATTTAATTTCTCCCATAGCTACATGATCTCTATTGAACTGATGTCTTATATCTATAAACTTGGTTCTATAATGTTAAATTGAATTCTTTGAAATGCATATAGCACTAGTATTTTCACAGAAAATTATAATTATGCCAATAAAAAATCCTAACTTAATAATTATTATTTTAACTAAAGAACTTGTGCCACATCACTACCTAAGGCACTATATTCTACTTTAGCAGTGGATAGGGCTACTAAATTCTTTTTTCTACTGGACTAAAAAACTAAAGAGTTTCTTATGAATTGATAAAATTAAGATGTACATTTTGAAATAACTGTACATCCTACAAAATTTGAATCAGAATATCCAATTCTTTCAAAAGAAAAGCTATGCTTAGGATACCAAATCCTTAAGTTTTGAGTTTCCAAAAGATATCTCAAAATTCTTTTAACTACTATCAAATGTGATTCCTTCAGATCAGATTAAAATCTAATATATAAATAAATATTGAATATAATATCTGGTCTACCAGTAGTCAAGTAAATCAATGATCAAATTATTCCATTAAATTTATTTTGATTAACAGATTTTTCCTTAGGGTCCTTATCTAACTACACTAAGCAACTCGTTAGTGCAGCTACTAGTTTAACATTATCCAATTCAAATTTCTTGAAGATATCATTAATATACTTTGCCTGACTAAGAAAAGTTACTTCCTTGTTTTTGAAATTCACTACTCATTATTTTTGAAAAATTATCATAAAATTTTTATTTGTAGATCCAAATAAGATATTATCAATATATATTTAAATAATGAGTATGAAATCTCCTATCCTTTTCAAAAAGTGAGTGGCGCCAACACTTCCTTTCACATATGATATATCTAATAAAAATGTGCTTAACCTCTTATACCATGCCGTAGGTGTCTATTTCAGTCCATATAATACCTTTTTAAATATAAACATATGATTAGGGAATTTAAAATTTTCAAAAACTATAGGTTGCTCAACATAAACATCCTCTTATATCACTCCATTCAAAAAGGCACTCTTAATATCCATCTAATATAATTTAAAATCTTTAAAATAGGCTATGGCTAACAAAACACTAACTATTTCAAGTCTTGCTACAGGGAAAAAGGTTTCTTCAAAATCAATCACTTATATTTGATTATACCCCTTTGCCACCAATCTTGCCTTATTTCTAATCATAACTTCGAAATCATTCATTTTATTTTTGAACTCCCACTTAGTTCCAACAACACTTTGATCCTTAGGCCTTTCAATCAATTCCAAAACATCATTTCTTATAAATTGATTTAATTCTTCCTACATGGCCAAAATCCAAAAATCATCAAAAAGTGCTTAATTTATATTAGTGGGTTAACTCATTGATAGAAAAGAAAAATGGTTCACCTCTTTGCTAAGTCCATACCTAGTTCTAACACTCTGATTAGCTTCACCTAAAATCAATTTCTCGGGGTGATTCATAGAAAATCTCCAATCTCTGGGCAGAGTGTTTTCTAATCCAATATTCTCTTCCAAATTTGTTTTTTTCAATTCCTTGAGAATTATTTTTAATATGATCATCTTCCAACCTTAGCTCTTTCAAATGCCAGAAGCATCAAACACAACATGTGGGGTCTCCTCAATAATTAAAGTTCTCATGTTAAAAACTATATAAAATTTTCTATCACTAGAAGATTTTCAATTGTTATGAATAAACACTTTATATCCAAAAATAAGCATATATAACAAATTTGGTGTTCTCTCCTTAAGAAGTTTATAGGGTGTTTTGTTCAATTTGGATGTAATATTCACTCTATTAAGAACATAACAAGCTATACTAACTACTTCAACCCAATAATATTTTGGAAGTGAGTATTCTACCATTCTTCCTTTCTACTATTCCATTCTGCTAAGGGGTCCAAAAAGCAGAAAATTATAATCAATTCTTTTCTCTTTATAAAATTTTTCAAATTTTTCATTTTAAATTTCTCATTCGTGGTCTCTTTGAATTTATAAATTCTCGCATGATAATTTCCTTTGAATTCAAGTACAAAATTTATAAATTCATCAAATGATTCACTTTTATGATATAAAAATTTAACCCAAGTGAATCTTGAAAAATTATCAACTACAACAAATCCAAACACTTTACTTCCTAGACTTACAATACTAACCAATCTATAAAGATCCATATGAATGATTTCCCATTGTTTGCTAGTTCTTAGATCCTTAATGGAATGGAAAGAGGACTTCACCTATTTTTCTAATTGACATGCATCACATAGGTGATACTTAGTAAAGTCTAGTCTAGGTATTCCTTTAACATGTCTTTTTGGGTAATTTTCCTAAGATTTTTCATGCTTGCATGATAAAATATTCTATGTCATAACTAAGATACATCAGTAATTATTTTTAGAAAAAAGCGTTAGAAAATTTAATACAATTCAAATCAAGTGTTTACATATTATTTACTCTAATTTCATGCAAAACAACAATTCCATTTTTGCTTATTATGCAGCTAGTGGGAAAAACATTTACACTATAACTCTTATAACATAGATGACTAATACTAAATAAGTTGTGCTTGAAGCCTTCTACAGATAAAACATTCTTAGTAAAAAATTTGTTCAAATTTCCAATCATACATGTGTCTACTACTTTCCTAGGCATATTGTCTCATAGTGTTACGTTTCCTCCATGGCTTCTAGCGATATGAATTGTGTCATATTTCTAGTCATATGCTTTGAACATTTGATGTCCAGGTATCAAATGCTCTTATGAGATCTTATAATATAATCAAATGTTAGTCTTGGGAACCCGAACAAGTTGGGTTCTCATCTTAGGTGTCCACACTAAATGAGTTTTAATATGAATAGTGCAAGTGTGCGAGATCTTCCTAATTAATCCATAATAAAAACATTTTACTCTAGGAAAAGAATTTATCAATCTATGTGTCTTAAATTATCTTTTTTTAGGTTTTAAATTTTAGACTTGAAGTCAAAATTAGAAAAAACTTCATGTGTTGGGGTATCCTATTTTCCTCAAGAGCTTTTATTTTCTCTCTAAAACATGAGTTAGCACATTTTAAAATAGTATTGTAAACTTTCAAATAGTGCTCTCTACTATTAGATTTATTCATAAATATTTTAAAATCATTTTTAAGTTCAATGTGTGAAGATTTTAATAATTTATTCTTTTTATTCAAATCATCATACTCATCCAATAATTTTATATGGTTGTTGTCAATAAGTATGTGATCTTTCCTAAGAATTTTATGCTCTTTTTGTAATTATAAAAATTCTTTATTTAACCTAGCATACATATATTTGAGATTCCTATAGATAATATGAATTTTCTCAGAAACATCAAATAACTCTTCATAAGTTAAGTCACAAACCACTTCTTGATCTAATTGATCAAGCTTATTGTTCATCAAGAAGAAGTTGGTAACTTCCTCCTCTACTTCTATTTCTAAAAAATCCAAAGCTGAATCCGCCAAAAATGCTCTCTACAATCTATTCTTATGGTTATTTACATTGATTTTCTCCTCGACCTTCTCCTTGATAGGTTTGGTTTTAAGATTAGGTCATTTAGATTGTTTGCGTCCAAGCTTCATGCGTTCATTGCAAATTACTTCATTATAATCCTTAACATTTTTATGGAACTTACCCTTGTTCCACTACCAGCGTCTCCTTTGCTTCCTCTTAAGAAAACTTATAAATTTTCTAGTCATCAAGGCAATGACATCTTCATCCTCAAGTTGAAACTTATCACTCTCAGAGTAATCCACTTTCAATGCTATGTTTTTTCTTCTTTCGCTTCTCACCTACATCAATCTATCTTTGAGTCACTCCTTCCTCGTAAGCAATTAGTAATCCAAAAAATTTGTCAATAGAATAAACATTTAAGTCATTTGAATTTGATTATAGTAATTATATTTACATCATAAGTAGTGGCAAATAATGAAGAATTTTATCTACTTTTTTAACATTCATTAATTCCTTACCTAAAGCATGCAATGTGGTGACTATTTGTGTGAAATAAGTATACATGTTAGTGATAGATTCATTCAGTTTCATGTGAAACAGTTTATAATCATGTAACAAAATATTTAATCTAGATTATTTTACCTCATTAATCCCTTCATATGTAATGCAAACCCCATCCCATATTAACTTTCCAGTTCTACAAGTTGACACTCGCATATAGTTATCAGACTTAAGTACATAGAAAAAACTATTTAAACATTTAACATTTAAATAAGCTATATCTTTTTATTCTACAGTCCAATCAATAAATGTTTTTTTTTCAATTATAATGCCATCTGTAAGTCTAGTTGGTCTAGTGTAGCCTTCATATATTAAAATCAACATGTGATAGTCAAGCAATTGAAGAAAAGTAAATATATATGTTTTCCAAAAATTGAAAGAGATGTTATCAAACAATTGGGGTCTAGTGTTTGAATACCTTTTGGGATTGTTATGACTTCTAAAAGTACCCATGATTGTTTTCAAAAAGTTGTCTAAACCTTAATTTTTGAAAGTAGGCTCTGATACCACTTGTAAGTTTGAATAGGTTATTAGACCTATTAAGCTTGTTCCTAGGCTAACCAGGAGGGAGGTGAATTTGTAAATTAAAATTTCTTAGTAGTTTAAGAAAATCGATACTATAATGTTACTTACAATAATAAGTTTTTCCAAATATCTTTTCAACCACAATATTTAAACTTGTAAAAACATAAAGATGTAGATTATAAAAATAAAGATAGAAAAATAATACATAAATTTATAATGATTCGGTCCAACATGACCTAAGGCCATGCCATGAAGAATCCCTCTTCAAGTATTACACTATTATGATGTGACTGTTCTTTTGATCTCACAGTAAGGTAAAGAAGCCCTTATAATTACCCTCTATTCCTCCTATCCCCAGTGTGGCAGAGTACTATCTTCCTTTTACACCCTCCTTGTGTCTGTAGAGAATAATCATCATTTCACACCCTCCTAGTGTCAGAAGTGAACTATCATCCTTTCATACCCTCCTAATGTCGGTAGAGTACCAGCATCCTTTTATACCCTCCTAGTAAAAGTAGAAAACTGAATATTCTCCAAAGATCTTCTCTCAATCATCTTCAAAAAAGTAAGTAAAAGATTTGACAAACTTAGAATGAGATCCTCACCTTTTGGTAACCTTGTGAACCCTTCAAATTTTTCACTTGTCATATCTCTCAGTCCACACTCTCCAACACTCTCCCAAAGCACCCTCACTCTTACTCCCAAAGAATATTTGAAGAAGGATTCATTTCAATTAACTTTTTTAGGATCTTAAATATGAAAGACACAAAAAATAGTCCATAAAACTAAAAAATATCAATTTGTCCATCCTTGATCATATAATATGATTGCCCATCATACATACAAAAATTTTAAAAATTGCTCAGATGATTTTGTAAAAACTGATTTCATATTTTGACTGGCATACAAACAAACTCGCATTGTACAATACGATCAATTCAAAATTGAATCGATTCATCTGGTATGATTTGTATGAAACAATTTTGTATACTGAATAACATGCTATACGAACTTCATATCATATAATACTATCTATTTTACTCAAATCATGCTTCATTTGGTACAAAAATGGATGAGTCCATTTTGTACTGTAGATGTCGCCAGTACAAACCTAAGATCATACAGTATAAATAGTTTAAAAAATTTACCGATTTATATGGATGAAATGATATGCACCCATTTCATACTCTAGATGTCATCTGTACGAACTTATGATCATACAGTACCATCAATTCAAAAATCAAAATTAGTTCATTTTGAACAAATTGGTACATAGCCTTTCCATACTCTAGATTTCATATGTACAAAGGCAACTTTGTACAATATCAATAGTACTTAAAAAGTTTTTCAGGCATGATTTGATTAACTTCTTTCTAGAGGAACGCTCAGGTCAAATCATCCCATATGATCGAAAATTATACAGTATGATTAGTTTTTTTAAAAAATACAAGTTTTTTGCATTACCTAGTGTGTGTGTGCACGGTTATCCAATTACAATCACACTCTCTCAGACTCAAGAAAAATATAAAAGTATAGAGTTCAGCTACAAGAAACCCTAATTTAATCTGTCTTGAAGTCTTTAGCAGTCTGGAGTATGGTTTCCCTGAAATGTTAGTACACTTAAACAAAAAAAAAACAATATTTTCAATATATACTATAAGAAATAGTAATCAATACAATAAGATTTAGGAATCATCAAAAACATATATGATATATAAAAAATATAGTTTTGAAAATTAAGTTGCAACAAAAACAATCAACTAACAAAACATTTTCATTTATAAAGTGTTTAGAGTTTCTAATTGTACTTGATCACAATAGATTCATAGTGGTGTTTTCTAATAATTTCATTTGCCTTTTGACCTGGACTCCAATGTTATGAACTGCTTCATATCACGAGTCATATACCTTGAGTAGCCACTTTCCAAGTACCATATGCTCTCACTAAGTCTTTTATGAGAGCACCCCTACAATGGTTAAATTTGGGAACCCAAGTAAGTTTGGGTTCCACCTTATGCTTGAATGAATGAGATGTAAGCAAGTTATGTTGTAATGAATTCAATTAGGCCTCCACGTTAGATGTGCCCTATAGTGGATAGTGTAAATATAGGCTATGTGTCCTAACATACTATAAGAGTAACACCTAACACCAATGAATGAATTTACTAACCTATTTGGGTGATGGTGCGTCTTCCTAGGTTTATATGTTGCATGTTGTGTTGTTGTGTTATACCATGGATCTATTGAAAGTGGTGGTTTATTATTCACAAGTATAATAATTATTTATCTTAAATATTTATTTGCATTTTCATTACTTGCCTCCTTCAATTTTAGTGTATGCTCGGTACTATCTGATTGACGTGGAAGTTATTCTAATTCCTTAAGTGATTTTGTTAGCTCAATATGTGATGTTTTCAAGGAATTGTGTGTATTAAATAGATCAATATGCTTCTTATTTAATGTATTAAACTCATCAAATAAAGCCATATAATCATTATCTAAAGTATAATGTTTAAAAATTAAATTATCATGCTCTTTTTGGCAAAGTAGAAATTTTAGTATTAAGGCTAGCATGCATTTTATTATGCTTCTTATATGAATCATGAATCTTTTTATAAATAACAAGCAATTCATCATAAGAGTTAACATACATCATCTTGATCTGATTGATCAATATTATCACTAACCATTAGATATAAGTTTGTTACCTCATGCTTTTCTTCTTCATTTAATGATTCTGAGGTAGAGTTAGCCCAATAAGCTTTTTGTGTCTTTGCTTGCCCCTCTTATATGTTTGCTTCTCTTCATCATTCTCCTTATTGGTGTGAATTTTCTAGTTGGGGCATTTAACTTAAAGGTGACCTAGTTTTTTGTACTCAAAGCAAATTTTATCAAACAAAACTTTAGTAGATTTGTGGCCATTACCTTTGCTCGAGCTGTTTTGATAATGCATTTATTTTCTTTTTGAAAAGCTCTTGAACTTCCACATCATCAATGCTATTTCATTATCTTCATCTGTTGAAGAGTTGTCACTATCAAAAGTATTTATTTTTAGTGCTACAATTCTCTTCTTCTTTTCTCCCGCATCATTTTTTCTTTGACTCACTCCTTGCTTGTAGACAATGACTGATCCAAGCAAATTATCAATAGACCAAACATTTAAATCTTTTTATTCAATAATTATAGTTATTTTTTTTATTGTATGAGCTAGATAAACAATATAAAATTTTATTTACTTTTTAAGAATTTTATAGTTCTTTACCTAGTGCATGTAAGGATGTAACTATCTAGGTGAACCTAGTTTTCATTTAAAACACAATCTCGCTAGGTTTCTTGCAAAAAAGTTCATAGTTATACTAAAGACTGTTTAACCTAGACTATTTAACTTCATTGGTTCACTCGTAGGTGATACACAATCTATCCCAATTCTCTTTCTCGATAGTGCATGTAGAAACATGCATATAGTCTTTGAATTTTAAAGCACAAAAGAAATAATTCAGACACTTTGCATTAAACTGTGTGAGTTTCCTATCCTCATAGATATATTTTTTAAAGGGAATATCTATTTTGACACCATTTATAAAATGTGATAGAGGTGAGTAACCGATTTGAATATGATGCTAAATTTTATAGTCAATGGATTACAGAAATATTGACATGCAAATTTTCCAGAAATCAAATGGGATATTTTCAAATTAAGGTGGATGGGTTATTGAATAACCCTCGACAGTGTTACAATTACAAAAATGTGCAATTGATCTTTTTTATCATAAGTTTTCTAAAACACTACTTTTGAGACCTCACTCTAACACAACTTGAAAGTTTGAAATGTGCCAAAAGGCGGTTGAATTAGTACTTAAAAAAAAATCCTAGAAAGACGTACTAATTTTTTGTAGATTTTTTAAACTTTTTAAATAAGAAATTTAATTTCACAAGGGGAAGGTAACAATTTTCATAATAATTTTAGTGATGATGAAGAAATTTTAAATAACACAATAGAACATTTATCTCTAAAATTCACCAAGCAGTTATAACAAAAATGAAGTGTAAAAAGAAAAATGCAAAAAATAAAATAAAAAATAATACACCATATTTTATAATGATTTGGTCAAACCATGACCTATGACTACTCCCCGGAGTACTCCACTTTGTGTATTGCACTGACACTAAGTCACTCTCCTTTTGCTTCCTCAACAAGATAGAGTAGCCTTTACAAACTCTCTTCCACCAACCCAATGTGGCAAATGACCAAAACTCCTTTCACAGGTAGAGAACCTTGACACTTTTTTCTCCCTCTTTTTGAAGGTGTTGTGAATATGGATTCAGAGATTATAATTTTGATGATAGTAAATATTTTAGACACTTATATTTTTCAACTATTGCTTTGCCTACTAACATTTCAAGTCCATAATATCAAATTGCAAATCAAGCTAGCTCAAGATTGGGTAGATTAGGACTGAGTCAATCTATAAGTGTACATCAAGTGTCTTTATGTTTTCTTGAATCAAATGTAACAATATGGTCCTAATGCTAAGTAACCTTACACACACACACTCGGGGGAATATTGTGTCTATTTTAGAGTTTTTTATTTTTGATCATATCATCTAGGACAACCCCAAATCATCTTGGATGTTCAGTTAAAAATAAAAACCTTAATTTGGGCATCTTGGTTAAGGAAGTCAAAATTAAGTAAATCATCCAGGATGATATTAGCATCATCCTAGACAATATGCTCAAATCAGAAAGAATCAACTACCAACTCTTTTAGGCATGTTATTATTTTTAGACATCATCCTAAACGATGCATTACAATTATGCCTAAATTAGTTAAATAATTGAGGAAATCAATTAAGGTTATACTAATCAATCATATCATCTTGGATTATTGCAAGATAATCAAGGATGATCAGTTAAACAAAAATTAATTTCTTGTTGGACAACCAAAATAATATTTTGGAAAACATGTATTCATTTGAACTAATCATCTAGGATGATACCAAATCAACCTGGATGATCAATTATTTTTTATATTGTTTGAACATTTAACCTCTGGCTCAATATAGTGATTATTCTAGATGATATTCAATATGTTAAACTAATCATCTAGGATAAATGTGAAATCATCCTAGACGATAAGTTATTTTTTCATCATCCAGGCAAGTAAAGTTTGGCTGAATAGAGTGATGGTCTGGATGATACTCAACATTTTTGAACTAGTCATACAAAATGATGTTCAATCATCCTAGAAAAGCAGAATAAATAAATCCTCTAATCGACCAGCCTCCTCCAAATTATATTGGCTGATTGAGCTAAATTTGTACTGATCGTACAAGATGATCTGTCGATCATCCTGGACATCTTTATAGATTAATTAAAAATTAGTGCAAATTTGAAGCTCTTCTTTATAAGGTCTCTTATTTACTCAAGATAAAATCTTTTGCTCCTGTCCTGGCTTGAGAGAGCTAAGAGGAGAGTGAGACAAAAGGGAAAGAGAGAGAGAGAGAGAGAGAGAGAGAGAGAGAGAGAGAGAGGATCTTTTAAGGGGGATTTTCAAAAAGGTTGCTCTATGTAGGGTTTCACGTCGTCTTCTCTAGTCATTTTCTCTAGTTCCTTGGAGGTTCTAGAGAACTCTACTTTAGAAATTGATCGAGGTTCTTTGCCTGCTTCAAGATAAAGTGAAAGGAGTTTAGTTCTTTGCCTGCTTCAAGAGGAAGTGAAAGGAGTTGGGTTCTCTGCCTCACTAAAGTCGGTGGAAAGGAGGTTTGTAAAAGCTTCTCCACCTTACTATGGGAGCAAAAGGGGAGTCTTTGAGTTTAGCACAATACCTAGAGGAGAGGCTTCGGGGAGTGGATATAGGTCAAGTTGATCGAACCACTATAAAATTTTGTGTGTTCTTTCTTACTGTATTTTTATATTTAATTTCTTTACTTTATTCTTATGGTGAATGATTATTTAGTTTATGATTTTAAAATATTTCAAATGATCATGATTTCTATTTGATAATTTTTAAAACACAAATTCACTCCCCTCTTGGTTAGCCTCGGGCAAGTTCATAAGGGCTTAACATCCCAAATAAACTTTCAAATGGTATCAGAGCGCTATTCATAAAATCTAGTTTTTAAAAACTATTGAATTTTGATCCATGGCTAACTTCAGTATCATAATACTGTGCAACAGTATTCTATTTCCCGACCATCTTTTATTGATAACACACCTTTTAATTTTTGGAAAACTCGCATGTCCATATTTTTACAATCAATTGACTATCGCATGTAGATGCTTGTTTAGGATGGATATTCAACACAAACTCGTAAAATTAATGACATAAAAACTGAACTTCCTTTTATTGAATAGACATTTGATGATAGGGATTTAGCACAAATTAATGCAAAATATTTAAACTATTTTTTTTTTGTACTTTGAAATCTATAGATTACATGCATGTCTTAACTTGTGCTATTGGTAAAGAAATATGGGATAGATTATATATTACTTATGAAGGAACAAATGAAGTTAAGCAATCTAGGTTGAATATCTTACCATATGACTATGAACTTTTTTGCATGAAACTTAGTGAATCGATATCTAAAATAAAAATTAGGTTTACTCAAATTATCACCTCACTGCATGCCATAGGAAGAGAGCTAACTAATTATGAAAAAGTTAATAAAATTTTGATATGTTTATCTTCTTCCTTTGATGCAAAGACACTACGGGAAAACACGTGATTACCGTCGAATTTTTCGGCGGAAAATTTTGCGCCGGTAAGTTTTCCGGCGCATTAGATTCGTCGGGAAAAATTTATCGACGCGACCTAAACCGGCGTAGGAATTTCCGCCGAAACGTGCGCCGGAAACTTATATTTTTGTCGGATTTCTGTGTGTTCCGGCGGATTTAGTCCGCCGGTAATGACGGGTTTTCCTGTAGTGAGATTACTGTAATAACTAAATTCAAGAATTTGAATAATTATTCTATTAATAACTAACTTGGTTCACTCATTACTTACAAACAAGGAGGAACCAAAGAAAACTTGATGCAGGTGCGAAAAAGAAGGAGAAAATTGTAGCACTGAAGGCCAATGATATAGAGACTAATTCTTCGGGTCAAAATGTGATGATATTGCCTTAATCACTAAGCAATTCAAAATCCATCTAAGGAAGAAATAAAAGCACCATAAAAAATGGAATAAAGGTAAAGGTAGCAAATATTTTAAAAGTTCTTCTGATACGATTTATTTTGAATGCAAGAAGCCAGGACATGTAAGAGTTGATTGTCCTACACTTAAAGCTCATTTAAGCAAGGAGAAAGGTGAGGAGAAATTGAAGTTCAGGAAGGATAAGAAGAAATTTAAAAAGGCATTCTAGGTGGATTCTACATCTGACTCCTCTGAGATTGAAGTTGAGGAGAAAACAACAATCTTGTGCTTGATGACAGATGATCATATTGGTCAGTCTGATCAAGAAGAGGTATGTGAACTAACATACAATCAATTACTTGAAGTTTCTAAACATATTCATGCATCATATAGGAAACTTCAGATATTGCATGCTTGCTTAAAATTTGAACTTTAAATTTGCAATAGGAGCATGAAATTTTGTTTAAAGATCACTCTACATTTGATAGCAATCACATGTCATTACTTAATGAGTTTTATGCATTGAACAAGAAGTATATTGAATTATCTAATGTCCATGATTCCTTAAAGTCATTGAATGTTGAGTTAGAAAAAGAGTTTAAGAAATTAGAGGAACTTTCATGGGAAATAAATAATAATGAACACCGGCTTAAAGTGGAAGTGACAGCTTATGAATATGAAAATAAAGTGTTGAAAGAAAAAGTCATAGCATTTGAAAATAAGAAACCATTATTGCATGGATCATACAAATTTAATAAGAGACATAACCACCTGAGATAATTAATAAATCCTTTTCCTGATGTTAAATTTTTTTTTTTCATGTAACATGCTAGGATGTATTTCACACACTTATACTATTCACCATAGTACACATTAGGTGTGGAGACCTAAATTACATGATTTATAGAATAACATACATACATTGGATTCCTCTTTCCATAAGAAGGGTCCTAAGCTTGTTTGGGTTCCTGAATCTAAGGTTTGATGCTTTTGTAGGTGTTCTCTCACCAAAGACCTCGTGAGAGCATATGGTATATGGACAATAGATGCTCATGACAAATGACTGGAGATGCCAATCAATTCATTTCACAAGAGGCCAGGGCTAGAGGTAAGGTTACTCTTGGAGACTACACCACCAGGAAAGTGGTGGGCACAGGTATAATAAAAAATTCCAAGAACCTTTTGATTAAAAATGTTTTGCTTGCAGTTGAACTGAAACATAACTTGCTTAGAGTGACCCAAAAAGACCTAGTTAGAGGTGTCTCTAAGCTTAAGATCACTAAAGACCACCTACGTGATGCCCATCAACTAGGGAAGCAAGTCCAATCCCCTTTCCATTCCAGTAAGGATGTTAGTACCTCTAGACCTTTAGAAGTCCTTCACATGTATTTGTTTCTATCCATTAGAACTACCAAGTTAGGGGGAAAAGTCTATGGATTTATGATTGTCAATGACTACTCAAGGTTCACTTGGATTAAATTTCTATCACATAAGGGTGAGTCTTTTGATGAGTTTAGATCCTTCTCCACTTAGATTCAGAAAAAGCTAGGTTCTTAGATCTTCACCATTCATAGTGACCATGGTGGAGAGTTTGATAATGAGAGATTTGGAGACCTTTGTGAGGATAAAGGGATTAGTCACAATGTTTCAGCTCTTAGGATATCTCAGCAGAACTGAGAAATTGAAATGAAGAATAGGATCTTAGTTGAGGTTGCTAGAGCCATGCTTACTGAGTATTCACTTCAAAAATACTTTAGGCTGAAGTGGTAAACACAACTTGTTATATGTTGAATAGGGTGAATGTTAGAGCCAAACAAGATATGATACCCTATGAGATCATTAAGGGTAAGATACCCAACCTTTCCCACCTCTAGGTCTTTGGCTGTAAGATTTTCATTCTTAAAAATGGGAAGTCACCCTTAAGAAAATTTGACCAAAAATTTGATGGAGTGTTCTTATGACCTTTAAATGTGGGTAAATCGTTTAGGGTGTTTAATAAGAGGAGATTGGTGGAGGACGAGCTACTCATATAGTGTTTACTGAATTTGATCCTAAGAAGTCTAGAGTTGAGGATGAAGATGAAGTTGGAGAGATTACCTAAGGAGTTGAAAATTTGGGGAAGAGCGTAGAGCCCCAAAACACTAAAGATGAGATTACCCAATGGGTTGAAAAAGCAAATATGGAGGAAAGGGTAGAACCTAAACATATTTGCCTAGATATTAGAGATATTCTTTGAGTCATCCTAAAGAATTGATCTTAGGAGACTCTTCCGATGGTGTTAGAAATAGGTGTGGACTTGAGAAAAAAGTGAACCACTCAGCCTTTATCTTAATGCCTGAACCCACCAAGATCAATCAAGCCCTATTTGATGAGTTTTGGATCTTAACAATGCAAGAAGAAAACCAATTTATGAGGAATAATATTCGGGAATTAGTAGAAAGACCAAAGGGACAAAGTGTAGTTGAAACCAAATGGGTCTTTAAGAATAAGATGAATAATTTTGGTGTGGTGGTTAAGAATAAGGTGAGATTAGTGGCTAAAGGGTACAACCAAATAGAAGAGATTGATTTTGAGGAGTCATTTGCCCCTATAGCTATATTAGAAGCTATTAGAGTGCTACTAGTCTTTACATGTTATAAGGGATTTAAGCTTTTCAAAATAGATGTCAAGAGTGCCTTTTTAATGGGGTAATAAAAAGGGATGTATTTATAAAGCAACCCCCAGACTTTGAGAGTTTCTAATTTCCAAATAATGTTTATAAATTAAAAAATTTCCTTATATAGAATAAAATAGGCACCCAGAGTTTGGTATGAGAGGCTTAGCATATTCTTACTAGAGAGAGAGTTTGTCAAGAGGAGCATAGACACCGCCTTTTTTCTAAGGAAAGTAAGAGATGAGTTACTCATTATTCAGATCTATGTTGATGATATACTTTTTGGATCTTCTGATAAAATACTATGTGATAATTTTTTCTAAAATAATGAGTAAGGAATTTGAGATTAGTATGATGGGAGAGTTATCCTCCTTTTTGGGGTTTAGCATAAGATAATTGGATGATGGAACCTTTCTAAATCAATCAAAGTACATTAAGGACATCTTGAAGAAATATGAAATGGATAAAGCCAAGCTAATAAATACTCCCATGACTTCCAGTGTTCAGTTGGATAAGGACCCAAATGGAAAATCAGTTGATCAAAAGAAGTATAGATTAATGATTGGATCACTACTTTACCTGAATGCTGGTTGACCTGAGATAGTGTTTAGTGTTTATTTTTGTGCTAGATTTCAAGATGATCCTAAGGAATCCTACCTAACTACAGTTAAGAGAATCCTTAGATATCTCTTAGGGACTAAAACTTCAGAATCTGGTTTCCTAGGCACAACACTTCTTTTGAGATTATTGGATATTTTTATTTTGATTTTGTAGGATATAGGATTGATAAACTGTGCACTTTTGGGACTTGCCAATTCATTGGATATTCTTTAGTCTCTTGGTCCAATAGAAAATAAATTTTAGTTTCACTTTCCACTATTAATGTTGAGTACATTATCTTAGGAACTTGTGTGGCCCAAGTCCTTTGGTTGAAGTAATAAATTTTGGATTTAAGATTACCTATAGGCACAATTTAAATCCTTTGTGACAACATTAGTTTCATATAAATCTCTAAGAATCCTATCTAATATTCAAGGACCAAATGCATTGATATAAGACATCACTCTATTAAAGACCATGGGACAAAAGGTGATATTATGTTATACCATGTGACAACTGAGAATCAACTGGCTGACATCTTTACTAAACCAATGGCCTTTGACACATTCATCATCATCATGACCAGATTGGGTGTGATTGACATAAATGCATGAACTTGCTATTTACTGAATTCTGAATTTTATATTTACATTATTTTTCTACTATTTCTTTTATTTCAGAGTTTTTGTTTTACTTTTTATTTATTATTATTTTTCATTTTTTTCATTTCTATTGTTTTAGTTTTCCTCTTTTTCTTTTTTCTTTTTTTTTTTCACAACTGAAAAAATATTTTATGCATTGTTTTTGTTTTTGAAAATTTGTAGTCAAAGTTTGACATCCCTAAATTAGTTAAAGGGAGAAACACCATTGATTGTTTCCCTTCCTCTAATTTCTTTTAACAATTTAATTCACTTTTCTAAACAAAAGACTATATCAAATTAACAACTAAACTTTGCGATTGAGATCTTTTCCATCTTGCTACAATAATCTATAATATATATATAATGTTCAAAGTCATTAAATCACTTTTAAGCTTTCGTAATTTTGTCATTATATTTATCATATAAATCTAATTTTGCTTTGTGGTTTACTCTTCCTTATATTAGAGAGTGATTTTTTCTACTCTAATATATGGAGGATATTCTCATAATTGAGAGTATTTAAATGTTTCGAAAGAGATTTCACTTGTAAAAATGACAAGAGGCATAAAATGAGCCCAAAAAGAAGAAAAACTAAAAATATGTGCAATGACCACGAAAAAATTGAAAGATACACAGAGTGTATCAAAAAATCAAAAGATTCATAAAGTGCACCAACCAATTAACAAGAGGCATAAAATGAGACAGTTAGAAAGCCAGCTTTCTCTTTTAAGCCTAAATTTTAGAAGAATTCATGTGTCACTTGATATTTTCAAAGGCTTGATTTCAAATTTCATGATTGTGACTAATTACTTTGGTATATTATTTTATAAGATATTTTTTTGGAACCATGTTTTAAACAGGTCTCTTTTTCTTATCCAATTGATTTTTTATGAGTTAGATCTTCATTTTCAAAATATTATTCTCCCTATAAGAATTTTGAGCTAGGGCTAACAGGATCAGTTGTTTAACTACTTTTTTCAGATTTTGATGATGTTAACTCATTGATTCT
Organism: Dendrobium huoshanense; assembly: GCA_016618105.1. Taxonomy (NCBI): domain Eukaryota; kingdom Viridiplantae; phylum Streptophyta; class Magnoliopsida; order Asparagales; family Orchidaceae; genus Dendrobium; species Dendrobium huoshanense. The sequence continues at coordinate 60,621,118 of CM028359.1, read as the reverse complement.
TATAAAGTTTTAATTCAATCATATGGGAAACTTATCATATTCATGCTTTGATTAAAAAAACTTTGTTTTCATTCTTTTTGTCTTTTTTCTTATCTTTTTTGTTGTAATCCATGACCCCTAGTATGAGATTTTGATGATGACAATAAATGTCAATTGATTTACTATTCATTGAATAATTTTGATTTATGCTCTTATCTATGAGTATTAACATTTCAGGGGGATCATAAGTTACTCAGGATAATAAGAAGACTTCAGACTAGGTAGAGTACGAGTTTGAGTTCATAACATTATAATTTTTTATTTATTACTATTTTTTCTTTTCTTGAGTCTAGCCATAAATTATATGTAAGACTGAGCAACCATGAACACACGTAAGGGGAGAAAGTCATAAAATGAAGAAAAACTTTCCTCTGTTAATCATACTATACGAGTTTCCATCCTACTATACTATCTGATCTGGCTCAAATGGATATCTATAAATATGTTATCTTGTAAGATGTTAATCATACTGTATGATGTATTTCTAACTAAAAAACCCTTGCTAAAAAATTAATTTAAGTAAGTTCTTAATATAAAAATTTTGAACTAATCGTACTATACAAATTGATCGTAATGTACAAAATACTTACTTAAATTAACCTCGAGATTAGTGCGTAAATTAAGGATTAATTTCTAATTGGTTATCATACTGTATGACACTGTTCATACTATACAATTAACCGAGGCTATTTTCAGTCATCCCAGACATCATACTGGATGATCCCTTGATTTTAACTAGTCATACTATACGAAGTGGTTCGTAATATACAACATACAGAGATGAGTTTCATCATCCAAGAATTCATCTTGTATGTACAAATGGATTTTACATATCATGTTGTACATATTTATATCATATTGTATGATCGTATTCAAAATTTTTGCCTATTCGTAAAAAATCATATCAGGATGAAGGCTATTTTGTATTGATCCTACTATATGATATTGGATTGTACTTTACGATCATAATGGTTAAATTGAAAATTTTAGGGTTTCTTGATCCTATTTAAAGTATTAAAACTTCTATTTTTTGGTGTGTGACTGTGAGAGAGGAACATGATTAGAGAGGGATTCCTTGGGAGTGAGCTCTTGAGAAGATTTTAGGGTTTGTAAGAAGAAGGAGAAGGTGGGATTTGTGAGGGAGGTGTGTGGGAGAGATCACATGATTGCTCTACGCTTGCTGCACTTTTCTCCTCTTCTAGCCCGAGAAGATATTATGGGAGGATTTCTGAGAGGGAGATTCTTCTACATCCGTGTCCTCTACGGTACTCTGCCTTCTCCAAGAGGTAGAAAAATTAGAAGGTATATTTCCATCACCAGGAGGGTTACAAAGTGCTTTGCTCTCGGCAACGCCGGTTTGGTGAAAGTGACGTTTATAAGGGCTTCTCTGCCTTGTTGTGGGGGGAAAAGGAGAATTTTTGTTTAGTTGTGAAATTCCCAAAGTGGAGAACTCTGAGGAGTGGTCATAAGTCAAGTGACCGAATAACTATAAAATATCTGGTGTGATTTTTCCCTTACTGCATTTTATTTACGTTCTACATTTAATTTTTGTTAAAATTGCTTGGTGATAATTGTTGTGAAATTTGTTGTTGCAAATTATGTTTTAAGTTTTTTCTTTTGTATTAATTAATTTTCTCATTTAAATTTTAAAAATACAAAAAAAATTAGAACTCCTGTTTAAGATTGTCTTTTTATTGCAACAAATTTTCAATTCACCCCCCTCTTGATGCATCTAGTAATTTTAATTGGTATCAGAGCAGGTTTCAAAAATAGTGTTTAGAAAATCATGAAAAATTGATCATGTCATATTTTGGTAATCATAATACTACGGAGGGTTATTCAATAACCCGTCCACCTCTGTTTGATAATATCACATTTTATTTCTATAAAATTAGAATGTTTACTTTTTTACAATCTATAGACTATCGTATGTGGATGTTGGTTAAAGAAGGATATAGTGCATCATTTAAACTAGTGAATGGAGTGAAAACTCAAGTACCCTATAGTGAATGGAGCAATAAGAATAGGGATTTGACTAAATTAAATGCAAAGTGCTTAAACTATTTTTTTTGTGCATTAAAATCTGAGGACTACATGAGAGTATCTACCTGAGCTAATGGTAAGGAGATTTGGGATAGACTGTGCATCACGTATGAAGGAACTAGTGAGGTTAAATAGTCTAGACTTAATTTTTTATTGCATGATTACGAACTCTTCCGTATGAAACATAGTGAAATAATATGTGACATGTACACTAGGTTCACCCAAATCGAGACATCCTTGCATGCATTAAGTAGAGAAATTTATAATTATGAAAAAGTTAAGAAGATTCATAGATGCTTATTAGTTCCAATGATGCTAAAATTACTGCAATCATTGAATCTAAAGATTTAAATGTTTATTCTATTGATAATTTGCTTGGTTCACTCATTGTCTACGAGCAAGGAGTGAGTCAAAGGAAAAGTGATGCAGGTGAAAAGAAGAAGGATCGAATGGTGGGATTAAAAGAAAACAACTCTGAAAGTGAAAGTTCTGCAGTGGAGGAAGATGATGACATAGACTTGATGACGTGACAGTTCAAGAACTTTTTGAAAAGAAAACAAAGGTGTCATTAGAATAACTGGAATAAAGGTAAAGCTTAAGAACTACTAAAGTTTTGTTTTGTCATGATTTGTTTTGAGTGCAGGAAACCAGGTCATCTCGAGGCGATTGCCCCAACTTAAAGAGTCAACCAACTAAGGAAAAAGGTGAGGATAAAGTAAAATATAAGAAAGGAAAGATGAAGACACAAAAGGCATTTTGGGCTGACCTTGCCTCAGAATCGTTAGAAGAAGAAGAAGTAGAGGAGGAGGTAATAAATTTATGTCTAATGGCTAATGATAATCTTGATCAATTGGATCAAGATGAGGTATGTTAATTTTCATATGAAGATCTATTACTTATTTTTGAGAAAATACATGACTCGTATAGGAAGTTAAAGAAAATGAATACTGGTCTTAATATTGAATTTAGTACCTTACAAATTGAGGATGATAACCTAGTTGAAGAAAATTCTGATTTAGATAGAGATCATATTACCCTGCTCGATGAGTTCAATGCATTAAATAAGAAGCATGTTGAATTAACTAACGCACATGAATCCTTGAAAACATTGCATGTTGAATTAGAAATAAATTATAAGAGTTTAGAGGAACTTGCATAGGAGTTAGATAGCACTGAACATCATTTGAAATTTGAGAATACAAATCTGAAACATACGAACAAATTTTTAAAAGTTAACTTAAAGCCCTTGAATGAAAATAAAAAACCTCCTTCACTTGAAGAATTTTGAAATCCATCAAAACAACTTGAATCATTCAAACCCCCTGCATTACATGCATCACACAACTTTAGGAAGTGACATCATCACCCACATAGGTTAGTGAACCCATTTCCAGGTGCTAGGTGCTTCTCTTGTGGCATGCTATGTCACATAGCCCGCACGTGTACGATTCATCATAGGACACACTTAGTATAGAGACCTAAATTGCATTCATCACAGTATATCATGCATAAATCTCATTCATGTTAGCATAAGGAGGAACCCAAACTAATTTGGGTTCCCAAATCTAATCCTTTAATGATATTATAGGGATGTTCTCACAAAAGACCTAGTGAGAGCATGTAGTACTTAAACAGTGGCTGCTCGTGACATATGACAGAAGACATGAAGAAGTTCATTATACTGGAGACCAACATCGGAGGCTAAGTAACATTGGGAGACAACAGCACCAGAAAAGTGGTGGGCTCAATTATTATTGGAAACGTTAAGAATTTTTAATTGAGAATTTTTTATTAGTTGATGGTTTAAAACATAACTTACTAAGCGTTAGTCAATTGCGTGATAAAGAATTTTACATAAAATTTTTTTTCTAACAAATACCTGATTAGTTTAAATGACAAACTTATTTTAGAAGGAAAATGAATGAACAATGTTTACATGTTAGATCTTGATTACATTGAAAATTTAAATTCACTTTGCTTAAAGACAATAATAGATGACTCGTAGCTATGGCATTGGAGATTATGCCATACTAGTATGAAAATACTTAGAAGCATCACTCAGAAAAACCTAGTTAAAGGCATACCTAAGCTAGACTTTACTAAGGACCATTTATGCGATGCCTGCCAACTAAGAAAATAAATAAAATCATCCTTCTAATTAATCAAAGATGTGAACACATCTAGGACACTAAAATTCTTCACATGGGCTTATTTGGACCCATTAGCTAAGCTAGCCAAGGTGGGAAAAATTATGGATTTGTGATTATAGATGACTTCACTAGATTCACTTGGGTGAGATTGCTAGCACACAATAATAAGTCATTTGAGGAATTTAAGATTTTCTCCACTTGGATTAAACAAAAATTAGGATATGAAATCTCAACAATCCATAATGATAACACTGGAGAGTTTCAAAATAAAAAATTTGAATCGTTTGGTAAAGAGATATGAATAGAGTATAATTTCTCAGCCCCTAGAACTCCTCATCAAAATGGAATAGCAAAAAGAAAGAATAGAACAATGGTAGAAGCTGCTAGAGTAATATTAGTTGGGTATACCGTTCCTTTATATTTTTGGGCAGAAGTTGTAAACACGGCGTGTTATGTCTTAAATAGGGTTAACATTAGATCGAAGCTGAATAAAACTCCTTATCAAATCCTTAAGGGTTAGACACTAAATCTTTCACACTTACATGTCTTTGGTTGCAAGTGTTTTATCATAATTAATGGCAAACTTCCCTTAGGAAAATTTGATCCCAAGTCTGATAAGGGTGTCTTCTTAGGTTATTCATTTGTAGGTAAGGCCTATAGAATCTTTAATAAGAGAACTCTAGTAGTAGAAGGGTCCACCCATGTAGTGTTTGATGAATCGGATAAGCCCTCTGAATCTAAAATTAAAGAAGATGAAATAGAGGTAATACGAGTAGAAAATATGACCATAAGAAAAAGGGTAGAACCTCAAGAAGATTTTCTTAGAGAATGGAGATACTCTTCTAGTTAAACTAAAGAATTAATTTTAGAAGACCCGTCGAAAGGTGTGAGAACTAGGCACATAATTAGGAAAGAGGTTAGTCATTATGCATTCATCTCCATGATAAAACCCACGAGTATAGATCAAGCTTTAGGATATGAATTATGGATCCTAGTAATGCAAGAAGAATTGAACCAATTCATTAGGAATGATGCTTGGGAGTTAGTCAAGAGACCTAAAGAATAGAGTGTAGTTGGAACAAAATGGGTTTTTAAAAAAAAGGTGAATGACTAAGGAACCATAGTAAGAAATTAGGCTAGACTAGTAGCAAAGGGGTAGAACCAGATTAAAGGCATAGTCTTTGAAGAAACTTTTGCCCCAATTGCTAGACTTGTAGCCATAAGGGTGCTCCTAGTCTTTGCTTGCTTCAAAAGTTTTAAACTATATCAAATGGACATAAAGAGTGCTTTTCTGAACAAGGTAATCAAAGAGGATGTTTACATTGAACAACCCCCCAGATTTGAAAGTTCATAATTTCCAAACCATGTATTCAATTTAAAAAAAGCACTATATGGGTTAAAGGAAGCGCCTAAAGCATAGTATAAAAGACTTAGCTTATTCTTACTAGATAGAGATTTTGTTTAGGGTAGTGTGTGTTGCAAATCTAAGTTTATGGATTAGACTTTTGATAATAGCAAACATTCATAATTATCTGTGACTGCCTTGCCTACTAAAATTTCAGGTCCACAACATCGAGTGTAACTCAAGCCAGCTCAAGATTAGGAAGATTTAGTTTGAGTCAGTTTGTAATTTTTTCCTTTCTTGAGTCTATTGTAAAAGTGGTTTCTAATGCTAAGTAACCTTGCACACACACACTTGAGGATTTCTCTGTTATTTTTTGTTTTGAGTACATCATCCTGGATGATGTTCATATCGGCCAGAACAATCCGACTAAAAATAAAAATCCTAATTAGGGCATCCTGGTTAAGGTAGCCTTCATTAAGCATATCATCCAGGACGATACTTGTATCGGCTAGGACGATAAGCTCAAATCAAAAAGAATAATCCGGCATATCTATTTAAGTAAGATTTACTTTTTGACATCGGCCTGGTTGATTTAACATAATTATGCCTAAATTAATCTGGTAATTAAGAAAAGCAATTAAGGCTTGATTGATACGATCAAATCATTCTGAATGATCGCAGGATCATCCGGGATGATCAGTTCAAAAATCCTTGGTTGCACCTAGATGATCAAACATCATCCAGCTCTTTTTCGAGTGATGTTCTGGATGATTTTCCTCAGTTTTGAACTAATCGTCCGGGACGATCGTGAGATTGGCCTGGACGATCAAGCTAATTTTGGATCATCCAGACCTCCTTTCCGAGCGATTATTTGGCTGATAATTTATGATTTGAACAAATCATACAGGATGATATTTTGTCTTTATGGATGATATGAACAAAATTTCTTCTTATAGTCCCATGTTGACTAGGCTGATTGAGCTTAATTTGTACTGATTATACAAGATGATAGAAATATTATCTTGGGCGATAATGTCGGTTTTTGAAGTTCTATTTAAAGGACACAAATTTTCTTTTGCTTAAGACCATGAGTGCTGCTGTCTTGACCTAAGAGAGCCTAGGTAGAAGGAGAGAGAGAGAGAGAGAGAGAGAGAGAGAGAGAGAGAGAGAGAGAGAGAGAGAGAGAGAGAGAGAGAGAGAGAGAGAGAAGAACTTGTGAGGAGTAGTTTGTTAGAGGGTTCACAAAGGTTGCTCCAAGCAAGGTTCCAAGTCGTCTTCTCCATTCTTCATCCTTCGTCCTTAGGAGGTTCTTGGGAGATCTACTTCAATAAATGGTCCGGGTTCTCTGCCCGCTTCAAGAGGAAGCAAAAGGAGTCGGTTCTCTACACGCTTTATGAGGAAGTAACAGGAGTCGGTTCTCTACCGCTTCGGGGTTGGTGAAAAAGATTCTATTGTAAAGGCTTCTCCGCCTAGCTGTGTGAGCTAAAAGAGAGACACTTAGTTAGTGCTGAAAGTGCTCTGATGGCACTAAAAAGTTTGTTAGGGATGTTAAGCCCTTATGAACTGGCCCAAGGATAATAAAGAGAGAGGTGAATTGGAAAAGAAGAATCTTTATATCAAAACACAAACCAAAACCAATATCACCACAATAAAAACCAAATGCAGAAATTAAATACGGAAGCAATAATAAGAAAAGAACACACCGGATTTATAGTGGTTCGGTCAAACCTTAACCTACATCCACTCCTTGGAGGCACCCTCCAAGTATTGCACTAAACAAGTGTCTCACCTATAGCCCCCACAGCTAGGCGGAGAAGCCCTTATAAAATCACTTCGACCTTCCCCGGTGCAGCGGAGTCGCCGGGTCATTTATCACCAAAGAGATCTTCTTCTATGATGAACTTACCTCGAGACAAGCTTTGAAATCAATGGTACTAAGGCGTGAGTTTGCCGGAGCAACCGTGTGGAATCCCCTCCACACTCCCTTGAGTTCCCCCATTATAGGATCTTCTCCCTCTCAAACTCCACCCTTTTCTCTCTCCCTTTCATGCTCCCTCTTCAAGTTTCCCCCATAAGAACGAATCTACAATGGCTGTCAAAGATAATTACAAAGTGCCTTGTCATAGCTTAAATAAAAGAGCTAAAAATGAGCTCATTAATGCAAGTTATCGACATTATCCTCCAGGACGATTAGTCAAATATGAGGAAAATTGTCCTTAATATCGCCTTGAAATGAAGCTGGACAATGTTTAATCTTCCCGGACGATCTTGCGAACGTCCGGGATGAAATCACCTTTAATTGCTTTCCAAAATTTCCAGAGAAATTTTAAAAAAATTGTCTTAGATCGTCCTGGTCGATATTTTATAGTCCAGACTGATCCACCAGGCCGATATCCAAAAATAAGATTTTTCTATGTAGATATGGCGGCAGATTTTTCTGAATTGAGCCTATCGTCCTGGCTGATACAAAATCGTCTAGGACTATGTGTTTTGCATAATGACGGCTGCTTTAAAGAGGATGCCCTAATTAGAGTTTCTGCTTTTGAACAGATCGTCCCGGCCGATATAAATATCATCCAAGATGATGTTATCAAAAACCGTAAACTATAGGGAACATTCAGAAACTCTTATACATTACAAAGCATTAGGAGCCACAACAAATATAATTGACTCAAGAAAGGGGAAAGTGTTTAAACTGACTCAGACCTAGTCTACTCAATCTTGAGCTAATTCCAAATTGTAGTCTGATCGTGTGAACCTGAAATGTTAGTAGAAAGCAGTCATAGAGAAAAATAATGTTTGCTATCATCAAAATTATAAGCCATAGATCCGCAACAAGTGCATTACTCGGAGGGTGCCTCCGAGGAGTGGATATAGGTCAAGGTTTGATCGAACCACTATAAATCTGGTATGATCTTTCTTTGTTTTATTTCGACATTAGTTATTCTTTATGGTGAATTAATTTTGTTTTAGTTTTGTGCTTTGCTTAAGAATTTTTTTAAAATACCAATTCACCCCCCCCCCCCTCTTGGTTAGCCCCGGGTTAGTTCTTAAGGATTTAACATCCCTAATGAACTTTCAAGTGGTATCAGAGCAGGATTCATAAAATTAAGTTTGAATACTTTTTGAATTTTTTGATCCATGGCTAACTCTAGTAATCATAATACTGTGGAAGGGTATTCTATTACCCGACCACCTTTGTTTGATAATATTCCTTTTGATTTTTAGAAAACTCGCATGTATACGTTCTTACAATCAATTGATTATCGCATGTGGATGCTTGTTAAGGATGGTTATACACATCAAACTGGAAAATTGAATATCATTACTATTCCACTTTCTTTTAATGAATAGACTCTACATGATAGGGATCTTGCACAACTTAAAGCAAAATGTCTGAATTGTTTTTTCATGCTTTAAAATCTGAAGATTACATGCGTGTTTCAACTTGTACAACTGGTAAAGAGATTTGGGATAAATTGTCCATCACTTATGAAGGAACCAAAAAAGTTAAGCAATCTCATTTGAATATTTTATTGCATGATTACAAACTTTTTCATATGAAACCTAATGAAATGATTTCTGAAATATATACAAGGTTTACTCAAATTGTTACTTCATTACATTCATTAGGAAGAGAACTTACTAATTATAAAAAAGTGAACAAAATTTTAAGATGCTTTCCTTCCTCTTCTGATGCTAAAATCACTTCAATATTTGAATCTAAAGATTTAAATACCTATTTTATCAATAACTTACTTGGTTCACTCATTGCTTATTAGAAAGGGGTGACCCAAAGAAATCTTGATGTAGGTGAGAGGAAGAAGGAGAAAATAGTGGCACTTAAGGCAAACGACTCGGACACTGACTCCTCTGAGTCTGAAAGTGATGATGTTGCCTTAATCACTAGGCAATTTAATAGCTTTCTAAGAAAGAAGCACAAGAATCATCAGAAGTGGAATAAAGGTAAGGGTAACAAAAATTTCAAGAGTTCTAAAGATACAATTTTATTTTGAATGCAGGAAGCCAGGACATGTTAAAGCTTATTGCCCTACACTCAAGTCTCACCCAAGTAAGGAAAAGGGTGGGGAGAAACTCAAGCCCAAGAAGGACAAGAAGGGATTCCAAAAGGCATTTAGGGTGGATTCTACATCAGATTCATTTGAGACTGAACCTGAAGAAGAGAAAACAAACTTGTGTTTAATTGCAGATAATAATCTTGGTCAAAGTGAGCAAGAAGAGGTATATGAACCAACGTATGGTCAATTATTGGAACTTTATGATCACATGTATGCATCATATAAAAAACTTAAAAAATCTCATGCCAGTTTGAAAATGGAATTTTTAAATTTACAAAAGGAGCATGAAAATCTTTTAAAAGATCACTCCCAAATTGATAGCAATCACATGACTTTACTTGATGAATTTGATGCATTAAATAAAAAGCACACTGAATTAACCAATGCATACGATTCTTTAAAAATATCTCATGCTGATTTAGAAAAAGAATTAACAAATCTTAAAGTTTTTTAAAATAAACCATTACATGCTTTTTAAAACTTTAAAAGGTAGCATCACCAAAGGAGTAGATTAGTGCATCCTTTTCTTAGAATTATATGTTTTTCATGTGACATGCTAGGACACATAGCACACACTTGCACCATTCACCACAGTTCACATTGGGTATGGAGACCCAAGTTACATGATTCACAGCATGCATTATATTTTACTTCCCATAAGAAGGAACCCAAACATGTTTGGGTTCCTAAATCTGACATTTGATAAATTTGTAGGCAAGCTCTCACAAAAGGACTCGTGAGAGCATGTGGTACCTGGATAGCAGATGCTCTCAACATATGACAGGCGATGCCAATAAATTCATTTTGCTGGAGACCAAGACAGGAGGCAAGATGACTCTTGGGGACAACACCACCAGGAAGGTGGTAGTCTCAGGTATAATTGGTAATTTCAAGAACCTTTGATTTAAAATGTTTTGCTTGTAAATGGATTGAAACACAATCTGCTCAACATCAGTCAGCTTTGCGACAAGGGCTTCATCATAAAATTTTAGGCAAATTCATGCATTATCAGCTTAAATAATAACACTATTTTGCAGGAAAAGAGGATCAACAATGTTTACATGGTTGATTTAAATAATATTGAACATGCTGCTTTATTTTGCTTAGAAACTACTGCTGATGATTTATGGTTTTGGGACATAAGATTATTTCATGCCAGTATGAAAACTCTTAGGAAAGTGACCCAAAAAGACCTAGTTAGAGGTGTCCCCAAGCTTAAGTTTTCAAAAGACCACCTTTGTGATGCATGCCAATTAGGAAAGCAAGTCCACTCCATTTTTCACTCTAATAAGGACATTAGCACCTTTAGACCTTTAGAAGTCCTTCACATGCATTTGTTTGGACCCATTAGCACTGCCAGCTTGGGAGGGAAAGTCTATGATTTTGTGAATGTCGATGACTACTCGAGGTTTACTTGGATTAGATTTCTGTCACACAAAAATGAGTCTTTTGATGAGTTTAGAGCCTTCTTCACTTTGATTTAGAAAAAGCTAGGATGTGAGAGATTTGAAGATTTTTGTGAGGATAAGGGATTAACCACAACTTCTCAGTTTCAAGGACCCCTCAGTAGAATGGGGTAGCTGAAAGGAAGAACCGAACCTTAGTGGAAGCCACTAGAGCCATGCTTACTGAGTATTCACTTCCAAAATACTTTTGTGCTGAAGCGACTAACACAGCTTGTTATGTGTTGAATAGGATGAATGTTAGAGCCAAATTCGATAAGACACCCTATAAAATTCTTAAGGGTAGGACACCCAATCTTTCCCACCTTCATGTCTTTGGTTGTAAGGTTTTCATTCACAATAATGGGAAGTCTCATATAGGAAATTTTGACCCAAAATTTGATGAAGGAGTGTTCTTAGAATATTCTAGTGTTGTGAAGTCTTTTAGGGTGTTTAATAAGAGGACTTTGGTGGTGGAGGAAACTAATCATGTAATGTTTGATGTGTATGATCCTAGAAAACCTAGAGTTGAGGGTGATGATGATGTTGGAGATATTACCATTGGAGTAGAAAATTTAGAGAAGAGGGTAGAGCACCAGAACACTAAAGGAGTAGGAGAGGTTACCCAAGGAGTAGAAAATGTAGATCTGGAGGAAAGGGTTGAACCTTCACTCACTTTTCCTAGAGATTTGAGATACTCTTCGAGTAACCCTAAAGATCTGATCTTAGGAGACCATTCTGATGGAGTTAGGACTAGACATGCACTTAGGAAATAAGTAAACCACTCTGTCTTTATCTCAATGACTGAACCCACCAACATAAACCAAGCCCTTTATGACGAGTTTTTGATCTTAGCCATATAGGAGTTAAATTAATTTATTAGGAATGATGTTTGGGAGCTTGTAGAAAGACCTAAGGGACAAAGTGTAGTTAGAACCAAGTGGGTCTTTAAGAAAAAGGTGAATGATTCTGGAGTGGTGGTTTGGAATAAGGCAAGATTAGTGGCTAAGGGGTATAACCAAATAGAAGGGATAGATTTTGAGGTGACTTTTGCCTCTGTAGCTAGATTGGAAGCCATTAGAGTGCTATTAGCTTTTGCCTGTTATAAGGGATTTAAGTTTTTCCAAATGGACTTTAAGAGTGCCTTTTTAAATGGGGAAATAAAAGAGAATGTGTTTGTAGAATAACCCCTAGGTTTTAAGAGTTCCTAATTTCCAAATCATGTTTTCAAATTAAAAAAGGCCTTATACGAATTAAAATAGGCACCCAGAGCTTGGTATGACAGGCTTAGCACAATCTTACTAGAAAGGGAGTTTGTTAAGGGGAGCGTAGACACCACCCTTTTTCTAAGAAAAGTAGGAGATGCTTTACTCATTGTTCAGATCTATGTCAATGATATACTTTTTGGATCTTCTGAAAAGAGACAATGTGATGAATTTTCTAAAATAATGAGTATAGAGTTTGAGATGAGTATAATGGTGGAGTTATCATACATAAGATAATTAGATGATGGAACCTTTCTAAATAAATCAAAATACATAAAGAACATCTTGAAGAAGCATGAGATGGATAAAGCCAAGACAATTAATACTCCCATGACCTCCAGTGTTCAGTTGGATAAAGACCCAAGTGGGAAGTCTGTTGATCAAAAGAAGTATAGAGGGATGATTGGATGTTTACTTTACCTGACTGCTGGCCGACCTGATATAATGTTTTGCGTTTGTCTTTATGCTAGATTTCAAGCTGACCTTAAAGAATCCCACCTGACTGTATTTAAGAGAATTCTTAGATACCTTTTGGGGACCCAAAACTTAAGAATTTTGGTACTCTAGGCACAACACTTCTTTTGAGATTATTGGATATTCTAATTCTGATTTTGCAGGATGTAAGGTGCATAAAAAAGCACTTCTGGAACCTGTCAATTCGCAGGATAGTCTTTAGTATCCTGGTCTAGTAGAAAGCAAAACTATGTTGCACTTTCCACTCTTAAAGCCGAGTATATTACTTTAGGAAGTTATGTGGATCAAGTCCTTTGGTTAAATAGCAAGTACTTGATTTATGATTACCTGTAGGCACCATCTCAGTTCTTTGTGACAACACTAGTGCTATCTGCATTTCTAAGAATCCTATCCAACATTCAGGACTAAGCACATTGACATAAGGCATCACTTTATTAGAGACCATGTGACTAAGGGAGACATTTAGTTACACCATATGACGATTGAGGATCATATTTACTAAACCACTGGCCTTTGACACTTTCAGCACTTTGAGGACCATATTGGATGTGATTGACATTAATGCATGAACTTGATTTCTACTGATTTTTTATCTGCTGATTATGTTGCTTTATTTTTTGGTAGTTTTTTTATTGTTTATTTTTGGTGTAGTTGTTTTCCTTGCTTTTGGTACTTTAGTCTTGGTATGCCTTAATTTATTTTTCTAATTATCACTGAATTTATATCTTATGCCTTATCTTTGTCTTTTTGAAATTTTGTAGTTAATGTTTTACATCTCTTAATCTGCTAAAGGGTAAAAACACCGTTGATTGTGTCTCTTTCTCTAACTTATTTTGGTGGTAACATTTTCTTTTCAAACAAAAGTATATCTTAAATTAACAATTGGATTTTTCAATTGAGATCTTTTCTACCTTGGTACAGTAATCTAGCTTATATTTATAATAGTCAAAGTTTTTCTTTTTTTTTACTTCAAGATTTCTCATTATTCTGTCATTGCATCTCTCATATGATTTTTTATTCTATTTTGAGGTTTATTCTTCCCTATATTAGAGAGTGAGTTTTTCTTCTCTAATATCTAGAAGATATACTCACACCTAAGAATATTTAAGAGTTTTTGGAAAAGAATCTAGCTTGCAAAAAATAATAAAAAAAGTTGCCAATGATGCCAAAAGCAAAAGATGCATAATGACGCCAAATTATATATATATATATATATATATATATACACACACACACACACACACACACACACACACATACAGTGTATCAAAAATCAAAAGATATGCAAAGTGCACCATTCAATGGATAAGAGGCATAAAATGAGCCAATCAAAAAGCAAGCTATCTTCCTTTCTTCCAACTTTTAACACTTAGAAAATTTCATGTATCACTTGAGATTTTTAAGAAGTTGATTTCAAATTTTGCGATTGTAAAAAACTATTTTGATACATTATTCTATAAGATATTTTTTTGAAACCATGTCTTGCTCGGATCTCTTTTTCTTATCCAATTGATTTTTCTGAGTTAGGCATTTTGATTTCAAAAGATGATTTTATCCTAAAAGAAGTCCGAGCATAGGGTTAACATGATCGGATATTTTTACCATTTTTTTTTATTTTTTATGTAGTTAATTCATTAACTTACGAATTTTTAAAATCAATCACATGGAGACTATATCATGTTCATGCCTAGATTAAAAAAATACTTTGTTTCTTTGCTAGTCTTCATGCCTTTTTTGTATTTTATCGTTGTTATTTTTAGTTGATTTTATTATTTTTGGGCCTTCTTTGATCATCTCCATTCTTCCTTTGATTTTAAAATTTTTGTCACATCGTCCTGGATGATATTTATATCGTCCTGGATGATCTGCTCATTTTTTTTCAAAAACTCCATATGCTAAATTTTTTGACTTTTTTGCTCTTCATTATCCTGGACAATCCATTATCATCCTGATGATATGATCATCCTCTAGTACAATCATCTTGATCATCCTGGTCGATACATTTTCATCATAGATGATGCATTTTATGGTAATCATCCCATCCAATACACTTGTTCGTCCTAGATGATACACGTGTTAGCACATTTAAAATTTATAAATTCACCCAGGATGATCCATTTTTAAACAATCATCCTGGACGATCAACTATTCATCATAGACGATACACATGGCATATGATTTATAACAATTTAAATTCGGTCAGTATGATCCATTATTGAGCATCATCCTGGATGAAGGTGCTCAAATGACACTTGAATGTGCTCTGATACCACTTTAAAGTTCATTAGGGATGTTAAGCCCTTATGAACTGGCCCAAGGCTAACAAACAGAGAGATGATTGGATAACTTTAAAACCAAAGATAAAACTCAAATCAAAATCACCACAAAGAAAACCAAATGCGAAACTTAAATGTGGAAGCAAATAATAAGAAAGAACACACCAGATTTATAGTGGTTCGATCAAATCTTGACCTATATCCACTCCTTGGAGGAACCCTCCAATTATTGCACTAAAACAAGTGTCTCTCCATTATCCCCCATAGCTAGGCGGAGAAGCCCTTACAAAATCACTTACACCTTCCCTGGTGCAGAGGAGTCGTCAGGTCCTTTGACACGAAAGAGATCTTTTTCTTTGGTGAACTTTCCACGAGACAAGCCTTGAATCCAGCGGTATTATGGTGCGAGCTTGCCGGAGAAACCATGTGGAACCCCCTCCACACTACCTTGAGTCCCCCCTCACAGGATCTTCTCTCTCTCTCAAACTCCACTCTTTCCTCACTCCCTTTCAAGCTTTTTCTTCAAGTTTCCCCCAAAAGAATGAAACTACAATGCCTGCCAAAGACACTTACAAAGTGCCTTGTCATAGCTTAAATAGAAGAGCTAAAAACTAGCTCATTAATGCAAGTTGCCGACTTTATCATCCAGGATGATAGACATATCGTCCCGGCCGATTAGTTTAATAATGAGGAAAATCATCCTGAATATCGCCCTAAAATGAAGCTGGTCGATATCTAATCGGCCCGGATGATCTTGCGATCGGCCAGGATGAAATCACCATTAATTGCTTTCCTCAATTGCCAGAGAAATTTTGGAAAAATTGTCCTGGATCGTTCTGGCAGATATTTTATAGTCAAAGCCGATCCACCAGGACGATCTCCAAAAATAAGTAATTCCTAAATAGATTTGGCAGTAGAAACTTTCTGAATTTAGCCTATCATCATGGACGATACAAAATCGTCCAAGACGATGTGTTTTGCATAATGACGACTGTTTTAATGAGGATGCCCTAATTAGGGTTTCTGCTTTTGAACAGATCATCCCAGCCAATATAAATATCATCCAGGACGATGTTACCAAAAACAGTAAACTCTAGGGAACAGTTAGAAAATCTTATACGTTACAAAGCGTCATGAGCCACAATATATACAATAGACTCAAAAAAGGAAAAAGTGTACAAACTGAATCAGACCTAGTCTACCTAATATTGAGCTGGTTCTAAATTGCATTCCGATCGTGTGAACTTGAAATGTTAGTAAATAAGGCAGTCATAGAGAAAAAGAATGTTTGCTATCATTAAAATCATAAGCCATAGATCGCAACAATCTCCCCCTTTTTGATGATGGCAAACATTTCAATTTGAATTTGCAAAAAGGAACATTTTCTCCTAATATCCCCCTTACTAGAATAACACTTTAAAAAATAGGGGAGATAAAAATATTTTTGTTGTTTTAAATTTTTGAAATGAAAAAAAAGGATACAAATTCAACAGTACGTTTTCCCCCTTTAACATTATCAAAAAGAGAGAAGGCACAAACAAAAAACAAAATGAAATAAAGACAAAAATGTTCCCTGATCTAGTGAAAAGATAAATTCTTAAAATGAGAAAGTTACCTCTTGGTTTTAATCAATAACTTAGTAGAATTGGATTGACAACGCATAATCTAGAAAAAAGTAAGAAATTCATAATTTGTTAATAGCTCAAGTTCTTTTAAAGGCTCAAAAAATTTTTTAATCTAATATCAAAATCAAGGAATAAATTGAGAAAAAAACATTAATTTTTCAAAACTCCTTTCATAAAACATATCTAATAGAAGATCAATGTACAAATTGCTGAATCAGGAACCAAGATTTTCAAGCATAAGTTTCGAACATATCAAGGATTTTCTTAAGCTTTTAGTAGTATAAGAAAAAATAAGCATATTTTTTTTTGTGGGCTCATTTTATGCCCTTTATCACTTGAATGGCTCTTTGAGCATCTTTTGATTTTTAATACACTTTGTGTATTATTTTTTTCAATTTGGCGTCATTGCGCATCTTTTGGTTTGGCATCATTGGCCACTTTTTTTTTTCAAAAAATATGCTTTATTTCTTATATTTCCAAAACTAAAGTAAACCCAAATTATTGACAACACGAACAACTTGATTAAGAAAATTTTAAGGTGGATTCAACAATCTTGCAAAAGATTCCTCTGCGATAGAAAAAATGTAAGGAGATGAAAAAAAATTAGTTTCAAAATCCAATTTAAAATATGATGAAGATTTTAAATCAAAAGTAGAATAACCTCTTTTAGGAAATAGAGATTGAGAGTCAAAAACATGAGTTTCCTTCATTTGACTGTTTTAGAGAAGTAAAACACAACTTACCAAAGATTTCAAAAAAATCAGGAAGTAGATTTTTCCTTTTTAGAAAAGTGAATGCGTGTGTTGATCAGAGAAAAACTTTCATGAAAACAAAAATTTCAAAGAATAAACAAAACAAAAACACAAAATAAAAATGAAAAACATAAAAACAAAAATGCAACACAAAAACATAAAAGGATTTTAACCATTATCTCTCTCCTAGTCCGATGCTTCTTAAATCAGATCTGCCCATGAGACTTTTTGCCTTTTATTATTTCCCCAGTTTAAATTTTGCTTTGCCTTACCCTTTTCTTTCGTAGGAAAAATTTTTAAATTAGGGCACTGATTTTTCATATGTCCAGGCTTCCTACATCGAAAGTAAATAACGTTATAAGGAATATGAACAACCTTACCATTTTTACCTTTTTTCTACTTTTGCTTATGCTTTGGTGAGCTTTATGATTTGTTTGACAAGTCATTGCATTCGTCACCAACTAAGCTATCTCTTTCTGTATCTTCAGCTTTTAGAACAATCATTTTACTTACATCCAAAAGTCCTTGACCCAAACCTTGCTCGTAGGTAATGAATGAACCAATCAAATTATCAATAGAATATTCATTCAAATCTTTTGATTCACAAATAGCATCTACCTTAGCATTGAACTTATCTAGTAGACAACGAAGAATTTTGCTAACTTTTTCAAAATTTGAAAATTCTTTTCCTAAGGCTTGCAATGATGTTAAAATTTGAATGAACCTGGTATACATGTCTAAGATCGTCTCATAAGCTTTCATGGAAAACAGTTCAAAATCATGCATTAACATATTCAACTTGGATTGCTTGATTTCACTAGTGCCTTGGTATATGGTGTGTAGTTTATCCCAAACTTCCTTACCAGTAGTGCACGTTGATACTAACATAAGATCTTCAGAATTTAAACCACAGAAAAAGCAATTTAATGATTTTGCATTCAATTGAGCATTGAGTTGTTCTTCCTTGTTCCATTGATTAAAAAGAATATCAATTTTTAACTTCATTAATAATACGTGATGGTGATGAATAACCAGTTAAAATCATATGCCACATATGAAAATTAATCGATTGCAAGAAAGTAGTCATGTGAATTTTTCAAAAATCAAAAGTAATGTTTTCAAACAAAGGTGACCTGGTGATTGAATAACCTTCCGCAATAGTATGATTTGAAAAATTAGCCATGGATCAAAATTCAAAAGCTTTTAAAAACTTATTTTTTTAAAATGACTCCGATACCACTTGAAAGTGCTCAGATGACACTAGAAAGTGCTCTAATACCACTTAAAAGTTCGTTTGGGATGTTAAGCTCTTATGAATTGGCCCAAGGCTAACAAAGAGAGATGTGAATTAGTAAAAAATATCTTTCAATCAAAATACAAATCAAAACCAAATGCAAAAATTAAATGCATAAGCAAATAATAAGAAAGAACACATCGGATTTATAGTGATTTGGTCAAATCTTAACCTACGTCCACTCCTTGGAGGCACCCTCCTAGTATTGCACTAAAACAAGTGTCTCTCCTTTAGCCCCCACAGCTAGGCGGAGAAGCCCTTACAAAATCACTTCCACCTTACCCGGTGTGGCAGAGTCGCTGGTTCCTTTGACACCAAAGAGATCTTCTTCTTTGGTGAATTTCCCTCGAGACAAGCATTGAATCCGGCGATATTCAGGTGAGATCAAGCCAGAGCAATTTTGTGGAACCCCCTCCAATCTCTCTTGAGTCCCCCCTCACAGGATCTTCTTCCTCTCTCAAACTCCATCCTTTTCTCACTCCCTTTCAAGCTTTCTCTTCAAATTTCCCCCAAAAGAATGAAGCTACAATAGCTGCCAAAGACATTTACAAAGTGCCTTGTCATAACTTAAATAGAAGAGCTAAAAATGAGCTCATTAATACAAGTTGTCGACTTTATCGTCCATGACGATAGACAAATCGTCCTGGCTGATTAGTTCAAATATGAGGAAAATCATCATGAATATTACCCTGAAATGAAGCTGTTGAAAGTTCTCAGATAACACTAGAAAGTGCTCTGAGACCACTTGAAAGTTCGTTAAGGATATTAAGCCCTATAGAACTGGCCCAAGCTAATATAAAAGTGAGAGGTGAATTGGAAAACTTTAAAACTAAAGATAAAACTAAAACCAATATCACCACATAGAAAACCAACGATAAGGAAATTAAATGTGGTATTAATAAAGAAAGACCACACCGGATTTATAGTGGTTCGGTCAAACCTTGACCTACGTCCACTCATTGGAGGCACCCTCCAAGTATTGCACTAACACAAGTGTCTCTCCTTTAGCCCCCACAGCTAGGCGGAGAAGCCCTTACAAAATCACTTCCACCTCTCCCGGTGCGGCGGAGTTGCCGGGTCCTTTGACACCAAAGAGACTTCTTCTTTGGTGAACTTACCTCGATACAAGCCTTGAATCCGATGGTAATAAGGTGTGAGTTCACCGGAGCAACCGTGTGGAACCCCCTCCACACTCCCTTGAGTCCCCCCTCACAGGATCTTCTCCCTCTCTCAAACTCCACCATTTTCTCTCTCCCTTTCAAGCTCTCTCTTCAAGTCTCCCCCACAAGAATGAAGCTACAATGGCTGCTAAAGACACTTACAAAGTGCCATGCCAAAGCTTAAATAGAAGCTCTCAAAACGAGCTCATTAATGCAAGTTGCCGACATTATCGTCCAGGACGATAGGCATATCGTCCTGGCTGATCAGTACAAATTAAGCTCATTAGCCCGAGACGATTTGAGATGATCAAAAGAAAATTGGTTACATCATCTAGGCTGATCTCATGATCGTCCTGGCCGATTTGTTTAAAACGGATTTCAATCGTCCTGACCATCGCCCTGAATACAAGCTGTCCGATATAAATCGTCCAGGCCATCATCCTGGCCGATCATTCGATCGTCCCGAACGATGTGATCGTATCAATCAACCATTAATTCTTTCCAAAGATACCAGATCAATTTAGGCATGATTGAGTTAGATCGTCCTGGATGACAATAATATCGTCCTAGCCGATTTCCTAAAATAAAGAATTCCTAAACTGATTATGGCGGCTGATTCTTTCTGAATTGAGATTATCATCCTGGTCGATACAAGTATCGTCCAGGCCGATCTATTGACGGTTGCCTTAATGAGGATGCCCTAATTAGGGTTTCTGATTTTTGGCAGATCGTCCATGCCGATATTAATATCGTCCCGGACGATATTACATAAAATAGAAATCATATAGGGAGCAAGAGAATTTCTACCAAGTTATAGCCACACCAAATACAACAGACTTCAAGAAAGAAAAAAGATTATAAACTGACATAGATCTAGTCTATCCAATCTTGAGCTATTTCCAGATTGCAGTCTGATCGAGTGGACATAAAATGTTAGCACATAAGGCAATCGTAGAGAAATAATGAATGTTTGCTATCATTAAAATCATAAACCATAGATCCGAAACAATCTCCCCCTTTTTGATGATGGCAAAACATTTCAATTTGAATTTTCAAAAGAAAACAATTTCTCCTAACCCCCCCCTTACTAGAATAACACTTTTAAAAAATAGGGGAGATGAAAATATTTTTATTGTTTTTAATTTTTTGAAAACAAGATACAAATACGATAACAGTACAAAAATAAATTATCAAAAAGAGAGGAGGCACAAACAAAAACAAAATGACCAAAAGACAAAAAACATTCCCTGATCTAGTGAAAAACAAATATTCTTAAAATGAGAAAGTTACCTCTTGGTTTTAATCAAAAATTTAGTAGAATTGGATTGACAACGCATAATCCAGAAAAAGGTTAGAAAATGAAGAATTGATAATCCAAACTCAAGTTCTTTAAAAAGGCTAAAAAACTTTTTAATTCAATATCTAAATCAAGGAATAAATTAGAGAAAGAAACAATAATTTTTCAAAACTCCTTTCATAAAATATATCTAATAGAAGATTAATGCACGATTTGTTGAATTATGAATCAAGATTTTCAAACTCAAGCATCAAAAAATCAAGGGTTTTCTTAAGCTTTAAGAAGTATAAGAATGGTAAGCATTAAAATTTAGTGGGCTCATTTTATGCTTCTTGATAATTGGTTGGCGCACTGCGCCATCTTTTGATACACTTTGTGTATTCTATATTTTTCAATTTTGGCGCTTTGCGCATCTTTTATTTTTGGCATCATTGGCCAATTTTTTTGATTATGCTATATTTCTGAAATCTTAAATACCAAAAGTAAACCCATACTATTGATAAAGCAAATTTCTTGATTAAGAAAATTTTGAATTAAATTCAACAACTTGCAAAAGATTCCTATGAGATAAATAAAATATAGGGAGGTAAAAAATTTAGTTTCAAAAACCAATTTAAAAGATGAAAAAGATTTTAAATCAAAAGTAGAAAAATCTCTTTTAGGAAACAGAGATTGAAAGTCAAAAATATGAGTTTCCTTCCTTTGATTGTTTTTAGATAAGTCAATCACAACTTTTACTAAAGATTTCAAGAAAAATTAGGAAGTAAATTTTTCATTTCTAGGAAAGTGGATGTGTGTGTTGATCAGAAAAAGAATACAAAACAAAACAAGTAAAATTAAAAAATCTAATAAACAATAAAAATAAAAAATAAAAACAAAATAAAAAAAATAAAAAATAAAAACTCAAATAAGGCTTTTATCCATTATCTCTTTCTTGATCTGATGCTTCAGAAACCAGATCTGCCCATGAGATTTTTTTCTTTTCATTATTTCCCCAGTTTAAATTTAACTTCGCCTTACCCTTTTCTTTTGCAGGGAGAATTCTTAAATTAGGGAACTCATTTTTCATATGACCAGGTTTCCTGTATCTAAAACAAATAACGTCAGAGGAAATATTAACATCCTTACCAATTTTACCTTTTTTCCACTTTTGCTTATGCTTTGGTGAGCTTTGTGATTTGCTTGACAAGCCCTTTCTATCATCACCAACTAAGCTTCCTCTTTCCATATCTTCAGCTTTTAGAACAATCGTTTCGCCTGCATCCAAAAGTCTTTGACCCAAACCTTGCTCGTAGACAATGAGTGAGCCAATAAAATTATCAAAAGAATACATATTCAAATCTTTAGACTCACAAATAGCAACAACTTTAGAATCAAATTTATCCAGTAGACATCGAAGAATTTTGTTAACTTTTTCAAAATTTGAAAAATATTTTCCTAAAGCATGCAATGAGTTTACAATTTTAATAAACCTTGTATACATGTCTAAAATCGTTTCAAAAGGTTTCATAGAAAACATTTCAAAATCATGCATTAAAATATTCAACTTTGATTGCTTGATTTCATTAGAGCCTTCGTATATGGTGTGTAATTTTTCCCAAACGTCCTTACCAGTAGTGCACATGGAAATTAACAAAAAATCATTAGAATTTAAAGCATAGAAAAAACAATTTAAAGATTTTGCATTTAATTGAGCATCCATTCGTTCATCCCTATTCCATTGATTAAAAGGAATATCAGTTTTAATTCCATTAACAATACGTGATGGTGATGAATAACCAGTTAAAATCATATGCCACATGCGAAAATCAATCGATTGCAAAAAAGTAGACATGCGAATTTTCCAAAAATCAAATGTAATATTTTCAAACAATGGTGGTCTAGTGATTGAATATCCTTCCGCAATAGTACGATTAGCCATGGATCAAAATTCAAAAGCTTTTAAGAACTTATTTTATGAAAATCGCTCTGATACCACTTAAAAGTTCTCAGATGACACTAGAAAGTGCTCTGAGACCACTTGAAAGTTCGTTAAGGATATTAAGCCCTATAGAACTAGCCCAAGCTAATATAAAAGAGAGAGGTGAATTGGAAAACTTTAAAACCAAAGATAAAACTAAAACCAATATCACCACATAGAAAACCAACGATGCGAAAATTAAATGCAGAATTAATAAAGAAAGAACACACCGGATTTATAGTGGTTCAGTCAAACCTTGACCTACGTCCACTCCTTGGAGGCACCCTCCAAGTATTGCACTAACACAAGTGTCTCTCCTTTAGCCCCCACAGCTAGGCAGAGAAGCCCTTACAAAATCACTTCCACCTCTCCTGGTGCGGCGGAGTTGCCGGGTCCTTTGACACCAAAGAGAGTTTTTCTTTGGTGAACTTACCTCGAGACAAGCCTTAAATCCGATGGTACTAAGGTGCGAGTTTGCCGGAGCAACCGTGTGGAACCCCCTCCACACTCCCTTGAGTCCCCCCTCACAGGATCTTCTCCCTCTCTCAAACTCCACCCTTTCCTCTCTCCCTTTCAAGCTCTCTCTTCAAGTCTCCCCCACAAGAACGAAGCTACAATAGCTGCCAAAGACACTTACAAAGTGCCATGCCAAAGCTTAAATAGAAGCTCTCAAAACGAGCTCATTAATGCAAGTTGCCGACATTATTGTCCAGGACGATAGGCATATCATCCTAGCCTATCAGTACAAATTAAGCTCATTAGCTCGGGACGATTTGAGACGATCAGAAGAAAATTGGTTACATCGTCCAGGTCGATCTCACGATCGTGCTGGCCGATTAGTTTAAAACCGATTTCAATCATCCTAATCATCGCCCTGAATACAAGCTGTCCGATGTAAATCGTACAGGCCATCATCCTGGCCAATCATTCGATCGTCCCGAACGATGTGATCGTATAAATCAACCATTAATGCTTTCCAAAGATACCAGATCAATTTAGGCATGATTGAGTTAGATCGTCCTGGACGACAATAATATCATCCTGGCCGATTTCCTAAAACAAAGAATTCCTAAACTGATTATGGCGGCTGATTCTTTCTAAATTGAGGTTATCGTCCTGGCCGATACAAGTATCATCCAGGACGATCTGTTGACGGCTGCCTTAATGAGGATGCCCTAATTAGGGTTTCTGATTTTGGGCATATCGTTCAGGCCGATATTAATATCATCCCGGACGATGTTACCAAAAACAGAAATCATATAGGGAGTAATATAATTTCTACCAAGTTATAGCCACACCAAATACAATAGACTCAAGAAAGGAAAAAGATTACAAACTGACATAGATCTAGTCTACCCAATCTTGAGCTGGTTCAAGATTGCAGTCTGATCGAGTGGACCAGAAATGTTAGCACATAAGGCAATCGTAGAGAAATAATGAATGTTTGCTATCATCAAAATCATAAACCTTAGATCCGCAACAACTGGCCGATGTCTAATCGGCCTGGATGATCTTGCGATCGGCTCGGATGAAATCACCATTAATTACTTTCCTTAATTGCCAGAGAAATTTTGGAAAAATTGTCCTGGATCGTCCTGGCCGATATTTTATAGTCCAGGCCGATCCACCAGGCCAATGTCCAAAAATAAGTAATTCCTAAATAGATATGGCGGTAGAAACTTTCTGAATTTATCCTATCAGACTAGCCGATACAAAATCGTCCAGGATGATGTGTTTTGCATAATGATAGCTGCTTTAATGAGGATACTCTAATTAGGGTTTCTGCTTTTAAACAGATTGTCCCGGTCGATATAAATATTATCCTGGATGATGTTGCCAAAAATAGTAAACTCTAGGGAACAGTAAGAAACTCTTATACTTTACAAAGCATCAGGAGCCACAAAAATCACAATAGACTCAAGAAAGGAAAAAGTGTACAAATTGACTCAGACCTAGTCTTCCCAATCTTGAGTTGGTTCCAAATTGCAGTCCAATCGTGTGAACCTGAAATATCAGTAGATAAGGCAGTCGTAGAGAAAAAGAATGTTTGCTATCATCAAAATCATAAGCCATAGATCTGCAACACTGGATGATCCACATAATCGGCCTGGACGGTCTATTTTTTCAACGGTAGTCCGGCCTGACTCCTCGGGACAATCACCTATGTCTAATCATCTAATTGTCCCAGACGATCAAACTACCTATTTGACCAATTGGCCAGCCACAATGATTGCACCGGATCATCCTGGATGATTCTACTATCGGCTTGGACAACCTGGCCGATCCATTATATTCTGAGCCGTCCAACAAGATTTTTTACACCCAACTCTTCCTTTGGATTCTTCATTCCTGTTCCTTGCTATTCTCTACTAATGGCTGGCGGCAAACATTCTCGTCACACATTTGGAAGCTCCTCGAGGGCCACACTAGACCCTCAATTTTGGGAGGCAGACGATCAGGCTGCCTACCACCAATACAAAGATTGTAGCATTACTCTCTCCAGATCGATCAATCCAAACCACCTCTCCAACTTGATACTTAACCTTTTCACTCACACCTATTTTTGTTTTATTCTCACTCTCGTAATCCCTTTTAATTTGAACTTCTCTTTAAATTTTATGCCAATCTCCGAATAGATTCTACCTACACTGCTCTCACCTCGTATGTGAATCGATGCCCTGTCGAGATTACATACCACGATTTTGTAGAATTACAATAACTTTCCACCACTGGGGATAAGTTGCATACCCTGGTTTTTTATCCTGATTTTAACAGGGCTATGACCAATCACTTTATTTGTAACACCAATGCCCCCTTTCATGTTGGGGAGATTAGCTCTTTACTTAAAGATGATGGGATAACCCAGCATGTCCTTTACACCTCTGTGATTCCCAAAGCTGGCGATCGAATCCATATCACTCAAGCACGTCCTTCTTTCAATCACCACTTTTTACGTCATGGCCAATCATGAATCAATGCAACTGACCTGAACTTTCATTACATCGAACATTTGACTACAATTCAAGATCTAGCTCATAGAAGGAAGCACA
Organism: Dendrobium huoshanense; assembly: GCA_016618105.1. NCBI lineage: Eukaryota > Viridiplantae > Streptophyta > Magnoliopsida > Asparagales > Orchidaceae > Dendrobium > Dendrobium huoshanense. The sequence goes on along the minus strand of CM028359.1, from coordinate 60,594,867 downwards.
GTCTTACTCAAGAACACATAATTGCATATATTCTAGAATCCAAATACAACCTTCAAAATCCTGCTCCTCCCGACCTTCAGCCACCCTTCTACTCAAATAGTTCCTTCAACGTCCTTCATAGTACTCGTCTCCACCCAGGGGATGAGGAAGCTCAGGGGACTGAGGAGGAGGAGGAGGCTCCCGCTCCTCATCCTGCACATGTTCCTCTCTGCCAGCACTCTCAGCTGGATCATTTGGTGGAGAGATTTGATTAGTGGGAGACCCCTTTGAGGCATACGTTGCTGTACAGGAGCAGCAACATATTGAGGACTTCATCCGCATGCAGCACTAGCACGACCAGGATATGGCCTGGTTTGGATCTCAGTTTGCAACATTGACCAGTTACTTTTCACCACCACCACCACCACCTCCTCCATCTGATGACCAGGGTCCCACGTTTCTTTAATTTTTTGTTTATTATACTATTTTTTCTATAGTTTGTTTTTCTTATGGTTGTTATAGCTTTTATTCTATCTTTTAGTTTCCTCCTCCATTTTGTGATCTAAAAAAGGCGAGTAGTCTACTGTACCTTATACTTTGATTCTGGAATTTAGTAAATTTCTTTTTGTTACACTATTTCTATTAGACTGTCGAAACTACTTAAATTTTTTTATTGTGTTTTTCATCATCAAAAAGGGGGAGATTGTTGCAAATCTAAGTTTATGGATTAGAATTTTAATGATACCAAACATTCATAATTATCTGCGACTGCCTTGCCTACTAACTTTTCAGGTCCACAAAATCGAGTGCAACTCAAGCCAGCTTAAGATTGGGTAGATTTAGTTTAAGTCAGTTTGTAATTTTTTCCTTTCTTGAGTCCAATATAAAAGTGGTTCCTGATGTTAAGTAATCTTACACACACACACTTGAGAGTTTTTCTATTATTTTCTATTTTGAGAAAATCATCCTGGATGATGTTCATATCGGCCAAGTTGATCCGAATAAAAATTGAAATCCTAATTAGGGCATCCTAGTTAAGGTAGCCGTCATTAAGCTCGTCATCCTGGACGATACTTATATCAGCCAAGACGATAAGCTTAAATTAGAAAGAATCAGCCGCCAGATCTATTTAGGTAAGATTTAGTTTTGGACATCGGCCAGGCCGATCCATTACGTCGGCCTGGATGATTTAACATAATTATGCCAAAATTAATTTGGTAATAAAGGAAAGCAATTAAGGCTTGATTGATACGATCACATCATCCTGGACAACCACAGGATTGTCTGGGATGATCAGTTCAAAAATCCTTGGTTACTCCTAGATGATCAAACATCGGCCAGCTCTTTTCCGAGTGAAATTATAGACGAATTTCCTTGGTTTAGAACTAATCGTCCCGGATGATCGTGAGATCGGCCTAGAAGATCAAGCTAATCTTGGATCATCTAGACCTCCTTTTCAAGCGATTGTCTGGCCAATAATCTATGATTTGAACTAATCATAGAGGATGATATTTTATCATCCTAGATAATTTGAACAAAATTTCTTCTGATCGTCCCATGTCATCCAGGCTGATTGAGCTTAATTTGTATTGATCGTACAGGATGATAGAAATATCGTCTTGGACGATAATGTCGTTTCTTGAATTTCTATTTAAAGGACCCAAATTTTCTCATGCTTAAGACATTTAGTGCTGCTATCTTGACCTGAGAGAGCCTAGAGACAAGGAGAGAGAGAGAGAGGAACTTGTGAGGGGGAGTTTGTGAGAGGGTTCACAAAGGTTGCTCCAAGCAAGGTTTTAATTTGTCTTCTCCATTCTTCATCCTTCATCCTTGGCAGGTTCTTGGGAGGTCTAGTTTAGCAAACTGTCCGGGTTCTCTACCCGCTTTAAGAGGAAGAAAAAGGAGTCGGTTCACTGCCGCATTAGGGTTGGTGAAAAAGAGTCTATTGTAAAGGCTGCTCTTCTTAGTTGTGGGAGCTAAATGAGAGACACTTAGTTATTGCAATACTCGGAGGGTGCCTTCGAGGAGTTGACGTAGGTCAAGGTTTGATCGAACCACTATAAATTCAGTATGATCTTTCTTTGTTTTATTTCTACATTTAATTTTTGCATTCTTTACTCTTTGTGGTGAATTGATTTGGTTAGTTTTGTGCTTTGATTAAGAAATTTTTAAAATACCAATTCACCCCCTCTTGGTTAGACTCGGGCTAGTTCTTAAGGGCTTAACATCCCTAACAAACTTTTAGTGTGTATACCACACTCTTTTTATAAAAGGTTAAAGATTAAATTCTCATTATTGAGATTTATGTGGATGACATTCTATTTGGATCTTCATATAAGAATTTATGTGATGAATCTAAAAAATAATGAGTAATGAGTTTGAAATGAGCATGATAGTAGAGCTTAATTACTTTCTTAGCTTTAGTGTAAAATAAATGGATAATGGAACATTTCTTAGCCAAACCAATTAAAATAAGGATATTTAAAAAGAATATATGAAATGGATAGTGCTAAGCCCATAAACACTCGAATGAGCTTTATGATTCAACTAGATAAAGACCCAAAAGGAAAATCAATAGATCAAAAAAAAAAAAATAGTGGAATGATCGAATCTCTTCTCTATCTGACTGTTAGTAGACTGTACATATTATTTAGTATATGCCTTTGTGCCTATTTTCAAGCTGATCCTAAAGAGTATCACTTAACTACAGTTAAGAGAATCCTTAGATATGTACTTGGCACCCCGAACATATGAATTTGGTATCCTAGGAATCTCACTTCCTTTGAAATCTTAGGGTACTAAAATTCTAATTTTATAGGATCAAGGGTAGATAGAAAAAGCACCTCTGGTACCAGCCAATATATAGGACAATCTTTAGTTTCTTGGTGCAGTAGGATGCAAAATTTGGTACCTATCTCCACGGTCTAGGCAGAATATATTATAGTAGGAAGTTTTGTTACATAAGTACTATGGTTAAAATAATAACTTCTTGATCTTAGATTACCCATAAGAACCATCTCAATCATATGTGACAACACAAGTGCAATCTATATTTCTAAAAATCCAATTCAATACTCTAGAACAAAACATATAGACATCACTTCATAAGAGATCATGTAGCTAAATGAGATATAGAATTACATCACATTGCTATAGAAGATCAATTGGTAGCATTTTCATGAAACCACTAGCCTACAACATCTTTAGCACTTTGAGGATAAGACTTGGTGTCATAGACATTAATGCAGAATAAAAAAAAAACAAAAACCAATCAAAAACAATTTAAAAAAAAAACCATTTTATCTAAGGTGTTTCCTGATCATCACACACTCGCCACATAAAACTTAAAAACTAACCATTTTTGTTCCCATCGTACTGTACAATCCATATTCGTAATGTACGATATATCAAAACTATAGAAAATCACAACCTAGCCTCAATTTCATCTCTGCACATCATATTGTACGATGTCCATCACACCATACGATATATATAGCTGTGTATTCAAATTGCTTGGTACAATATATTTGCACATCGTATTGTATAATATCTCATCTTCATACTGTACAATTCATGTTAGCAATGGATTGGGATGAATTAAAGTTGTTTGGTACAATATTATTGGCCTTTATACTATACGACTTCTCTTTTTTTGTACTGTACAATCCACATTAGCAAAATGGATGAGGACGACTTAAAGCGGGTCAGTATGATATAATTGTCATTCATATGGTACAAATACTCGGTCATACTGTATGACTCTTTTCATCGAAGGTCATACCGACGACTCTTGAGACGATCAAAATTCCTTCATATTGTACTATACGATACCCATCATACTGTATGATTTGACCACCTTTTCCCAATCGTTCGTCCAGATGACATTATTTCCCTTTGTACAGTACGATCTTCGATCGCATTGTATGATATTTCCAAAAGTTTATAAATTAGTTGAATCCAAAGCTCTTCTCACTAACTCTATATCCACTTCACTCACTCTTCTACTTTCACCAAATGGCAGGCTTTATCTAGCGGAATCATCTCATCCTTTGAAGCTCATCTTCCTCTTGTCATCCTAACGCTCATTTTTGGACCCCCCAAGATGAAGAAGCCTATCATAAATACAAGGCATGTAAAATTACAATATCTCGAATGCTAAATCAAGCTGCCTTAATTTTTTAGGTAATGAGCCTATTCGCATCCACCACTCTCCAATTCCTCCATACCCTGGCCTTCCCATATAATTCTAAAGTTTTATTTGAATTCTTAGCCAACCTAACCTTGAATGTTGAAACCCTAACCTTTAACTCTTTTGTCCATCGACAATGTGTCGAAATCACTAAGGGAGACCTCGCCCAATACATTAGGTTGTCTACTGAAGGCCCTAGAGCTCATTCCTTTCTCACAAAAGAATTCAACTAGAGTGTTGCAAATCAAGTCCTTAAGAATGTCATTTTTTACTAACACCAGCCTCTTGTTCAATCCTTAACCCAAAATTCCTGAATTATTTAATACGTTCTTCGCACTTCAATCATACCCAAAGTTGGCGACAGAATCAGCATGATCCCAATCTTATCCATCATTACTTACCTTATCATATCAAACACCAAATTTGATGAGGTTGATTTGTTCATTGATTATATTTGGAACATTACCTTAGTTCACCTCCCTACCACCTGTAGAAAACAAAATCTAGCCCTTTTCCACCTCATAGGTTACATTCTTCAAAACAAATATCATTTAACCTATCCTGGTGAACCCGATATTCTACCTTTTTTCTATACGAATGCCTCCTTCCAAATTTTGTTTCATCAGGGATAAGAGTCAGATGAACCAGATTTTGATGAAGAATAAGGAGAGGAAGCTCCAACAGGAGCTTATGTTAGGCCAAGATGACAAGTGCCACCTAGAGGACCTACACCGACATATCCTCGTGATGACCTGATTGAACGATTTGACCAACTATAAAGTAGCCAGGAAGCTCACATCCAGGAACAACATCAATAATACCAGGATGACATGCAATGGTTTGGAGAATGCTTTACTTAATTGATCAACAATTTATGTCCATCCACAACTACTTCCAACCACCTCCACCTCCTCTTTTTGGTGATGTCAAATGGGGGAGAAGTCTTTTATTTGCTTTAGTTAGTTTGTCATGTCTTGTTTATCTTATTATCTTTAAATCAAATGAATTACATTCTCCTTCTATTACATTTTTGTTTCTATTTCTATTTCTACTCTTTTTTGTTTTATTTAATTTAAGCAATAAAAATACAAAAAGAAAAACAACAAAAAAATTTTTTGCAAATTGCTTTAATAACAACATTATTTGACATCATCAAATAGGGGGAGATTGTTATAGTCCATGGCCTCTAGTTTGAGATTTTGATGATGACAAATTATATCAATTGATTTACTATTTATTGAATACTTTTGATTTTTACTCTTGTTTGTGAGTACTATTTTTTCAAGGAGATCATAAGTTACTCAGGACAATAAGAAGACTCAAGATTGGGTAGAGTAGGAGTTGGAGTTTATAACATTGTAATTTTCCATTTATTATTATTTTTATTTTCTTTAGTCTGGCCATAAATTTTATGTAAGACTAAGCAACCATGCACACATACAAGGGGAGAGGATTTTAAAAATAAAGAAAAATTTTCCTCTATTGATTGTATTATACGAGTTTTCATTGTACTGTATAATTTGATTTGGCTCAAACGACTGTCTTTAAATAAGTTGTACTGTATGATGTGTTTCTAATTGAAAAAACCTAGCCACCAGATTAATTTAAGTATATTCTTAATACAAAAATTTTGAACTAATCATATTGTACGATCTGATTGTAATGTACAATATTTTTGAATACTTAAATTTACCCTGAGATTAGTGTGTAAATCAAGGATTAATTTTTTGATTGGTTATCATACTGTATGACACTGTTCATAATGTACAATCAACTAAAATAGTTTTCGGTCATCCCGAACATCGTATCAGACAATCCCTTAATTTTGAACTAATCATACTATACCAAGTGGTTTGTACCATATGACGTACAGAGATGAGTTTTGTCATCCCAGCAATCGTCCTGTCCAAATAGAAGGATTTTACATATCATACTATATGTGTTTATATCATATTGTACAATCGTATTCAAAATTTTTTCCTATTTATAAACCTTCATACTAAGATGAAGGCTATTTTGTATTGATCGTACTGTAAGATATTTGATCGTAATGTACAATCATAATGTCTATATTGAAAATCTTAGGATTTCTTGAAGCCTATTTTATGTATCAAAACTTCTATTTTTTGGAGTGTGACTATGATAGAGGAATGTGATTAGTGAGGGATTCCTTGGGAGAGATCTCTTTAGAATATTTTAGGGTTGTAGTAGAGGAAGAAGAAGGTGGGCTTTATGAGGTTGAAGGAGTGTGAGGGATATCACACGGTTGCTCCAAGCTTTATGCACTTTGCTTCTCCTGTGGCCCGAGAAGATCTTGTGGGAGGCTCTTTAAGGTGGAGATTCTTATACATCCATGTCCTCTAAGGTACTTAACCTTCTCCAGGAGGGAGAAAAATGAGAAGGTACGCTGCCGTCACCAAGAGGGTGACAAAGCGCTTGGCTCTCCGCCACACCGGGATGGTGAAACTGAGGTTTATATGGGCTTCTTTGCCTTGTTGTGGAAGAAAAGGAGTATTACTATTTATTAGTGAAGTTCCTGGAGTGGAGGACTCCAGGGAGTGGACGTAGGTCAAGTGATCCAACCACTATAAAATCTCTGGTGTGATTTTTCCCTTACTGTATTTTATTTACGTTATGCATTTTATTTATGTTAAAATTGCTTGGTGAAAATCATTATAAAATCATTGTTAAAAATTATGTTTTAAGCTTTTGCTTCTGTAATAATTAATTTTCCTATTTAAAATTTTAAAAATACAAAAAAAAAAAACTCTTGTTTAGGATTGTCTTTTTATTGCAACAAATTTCTAATTCACTCACTCCTCTTGGAACATCTACTAATTTAATTTTTCTTTATTTTATCTTTATTTTTTTTTATTTTTTTTTTATTTTTGGGCCTTCTCTGATCATCTATTTCCATCCAAAAAATCTTCAATTTTTGATCACATCATTTCACCCTCCATCTTCCATCTAACAGCGGATATGACTTTTCTGTTTAAGATTGTCCTAGACGATATATTATTATCCTAGATGATCTGATCATTTTCTGGTTCAATTATTTATGATCGACCTAGATGATCCTCTTTGTCCAAGATGATCTTCTAAAATTCTACTCAATTATTGGTGATCATCCTAGACGATCCACCTGGTCATCCTGGATGATCCACATGGCAAAATTGTAATACATCTTAAATTTGGTTGGTATAATTCATTATTATCGATCGTCCTAGATGATCCACATAATCGTCTGGGATAATCTACTTTTTTTACGGTCCTTCAACTGACTCCTCGGGATGATCTCCAATGTCTAATCATCCAAGATGATATAACTTCCATTTTAACCAATCATCCCAGACGTAATAATTTTGCCTGATCATCCTAGATGATTTTATGATCATCTTGGATGATCGGGCCATGTCTTTATAAACAGCTGCTGTCAAATGATTTTCTGACATGAAATCCTTCTATTACACTTTGCTCTCACTCATTCTCTAATTTTCTTATTCATGGTGAGTGGTAAGCAATCTAGAATGATAGCTGGAAGTTCTTTGAGGGCTACTGTTGACATCGTTTCACTGAAGTAGCTAACCAAGCTACCTACCTTCGCTACAAGATAGCCAAGATTACCTTGCTCAGAACTGTCAATCTACTTATGCTTACTTATTATGTCCTTGATCATTTTCCGCACACCTCCCTCACCTTCATCCTTGCACTCACCTTACCCTTTAATTCTGAACTTCACTTTGAATTTTTCGCAAGCCTCGGGATAAACTCTTCTTACACTACACGTCAATCCTATGTTAACAAATGCTTTATTGAAATCACTTATTAGGATTGTCATAAAATCCTATAATTATCCATAACTTGAGACTAGCTTTACCTCTTATCTTAAGATCCTGATTATGACTAGGCTCTGGCCAATAAATTTCTTAGAAACGCTTTTGTCTCTTATTATGTTGGGGAGTCTAGCACCTTTTTTAAATATTCTAAGACAATCCAACATGTATTTCACACCTCAATTATTCCTAAAGCTGGTGATCGTGTCCACATCACTTCTCTCCTTTTTATCACCACATTCTATATCATGTCCCATAGGGAATTCAATGCTGTTGATCTTCTTTTCTATAACCTTGAGCATCTCACTAGCATTAGGGATCCAGGACACACAAGGAAGCCTAACTTTATCTTAAGAGAAATTATAGCCTATATCCTAAAATCCAAGCACAATATTCAATATCCTGCCCCACCAAATTTTTAGCATGCCTTTTATACCAACAGCTCCTTCTATGTTCTTTACAGTACTCATCTCCACCTAGAGCATGAGGAAGCTGAGGGAGATAAGGAGGCACCTGCTCTTGCACCTGTTCCTACACCTGCTCTGATACGTCATCACTCACAACTGGATCAGCTAGTGGAGCGATTCAACAAGTGGGAGGCCAAGTTCAACTCTTATGTTGCTGCATAGGAGTAGCAGCATGCAAATGATGTTACTAGATTTGATTCAAACTTCACTCACCACCAGAAGTAGCATAACAAGGATATGGCCTTATTTGGGGAGCAGTTTGCGGCTATTTCCAATTTCTTTCTACCACCACCACCTCCTTCTGATGATTAGGGTCCGTCATACTTGTAGTTTGTTTTCCTTATGCATTTTTTTATGATGTTATTTATTTTCTTTTTGTATTTTTTTTTCTTTTTTTTGGTTTCCTCCTCCTTTTTATGATGTCAAAAAGGAGAGTAGTGGTGTATTTATGTTATTTCATTATACTTTTTTTTACTACTTTTGTTTAGTATTTGTACTATCTATTTAGGTTTAATAAAATTTGAATTACTTCATACTTTGTAATTAAGGAAAGAAATTAAGGTTTGATTGCTCGATCATATCATCCTGGACAACCTCAAGACTATTCGGGCTAAACAGTTTAACAAACCTTAATTCTTCTTGGATGATCTATAATCAGCTTAGCTCCATCCAGGGAGATGTTTTGGCCGATATGTGATGTTTTGTACTAATCATCCAGGACTATATTAAGATCGATCTGGATGATCTAGTTATTTTTTCATCATCTAGACACCCATTCAGGGCGATGTTCTGGATTATATGTGACATTTTGAACTAATCAACCAAGATGATCATGAGATTATCCTAAACGGTAAAGTTACTTTTTCATTATTCAAACATCCATCCAAGAATATGGTCTAGACAATATTCGATGACTTGAACTAATCATACAGGATGATATATTATTATCCTGGATGATCTGAATAAATGATCCTTCTAAACATCCAGAACTCTCCGAAAATGTCATAGCTGATTGAGCTAAATATTAATTGATCTTACAGGATGATCGGTCGATTGTCCTAGATGACCTTTGATGATTAGTTACAAATTAGGGAATAATTTAAAGCCCTTGTTTAAAAGATATCTTTTTTTCTCAAGAGAAGATCTTTTGCGGCTATCCTAACCTAAGAGAGCCAACAGGAGAGGGAGAGCCAAGGAGAGAGATAGAGGATCTTGTGAGGGGGAGTTTATGAGGGGTTTCACATAGCTTGCTCCAAGCAAGGATCCGAGTCATCTTCTCTGGTTGTCGTCCCTGGTTCCTTGGAGATTTGAGAGAGGTCTACTTCAGTAATTGATCGAGGAGGTAGCAAAAGGAGTTGGGTTCTCTGCCTGCTTCAAGAGGATGCAAAAGGAGTTGGGTTCTCTGCCTCATCAAGGTCGGTGGAAAGGAATTTTTGTACGGGCTTCTCCTCCTTGTTGTTGGGGCAAAAGGAGATACACTGAGTTTATTGTAATACCTGGAGGATAGGCTCTAGGGAGTACATAAAAGTCAAGTTGACTGAGCAACTATAAGATTTGGTGTGTTCATTCTTACTATTTTTTCGCATTTAATTTCCACACTTTAATTTTTGTGGTGTTTTTTTGGTTGTGTTTATGATTTTATTTGGAGAAAATTTTAAATACCAATTTACACCCACCCCCTCTTGGTTAGCCTTAGGATAAGTTCATAAGGGCTTAACTTCCCTGATGAACTTTTAATTCCAATATCAAATCAAATCGCCCAAAACTCAAAATCCCCAACCCAAAGCCACACCATTAACCAAGATCAAGTGCTCTGCTCCCATAACCCTAAAAATTAATGAATGCCACTAAGTTTACATGTTATAATATGAGATGCTTTAATGGATTGGAAAATATCTTTTGTTATATAGGCCTTACCCAAGAGCTACAACTTAACATGCTCTGTATTTTTTATGGAGAATTTAGAAACAACATTATTTCATACTCCAAGTTTTTGAACTCTCATAAATTATTTCTTAATAAAGAATTGCAATCGTTTTGCTTCATCAAACTTTGGACGGATCTAGATAAAGTTGGACTCTGCTCTATCCTTCACTCATATCTACTCTAATAGTCAATTAGTTCATGGCATTATTACCTTTCCAAATTCTCAATCTTTCCTCCTTATTATTATGAATGCCTCCAATTCTACTATTGAGAGAAGGTTGCTTTAGGATGTTCTAAGAGACATTGCACGTGTTACACATTCTAGAAAAATAAGCTTTGGTTGTATTGAGAGACTTCAACTGCTGTAGAGATTCATAAAAATAAGGTGGGTATGTTCCTCCTTTAGTTTCATTCTAAGACTTTAAAAACATGATCTTTGAAATTTCCTTAAAGAACATGCTTCAATTAGGTTACCTTTTACTTAGTTTATTAAAAGATTAGATATGCCTATAAATATTAATATTTTGAATGTTTTTATTAATGGTTGCTCGGATCATTTATTATCCTCATTATATTACAATGTGCTCAGCTCCCATTATTTAGACTATTCTCCCCTCACTAAAATTTCTCACAGTCAGACCCGCTCCAAAGATAGGTTCATCTTTAAAAATTATAGGAGCAAGATTCCTCTCTTACGATTATCCCTTTATGGTACTTTCTACGATTCTTCCTTCAGAAAAGGCCCTATTACCTCTCTCTATGACAACCTAAAGCTTCTAAGAAGGAAGATCAAACTAAAAAAATGGAATTTTTCTCCTAATCTTTCTTAAGGTGTTTTGGACCTTCAACATAGAAAATAACATTACTTCAACATGCTCATCTTTGACCCTCTCAATCCGAATCTAAATGCTCTGGTGAAAGAGATAAACCAACATATATATTCTTCCTTTTATGCCATGGATTATACAAAGGAGAAATTCCTAGTGGCTCTCTAAAGTGAGGATGATCTTCACTTCTTATATGGGAAGATTAAAGGTAGGAGGAACCATAAAATTATCATACAAATCTCCTCCCCTTATGGAACTTGGTCTAGTTAAGTTAATAATGCTAATGTTGTTATATCCCACTTCAAAATTCTTTTTAGCTCCACAAAGTAACCCCTACTTTTGATTCTTTACCTCTTGGGAATGGTATCTTCCCATATCAGGATCCTCAACATTTGGCTCCATTTTGTATATTATGAGATTTAAAATATTATCTTATATTTTGATAAGAATTCTACTCATACACTTGATTGATTTACTTCTTGTTTAGGCGTGTTTTTATGGTAGTTGAACATTTCTTTGTTAAGGGATATCTTCCTAAGAAATTTAAATCCACTGGTATTACTTTTATTCCTAAAGGGTGGCATACTGATTGCATCACTAACTATATTCTCATCTCTTTTTTTAATATTCTCTACAAAATTATTACAAAATTGCTTGCTCTAAAAATTAAACTTATGAACTTCATTATCCACCCAACTCAGGCATATTTTATCTCTTATATAATTTCTAATGATAATGTTATTCTTGTGAGGGTGGTAATTTTAATTCAAAAAAAAAATCCTTTTTTAGAGACTACCTCCTCCACCATCTTAACCAAATAAGATTTCCTAACATTTTCATTAAGTGGATTAAAGCTTATATTGATAGTCCAATTTTATATTTAAAATTAATGGCTCTCTAGATGGCTTTTTTATCTCCTCGGATGGCTGAAGGCAAGCCATTTCCTTATCTCCATATTTACTTTGTATTGCCATTGATGGGCTCTCAAGTCAATTGAATGATGTTGTTTTGGAAAATTCTTATATTGGCATTCCCTTGGTAAATTATTATAGAATCCACCTTCTCTATGATCATTACATTCTCATTTTTAGGAATGCTATCCCGACCAATATATGATATCTTAATAATATTCTGACTCAATCTTCTTCTGCGTTTGATTTAAACATTAATAACCCCAAAATCTCTATTTTCTTTACAAAATATATCCCTAACCAATAACTCCTAGAGGATATATTTGATATCATGGTAGAAGATGTTGTCTTTAATTACATTGGCATTCCTATATCTATTAGAAGTGTCCTTGTGCCTAACTTTCATCCTCTTTTAGAAAAGGAAACCTCACTTTTAGATGTTACGAAGGATAAAGCTCTTTGTTTTATATGTAGACTTCAGTTTATTAGATTCTTGGTTTGGAACTTTATAGCCTACTGGATTAGAGGGTCTATCATTCCTAAGAATTTGTTGAAAGCTCTTAATAGATTATGTGTCAAGTTTCACTTCCATGGTGATATTACTAAGAGAAAAGTCTCCCTTGTTTGTTGGAATAATTCTTGTAAGTATATGGATTTTGGAGGATTGTGCATCCCCGCTCTTAATGAAATTATTAAAGCCTTTAATTATACCCTTATATGGAGGGTTTTTAACTCTGAAAGCTTACTTTCAAGTTGATGGAAGCCAAAATACACCTTCTTTGGAAGCCTTCACTTATCCTATCATTAAATGTTAACAAAAATTAAAGAAAGTGCTTTTAATATTCAAATTTGTTGATTTTTAATATTTATACTGATAACAATCTATCTCTTATTTAGCACCCCTAGATCATTGGAAAATATATTCTTTAGATATATTGTAGCTCACTATCCTTCTACAAGATGCAAATAAGCATGCGAATCTATGTAGTTATTTTTGGGAGTACTTGCATCCTCCCATATAACTGTCCCTCTTTCTTCTATGAATATATGTTGTGTCTATTATCTGTAATGGGTTAATTTTAGTTAGGCTACCCAATAAAAATAAATCAACTTTCAACTACTTTTTATTATCTTAGTTTTTTAATCAAATTAAAAATTGGCTTTCATTATTTCACCTGAATAATTTTACTTTATATATCATTTGGATATTTATTTCAAAGATTTTTTTTAAATTTATATCTGATAAAACAAACTCAAAATAATTTTTAAATTAAAATATTTTATGTTGTAACTTAGTTTTCATAACTATGTTTTTATATCATGTGTGATTTTAATTATTCAAAAATCCTATTTTATTGATTACTATTTCTCCTAACAAATATTAGAAATATTGCTTTTGTTGTTTGTATGTACTAATATTTCAGAGAAATTATTTTAAAAACTGCTAAAGACTTCAAGATAGATTAGATAAGGGTTTATTGTATTTGAAGCTTGTACTTTTTTTTTATTTTTCTTGTGTCTGAGAGAATGTGATTATAATTGTATAACCGTGCACACACTCACTAGGGGAACACAAAATTTTTTATTTTTAAAATTAATTGTACGGTATGATTTTGGATCATCTAGGTTGATTTGACTTGATCGTTCCACTAAAAAAAATTAATCGAATCAAGCCTAGAAAATTTTCTAAGTAGTATTCATACTATACGATGTTACCTTGCACAGATGACACCTAGAGTATGAAATGGCTACGTACCAGTTTGTCCTGAATGAATTCAAAATTTTTCTGCACTGTTCATATTGTATGATCTTAGGTTTGTATTGATGACATCCAAATTTTTTTTGAACTGTTTATATTATACGACCTTAGGTTCGTACAAACGACTTCCAGAGTACAAAATGGACATGTCCAGTTTTTTTACCTAATGAAGCATGATGTAGTTAAATCAGATCATACTGTATGATATTGGGTTCATACATATAACTTCCAATGTATGAAATTAGTTCGTACAGAATCTTACCGGATGAATCTATTTAATTTTGAACTGATCGTATTATATAATATCAATTTGTACACAGTCCAATCAGAGTGTGAAATCAGTTTGTACAGGAGAATATGATAAAATTTTGAACTGATCATACATATGATGTGTGATCATACTATACGATCATGGTCGATCAAATTGAAATTTTTTATTTTCTTCATAGTTTTTCATGTCTTTCATATATAAGGTCCTAAAAAATTTACTCTCATGAATCTTTCTTCATATTTTCTTTGCAATTAACAGTGAGAGTGCTTTGGGAGAGTGTTTGAGAGTGTAGATAGAGAGATCTTGTAAGTGAAATTTATGAAAGGTCCATAAGATTGCCCAAAGGTGAGAATCTTTTTGTATGTTTGTCAAACCTCTTCCTTACTTCTTTGAAGATGCTCGAGAGAAGATCTTTGGAGAAGATTTAGTTCTCTACTAACACTGGCAGGGTTTGAAAAGACAATGGTTCTCTATCGATACTTGGAAAGTGTGAAAGAATGACGGTTCTCTATCGACACTAGAAGGGTGTGAAAGGATAACAGCTCTTTGCTGACACCAGGAGGGTGTGAAAGGATGTTGAATCTATGAGGACACTTAGCGAGTGTGAAAGGATGATGGTTCTCTACCGCACTAGGGATTGGTGGAAGAGAGTTTAATCTAAAAGCCTTCTCTGCCTTACTATGGGAGCAAAAGGATAGTCACTTTGGTATAGTGCAATACCTGAAGAGAGAGTCTTAAAGGAGTCGACGTAAGTCTTGTTGGACTGAACCACTATAAATTTTTATGTTCTTTTTTTTTTATTTTTACCACATTTTAATTTTTTACACTTTCAATTTTATGGTTGAAAAGTTTATTTTGGGGGAAAAAATTATGTTAAAATCCCAAAATGATTTTTCTACTTTAGTTAGCATTGAACAACTGAAATAGGTCTAACAACCTATATGTACTTTCAATTGGTATCAGAGTCTACTTAAAAAAATTAAGATTTAGATAACGTTTTCAAAATGATTATGGCTACATTTAGAAATTATAACACACCTAAAGGATATTTGGTCACTAGACCTCTATTATTTGATAACATCCCTTTCAATTTTTTGAAAACATGTATGTCACTTGACTATCATATGTGGATTTCAATATAAGAAGGATACACTAGGCCAACTAAACTTAGAGATGGCATAAGAATTGAAACACTATTTGTTGATTGGGCTATAGAAGAAAATGACTAAGCTCAGTTAAATATTAAATATTTAAATAGTTTTTTCTGTGCACTTACATATAAAGACTATATGTGACTCTACCTATTGAACTTGAAAAGAAATTTGGGATAGACTTTATATCACATATGAAGGGACTAATAAGGTGAAATAATCTAGTTTGAACATTTTGCTACACAATTATGAACTACTTCACAAGAAACCAAATGAATCAATCACGGACATGTATACACATTTCAGACAAATAGTTACCTCATTGCATGCTTTAGGTAGGGAACTAACAAATTCTAGGAAAATAAATAAAATTCTTCATTATTTGCCTACTACTTATGATGCAAAGATAATTTTTCTAATAGAATCAAAATATTTAAATGTTTATTCTGTTGACGATCTTCTTGGATCACTGATTTCCTACGAGTAAGGAGTGAATCAAAGACATATTGATGTAGGTGAGAAGTGAAAGGAGAAGAACATAGCATTGAAAGAAGATGACCCAGAGAGTGATCAGTCTTAGCCTGAGCATAAAAATGACATTGCCTTGATTACGATAAAATTCAAAAGTTTTCATAAGTGGAAGTAAAGGAGACATTAGTAGTGGAATAAAGGTAAGTTCCACAAATACTAAGGCTTCCCATGATGTACTTTGCTATGAATGTAGGAAGCCTGAACATATCAAATTAGATTGTTTAATCATAAAGCCAATCCTAAGAAGGAAAAGGTCAAGGAGAAAAGCAATGTTAGGAAGGGTAAGAAGAGAATATACAGAGCATTTTGGGTAGACTCAGCTTCAGATTCTTTAAAAAAAGAAGTTAAGGAGGAAGTCACCAACCTGTATTTGAATGCCAATAAGCTTGATCCGTCAAATCAAGAAGAGGTATGTGACTTAACCTATGAAGAGTTATTTGATATTTCTTAGAAAATTCATACTTCCTATAGAAAACTCAAAAAGATGCATGTAAAGTTGAACATAGAATTTCTAGAATCACAAAAAGAGCATGAACTCCTTAAGAAAGATCACACACTTATTGATAGCAACCACATGAAAATATTAGATGGGTTTGATGAATTGAACAAATAGCATGAACTATTAAAATCATACCACACTGAACTTGAAAATGATTTTAAAAAATTTATGGATGAATTTGATAGTAGAGAGCATTATTTAAAAGTTGAAAATGCTATGTTAGAAAGTGCTAAATCATTTTTTAAAGCTAAATTAAAAGCACTTGATGAAAACAAGATTCCACCCACATCTAAATAATTTTTTAATCCTGATCAGAAGCAAAAAAAAATAAAAACTTAGGAAAATAAAGTATAACTCATGTAGATTGATAAATCCTTTTCCTGGAGTCAAATGTTTTTCTTGTGTAATAATTGGCCATATATCTCACACTTGCACAATTCATAAGAAATCATATCTACTGTGGAGACCAATGATGCATAAAATAAAGCATATCAAATATGCAACTAGATTAATTTTTGCCATGAGGAGAACCCAAACATTTTTGGGTACCCAAGACTAACGATTGATTATTTTATAAAAATACTCTCATACGAGACATTATGAGAGCATTTGTACCTGGGCAATAGATGCTTGAAGCATATGAATAGAGATACTGTATAATTCATATCGTTGGAAGTAAGGAATGGAGGTAAGGTTATATTAGAAGATAATACCATTAGGAATGTGATAGGCATATGTATGATTAGAAACTTGAATAATTTATCATTGAGAATATTTTATTAGTAGAAGGCTTGAAGTACAACTTTTTGAGTATTAGTCAACTATGTGATAAGGCGTATAGTATAAATTTTTTCTCACTAGCCACATATTCAACTAAAATGAAAATGATGTACTGCATAAAAATAGGGTAAATAATATGTACATGCTTGATTTGAATTATATTAAGTATTCTTTAGCTTTTTGTTTAAAATAAAAAAGCGATGAAACATGATTATGGCATAGGAGACTTTGTTATGCAAACAAGAAAAATCTTAGCAAAATTACCCAAAAAGAACTTGTTAGAGGAATACCCAAACTAGATTATGCTAAGGATCACCTCTTGATGCATGTCAATTAGGAAAATAGGTGAGGTCCTCCTTTCATTCAATTAAGGATCTTACAACTAGTAAACCATTGGAAATCATTCACATGGTTCTTTTTTGACCGGTTAGCACTATAAGTCTAGGAGGAAAAGTATTTGGATTTATGATAGTTAATGATTTTTCAAGATTCACTAAGGTTAAATTTTTATTTCATAAGAGTGAATTATTTGAGGAATTAAGAAATTTTTGCACTTGAATTTAGATGAAATTAGGGTACATGATTTTATCATTTCAAAGTGATCATGGAAAATAATTTAAAAATGAGAAATTAAAGATTTTTGTAAAGAAAAAAAAAATTGATCATAATTTTTCAACACCTAGGACCCCTCAGTAGAATGACATAATAGAAAGAAAGAACGAAATATTAATTGAAGTCGTTAGAGCTAAATTGGCAGAATACTCACTTCCAAATTATTTTTGGGCTAAAGTAGTTAGTACAACTTGCTATGTTCTGAATAGGGTAAATATTATGTAAAAATTAAATAAAATACTCAATAAACTTCTTAAGGGGAGAACATCAAATTTTTCACAATTTTATGTCTTTAGATGTAAGGTGTTCATTCATAATAATGGAAAACTCCTTTAGGAAAATTTGATCTAAAATCTGATGAAGGAATTTTTCTTCGGTACTCTAGTGTTGAGAAATCTTATATAGCTTTTAATGAGAGATCTTTGGTAGTTAAGAAGACCACACATATTGTGTTTTATAAATCTGGCATTTTAGAAGAGCCAAAGTTGGAAGAGGTTCATATTGAAAATATCTCTCAAAGAATTGAAAAGAAAAAATTAGAAGAAGATGTTGGAAAAGAAAACCCTTTGCTTAGAGAATGGAAATTTTCTAAAAATCACCCTAACGAATTGATTTTAAACATACTGAGGGTGTTAGGACTAGTCATGGTCTTAGAAAAAAAGTGAACCCTTCTACCTTTATATCGATGGTTGAACCCATAAATATAAATCAAGCAGTTACAAATAAAATTTGGATTTTATCCATATAAGAAGAGTTGAATCAATTTGTAAGAAATGATGTTTGGAAATTAATTGAAATGCCTAAAGATCAAAGTGTTATTTAAACTATATGGATGCTCAAAAATAAAATAAATGATTCAAGAGTTGTGTTTAAAAATATGGCTTGATTGGTGGCTAAGGGGTATAATAAAATAGAAGGGATAGAGTTTGAAGAAACTTTTGCCCCTATAGCCAGACTTGAAGCAATTAGGGTTTTGTTAGCCTTTACCTATTTTAAAGGTTTTAAATTGTATCAAAGGGATGTTAAGAGTGACTTTTTGAATGGGGTGATATAAGATGATATTCATAATGAGCAACCTCCAGGTTTTGAAATTTCTAAATTTCCTAATCATGTATTTAAATTAAAAAAGGTATTGTATGGACTGAAATAGACACCTAGGGCTTAGCACGAGAGGTTAAGCACTTTCCTATTAGAAAGATCTTTTATGAAACAAAGTATGGATACCACTCACTTTTTGAAAAGGATAGAAGATGACATACTCATTATTTAAATATATATTGATAACATCTTGTTTGGATCTACAAATAAAAATCTTTCTAATGATTTTTCAAATATAATGAGTAGTGAATTTGAGATGAGTTTGATCGAAGAATTGATTTATTTTCTTGGTTTTAGCATAAAGAAAAATAAGAAAGAAATATTTCTTAGTTAGTCAAAGTATATTATGGACATCCTCAAGAAATATAAAATGTATAATGTTAAACCAATGACTACACAAAAGAGTTCCTCAGTGCAGTTGGATAAGGACTGTAAAGGAAAATCTATTGATCAAAAGAAATTTAGAGAAATTATTGGATCATTGCTTTACTTGACTGCTAGTAGACCAAATATATTGTTCAGTGTTTGTTTATGTTAGATTTCAATTTGATCCAAAAGAATCAAATTTGATAGCAGTAAAAAGAATAATGATATATCTTTTGGGAACTTAAAACTTAGGGCTTTGGTATCCTAAGCACAACTTTTCATTTAAAATAATTAAATATTCTGATTCAAATTTTGTAGGTTGTAGGATTGATCATAAAAGTACAACTGGAACTTGCCAATTCATATGAAACTCTTTAGCTTCTTTGTCTAGAAGAAAATAAAATTTTATAGGCCTATCTACTATTGAAGCAGAATAAATTCCCTTAGGTAGTTGTATGGTACAAGTTCTTTGTTTATAATAATAATTGATTAATTTTGTATTTTTAATTGGCATTATTTCATTTTTTTATAATACTAATGTCATATGCATTTCAAAGAATCTTATTCAACATTCTAGAATCAAGCATATAGACATAAGGTATCACTTCATTAGAGATCATGTAGCTAAGGGTGAAATCGAATTGCATCACGTTGTTACTGAAAATAAACTTGTAGATATTTTTACAAAACCACTAGTTTTTGACACATTTAGTACCACAAAAACCAGGTTAGGTGTGATTGATCTAAATACTTAAAATTAAATTCTACAAACTTAATTGTTATGTGTAAATATACATTTGTTTAATTTTCACTTGTTTGTTTATTTTATTTGTTTTTTAGTTTTATATTTTGATTAAACTGGAAGCATGTCATTTGATGTAAAGTGATTGGTTTTGAGAAGATTTTCTGATTATCTTGTCTTATTTCCTAAGTGTTCTTTTTATAATGTACAAAATTTTGTATCCCGTATTAATTTTATAACATGTACATGATAGGTTTATGAGTTGAGAACTTGAAACTTTATTTTTCATAGGGTTCATATTATATGATGATGTCATCATATCACATGATATATGCAGTTTCATCTATATAAATAGGGACGATTTTCCATTTAGTGTCAATTATTAATTACAGATTGTCCGTACAAAATCACATTTCATTTGTATGATCTTATTGTCAATTTTTGTGGGGGGGAAACCTAACCATCATTAAAATTATCTTTAATATTCTGATCATCTCGGACAAACACATGTTTTTCTGTACGATCGTATGATGAAAAAGCCTATACAAAATGATTCCTCAGAAATGGCATTTTATAAAAAGTCATTTCATTTTTGGTTGTATATCTTCATACGTACAAAAATATGTTCATCCCGTACAATTTTAAAATCGTATATATGATCTAAATTTTGTACTATATAATAGGTCATTTCCCTTTAAATAGAAGGGACTTTGGTTACATTCACTTTCTCATCTATTTTAATCCCTCTATATCCAACATCTTAGGAATGGCTAGTAGCAGTAAATAACCCTATCTCTCTAAGGGATCTACTTCTAGAATTAGTAGGGATGATAAATTTTTGTCCAAAGAAAATTAGGATGCACTATAAAAATCACCCCTTCCCAACTTCTAATTCAGGGTGATAATCATTTCTCTATTATGCCCCTATTCGCTTCAACCCAACTTTAATTTATCCTAACCCTCATCTATATCTACCATAAAGAGGCATTCCAATTCTTTCTGGCCAACTTGAAAGTAAATCATGATCATTCTAGGATTACTTCCTATGTTTACAAGCAACAAGTAAAAATCACAAAGGATGATCTAAGCAACTTTCTCAATCTGAGAGCCCAAGGGATTAGTGCGCACACACTAACCTCTAGAGCTAACTTTGATTTGTCTAAAATAAATTAAACTCTTAGATGTGTTCCCCAAGTGAGTAATTTGTCTCATGTTTACACTCTCAATAAAAATGCTCAGGTCATCCAGCAGGTTTTGAGAACCTCAATTATTCCAAAAGCTACTGATCACATAAACATGACTCCTCTTTTATCCACAAACACTTATTTGATAAAAACTAAAAAACCATTTGATGAAGCCCAACTTATTTTGGATTATATTTATAATCTTTCTAAAATTGAACTTCCTTATCATACGATAAAGAAAAATGTAGCTTTAGGACATGTAGTTGCCTATATCTTAAAAAAGAAGTACAATCTTATCCATCCTATTCATCCCACTGAACTCCTATTTATTTTATTGATGCCTCTTTTTAGGCACTCTTTGGGAGAGATCAAAGTTTTGAGAGTGATGATTCATTGGAAGGAGGAGCACCTACTTTAGCACCTGCAACTGTACCTGGACCAAACCAAAATTTTTACCAAGAAATGGTCCAGTACTTTTATAGAATGGAAACTCATTTTTATCAATGCTTTAATCAAATTGAGAATCATCTCATTAGCGGGATGTAATATATAATGAAGATATGGGTTGAATCTATGGTCAATTTGACACGGTCAACATGAATGTAGCTATGATGAATAGTTATTTTTCAATATTTCTCCTATGAGCTTAATATTTTTATGTGCTGTTTTGAATTTCTAAGATGATGTTAGTTGGAAGATGTTAATGTGGAATGAGAAATACATTTGTATGTGCTCTTGGATGGAATTAATGAAATGATGAAATATTTTGTTCAGTTGTATTGAATTTCATTTCTTGAAATTTTATGTTTTTAATGAAAAAACTCTTGTAGCAGATCATTGGAATGGATTTTTAATTACTTAGCTTTACAAATTAATTTCGTTACAAAATTTAATCTTTCAAAAATTTAAATTAAATTATGACTTGATGTCGATAAGGAGATCAATTTCATGTTCTTATGGACAAACATATCTAAGTTAAACTTATTGCGAACATTAATCATATATATATATATATATATATATATATATATATATATATATATATATATATATATATATATATATATATATTATCCCATCTACCTTTATATTGGCCTATTTGTGTAGAGTTTAAAGGCCTATAATAATTTTATCTTATGAGATAGTGCGATTATGCCCTTTGCATTCCAATACTCTTGAGCAGTATCCTTTCAGAGTCCCATAGATTTTTGTTGACTATAGTGGGATAGATTTCTCTCTCTATATTTTAATTTTATATTATTCTCTTTTATATGTACTATTGGTTTCGTGCTCCTAAGTTGTATTCTTCTTTTTCTAACCCTTAGGCTAATTCACCCTCTCTTTCCCAATTTTTTCTTGTGGTATTAACTTATGCTAATTGTTGCAATTTTTATTAGAAGAAAGTACCATGGTTACTCCAGTCCTTTACTTACTTTCTCTTTCATTATGGATTTATGATAAGACTTCAAAATTCCTTGCTATTGAGCCTTCCTACTAAGGGGATCTCTTTTAGTTCCTTCATTAACTCAACCTATATCACTCTTACTAGGCCAACCCTCTCTAAGGTTTCTATCTTCACTCCCCCATAGAGGAGAGATTATGTAGCAATACATCTCATTGATCATCCATGTTTCAAATCTAGTCCAGTGTTGTTGGTGGAATTTTGAAAATATGTTTTGAAAATATTGGTTTTTTTTGGGAGTTAAAGTTAAATTCTAATTCTAAAATTGAATCATCCTGTTAGAAAGAATATATCACCTCGAAAGATGAAAATAAAATTTCATAACAGCGTTCAGATTTAGAATTATGAAATTCATCTTGAATATTGTGAGTGGATGCTAAAGAGAAATTCATATGACCCCGAAGGGTCAAAATGAGGTTCAATTGAATATCCAGCTACAATATTCAAGAAGTGTGATCGTTAGGTTCACATCCAAAGCCTTATCAAAGAAAGATATATCTCTCCGAAGGTAGAAAATATCGTTCGATGATAATTCTTTAAATATGATAATAATGATCACTAGTATTTTAAGTTTTTCCAAAGAAATCCAATTGAGTTTTGAAAAATTAATTTTTAAAATCAGGTGTGCGTGGTTCTAAATCTCCTACGAGCTCAAGCCCACGTAGTTAATTACATCGTAGGGAGATAAAATCTCCTACGAAAACTCTCGATTAAAATAATGGCAGAATTTTGTTTAGAGTTTCTAGGAGTGATATCAAAAAGGAAGTGGATTTTTGAAAATTCAACAGGGAATAGATCAAAATTGAGCAGTTATTAACGGAGTTAAAGGAGGAGAGGTAGGGGACACCTTGAGATTCCAGAACCATCCGGAAGTGTCCCAACTTAATCTAAGTGTTGGGCTTTATGTTTTAGGATTGAAATGAAGCTTTAATTAGAGTTGATAATTTTATTAGAAATTTGGGACTAGATTCCCGAAGTTTGGGGTCTTATAATCAAAGATCTGCCCCGGAACCTAAATCTATTTTGGACACTGGACCACAGTCGTCCGATCCTAACTAATGCAGTGCAAGGTATGGACTTACCCCGGCCTGGATTGGGGAGCCAGCTAACCACCTAATCGATTTAAAATACATGAATCCGGTATTTTTATGAGAGAGTGGTAGGGATGTTGTACTTAAAGTTTTGGAAAGTTGGGGCCGACATCTAGAGATTCTTCTATTTGTCCCCTTTGACTTATGTTGGGTGCAAAAATGCTAAGGACTATGAAATTAAAATTTTGACTCTTTAATTTGTATCTAATGCAATGCATGCTGGTTAACAACCTCAAATCAAATATGCTTGAAATTTAAAAAAAAAAAGGCTTATAAAATAATTTTTTAGAAGACTGGACTTCCCTAGGTCCGGCACCTCGTCCTCATAGGTCAGACCATCCGGACTCTACCCGCAGGCGGGGAAGGGTCTAAAGCAAGGAAAGAGTAATGCAAAAATATGCATGCGACCCCGGGATCGATCCCCGGCTAATTCCCTAGATTCGTTATCTTTCTATGTTATTTAGACTCACTAAAATTTTAGACTTTTAAAATTATGAGTAGAAAACTTTCACACCCTCACGAGCCTCACGTATCCAGGCGAAAACAAAAAGCGGCATGCAATCGCCAAAAAACTAGTAAAAACAAGTAATCCTAAAGGCAATCAAATCATCACATCAAAATACAAATTAATTAATAAATGTCCATAGGCAGAATTGCCTTGCTTATTACAAACCAGAATATTACAGAAAGTAAAGTGGCCGGGCACCACTGACAACAACCCGGATTCTAAACCTAGTAATGACGCAAGTTATTTTGAGTGGGATACTCTCAATCTTCAAATCTTCAAATCTTCAATTTCATTCTTCTTTGGACTCCTTTTCTTCAATCTTCTTGGAATCTTCATAGCGGATTACCCAAATGGACAAGAGGGCACTTCCCTCTAAGGGGGAAGGCCACTCATTCCTCTTTGGGTAAGGAAGAGGTATGATCCAAATTTGGATTTCCAAATGGAAAAGGAATGTTCCCTAAAGGGGTATCCTTTCCTCTTTGGAATCCAAGCTTTGGATCTATTTATCCCAACTCAAAATCAAACTTTCACAACACTTGACACTTACACAAATTACATTTATATCAAAATAAAAAAAAATCTAGACTCACCTGCAGGGTTATCCTAAGCAATTAATATATATAAAGTAGTTATTCCCAAGCAGATGTATATGAGCAGAAAAGAAAGTAAACACACTGGCCACGCTCTTTTTATAATTTGGGGGCTTTAGCAGCTGAAGCACCTGTGCAAAGAGTTTATAATATTTATGCATTTTTTTAATTTGCCCCCTTTTTATATTGCCCTGCATGAGTGTGGCCACCTGCAGAAAACTGTGTCAACATCCAGATCGTACCTAACCTAAGGGTAATCTAGTCGCCAAACACATCAATCCATCCACAGAGTACAGAAAAAGTAAGCAGACACAGCAAAGCAATTTCATCCACAACATGCAGTGAAAACTACGAAAAATCCAGCACACAGCAGTAAAGTAAACACCGGCCTAACCTAGATCTAGAGTTGGTTGTCCTAGCACATCATCTAAAGTGTGTGAGAAAGGTCGTGTGGCTGTGGTAGATCCTAAAGTGGGTTATTAATTGAAGTTGTCTAAAAGTGTGGATTTGTTAAGGCTTAAGAGGGAATTTAAATTAAAATTTAAGTATTAATGAATTAAGAATTTTAATTAGACATATTTTAAAAGTTAATTGATTACTACCTTTGTTTCACACTGAGGCCGTGAAGTTTATTTCACCTTCCTAGGGGCTAAGCTAATAGCCTCGTAAGCCTGGGTTACCTAGTAGCAATCGGGGTTGATTAAGTTATTTAAATTGGTTGGAATTAAAAGAGTGGATTAATATTAAAATGAATTAGTTACTGATTTTAAAATCTTGATTAATTTACGTTTGCCATTAATTGATTCGTGGCGTTGTGCCACCAGGCTCGAGGAACCAGCCTCCTTAGGACACTTAGCCCCGCAGCCAGGAGTAGTCCAGCCGATAAACCAAATTAATGTAATTGAATTAGAGATTTTTAAAATGTTAAATAATTAAAAATTAATCCGTTTTAAGGTTTGACACCCTTTAGAATTCATTCGTGGCGTTGTGCCACCAGGCTCGAGGAACCAGCCTCCTTAGGACACTTAGCCCCGCAGCCCGGAGTAGTCCAGCCAATAAACTTCAACTTTAGGGTGGTTGTTGTGTTTTAAAGGATTTTTTAAATGTTTTAAACATTAAGCCAATATTTTCTGAGTTTTAGAATGATTTTGAGTTTTTAAGAATTTTTTAATATTCTAATGATTTAATTAAGGGGTTGAAAATTGACTTTTTAATTAAGTCCAAATTCTGGAATGTTTGTATTTTATTAAAATACTAGACCTTACTACAATCAGTTATAAGGTAAGTACGTTGAAATCGGATTTTTCTACATTTTATTACAAAGGTTTGAAGTTTTGAACTAGTTTTAACTACGGTTTGACCAATTTGTTGACTTTTTAATTCTAAATCTTTTCTGGAACTTTGATATTTTTAATAAATACTAGACATCATTATGAGTTGAATTCAAGTGAGTTTAATCAATTTGGATTTTATTTGAATTAGTTATGAATTATTGAAGTTTGGGTATTTTAATGAATTTTGGAAATTTCTTAATTAGAAGGCCTCTTTTGTGATTTTGCTTCAAACAAATTCCCAATCTCTTGAAAACACCTCCAAAGGTCAGAAATAACCTAAGGAGGGATCCCCAAGTGTTTGAGAAATTCAGGGATTTTTTTATTTTTATTAATTAATTATCTTAATTAAATATTAATTTTCACTTAAAATTAAATTAGGGTTTAAATTGCTGTCAAATCAAAGGGCTTTTAATTATCATGGATTAAGGACTGGATTCTGGTCAGTTTGAGGGTTCATATGTATTTTTTGGATTTAAATTGGATTTATTACAATTTCTGGAAAGTTTAGAGGCTTAATTAAGAATTAATTTAGGTTTAATTAAAAATTAAAAAAAAAGTCTTTGTTCTGATTTTTAAAGATTGTAAGTTTTGTTTTATGATTGATTAGAGTTGATTGAGATTAATTTAGATTTTTAAAGGTTTTATTTGATTTATTTGAATTTATTTAACATTAAGAAAGAGATCCTTTAAAGAAAGGATCACCTAAATCTACTAGTTATTGTAGGATTGATTAATGTCAAATCAAGGTATATTAGATCAGAGGATGGTGACACTAATTTTCTATGTTTAAGTTTAATCCTGAAAAGGGATGTATATAGTGTATCCTAAATTTGCCCTAAATTTACTAAGACACACCTTAATTATTGTCCTTAGTGTCACTAGGTTGTAGGATTGAGGTCGATGTCTTTCTAACCCTTGGACAATAAACTATAATCATATCAAAACAACCATGAGCAAAAGAAAGACGGTGATCCTAATGCCCTATGAAGGGAATTTATAATGAATCACTCCAATCATAAGTTATGAAATAACTTATGAGTTCAAATGATCTATTATAAAAAAGAGATAGACATATGAAATTGGATTAAGGTTGGTTAGTGATATATGCCAATATATCCTAATTAAAGTCAATCCAATCCCATAGCATGACCATATACAGTTATTGATCCCTTAAGCTAGGTTAACATGTATTTGAGAGTAAATTTTAATGGAATTATATATGGCCATGGGTTTAAACTCATTATCAGTGAAAAGATGATTTTACACTGATCCCATAGGGTTCTAACATGATAAGATTTGGATTTAAATTAAATTGTTTATGAATTTCCAAAAATATGAATCAAATCTTGATCTAGATTTTTGTAAGTTCATAAACTAAATGATATTGCATCAAAATGACTTAGGAAAATTATAGGAGACCAACCCTATGCTCTATTACACCTCAGACAAAATTCAGATAAAAATAGTTTATATTTATTATTTAAAAATTAAAATAGGGTTTTATGTATTAATGAAATTAATACTTAAATACTTCTTAAAATAATTTTTAATTATTTTTAAAATAAATTACTTGAAAATACGAACAAAACAAGCCTAAGAACTCCAAAAATGGATCAGAATTGAAATTCTGGTGAATTTTTGAAGTTCAGGGGATTTTCTGAATTTATTTAGATGTTTTAAATACCCAGTCAAATGGCGGCGCTGACTGGGACACGTGCAGCGGGAGAGGATGCAGCCACGCGGATGGCGGCGGTCACGCGGGACTCGCCACTTATCCAGCGTGGCATTGATCTGCGCCGTCGGATCGATCGTAGAAGAGATCGGACGGCCAGGATCCAACCCGCGGTTTTGAACTCGACCCAGAATGATCAGACAGTAGATCTGATCCCCGCGGTTTGTATCAACGGCCAAGATTTAGCCCGGTTGATTTTACCACGGTTGAACTTGTAGATTGTCCACGTGTTGATCTCTTTCAGGCTTCAAGCTTGGAGGATCACTGGAAACGGAGTTGAAGGAGCTTGAACGGAAGTGGCTCTCGGTCAAGCCCCGATCTCGCCGCCGGCAGCTTCAAAACACCAGAAACCGATGGGAAAATGAAGGTAGGGCTTCGAGAAATCAAAACAAAACTCCAGATGCTCTGGGGGATGTCTGGAATGCAAGATCACGTTTCTTTAGTGGGATTCGTCCCTCTTGCCTATTCATGAGTGTGGAGCCTAAAGGGACGGTGGGGATTGATCAGGGAGAGTGCTGGGATGATGGACACCTGTTCTAGACTGTTAGGGGACAGGAGGAGCGGCTGCCTCAGGTGAAAAAGACTTGGAGTCCTTTTCAAGCATAGGGGACCACTGGGTTGATAGCTCAGGTCTAGAGCCATGCCAGCAGCTGGGGGAGGCCAGGCCAGGTTTAAGGAAGTCTCTAGAATCAAAATCAATGCTTGGGCTGGCCTTGAAATGGGAAGGAGAAAGAGTTCAAATGGGTTTGACCGGGTGAGCCCATTTGAATTCCCATTGACTGTTTGACTGGTCAATGGGGTCAAGATCTGCTGAGTTGGCATCAAAGCAGGTTGTGAGGTCCCTCCCAATGGCTGGTTGAGTTTAATTTGGGCTAGGTTCAATGGGTTGAAGGGTTTGACTATGAAAATAGTCCTTTGAGCTTTGAGTTGACTGGTTGACTAGTCAACCCCATCAAGGGTTTATGGAATTGCACCTAGGTAATCCAAATGGGCTGATTAGGTAGATTGGAGGGTGATTCCAAGAGTCATGTTTGTCAAATTGAATTAAGAAAGCTTAATGGGCCCTTAATGGGCTTTTAGGCTAAAACTAGTTGACTTGGTCAACCAATTGGGTTCAGGGGCTAGAAATGGATTCAGCAAATTCAGAATGTCATCCTGAGTCTACTGGATGTGGTCCCAGGGTTTGGAGGGGTCAATTTGGTCCAAATCACTATTTGAACCCTTAAGGGCTTGTTTGGTCAACCTGGGTTGACTTGGTCAACCAGGTTGACCCAGAGTCTAGGTTTGGGCTCAACAGGGTTAAAATGATATTTTAAGGTTAATGGAAGTGGTTGGATGACTTAGAGAGGTCATTTGGGTCAAAACACATGTTTGGACCCTTAAAGGGCCTCTTGGGTCAAACCAGTTGACTTGGTCAACTAGGTTGACCCAAGGGTTGGAAATAGGTTCAAAAGATTTGAAATGACATTTGAAATTTGTCAAAGGTGGTTGCATCCAATTTGGAGCTCATTTGGTTTGAAATCCCTATTTGAGCCCCATAGGGGGTATTTTGGTCAATTTTGACCTATTGGTCAATTATGGTCAAAAATGGGTCTGGAAAATGCAGTTTACTGCTCAACGGGTTAAAATCAAGGGTCTGGAAGTGATTGGAGGCTTGGATAAGGGTTCCAAGGTCAAGATCTCAAAGGGGTTAGGTTCAGTGGCATAGGCTGTAAATATTTGAAGGTTTTAGAGCCTTTGGATTTTAATTCAGATTCTGGGGTTAGAGACCTCAGAATGAGCTCAAATTTGGAGGGTTGCCTCTAGAGATATGTCTTATCACTTTGCAAGTGATAGACCCTGAATCAGAGACCATTAGACTGGGTTTTAAAATGTTTGAAAAATCCCTAAAAAAGGGCTTTAGGACAAGGCCTTGAGACTTAGGATTTGAGTTTGGATTTCTGGGTTTGGAATGAATTTCAGGTTTGAATAATTAAAATTGAAATATCCAAACCATTTACAATCATGTTGTGATTGCTAATGGATGGATAGGGTCAAGGCCAGATTAAGGGTAGGATCAAAGTCTGGGTTGAAATTTGGATTCTCAAGTGAATTGAGTCAAAGTTTGGATATGTTTGAAATTTGAATTAATTTGGATTTGAATTGAATGGAGTTCAGGTTGATTTGAGGTTTGAATTGATCAAGGGTAGAGATTGATTTGAGTCTGGAATTGTCCTAGAATCTAGAGAGATTCTAAGATCTAGGATTTAAGGGAATCCTGGGCTCTAGAGTAGGCTCTAAGGTCTAGCTCTAGGAAAGAATCCTAAGGTCTAGAGTAGATCCTAGGATCAAAAATTAATCTGGAGTTTGGAAGGGCTTTAGTGACCTCATACAAAAATGAGGTCAACAAATGGACCCCCAATGTGTGTGGTAGAAGGAACTTCTGCTGCACACATTGGCGTTGACCGAATAGGAGTAGGATCTTGAGAATGAAAGGGAGATCATCTCCCAACCTCAAGCCTATAGGATGCTAATGGAAGGCTTACACCTATTAGATAAGGAAAACTGGTGAAACCAAGGTAGGGAATACCTAACCTTGGGTCTAAGGAAGGGCATCACCCAACCTTAGGCCTATAGGATGCTGATAGAAGACTTACTCCAAATAGGCGGATCAACTGGAAACCAAGGTAGGGAATACCTAACCTTGGGTCTAAGGAAGGGCATCACCCAACCTTAGGCCTTATAGGATGCTGATAGAAGACTTACTCCAAATAGGCAGATTAACTGGAAACCAAAGTAGGGAATACCTAGCTTTGGGTCTAAGGAAGGGCATCACCCAACCTTAGGTCTACAGGATGCTGATAGAAGACTTACTCCTAGTAGACGGATCAACTGGAAACCAAGGTAGGGAATACCTAACCTTGGGTCTAAGGAAGGGCATCACCCAACCTTAGGCCTATAGGATGCTAATAGAAGACAAATATGTAGATTACTGGAAACCAAAGTAGGGAAATAGGTAAGGAAGCATCACCCAACCTTATTAACTAGAAGACTTACTCCTAGAAACCAAAGTAGGGAATACCTTGGGTCTAAGGAAGGGCTCACCCAACCAACTAGGATTGGGACTTACTCCAAATCTAAGGAAACCAAAAGGTAAGGAAGGGCATCACCCAACCTTAGGTCTACAGGATGCTGATAGAAGCTGATAGAAGACTTACTCCTAGTAGACTGATCAACTGGAAACCAAGGTAGGGAATACCTAACCTTGGGTCTAAGGAAGGGCATCACCCAACCTTAGGCCTATAGGATGCTGATAGAAGACTTACTCCAAATAGGCAGATTAACTGGAAACCAAAGTAGGGAATACCTAACTTTGGGTCTAAGGAAGGGCATCACCCAACCTTAGGTCTACAGGATGCTGATAGAAGACTTACTCCTAGTAGACGGATCAACTGGAAACCAAGGTAGGGAATACCTAACCTTGGGTCTAAGGGAGGGCATCACCCAACCTTAGGCCTATAGGATGCTGATAGAAGACTTACTCCTAATAGGCAGATTAACTGAAAACCAAAGTAGGGAATAACTAACTTTGGGTCTAAGGAAGGGCATCACCCAACCTTAGGTCTACAGGATGCTGATAGAAGACTTACTCCTAGTAGACGAATCAACTGGAAACCAAGGTAGGGAATACCTAACCTTGGGTCTAAGGAAGGGCATCACCCAACCTTAGGCCTATAGGATGCTGATAGAAGACTTACTCCTAATAGGCAGATTAATTGGAAACCAAAGTAGGGAATACCTAACTTTGGGTCTAAGGAAGGGCATCACCCAACCTTAGGTCTACAGGATGCTGATAGAAGACTTACTCCTAGTAGACGGATCAACTGGAAACCAAGGTAGGGAATACCTAACCTTGGGTCTAAGGAAGGGCATCACCCAACCTTAGGCCTATAGGATGCTGATAGAAGACTTACTCCAAATAGGCATATTAACTTGAAACCAAAGTAGGGAATACCTAACTTTGGGTCTAAGGAAGGGCATCACCCAACCTTAGGTCTACAGGATGATGATAGAAGACTTACTCCTAGTAGATGGATCAACTGGAAACCAAGGTAGGGAATACCTAACCTTGGGTCTAAGGAAGGGCATCACCCAACCTTAGGCCTATAGGATGCTGATAGAAGACTTACTCCAAATAGGCAGATTAACTGGAAACCAAAGTAGGGAATACCTAACTTTGGGTCTAAGGAAGGGCATCACCCAACCTTAGGTCTACAGGATGCTGATAGAAGACTTACTCCTAGTAGACGGATCAACTGGCAAACTAGGATGATGCCACGAAGGGCGTACTCCATCACTAGCGAAATGGGAATTAGGATGGTGCCACGGAGGGCGTACTCCTCCACTAATCTCCGGGACAAATGCTAGGGTGGTGCCACGGATGGCGTACTCCACCACTAGCGAGCCTAATCCTAAGGGAAGGAAGGACCTAACCTTGAGGAAAAGAGAATTGAAAACAATTGATTGATGATTTTTAACTTGATTTAATTTCTATGAATCTTAAGGGGTGAATTTGATGTTTAATTTTATATTCATTTGGCATGATAATTCTTAAAGAACCGCCCAAATGAGAGTAAGCATCTGGTGCTATCTTCAAAATTAATCAATTTCATGAACCTCCCTTATAGATTATCTCTAAGGTGGTCTATCTAGTCAACATTGATTCAAAGCTTGCATTGATCTTATAGTGGACTAAAATTGGTCTCCAAAGGACTACAACCAAGTCTCCTACTTGGAAAGTCCTGAGGTAACACAATTTTATCACGAGCTTGAATCATACGTGACTTATGTAATTTTAAATTTTATTGAGTTCAAAACAACTTTCTTCAAGGCCTTTAAGATCATCCAATTGGAGTCAGGCACTCTACTTAATTGTGACTCAATTTTGAAAGTCAATTTTGTGCGATGTAAAACACACCTCTATTTGAGAACAACCTTGGACCCAGCATAGAGTGTTATTTTACATAGTGGATCTTAAAAGAAACGATGCCTATATTTAAAGATTCACATATATCTCTTGAGAATGGGATTTGAATTCTTATCGAGAATAGAAGATTCATTCTTTTTTATTGAAAATTTCCTCTTAATCATTTGGACCCTGTCAAAATGACAAGTGGGAACAAATTCAAAAGTATAGTAAGAAGTAGAGTGACCCCAATTGACCCGAAATGAGCCAAGGGTTATGGATTTTGTTGACCCGGATCAAATTTCATAGAAACTGAACTAAGTTCTCCCTTGTAGAAAGTTTGAATTAAAATTAATTTCAAAAGGATTTAAGGTTGATCGAGAAATTTAATCTTTTCAATTCTCTTGCATACAATTTTCTATCTAATAAACTGTCCAAGCATGACAATAAATCTAGATTCAAGATTTTTTAAAGTCAAGCTATTAAAAATGATCGGGCTCTTTGAGATTTGAAGATTTAAAAAGAAGAAAGCCTCTTTCACTTTTTTTTTGTGACGTGCTTTGCATATCTTTTTATTTATTTGACGCACTTTGCGCCTTTTGTTTTAATGCAATTTGTGCATCCTTTGAATTTTCTTCTCTCTTTTTTTTTGATAAGAGGCTTCACTTTCTTTAAGACCTTAACATGATTGCTCTTTTTTTTTTAATCTAGGATTATATCACAAGTATAAGAGAAGAAAACTCATTCTCTTATCCAAGGAAGAATAATCCCCAAATTGGACCCAATCTTTTGATAAGAAAATATTAACTTGACTTAGAAAATCATTGAATAGATTTAAAACATGCAAGAGAAGCCAATAAGATGAAAAATCGTGAGAAGACTAAGAAGATTTTCATTTCTAAAACCAACTTAAATTTGATACAAATTTTAATTCAAAAATCAAATCAACCCGCAGAAGCGGTGGGAGGGAGGTGCCTATAAAGATCCAGTGGGGTCAACCACGACTCTCTCCTATTTTCGATTAAAAAAAAGAGGTCAATCTTCATTAAAAAGATGGATCAACTATCTTAAAAATTTTGACCCAGTACACTTGAGAAATAATGTGATTTCCTTTATAATAGCAAGTCCAGGTGGCAAGACCCTATCAATATAAATTATATTTCCACAATCTCTTTAAAGAAAGAGATTGTTGTGGGGTCTGCACTACCCTTAACTAGTTTTGCATCATTTCAATCTAAGGATCTATCACGATAGGACCCATCTAGAAGTTAAATTCAAATGGTATCACTATCTGATAAGATCTCATATCCATTATTATTTCCCTCCCTAACTACTAGCAACCTAGCAATTATGAGAGTGGCACCCCGGGTGGTTTCTGCACATCCTCCTCTATAAAAGACGCAGTGGGGCACGTGTAGTAACGTGACCAAACTTCATCTAATAGAGTGGATGGGTCATAACCTTCAACTAGGGGCTTATGATTTATTACAGGTGATTGCTTAGCTCTTTCTTGATTGATTCTCTCTGTATAGTAGTCAAGAAGGTGTATCGGAGATCGTGCTCTCATTTTCACAACCTCTCTCCTTTGAGTAACAGGAGTAGGGTGGAAAACATTTCCACCATGGAGGGGGTAGGTGTAAGGAGCAACGAATTCTCGATTGGCCTCAAATTTAACTTGTTTCAAGGCTTCTACCTTAGCAGTCTTTTTGGCCTTAGCAACCTTCTTCTTAACCCTTTTAAGGTATTTCTTCCGCTTACTTTTACTGGCAATAGGGGTGTTAGAACTTGACCCAATCTCAGGTTGAGATGGTAATTCTTCCATTTTTAATGGTTCTCGATTCTTATCCTCCTGAGTAGAGGGCACAATGGTCGAAGGGGCAACAACGACCTCCATCATAGAGATGGGGGAGTCAACTCCTGACCCTAAAGTAATCTTGACTAGGGGGACATCCCATTGTATTCCAGCAGAGAGATCAATCATTTATTCTCCGTTGACTGATAACTTAAAGTTTTGAAATTCTATCCCAAACTGGATCAAGTTGCCAGAGGTAATTCCTTCTATTGTCAAGTTTCTATCCAGGGAGAAGATGAGTTTTCCAGCCATTCTAGTATTTAAGTATCCTGGAATTAAGGAAAAGTGATTTAAGTTAGTCAATTTTGAATTAAAATTTGAATTTTAAGCATGATTAATTTTTTCTAAATCTTGAACCTCAATATGTTGAGTTTTCACCAAATAAGAGAGTTTACAAAATTGATTGAGAATATTCAAGGAACCTGGCTTAACTCCTTTGCTCTACCAATTAACTTGGAGGCAAAATGTCAAAGCCCGGCTTAGACAAAGATTTGATCACTCGCCTCTCTATTTGAAAGAATTCCCACCGGGCGTGCCATTTTTTGTTGGTGGAATTTTGAAAATATGTTTTGAAAATATTGGTTTTCTTTGGGAGTTAAAGTTAAATTCTAATTCTAAAATTGAATCATCCTGTTAGAAAGAATATATCACCTCGAAAGATGAAAATAAAATTTCATAACAGCGTTCAGATTTAGAATTATGAAATTCATCTTGAATATTGTGAGCGGATGCTAAAGAGAAATTCATATGACCCCAAAGGGTCAAAATGAGGTTCAATTGAATATCCAGCTACAATATTCAAGAAGTGTGATCGTTAGGTTCACATCCAAATCCTTATCAAAGAAAGATATATCTCTCCGAAGGTAGAAAATATCGTTCGATGATAATTCTTTAAATATGATAATAATGATCACTAGTATTTTAAGTTTTTCCAAAGAAATCCAATTGAGTTTTGAAAAATTAATTTTTAAAATCAGGTGTGCGTGGTTCTAAATCTCCTACGAGCGCAAGCCTCGTAGTTAATTACATCGTAGGGAGATAAAATCTCCTATGAAAACTCTCGATTAAAATAATGACAGAATTTTGTTTAGAGTTTCTAGGAGTGATATCAAAAAGGAAGTGGATTTTTGGAAATTCAACAGGGAATGGATCAAAATTGAGCAGTTATTAACAGAGTTAAAGGAGGAGAGGTAGGGGACACCTTGAGATTCCAGAACCATCCGGAAGTGTCCCAACTTAATCTAAGTGTTGGGCTTTATGTTTTAGGATTGAAATGAAGCTTTAATTAGAGTTGATCATTTTATTAGAAATTTGGGACTAGATTCCTGAAGTTTGGGGTCTTATAATCAAAGATCTGCCCCGGAACCTAAATTTATTTTGGACACTGGACCACAGTCGTCCGATCCTAACTAATGCAGTGCAAGGTCTAGACTTACCCCGGCCTGGATTGGGGAGCCAGCTAACCACCTAATCGATTTAAAATACATGAATATGGTCTTTTTATGAGAGAGTGGTAGGGACGTTGTACTTAAAGTTTTGGAAAGTTGGGGCCGACATCTAGAGATTCTCCTATTTGGCCCCTTTGACTTATGTTGGGTGCAAAAATGCTAAGGACTATGAAATTAAAATTTTGACTCTTTAATTTGTATCTAATGCAATGCATGCTGGTTAACAACCTCAAATCAAATATGCTTGAAATTTTTTAAAAAAAGGCTTATAAAATAATTTTTTAGAAGACTGGACTTCCCCAGGTCCGGTACCTCGTCCTTATAAGTTAGACTATCCGGACTCTACCCGCAGGCGGGGAAGGGTCTAAAGCAAGGAAAGAGTAATGCAAAAATATGCATGCGACCCCGGGGTCGATCCCCGGCTAATTCCCTAGATTCGTTATCTTTCTATGTTATTTAGGCTCACTAAAATTTTAGACTTTTAAAATTATGAGTAGAAAACTTTCACACCCTCACGAGCCTCACATATCCAGGCGAAAATAAAAAGCAGCATGCAATCGCCAAAAAACTAGTAAAAATAAGTAATCCTAAAGGCAATCAAATCATCACATCAAAATACAAATTAATTAATAAATGTCCATAGGCAGAATTGCCTTGCTTATTACAAACCAGAATATTACAGAAAGTAAAGTGGCCGGGCACCACTGACAACAACCCGGATTCTAAACCTAGTAATGACGCAAGTTATTTTGAGTGGGATACCCTCAATCTTCAAATCTTCAAATCTTCAATTTCATTCTTCTTTGGACTCCTTTTCTTCAATCTTCTTGGAATCTTCGTAGCGGATTACCCAAATGGACAAGAGGGCACTTCCCTCTAAGGGGGAAGGCCACTCTTTCCTCTTTGGGTAAGGTAGAGGTATGATCCAAATTTGGATTTCCAAATGGAAAAGGAATGTTCCCTAAAGGGGTATCCTTTCCTCTTTGGAATCCAAGCTTTGGATCTATGTATCCCAACTCAAAATCAAACTTTCACAACACTTGACACTTACACAAATTACATTTATATCAAAATAAAAAAAAATCTAGACTCACCTGCAGGGTTATCCTAAGCAATTAATATATATAAAGCAGTTATTCCCAAGCAGTTGTATATGAGCAGAAAAGAAAGTAAACACACTGGCCACGCTCTTTTTATAATTTGGGGGCTTTAGCAGCTGAAGCACCTGTGCAAAGAGTTTATAATATTTATGCATTTTTTTAATTTTCCCCCTTTTTATATTGCCCTGTATGAGCGTGGCCACCTGCAGAAAACTGTGTCAACATCCAGATCGTACCTAACCTAAGGGTAATCTAGTCGCCAAACACATAAATCCATCCACAGAGTACAGAAAAAGTAAGCAGACACAGCAAAGCAATTTCATCCATAATATGCAGTGAAAACTACAAAAAATCCGGCACACAGCAGTAAAGTAAACACCGGCCTAACCTAGATCTAGAGTTGGTTGTCCTAGCACATCATCTAAAGTGTGTGAGAAAGGTCGTGTGGCTGGGGTAGATCCTAAAGTGGGTTATTAATTGAAGTTGTCTAAAAGTGTGGATTTGTTAAGGCTTAAGAGGGAATTTAAATTAAAATTTAAGTATTAATGAATTAAGAATTTTAATTAGACATATTTTAAAAGTTAATTGATTACTACCTTTGTTTCGCACCGAGGCCGTGAAGTTTATTTCACCTTCCTTGGGGCTAAGCTAATAGCCTCGTAGGCCTGGGTTACTAGTAGCAATCGGGGTTGATTAAGTTATTTAAATTGGTTGGAATTAAAAGAGTGGATTAATATTAAAATGAGTTAGTTACTGATTTTAAAAGCTTGATTAATTTAAGTTTGCCATTAATTGATTCGTGGCGTTGTGCCACCAGGCTCGAGGAACCAGCTTCCTTAGGACACTTAGCCCCGCAGCCCGGAGTAGTCCAGCCGATAAACCAAATTAATGTAATTGAATTAGAGATTTTTAAAATGTTAAATAATTAAAAATTAATCCGTTTTAAGGTTTGACACCCTTTAGAATTCATTCGTGGCGTTGTGCCACCAGGCTCGAGGAACCAGCCTTCTTAGGACACTTAGCCCCGCAGCCCGGAGTAGTCCAGCCAATAAACTTCAACTTTAGGGTGGTTGTTGTGTTTTAAAGGATTTGTTAAATGTTTTAAACATTAAGCCAATATTTTCTGAGTTTTAGAAAGATTTTGAGTTTTTAAGAATTTTTTAATATTCTAATGATTTAATTAAGGGGTTGAAAATTGACTTTTTAATTAAGTCCAAATTCTGGAATGTTTGTATTTTATTAAAATACTAGACCTTACTACAATCAGTTAGAAGGTAAGTACGTTGAAATCGGATTTTTCTACATTTTATTACAAAGGTTTGAAGTTTTGAACTAATTTTAACTACGGTTTGACCAATTTGTTGACTTTTTAATTCTAATACTTTTCTGGAACTTTGATATTTTTAATAAATACTAGACATCATTATGAGTTGAATGCAAGTGAGTTTAATCAATTTGGATTTTATTTGAATTAGTTATGAATTATTGAAGTTTGGGTATTTTAATGAATTTTGGGAATTTCTTAATTAGAAGGCCTCTTTTGTGATTTTGCTTCAAACAAATTCCCAATCTCTTGAAAACACCTCCAAAGGTCAGAAATAACCTAAGGAGGGATCCCCAAGTGTTTGAGAAATTCAGGGATTTTTTAATTATTATTAATTAATTATCTTAATTAAATATTGATTTTCACTTAAAATTAAATTAGGGTTTAAATTGCTGTCAAATCAAAGGGCTTTTAATTATCATGGATTAAGGACTGGATTCTGGTCAGTGTGAGGGTTCATATGTATTTTTTGGATTTAAATTGGATTTATTACAATTTCTGGAAAGTTTAGAGGCTTAATTAAGAATTAATTTAGGTTTAATTAAAAATTAAAAAAAAAGTCTTTGTTCTGATTTTTAAAGATTATAAGTTTTGTTTTATGATTGATTAGAGTTTATTGAGATTAATTTAGATTTTTAAAGGTTTTATTTGATTTATTTGAATTTATTTAACATTAAGAAAGAGATCCTTTAAAGAAAGGATCACCTAAATCTACTAGTTATTATTGGATTGATTAATGTCAAATCAAGGTATATTAGATCAGAGGATGGTGACACTAATTTTCTATGTTTACGTTTAATCCTGAAAAGGGATGTATATAGTGTATCCTAAATTTGCCCTAAATTTACTAAGACACACCTTAATTATTGTCCTTAGTGTCACTAGGTTGTAGGATTAAGGTCGATGTCTTTCTAACCCTTGGACAATAAACTATAATCATATCAAAACAACCATGAGCAAAAGAAAGACGGTGATCCTAATGCCCTATGAAGGGAATTTATAATGAATCACTCCAATCATAAGTTATGAAATAACTTATGAGTTCAAATGATCTATTATAAAAAAGAGATAGACATATGAAATTGGATTAAGGTTGGTTAGTGATATATGCCAATATATCCTAAATAAAGTCAATCCAATCCCATAGCATGACCATATACAGTTATTGATCCCTTAAGCTAGGTTAACATGTATTTGAGAGTAAATTTTAATGGAATTATATATGGCCATGGTTTTAAACTCATTATCAGTGAAAAGATGATTTTACACTGATCCCATAGGGTTCTAACATGATAAGATTTGGATTTAAATTAAATTGTTTATGAATTTCCAAAAATATGAATCAAATCTTGATCTAGATTTTTGTAAGTTCATAAACTAAATGATATTGCATCAAAATGACTTAGGAAAATTATAGGAGACCAACCCTATGCTCTATTACACCTCAGCCAAAATTCAGATAAAAATAGTTTATATTTATTATTTAAAAATTAAAATAGGGTTTTATGTATTAATGAAATTAATTCTTAAATACTTCTTAAAATAATTTTTAATTATTTTTAAAATAAAGTACTTGAAAATACGAACAAAACAACCCCAAGAACTCCAAAAATGGATCAGAATTGAAATTCTGGTGAATTTTTGAAGTTCAGGGGATTTTCTAAATTTATTTAGATGTTTTAAATACCCAGTCAAACGGCGGCGCTGACTGGGACACGCGGCGGGAGAGGATGCAGCCACGTGGACGGCGGCGGTCACGCGGGACCCGCCACTTATCCAGCGTGGCATTGATCTGCGCCGTCAGATCAATCGTAGAAGAGATCGGACGGCCAGGATCCAACCCGCGGTTTTGAACTCGACCCAGAATGATCAGACGGTGGATTTGATCACCGCGGTTTGGATCAACGGCCAAGATTTAGCCCAACGAGGATCTGGCTAAATCGTGGTTAAAATGAATTTTAAGTCAGGTTCAATCGCAGTCGTTGATCTAATCAGAGAAGATCCAACGGCTAACGACCTGTCTTCCTCCTCCAGCCAACACCGCGAACCCTAACTCATTTTTTATTTTGTTTTTGCAAAATACTCAACCAAATGATGCCAAAACTTTGACAGATGTGTATTAGAGTCCAAAGAAGAATGGGGAATAATTTTTAAGCCATTTGATGCAATATTGAATGTGTTATTTAAAAACCTAGAAAACAAACTAGGGTTTAGGATTTCTCACCGAAGGATGGATCAAATGAGTTGATTTTACCACGGTTGAACTTGTAGATTGTCCACGTGTTGATCTCTTTCAGGCTTCAAGCTTGGAGGATCACTGGAAACGGAGTTGAAGGAGCTTGAACGGAAGTGGCTCTCGATCAAGCCCCGATCTCGCCGCCGGCAGCTTCAAAACACCAGAAACCGATGGGAAAATGAAGGTAGGGCTTCGAGAAATCAAAACGAAACTCCAGATGCTCTGGGGGATGTCTAGAATGCAAGATCACTTTTCTTTAGTGGGATTCATCCCTCTTGCCTATTCACGAGTGTGGAGCCTAAAGGGACGGTGGGGATTGATCAGGGAGAGTGATGGGATGATGGACACCTGTTCCAGACTGTTAGGGGACAGGAGGAGCGGCTGCCTCAGGTGAAAAAGACTTGGAGTCCTTTTCAAGCATAGGGGACCACTGGGTTGATAGCTCGGGTCTAGAGCCATGCCAGTAGCTGGGGGAGGCCAGGCCAGGTTTAAGGAAGTCTCTATAATCAAAATCAATGCTTGGGCTGGCCTGAAATGGGAAGGAGAAAGAGTTCAAATGGGTTTGACCGGGTGAGCCCATTTGAATTCCCATTGACTGTTTGACTGGTCAATGGGGTCAAGAACTGCTGAGTTGGCATCAAAGCAGGTTGTGAGGTCCCTCCCAATGGCTGGTTGAGTTTAATTTGGGCTAGGTTCAATGGGTTGAAGGGTTTGACTATGAAAATAGTCCTTTGAGCTTTGAGTTGACTGGTTGACTAGTCAACCCCATCAAGGGTTTATGGAATTGCACCTAGGTAATCCAAATGGGCTGATTAGGTGGATTGGAGGGTGATTCCAAGAGTCATGTTTGTCAAATTGAATTAAGAAAGCTTAATGGGTCCTTAATGGGCTTTTAGGCTAAAACTAGTTGACTTGGTCAACCAGTTGGGTTCAGGGGCTAGAAATGGATTCAGCAAATTCAGAATGTCATCTTGAGTCTACTGGATGTGGTCCCAGGGTTTGGAGGGGTCAATTTGGTCCAAATCACTATTTGAACCCTTAAGGGCTTGTTTGGTCAACCTGGGTTGACTTGGTCAACCAGGTTGACCCAGAGTCTGGGTTTGGGCTCAACAGGTTTAAAATGATATTTTAAGGTTAATGGAAGTGGTTGGATGACTTAGAGAGGTCATTTGGGTCAAAACACATGTTTGGACCCTTAAAGGGCCTCTTGGGTCAAACCAGTTGACTTGGTCAACCAGGTTGACCCAAGGGTTGGAAATAGGTTCAAAAGATTTGAAATGACATTTGAAATTTGTCAAAGGTGGTTGCATCCAATTTGGAGCTCATTTGGTTTGAAATCCCTATTTGAGCCCTATAGGGGGTATTTTGGTCAATTTTGACCTATTGGTCAATTATGGTCAAAAATGGGTCTGGAAAATGCAGTTTACTGCTCAACGGGTTAAAATCAAGGGTCTGGAAGTGATTGGAGGCTT
This sequence comes from Dendrobium huoshanense, assembly GCA_016618105.1. NCBI lineage: Eukaryota > Viridiplantae > Streptophyta > Magnoliopsida > Asparagales > Orchidaceae > Dendrobium > Dendrobium huoshanense. Next base: position 60,552,648 of record CM028359.1, on the reverse strand, counting down.
GGATAAGGGTTCCCAGGTCAAGATCTCAAAGGGGTTAGGTTCAGTGGCATAGGCTGTAAATATTTGAAGGTTTTACAGCCTTTGGATTTTAATTCAGATTCTGGGGTTAGAGACCTCAGAATGAGCTCAAATTTGGAAGGTTTCCTCTAGAGACATGTCTTATCACTTTGCAAGTGATAGACTCTGAATCAGAGACCATTAGACTGGGTTTTAAAATGTTTGAAAAATCCCTAAAAAAGGGCTTTAGGACAAGGCCTTGAGACTTAGGATTTGAGTCTGGATTTCTGGGTTTGGAATGAATTTCAGGTTTGAATAATTAAATTTGAAATATCCAAACCATTTACAATCATGTTGTGATTGCTAATGGATGGATAGGGTCAAGGCCAGATTAAGGGTAGGATCAAAGTCTGGGTTGAAATTTGGATTCTCAAGTGAATTGAGTCAAAGTTTGGATATGTTTGAAATTTGAATTAATTTGGATTTGAATTGAATGGAGTTCAGGTTGATTTGAGGTTTGAATTGATCAAGGGTAGAGATTAATTTGAGTCTGGAATTGTCCTAGAATCTAGAGAGATTCTAAGATCTAGGATTTAAGGGAATCCTGGGCTCTAGAGTAGGCTCTAAGGTCTAGCTCTAGGAAAGAATCCTAAGGTCTAGAGTAGATCCTAGGATCAAAAATTAATCTGGAGTTTGGAAGGGCTTTAGTGACCTCATACAAAAATGAGGTCAACAAGTGTATAGTAATTTTGATGATAACAAATATTATTAATTTTTTACTACTAGTATTATTGCATATCTATTTTATTTTCTCTACCCTTTACTTTTTCATGTCCATAAGTTCACTTGAAATGCCAATCAACTCAAAATAAGGTAGATAATGGTTGAGTCTATTTATAATTTAAATTTCAATATACATTTCACCTTTTTTGAGTCAAGATGTGTATTTGGAGGACCCCAAGTTAAGTAACCTTGCACACACACACACACACACTCAGGGTGAGTGATTTGGTGCCTTAAAGAAATTTTAAGCTTTTGACCTAATCATACAGGACAATTTCAATCGTATTGGATGATTAGTTAAAAATAGAAACCCTAATTATGACATCATTATTAATTAAGAGAGATTAAACAAATCATATTATATGATACATTTTGTATAGGATAATCAGTTTAGATTGTGAAAAATAGTCACCAATCACAATTTAGGTAATATATTTTAGTTTTTAAATTTTGTTTTATTCGTAGAGGATGATATGCATCATCTTAAAAAGTTCATGACAATCAAGCCTAAATTGATCCTATGATTAGGAGACTAATAATGGTTAGATTTCTTGATCAAATCATATAGGACTATCCACTGAGATCATATTGGATGATCTATTATATTTCATAGGACAATCCCCTATCATCTAAGATAAAAAAACCATAATTTTCTTCTAATCATATAAGAGATAGTATTGGACCTCCTGAGAGTGTTGAGGGGTAATTTATAGATCGCGAATCATCATCCCATGTTATTCTTGACTATCAATACAATATCTTTCACTAATTATCCCGGATTTTCATAGTATCATACTACATTATCTGTATAAATACTTAAACTAATTATATAGGGCAAAGCTGATTGTACTAGCTGAAAGGGCTATTTAGTACTAATCATACGGGATTATCTATCAACCCTATAAATGATCTTTAATGGCATATTGAAAATTAGGGCTTCTTCTCAGGCTCTCTATTTAAGCTCTCTTATTATCTCTTGAGATAATCTTTTGTTGTGGAGTTAATATAAAAGAGAGCTTAGAGGAGGAAGATATAGAGCTTGAGAGAGAGAGAGAGAGAGATCCTTGTGAGAAGTAGTTATGAGGGATTGACAAAGGTTGCTCCAAGTAAGGTTTCCACTATCTTCTTTAATTTGATTTTCTAAATCCTTGGAGGCTCTAAGAGAGATTTTCATTAGCATATGATCTAGGTTCTCTGCCTTCACTATGAGGGTGAAAAATGATTTCAAGTTTCATTGCCTACTCCAGGCGGGAGCAAAAGGATTCATAGTTCTCTGCCTACTATAGGAGGAGTAAAATGATTCGAAGGTTCTCTACCTACTTTAAAAGGGAGTAATGATTCAAGGTACTCTGCCTCATCGAGTCAATGAAAATATTTTGTAAGATCTTCTCCGCATTGCAATGGGGGCAAAGAAAGAGATACTACTTTTAGTGCAATACCTAGAAAGGTGGTTTCCATAGAGTTGAGGTAGGTCAAGTTGACCAAACAATTATAAATCTAGGGTGTTCTTTATATTTACTTTTTTGTATTTGATTTTTGCATTATTCTATGATTTGTTCTGTGGTCAAAATCTTAGATTTTTGTTATTTTGAAATTACTTTTGCTTCCACATAAATAATTTATTTTAAGATATTAAAAACATTTCAAAAAGATTTTCTTTCCTTGTTAAAGAAATTTTAAATATTAAATTCACCCCCCCCCCCCATCTCGGTTAGCCTTGAGACTACTTCTTTAGGATTTAACAACCCTCAAGTACTTTCAAGTGGTATCAAATAGGGATTTATAAATTAAGTTTTAGAAAACTTTTGAAAAAAGATTCACGGCTAACTTTGGTAATCGTAACACTATGGAATGATACTTAATCACAAGACCACCTCTATTTGATAAGATTTCTTTTGATTTTTGGGAATACTTGCGTATCCACCATTTTACAATCAATTAATTATCATATGTGGATGCTAGTATAGGATGGTTATTTTGCACCTTTTATTTAGTAAATTAGATTAAAATTGAAATTCCTTTTTTCGAAAGGACTATTAAAGATAGAGATTTTGCCCAACTGAACACCAAATTTTTGAACTATATTATTTGTGCTTTAAAATCTGAGGATTATATGTGTGTTTCTACTTGTTCAACTAGTAAAGTGATTTGGGACAAAGTTTGCGTTACATATGAAGGAATAAATGAAGTGAAACATTCTAAGCTAAACATTCTTCTTCATGATTATGAATTTTTTTGCATGAAACCTAGCGAATCTATTTTTAACAAGGATACTAGGCTTATACATATTGTTATTTTCCTGCATACCTTAGGAAGGTAACTTACAAACTATGAAAAAATTAACAAAATTCTTTTTTGTTTATCGTCTTTCTATGATGCAAAAATTCTTCCCATCATGATCTTTTAAACCCTAAAAAATAAAGCATTTTTGAAGCATGGAAAACCTTCAAATATTTATAGCTCATGCCACTAGTGAAAGTTCATTAGGGATGTTAGGCCCTTATGAACTAGCCAAAGGCTAATTAAGAGAGATGTGAATTGGTATTTTAAAAAACATTCGCAATAAAAAAAGCCAAACCAAAATCCACCATAAAGAAAACACAATGTGAAAATTAAATGCGTAAATAATAAGGAAAAAATACACCAGATTTATAGTGGTTTGGTCAAACCTTGCCCTACGTCCACTCCTCGGAGGCACCCTCCGAGTATTGTACTAAACTCAGTGTCTCTCCTTTAGCCCCCACAGCTAGGCGGAGAAGCCCTTACAAAATCACTTCCACCTTCCCCGGTGGGACAGCGTAGCTGGGTCCTTTGATACCAAAGAGAACTTCTTTTTCCCAAAACATCCCTCAAGATAAGCCTTGAATCTGATGGTAGTAAGGTGCAAGCTTGCTGAAGCAACCATGTGGAAAACCCTCCAAACACCCTTGAAACCCCCTCCAAGGATCTTCTCCCTCTCTCAAACTCCACCCTTTCCTCTCTCCCTTTCAAGCTCTCTCTTCAAGTTTCCTTCATAACAATGATGCTTCAATGGCTGCCAATGACACTCTTCATGAGAAAGCAAGTGGTCTTCAAATAGATTTGTAAAACCGTCACTATCGTCCAAGATGATCTCTGGATCGTCCTGTATGACATGCATAAAAAGAAAGCTTTTGAAAACCCAAAAAATGCAATTTCAGCTCCAAACATCATCCAGGAAGATCATAGGATCGTCCTGTATGATGCGCTAAAAAAGAGAGCTTACAAAAACCCAAAAGTTCAATTTTGGCGCCAAGAATCATCTTGGACAATCGTAGGATCATCCTGTACGATGTGTAGAATTTGACCTGATAGTCCTGGATGATATTAGGATAGCCAAGGATGATTAGTACAAAAAATGTACAAATCGGCCAGGATGATATTATGGATTATCCGGAATGATTAGAAGAAAAATTATGGTATTTTGGCTTGGACGATTTAGGAGAATCAAGTATGTCGGCAAGCATCATCCTGTACGATATACAGATCATCTTGGATGATCGGATTAAAAAATTTAATAATAATTAGTCCCCAAATCACAAGATCAATTTAGGCATGATTTGTATTGATCATCCGAGATGATCTGATTGTCCAATATGATTTGAACAAAAAATTAAACTTAAATCCTTGCATAAATTATCATTGGCGGCTCTTTTCCAAGATCATAAAGGATCATCCTGGATGATCCAAAATCATCCAGTACGATTAGTTCAAAACTTGATCTTCTGGATTTGAATAAATCTCACTCCCTTGAGTGTGTGTGCATGGTCACCAAGCAAGCATACAACGTTACAAGATTTGACTCAAGAAATCAAAAATTACATCAATGAATATTATAAACTCTTTTAAAACATAATATTATTCAACTCAATCTTGAGCTCTGATTCTTTATTTAGTGTTACATAGTACTCCTAAAATGTTAGTATACACACAAATAAATATATATTGCAAATACAAGTAGACAACAGAAAGTGAGCCATAATATTTGTTATCATCAAAAATATAAACTCATAAGCTCGAGTTGCAACGATCTTCCCCTTTTTTATGATGGTAAATATTTCTGGTTGAATTTGTAAAATTGAAAACATTTTCTCCTAAACTCCCCCTCACTAGAATAAAAATTTAAAAATAGGGGAAGACAAAATTTTTGTTTTTTTTTATTTATATATTTTTTTAAAAAATAGAAAATAGATAGAAATACAACAGTACATTTCTCCCCTTTGACATTATCTAAAAGAGAAGGGGAACAAAATAATCAAAATAATAAAAACAAATAAAAACCAAAACGATCCCTGATCTAGTGAAAAGAAAAAATTAAATATTCTTAAAATGTGAAAGTCAGCTCTTGATTTTATTCAAAAATTTAGTAAGGAATGGATTGAAAATGCATAATCTAGAAAAGGTTAGAAATTCAAAAATTGTTAATCCAAGCACAAGTTCTTTTAATGGCTCAAAAAATTTTTAATCCAATATCTAAATCAAGGAATAAATTAGAAGAAGAAACACTAATTTTTTCAAAACTCCTTTCATAAAATATATCTAATAAAAGATTAATGCAAAAATTGGTGAATCAATAATCGTGATTTTCAAGATCAAGTATCAAAAATATCATGGGTTTTCTCAAACTTTAAGTAATATAGAAAAAGTAAGCATACTCTTTGTGGGCGCATTTTATGCCTCTTGTTAGTTTTGGCGCACTTTGCTCATCTTTTATTTTTTGATACACTTTGTGTATATTTCTCAATTTTGTGTCATTGCGCATCTTTTGATTTGGCATCATTGGCCAATTTTTTTATTTAGCATCATTGGCCTTTTTTTTAATTAAATATGATAGCTTTTTGAAATTTTTAAAAACAAAAGTAAACCGATTCTATTAAAAAAGAGAACTACTTGACTAAGAAAATTATGAGGTAGATTCAATAATTTGCAAAGGAGATCTATGCGATAAATAAAATGTAGGGAGATGAAAAAGATTAGTTTCAAAATACAATTTATAATATGATGAATATTTTGAATCAAAAGTAAAATAACATTTTTAAGAAAAGAGATAGAGAGACAAAATCATGGGCTTCCTTCACTTAACTTTTTTTAGAGAAGTCAACCACAACTTACATAATAATTCAAGAAAAATAGGAGGTAGGTTTTTCATTTTTAGAAAGGTGAACATGTGTGTTGATTAGAGAGAACTTCACAAAAAAAAGGAAAGACAAGTTTAAAACTATAACGTAAAAGAAAAAGAATGAAAAATAAACAAATAAATAAAAAAAAAACTACATAAAACAAATGAAAAACAACAAACAACAAAAAACAAATAAACACACAAAAAAGAGTTTAAGCATAATCTTGCTCTTGATCTGATTATTCAGAAGTTATGTCTGCTCAGGAGATTTTTTGCTTTTCACTATTTACCATTTTTATAATTTTCTTAGCTTTACACTTTTCTTTTATAGGAAGAGATTTCAAATTAGGGCAATTACTTCTCAAATTAGGGCAATTATTTCTCAAATGTTCAGGCTTCCTACAACCAAAACAAACAACGTCAGAAGAGATCTTATCATTCTTACCATTTTTACTTTTATTTCACTTTTGTTGATGCTTATGATTTAGTTTGCTTTCCAATTTGCTTGTTAAGTCATCATTTTTCTCACCAACTAAGCTACTTTTCTCTGTGTCTTCAGCTTTTAGTAATATCGTTTCCCCTGCATCCAAAAGTCTTTGACCCAAACTTTGCTCGTAGGAAATGTGTGAGCCAATCAAATTATCAATAGAATATTCATTCAAAATTTTTTATTCATAAATAGCAACAACTTTGGCATCAAATTTGTTAAGTAAACAATGTAGAATTTCCTTCACTTTCTCAAAGTTCGAAAATTCTTTACCTAAAGCATGTAATGATGTCACAATTTGAATAAACCTAGTATACATGTCTAAGATCCACTCATAATGTTTCATGCAAAATAATTCAAAATCATGCATTAAAATATTTAAACTTGATTGCTTGATTTCACTAATGCCTTTATATATAATGTGTAATTTATCTCAAATTTCCTTGCCAGTATTGCACGTCGAAACAAACATAAAATCTTTAGAATTTAAAGCACATAAAAAATAATTTACTGATTTAACATTCAATTGAGCATTGATTTATTCTTCCCTACTCCATTGATTAAAAGGAATATCAGTTTTAATTTCTTCTATAATACGTGACGGTCTAGAATAACTAGTTAAAATCATTTGTCACATTAAAAAATCAATAGTTTGCAAGAAAGTAGACATGCAAATTTTCTAAAAATTAAATGGAATATTTTCAAATAAAGGTGGTCTGGTGATTGAATAACCTTCCACAATATTACGGTTACCAAAATTAGCCATGGATCAAAATTCAAAAGCTTTAATAAAACTTATTTTTATGAAACCTGCTCTAATACCACTTGAAAGTTCTTTAGGGATGTTAGGCCCTTATGAACTAGCCCAAGGCTAATTGAGAGGGAGGCGAATTTTATATTTTAAAAAACATTCTCAAGAAAAAAGCCAAACCAAAATCCACCACGAAGAAAACATAATGTGGAAATTAAATGCGGAAATAATAAATAAAAGAACACACAAAATTTATAGTGGTTCGGTCAAACCTTGACCTACGTCCACTCCTCGGAGGCACCCTCTGAGTATTGCACTAAAATCAGTGTCACTCTTTTAGCCCCCACACCTAGGCGGAGAAGCCTTATAAAATCTCTTCCACCTTCCCCGGTGCAGCAGAGTAGCTGGGTCCTTTGACACCAAAGAGATCTTCTTCTTCCTAAAACTTCCCTCAAGATAAGCCTTGAATCTGATGGTACTAAGGTGCAAGCTTGCCGGAGCAACTGTGTGGAACCCCCTCCACACTACTTTGAAACCCCCTCCAAAGATATTCTCCCACTCTCAAACTCCACCCTTTCCTCTCTCCCTTCCAAGCTCTCTCTTCATGTTTCCTCCAAAAGAATGAAGCTTCAACAGCTACCAAAGCAACTCTTCATTAGAAAGCAAGAGGTCTTTAAATAGATTTGCAAATTTGGCATTATCATCTAGGAAGATCACCGGATCGTCCCGTACGATATGCATAAAAAGAGAGCTTTTGAGAAACCAAAAAACTTAATTTTGGCGCCAAACATAGTCCAGGACGATCATAGAATCGTCCCGTATTATGTGCTTAAAAAGAGTTCTTCCAAAAACCCTATAAACTCAATTTTGGCACCCAGAATCATCCTGGACATTCGCAAGATCATCCTGTACGATGTGCAGAATTTGACCTGATAGTCCTGGACAATTTTAGGATTGTCAAGGATGATTAGTACAAAAAATGTATAAATCATATAAGATGATGTTGTAGATCGACCAGGATGATTAGAAGAAAAATTATGGTATTTTGGCTTAGATGATTTAGGAAAATCAAGTATGTCGGCAAACATCGTCCTGTACGATATATAGATCGTTCTGGACGATCGGATTGAAAAATTTAACCCTAATTAGTTCCTTAATCATAGGTTCAATTTAGGAATGATTTGTATTAATCGCCCGAGATGATCTGATAGTTCGGGAGGATTTGAACAAAAAATTAAACTTAAATCCTTGCCTAAATTGTCATTGACGGCTCTTTTCCAAGATCATAAAGGATCAGCCTAGACGATCCAAAATCGTCCAGTACGATTAGCTAAAAACATGATCTTCTAGATTTGACTAGATCTCACTCCCTTGAGTGTGTGTGCATGGTCACCAAGCAAGCATACACCCTTACAAGACTAGACTCAAGAAGTCAAAAATTGCATCAATGAATATTACAAACCCTTTTACAACATAACATTATTCAACCCAGTCTTGAGCTCTGATTCTTTGTTTGATGTTGCATGGTATTCCTAAAATGTTAGTATACACACAAATAAACATATATTACAAATATAAGTAGACAACAGAAAGTGAGCCTAATATTTGTTATCATCAAAAATATAACCTCATAAGCTCAAGTTGCAATAATCTCCCCCTTTTTGATGATGGCAAATATTACTAGTTGAATTTGCAAAATTAAAAATATTTTCTCCTATTCACCCCCTCACTAGAATAAAAATTTAAAAATAGGAAAGATAAAATTATTGTTATTTTTATTTTTATATTTAAAAAAAATAATAAAAAATAGATACAAATACAACAGTATGTTCTCCCCCTTTGAGATTATCAAAAAGACAAGGGGCACAAAACAATCAAAATAGAAAAAACAATTAAAAACCAAAATGATCCCTGATCTAGTGAAAAGAAAAAATTAATATTCTTAAATGAAAAAGTAACCTCTTGATTTTATTCAAAAACTTAGAAAGGAATGGATTGATAACGCATAACCTAGAAAATGTTAGAAATTCAAAAATTATTAATCCAAGCTCGTTCTTTTAAAGGATAAAAAACTTTTTAATCCAACATCTAAATCAAGGAATAAATTAAAAAGAAGAAACACTAATTTTTTCAAAACTCATTTCATAAAATATATCTAATAGAAGATTAATGCAAAAATTGGTGAATCAAAGAATCATAATTTTTAAGATCAAGTATCAAAAATTTCAAAAAATAAATAAAATAACAAAAAAGGGGGAGAATGTACTGCTCTGGAGCTCTGCTCTGGAACACTAATTTTTCCATTCCTTACTAAGTTAAAAAAAAATACATCACACTCGCTCTAAAGCTCTGGTGCTAGGGCGTCTCTCGTGCGACTCTAGGGTTCCTTCTTGCGTGGTGGATCGTGAACCTCTTGGCTTCAATTTTGCTCTGGTTTTGCTTGTTTTCTTTCAGGCTATCTTGTTCTTTTCTTTTCGTTTACTTCTTTTGAGGTTTCCTCTGGTTTTTTATTTTGTGGGATGACGATCCCGTCGTCATCTCACCCCATTTCCTCCTCTCTTTGGAAGGGAAATCTCAATCTTTTAAAGATGTTGTCGCTGGTTCTTCGTCTTCTTTGCAAAAACTGAACTTCGTGCAATCAACTTTTAATGGCTGTTCAGCTTTAATCTTTGAAGATTTAGTGGTAGAACAACTTACTGCTCCTTTCTCTTTAAATTTGGTTGGGAAATTTATTCTGAGGAGACCTAATCTCGATGTTATACACAAATGTTTTGTTAACCTTAAACTTTTTAGATCTTTTCACATCGATTTACTGGATTTGAGACATATTGCTATTCAACTATCTAATGATCTTGATTATAGTAGAATTTTTTCTAGGAGATCATATTATGTTCAAGTTTTCCAAATGCAGCTTCTCAAATGGATGCCATACTTTGATGTTCGGGAAGAGTCTCTGATTGCACCGGTTTAGTTATCCTTTCCTAATTTAAGGATACATTTTTTTAATCAGCAAATCTTATTTGGTATTGCTTCTATATTTGGTTGGCCTTTACAGATAGACCAAGCGACAACGTCCATTTCTAGACCTTTGGTTGCGAGGGTGTTGGATGAGCTGGATGTTTCTAAGAAACATCCTAATGAAATCTAGATTGGATTAGAAAATAAGGGATACTTTCAAAAAATTGATTTTGAAAACTTATCTATTTTTTGTTCTTATTGTAAAATGCATGGACATTCTGTTAATGAATACTATAGGAAACACCCTCATTTGCGTCCTGAAAAAAATTCTGTGAAGAAGCCATAGGAGGTAGTTGGTAATGACAAGGAAAATACTCTATCCATTGAACCTTTGTTGAATGTGCCGGATAACCGGTTGGTTGATGAGGAACATCCTATAGTTGATTTAAATGATGTTTCTAATCTTCAAAACGGTTTTAAGGTCATGGAAGTTGTGTTATTAAATACTATTTCTAATGATTGTGAGAAAAATTTAGATCATGCTGTTTCTAATTCTGAAACTATTCCTTCTTGCATTATTATTCATGATAATCTGGATCCTATTGCTATTTCTAATGCTCCTCATTTACAAGATTCTGATAAGGATACTAATGTGAATAATCAAATGGTTGTTAGTGAAGGTGCCAAGTGTGTTTTGACACTAGAGGATGGAGAAATTGCTTATGGGAACCTATGTATTATCGTGGCTTCTTCTTCGAAAAATTGTGCTATGACTGTTACGGATAATTGGAAAGAGGATTGTTGGTTCATGGAGGATGATTTGTCCTAATGTTTGTAAGTCCCCATCAAATAATCTCTATAATACCGATAGTTTATCTGATAAAGAGGATTTAAATTGTAATGCTAAATGTTATACTAAGGATGACATAGATACTAGTTTTATTAAAATTCAAAGTAAAAGAGGGAGAAAACCTAAGCCTATTACTTTGCAACTGGCTAGAAACACTCCTAGAAATTCTCGCTCGAAGACTTCTCTTTAATTTGCTTTATGTTTAGTACAATTATTTGGAATGTTCGGGGCATTGGTTGCACTTCCTCTAGAATCCGTGTTAAAAATTTATGTCGTATCCATAAGATTTCTATTCTTATTTTTCTTGAAACATTAATTACACTTTCCCGTTTAATGGATACCTCTCGGTTTTTTGGGTTTTGATTCTGCTATTTCTAATGTGTCAAACAAAATTTGGGGTTTTTGGAAAAATCCTATTAAAATTGATGTTATTGGCGATTTCAATCAAGTCATGCACTACAATATTGATGCTTTTAATTTTCATTGCTATGCGTCTTTTGTGTATGCTGCTTTTTCCCTTTACAATAGAAGAGTTTTATGGGATCAAATCAAAAATTTCCATAATACTTCTAACTTGCCTTGGTTGGTTGGTGGTGATTTTAATGCCATATCTTCTGCCTCTGAAAGAAGTGGTGGTTCTCCCCCATTTTATCATTCTATGGATAATTTTAATAATATGATTTTATTTTGTAATTTAATTGATATTTGTTTTTCTGGTAATAACTTCAAGTGGAATAGGGGTCACTTAAGGCAAAGGCTTGACCGTGTGCTTTTTAATGACTCTTGGATCAACTCTTTTAATGCTGATAATGTCCAACATCTTAGTAGAATGTTGTCTGACCACTCTCCCCTCCTTATTACTGTTAAGAATAGCAATTTTAATTCCCATGGTCTTTTTAGATTTCAGAACATGTGGTTGCTTAATGACTTCTTTTTTTCCTATTGTTCATGATAATTGGCATGCTCCTCTTCACCCGGATAATTCAATTTTTGGTATGAATAGACTTTGGCTCAAAATCAAAAGGTTGAAGCAAGTGCTGAATTGGTGGAATCATAATATTTTTAAAAATATTTTTTCTAATATTCGTCATCCTGAAGACTGTGTAAATTCCTTTGAAAATTTATGTCAGAATGACCCTAATGATGTTAACTTTGCCCTGTTAAAACAATAAAAAATTGTTCTCTTTATATTCCAAGCTCAGGAAGAAGATTTTTGGAAGCAGAAAGCTATTGCTAAACATCTAGTTGAGGGGGATAGCAATACCAAATATTTTCATGCTCTTGTTAAGAGGAAAAGGATACATAATAGAATCAATAACATCCAAAGGGAAGATGGCTCCTATACTTCTAACCCTATTGATATTGCTAATCAAGCTGTGCTCCATTTTCAAAATCATTTTAATAAAGATTTTACTCCTACTCATATTCTTGACCATTTTTTATGCCCAAAATTCTCTCTCAAAGCATAATGTGAGTATATCTAGACCCTGTTCTCTTGAGAAGGTGAAAGAATCTTTAATGGGCATGAATAGAAATTTTGTTGCTGGCACTGATGGTTTCACTACTATGATTTTTCAAATATGCTAGAATATTATTCACCATGATATTTTTGCTGCTATTTTGGACTTTTTTGCTGGTAGTCCTATACCAAAATTTTTAGGTCTACTTCTTTAGTTCTTATTCCTAAACATAATTCGGTTCAAACTTGGAATGATTCTAGGCCTATAAGTTCATGTACCTTTTTTAATAAACTAATTTCTAAAATTATTTCTAACCGTCTTGCTTTGTTGCTTCCTAAAATTATTTCTCCCAATCATATGGGGTTTACGGAAGGTAGGACTATCACTAAGAATATTATTTTAGCACATGAATTATGTCAAGATCTTGATATCAGGGTTAGAGGAGGTAATGTGATTCTAAAAATGGATATTGCCAAACCCTATGATAATATTGATTGGTCCTTTCTTTACTACATTCTTGAGTTTTTTGGCTTTAACTCTGTGGTTATTAATCTTATTAAGAATTGTGTTGAGAATTTGCATTTCTCTATTACTTTAAATGGTTCTAAACATGGCGTCGTTAAATCTGCTCATGGTTTAAAGCAAGGAGATCCTATCTCTCCTGCTTTGTTTATTATTGCAGCTGAATTTCTTTTTAGGGGTCTTACTAATTTATTTGAAAAAACCCTGGCTTGTACTACCGTACTTTGGGTGGGTTTCAAATTTCCCATCTTTGTTTTGCTGATGACTTTGTTGTTTTTACTAATGCTATTATCAATAGAATTCAGAAGGTTATGGAGTTTTTTAATACTTTTGAAATGAGCAGTGGCCTATCTTTGAGTAAACAAAAATGTTGTTTTATTGCTTATAAAAGGATTAATGATAATCTCATTTTAGCTATTAAAAATGCTACTAGTTTTAATCATGCTAAACTACCCATCAAATACCTTGGTGTTCCTCTATTTAAAGTTAGAAGGTAATCCTTTTTGTTTGATGATCTTATTGCTACTATTCAAAATAAGCTTGTTTCCTATGATTCTAATTTTCTTAGTTTTGGTGGTAGATTGACTATAGTTAAAAGTGTTCTGTGTGCTTTACCTGTTTACATTTTTCAAACTATCTTCCGTACTCAAGAGGTTTGCAGTCGGATCCACAAGTTGATTAATAAGTTCTTTTTGGAAAGGTACATCTTCCTCTTCTAAAATTGCTTGGGGTGCTTGGGATAAGTGTTGTGGTGTGCAAGAGGAAGGTGGTTTGGGTTGCAAAAATTTATGTAACCTTGCTAAGGTTTTTTCATACAAACTTTGGTATAACTGACGTGCCAATTAGAATTTGTGGGCCAATTTTATGATTTCTAAATACTGTTTGGGCAAGCATCCTACCACTATTCCCCTTAAAATTGGTGACTCTAAAGTTTGGAAAAGGTTTTGTAAGGTTAAATGGGAGGTTGAATCATTAATTTTGTGGGGTCTTGGTGAAGTTAATATTCTATTATGGCAAGACAGATGGCTTAGTAAAGACTCTATTGATTCTCTTTTAAATTCTACTTCTGATGCTTCTATTAAAGTCAATTATTTCTTTTCCGATAATTGTTGGGACTATAATAAATTATTTAATATACTCCCTGTTAGTATTATTCACCGTATTTTAAACTTGCCTATTAACACCACTTCCAATGATAGCATGCTTAGTGACTTGTTCAGAGATGGGAAGTTTAATGTTAAGAGTGCTTGGCATTTCTTTAGAGAAAAAGGCAACATGAATAGAACTTTTTTCTAAGCTTTGGCATAATTCCATTCCTGCCATTGTTTCTATTTTTGTGTGGAGGGTCCTCCATAAATTCATCCCTACGGAAGATATTCTTATTAAGAAAGGTTTTACTTTAGTTTCTAAATGCCAATCTTGTTATCACACTGAAATTATGCACCATATTTTTGTTTCTGGCCCTATGGCTGTTAGAACGTGGACCCATTTTGATGACATGTTTAATTTAAACACTTTTAATGCTCATTTATCTCTTAGTACCCAGCTTAATTCTTGGTTTTGTGATACTAAAGGCCATATTCGCAATGTTATTTCATCCCTTATTCTTTGGTTCCTTTGGTTGGAAAGAAATAATTCCATTTTCAATGCTATTAAGATGAATCATCTTAATGTTATTCAAAGGGTGAAGGACAAGATCATTGCTCTTATTGCTGTTAATCGGATCACTAGTAAAAACTTTATTAATTGTTATGATGTTGCTTATACTTTAGGGGTTAAATGGGAGGGGGCTAGGTCTGTTCTTAATGTTACTTACTAGAATAAGCCCCGTGCTATTTTTTTTAAACTTAATGAGGGTTCTAATACTGAGTTTGGGAATGGTTGTGGTGGCATTATAAGAGACTGTAAGGTCCACCTTATCATTGCTTTTGTGGGTTCGGATCATAATGGAAATGCAGTCTCTTCCCTTTATAAAGCCATTTTGTATGGTATTCAATTATGTATTCCTCTTAACATCACTAATGTGGTTATTGAAACTTCTGCTAGTTTCAACATTTTGCCTCTTTAGAGGATCAGGATGGATGTTGTGATCCTAGGTATTTATATTTGGCTAGGGATATTAAAAGATTGAGGCTGCTTTTAAACTGTTCTTTCAGCCATGTTAATGAGGGTGGTAATTCTTGTGCCTCCTAGCTGGCGCAGTGGGGTTGTAGTCGCAGGGGCTTTATTTATGTTATTCATTCTAATATTCCTAGCCCTTTGTCTGGTATGATTAAAATGGATGAGAATGGTACCCCTTATGCCAACTTTTAATTATTGTTTTGTTCCCATTATTTTGGTTGTTCTATCCCTAGGGTTTTTGGCTTGTTGTATTTTACTGATACTATGGGGCTGCTTACTTTTTGTTAACTTTTCTAGGTGGTTCTCTATTTTTTCTAATGTCTGTCTGTTTGGTAACTTGAGCAATGTTATTTATGGTTATTCTACTGAAGCTTTGTCCCATTGTTTCTCTTCTACCTTTTGGGAGGATGGGAGGAATGAGGGGGATTTGGAATGGCATCTTGATAATAGTGGTTAGCTGAATAACTTCTTATGGTTATATTGTAATTGCTCTAGTATTATAGTTTTCCTGAATTATTTTATGTTACTCTGTTTGGCTGGTAATAACCGTCCTCAGCTAGTTGTATCTATGGTTGATTTTTCTGGAGCAGTGGTTTGTTCCGTCTCTAGTCTATGGGTGTTTGGGTGTTTTGGTGTGGTGCTATTTCTCTATATCCTGGATTTCTATTATGGGTATTATGGGATTTGCTGAAGGATCTTTTCTGTGATCCTTTTGGTTTGTTTCCTGAGTAGGATTGAGCGGCTAGTGGTTCTTTCTAATGAAGCTTATTTTTTCGCTAGCTTTCGGAGCTCCTGTTATTACCATCCTTAGATTGGCTTTGTTATTTCTTGTGGTGGTATCCTCAGTTTACCCAATATTTTGTTGTGTGGTATTATTTTAAATTTCAATTATTTCCTTATCTCTAACCTATGCTTTGATGGTGAAATCTATTGTTTCAGCTGCTGGAAGACTTATGGTTGGAAGGACTTGATTGTTTGTATTCTAAACTACTATGTTATGATTTCAGAGATTTGTTTTACCTTAGTCTTTTTTCACTTTTATTGTTTCTTTCACTACTCTTATTATAGTTCTTTTGCTAATACTATTTTTCTGCATAGTTTTCCTATTTTCTTTCTTTCTTTTTTGTAGAGGATGCTGATCAGGATTGGCTTCAATTTTGATAGAAACACTGTGACTTACTGTTATCTTTTGCTCTTTCTTTTTTGGATGCTTGTCTATAGCATCAGTAGAATGTTACTTGGGTTATTGTATTTTGTTGGTAGCGGAGATAATTGGCTCTAAGTTTCTTTATCTTTATTTTGTAGCTCCTTTGAGCAGTAGTGAGCCGATGGTTTCCTTTAAGGACTCTGTAACCTATTTTTTTATATTAATGCGTAGGCCCCTCCGTGTGTTTTAATTAAAAAAAAAGTATAAAAAATATTAAAGGTTTTCTTAAGCTTTAAGTAATATAGAAAAAGTAAGTATACTCTTTGTGGGCTAATTTTATGCCGCTTGTCAGTTTTTGGTGCACTTTCCGCATCTTTTACTTTTTGATACACTTTGTGTATCTTTCTCAATTTTGCGTCATTGTGTATATTTTGATTTTGGCAATATTGGCCATTTTTTTGATTTGGCATCATTGGCCATTTTTTTTTAATTAAATATGCTACCTTTCTGAAATTTTTAAAAACAAAAGTAAATCCATTCTATTTATAAAGTGAACTACTTGACTAAGATGAGGAAGATTCAATAACTTGCAAAGGATCTCTATGCGATAAACAAAATATAGGGAGATGAAAAAGATAAGTTTCAAAATCTAATTTATAATATGATGAATATTTTGAATCAAAAGTAAAATAACGTTTTTAAGAAAAGAGATCAAGAGACAAAATCATGAGTTTCCTTCCTTTGACTATTTTTAGAGAAGTCAACCACAACTTACATAAGAATTCAAGAAAAATAGGAGGTAGGTTTTTCATTTTAGAAAGGTGAACGTGTGTGTTGATCAGAGAGAACTTCACAAAAAAAAAGGAAAGACAAGTTTAAAACTATAACATAAAAGAAAAAGGATGAAAATAAACAAATAAAAAAAAAACGAAAAGAAAACAAATGAAAAATAACAATAAACAAAAAATAAATTAACACACAAATAAGTAGAACCCTTTTTTATCACTCTCCTCTCTTTCTGAGTTTTAAATTTCACTAACCCTCCATGCATGCTTCTATTAGTTTTCAATATATGTGGTTGCTTGATGACTTTTTTCACAACATAGTATACTTGAAATACAAAGCCCTCTTGCACCCTGAGAATGACATTTTTTGAATGACAAAATTTTGGTTGAAAATTAAAAGATTAAACCTTAAGTTGATTTTGTGGAACTAGTGAGTTTTCAAAAATATTTTCTCTAATATTATTGAGGATGAAGTTAAAGTTACTACTTTTGATCATAATTAATTGGGGGATCTTTCTGCTAATAATTTTAATATTCTTATCAAGGCAAAAAAAATTTTATACCATCTTCATCAGAAATAAGAAGCTTTTTGGAAACAAAAGCCTTCTTATAAGTTTCTTGTATAAGGCAATAGGAATACCAACTTTTTCATGGTATTATTAAGAAAAAAAGAGTTAACCATATTCATTAAATCAGTAATATTGAGGGTTCCTTTTATGTGGATGATAGTGTTATGGCTAGTTCTGGTAGTAACTTTTTTTTAATTTAACAAAGATTTTACTCCTTATATTTCTCAAATTGTAGCTTTTATACCTTCTTTAATTAATGTTTAAGATAACTAAATGCTATCCCAGATCCCTAAGGAACATGAAATTTTGAGCACTCAAAAAGGGATGAATGTTGATTGTATGGCTGGACCTATTGGTTTTACCAATAAGTTCTTCCAAAAAATGTGGAATATCCTTAAGGTGGACATAGTGGATGCTGATTGTGATTTCTTTAAAGGAAATTCTTATCCAAAATTCTTTGCTAGATCATCCATTGATGTGATCCCTAAGATTAAAGATATTGATTTTTGTGATGGTTTTAAGCGTATTAGCCCATACACTAATCTTAAAAAGTTAATCTCTAAAATCATTATGGAAAGGCTGGCTAATATTCTTCATAAAAATATTTCTCTTAATCAAATAAGTCTTATTATAGGGAGTTCAATTCTTGATAATGTCCTCCTAGCTCAAGAATTGATTCATGATCTTAATGTTAAAGCTAAAGAGGGTAACTTTATTTAAAATTGGATAACACTAAAGCCGATGATATCATCAACAAGGATTTTATGTATCACATTCTTTCTTTATATTGCTTCAATAAATTTTTCATTAACCTCATAAAGCAATCATTTAAAATTATTTCTTTCTATTTTAATTAATGGTTAATTTCATGGTTTATTTATGACCACTTTGGTATTAGACTAGGAGACCCCTTATCTCTATTTTTTTATTATTTATGTAGAATATTTGTTTAGGGGTTTGGTTAATTTATATGATTATCACCCTAATTTATAATTCTATACTTCAGGTGGGTTTCTTATATCTCATAATAGTTTCATGAATAACTTTATTATTTTCTCTAATAGTTCTTTAAATATGTCAAGCTTTTATTTTTTGAAAATGCAACAAGAAACTTTTATTCACTTACTACTTACAAGAAGATTTCTCCTTTAACAAATTTAGAAATGAAGGAGGAACTTTATTCCTAGAGAAATCATCCCAATAAAAGGATAAAAAAAAAAAGCATAGTTAGTGAAAATAAATCAACTAACTTATTACATTTCCTCTTAGAGAAAATGAAAATAAATTTCTTTAAATTAGAAAGAAAATCTAAATCCTTAGGCTTTACAAATTCTTAATCAGTCACCAGCTTCCTCAATGATTTTTGAAAGATTTTGATGACATTGTAATTGACACCCTCAATCACAAGGCCTTTTACATCTAGCATCTATTCTTGAATGTACTCTCTCAATGTCATAATGGCTAAAGACTCCATTTGAGAGTAGTCCCAATGAAGACAACCAAAGCCAAAAGCAGCTAAACCATGGCCCTTACAATCCCGGAAAACTCCTCCTATGCCGGCTTTGTTGTTAGAGAGCACTGAAGCATCTACATTCACCTTGATCCAACCAGGAGGAGGAGGATGCCAAGAAGATTAAAATAGCTTATACAGCTGATTAACATCCCAGTTATCCCGGGTCAGACATGTATAAAAAGTGGTTACAGCCTGAATAATAGAGTTTATAGCAATGGAATAATGGCTGTCTTCCGATCCTCCATGAACAAGTTTATTTCAGCTTTTCCAGCAAAAGAATGCCATTGAATAGAGTAAATTTCCAAGGAATGGATTTGATTCAGCAAGGTTATTCAATAACTGATAACATTCATTCATAGAATCAAACACTAGATTGATAAAATTCCAAACAACAAGCAATTCCAATACTTTTTTTAACCATATAGCATTTTGCAGCCACATGTTCTACATTTTCCATTCCCATACATCCTCGCGGACATCCTCCAAACTCAACCAGCCTACTATACAACAGAAAACCAAAAGTTGGAATTACAAATGCTATCATTTTACAAAAGTAGGCAAATAGCTGCTATAGATTTACCAAAAAATTTACTTATACATTACAACTTGTCTTCACCTTCTTCAATATAAATTGGAATCAAAATTATCACATCAATCAGGTGCTGTCCAAAACAAATTTTCAATTTGTTCATATCCCACCTTCCATTAGAAATAAATGCCGAGGTATGATAGAATTCAGGAGTTAAAAATTCTACAAAGTAGTCCACTTATCAATGGTCTTATCGAGGATCCAAGTATCATTATAAGTATCCACATTCTCACCATTAAAAATTCTCAACCTCATAATTGGATGCAAGAAATCTACACCATTCATAATAATTTTCCAGGTTGCAGAGTAATAGCTTATGGTAGCTACATTCCATAAATCATTCCCAAACTTGGACCTTAAAACTTTATTAAGAAGAGAGCTTGGATTTTTAATAAAATTAAGAGCAAACTTAGACCTCAAAGGCCCCATTTTCTCCACCAGTGATTGTAAACCACAGCCTCCTTTGTTTTTCAGTTTACACGTAATGTCCCAAGTAACATAGTGCATCCCATAGCTTCCATCCCTTTTATTCCAAAGAAAATCTCTACAAATTTTCACCACTACTTTCAAAACCCCCAAAGGAATCAAAGAATGATTAGAAAGGTATATAGGTACTGAGAGAGCTGAAGCATTCATTAAGGTAATTCTTCCTGTAAGAGAAATATATTTGGAACCCCAAAGATTCATTCTACCCGCAGTTTTCACAATGAGATTGTTAAAATCAGCTTTGACCAATCTTCTTAGAGCAATCTTAACTCCCAAATATTCCATCTCAGTCACCACTTTCACCTTGAGAAATTTAACTGGAGATCTACCTTTCCTCTTTTTGATAGATTTTCCAAACAGCATAGCTGACTTGAGCAAGTTTATTTTCGGACTGGTCCAGTTACAATAATTCTTCATAATTTTGACCACTTTCTTCAAGCACTTTCTGTTAGCTTTGGTGAAGATCACAATGTCATCAGCGTACATAAGGTGAGAAACCATAGGAGCATTAGGATTAATTTGACACCAATACCTTTCCCTCTTCGATCAAATTCTTAAGTCAATAATTGGAAGCACAAGATAAATAAGAAAGGAGACAATAGGCATCCTTCTCTAAACCCACAGTTGGCCTCTATCGACTTGGAATTTTTCCCATTGATCATAATAGAATATTTAGGATCGATAACACATTCCATAATCAATTTGAAAATTTATTTTGAAACCCAAACCAATCAAGCACCTTTTCCAATGTTGACCAACACATACTATCATAGGCCAGTTCCATATCAACTTTGATAGCCACTAAACCCTTCTTAGATTTAGAATGTCTAAATTTGTTAAACAATTCTTGTGCAAGCAATATTACGTTTGACATTGATCGGCCCTTAATGAAAGCATTTTGCAATTCATAGATTATCTTTGGAAACAAGAAACTCATCCTATTTAAGATCATTCTAGCTACAATCTTATAAATGGCATTACACAAGCTTATGGGACGGTAGTTAGAAGGCACCAAAGGAGAATCAACTTTAGGAATTAATACCACATTGGTCTCTTTCCAACTAGGACAAAGATAACCAGATACAAAAAAATCATTAATCACTGTCCATACCTCATGCTTAATAATAGACCAATATGACTTAATAAAATAATAAGTCATATCGTTAATACCTGGTGATTTATTAGCTCCAAAATTTGTTATGACCTCCTCCAATTCCTCCTTAGAGAATTCTTTTCAGAGAATTTTTCAATCCTCATCATCAAGTGTTTTAGATGCAGGCGGTGATCCTCCCAAGCTACATTTCCTTGATCTCCATTTTCTTTAAAAGAAATTAAGAAAATTTTCTTCAATGTTCTGCTGGTCTTCAGATCAAACCTTCACCATTTTTAACTCCATTGATCCTATTACGGTTCCATCTAGCCGTAGCGTATGCATGGAAGAACTTGGAGTTTGAGTCTCCTTCTTTCATCCATTTTACTTTAGCCCGTTGCTTCCACCACATACTAAGCCGACCGAGAGTGGCATTAAATTTTGCAACCTTGGACCTCAAACAACATAACTTCAGCTCCGATAAACCTCTAGATTTTACTTCTTCTTCTTGTAATTCTAGAATTTCCCTTTTTAACTTCTCTTTTACATCAACCAGGTTCTTAATCTTAGCCTTACTCAAAAAAAAATAAAAATCTCAAAGTTCTTTTGAATTTAATATTTAACATTTCCACGGCAGTACCACCCACTTGCTTGTTCCATGATGCTTGCACCACAGGATGAGAGGCTTTGTAAGATAACCAGATATTTTCAAACATAAAATTTCTCCTCTTCTTAAGTCTTGAAGCAATGATTTTAATGGTGATTGGACAATGGTCCAAGGCTATTCTTTCCAAATGCCTTACCACCGTAGTTTGGAGAATGTCTAAAGTAGCACAATTGAGTAGACATCGATCTAATCTTTTCAGGATTCTTCCTCCTCCTTTTTAATTATTACACCAAGTGTATTTAGGGCCCAAAAACCCAGTGTCATGAAGGTCACAATTCCTCATAAATGAAACATGTCTTGAGTTCCTTGGGTAAGAAAAAAATTTTCCCTCCTCTTTTCTCACTTTGGGATAATATGCAATTAAAATCTCCCCCAATAATCAATGGAAAATTATTATCATAAAGATTTTCCAACTTACTCCAAAGTAGCCTTCTTTCACAGCTCTCCCTACTCCCATAAACCGTTGCTATCATTCATCTTGAGCTATGTTTAATTTTAAGCTCCCCCATCACAACCTACTCATTGTCTTCAACAACTTCAAATGCTGCCAAATCAACCCTCCAACATACCAAAATACCACCTGAAAAACCTGCTACAGGATACAAAAAAACTCCCAACCTTCACCAATGAACTTTTTAATTTCCAATGGATCCATAGTTGAAATTTTTGTTTCCACCAAGCCCACGAACAAAGCTTCACTATCTTTAACGATCTCTTTCAAATATCTGGAGGATTTCACCTTCTTTGCCCCCCTACAATTCCCAAAAATAAGGGAACTCATTTTTTCTTTGAAGTGGTATTAGACCCACCACAAATCAACTTTGTTTCAACCTTCCTAGTTTTAAACTTCAATGATGTATTACCCAAGGACTTGAGTTCTTTTTCTAATTTGAACTTAACCTCACCTTGACCAATGACATTCACCAAATCCATTGGGAAATCCTCTTCTTTCTTCTTTATTTCATTAGCCTCCAGCTCACCTTCTTCTTTACCAACCACTTAAATGCCTTCAGAACTATCCTCCTTTCCAACTCCATCAACTGTTCGAAGCAATAAGAACATATTTTCCTTCTCGAGTACTTCAGTTCCTCCCACAACCGAGCTCAAATCTGCTACCTAAACAACACCTTTGCTGTAATTGCTCTCAGGAACCACTGGTTCCACCTCTTCCATTCCCTGCCTTTTATTTTCTTTATCATAATTCTCCATTACTTTAGAAGGAATAACTTCCAGAGTCTTCACATTCATACTATCCTCTAACACCTTCTCGTCCATACCAGCCAAGATATTTGCCTCCTTTGTATCTACATTATCCATCTTCTTCTTGCTGGCCATTCTCTGAGAAGGGAACTTATTTATAGCTCCTTTATATCCCCTTTTGTTTCTTTTTGTAATTGACATGGATCAAAGGACCATAGGTAGAGTTGTTGTTCGTGTTTACTCCTTTATCTTGGTTCTCTACCTTATCATTAATACCTTTAGTCACCAGATCATTATGCAATGGGGTAGACTTCTTGCATTCCATCTTCACATGCCCAATCATGCCACACTCAAAGCAAAATGAAGAGATTTTTTCATACTCAACCTTTTGAAAAAATCTTCCCGCCATACTTTCCACCCAAACTCCTAATGGAAGAGGTTTATCCAACTTCACACGAACACAAATTCTAGTGAATGCCCTTCTTCCCCATTGAAACATATTACCATCAAGCATCATTGGAACTCCTACAATAGAAGCAATCCTTGCCACATTCACCTCATCCCAACATTGCAAAGGCAATTGAGGTAGTCTAATCAATATTGGGGAGGTTAGACCTTTCAATGATGATGGAAAAAACCCAGGGGTCCATCTTTCCATACCAATAATGTGTCCATTAACAAACCAAGGGACAACTAACATAATTTCTTCAAAAGCTTCTTCTCTTTTGAATGAACATAAAAACTACCCCCGTACCTAGGGTAGTGAAATGAAATTGGCCATATTTAGCCCATTACCTCCTCAACTCCTATGTCATTATATGAGAAGGGATGTCCTTCCTGAAGACTTTTGCTACCAGTGAGTTTTGAAGCCTCTTAGCATTTAAATCCTCAATAACCCCATCCAATTTATAGCCATACCATCCTCTGATAAGATACTATCAGTTTCATTAAAATTCAATTTGATATGAGGATTCTTTTTCCACGGGTTCAACTTATTCCCATCCTCCTTAAGCAAGTTATCAAACACCTTATCTGCAATTTCTCCCTCTACTTAACCATAGTCAATTCTACCTCCATTTGGAACTTCATATATAGAATTAAAAAAATTAATGTAAGCATATGACTTGGAATTCGCATTTATCACACTGCCAGTAAGGAATTTTTAGTGAGAGAAGCTCCTGTTCTAGTGAGACAAGTTCCGGTTCAAGTGAGAGATAACAATTTTTTAATTTTCTTGAATTCCTGCTAATCTTTGTCTTCTTTGATGACGGTGGAGGGTCGCCAGCCTCCACCACCTAGCGTCGTAGATAGTCGTATCTCTTCGGTGGCATCAATAAGGATTCTTCAATGAATGTGTGTAGATGAGAGATGTATTAGAATGGCGGATGGCGGTGTTAAAACCCTTTCCCCTCTTTTGTTATCTGACTTTTACTTTGCCCCATCAAAGGCGAAGGGTCAAAAGATGAATAAAAAATATCCTTCTACTTTTGTCTTGATGATTGGCCATGAATCTCAAATGCAAATTGATGACTCTTCTGTTTTGAATCAAACTCCTAATGAAATAAATATTGAGGTTAATCAAACCGACCTCCCCGAATCGACTATTCAAGAAGATGTCGAATGTGAAGCCTTATCAGAAAGTGATTTCACCCAATGTGATTTTCAGGGAAGTCCTATCGAGATAGAGTTTTCAGATTCTGACTCTCTTTAGGGAAATGACGATCCAATGCCTACAGTGAGTGTAGACACCGCTCTAGTTTGCCCGCCCGAAGACATCGAACAAGTGCAACTCCATGGCGGTAAAGTCTTACCTCCTAGGTTGCCCCCTCAGGACAAAGGCAAGCAATCCTCATTCGAAAATCTAAATCCAGATTCCCCTCAGCAACCAGAATTTCCTTTAATTCCTCCGGGTTTCGAGTCTGTCGTTCCTAAGGTTGATTACAACGTTCTAGCCCACCTTAGGAAGTTGCCAGCAAAATTAAGTATTTACGACGCCCTCCTTCTCTCCAAAGAAATGAGGGAGTCTTTAATTAAAGCACTTCTCGACCCCGAGATTTGCTTAACACAGTTAGCTGCAACTTTAGAAGGTGAGGCTCTCTACTTCAAAGAGGTCCTCGGGGTTACCTTTTCAGACGAAGATTTACTCTTGGGAACTGCCGACCACAATCGCCCCCTCTACATTATCGTGGATGTGGGAAACTTCAAGTTATCAAGAGTCCTTGTTGATCCGGGTGCATCGGTCAACGTGATGAACATAAAGACTCTTGCTTATCTCAAAGTTGATACTAGCAAGCTTTTAACTGACAGGTTGGTGCTCTGTGGGTTCAACGAAAAGGGCGAGAGAGCTTTAGGTTCAATCACTTTACTCCTAGAAATAGGAGGGTTAAAAACTGAAGCTAAATTTCATATAATTGATTCGACTACGTCCTTTAATGCACTTCTAGGTAGACCTTGGATTCACGAATATAGAATGGTTCCATCTACCCTGCACCAATGCGTTAAGTATCAACGAGACGGCATTGAACATGTGATTAAGGGTGATTTGCAACCATTCTCGATTCAAGAAATTGGGATCTACGAAGATGCTGCATATTTCATACCAAAAGGGTCCTCGTCCCGTTCTAAATCGGAGATCAAATTTGAGGAGAAAATGGTTGGACAAAAATTCAACCAAAAGAAGGAAAAAGATAAAAATATCAATCAAGAAATGACACAATCGAGTAGTGAAGATGACTCTGATATCATTGTCCTTAGGCCTCCAAGCACATTACCTCAAAAAGGTGGGAGGATGGATTTAAGGGCACGAGGTCGAGGTCGTGCTTCATTAGATAGGAGAGCAGCACCTGTGTATATTGATTTGGAATCAGATTCTGATGGTGAACTAGAAAGTCAAGGTACTGCCCTCTCTCTCGATTATCAGAACATTAATGCTCCTCCAAAATTTGATCTCACCTTAGACCAGGACAGTGACCTTGAGATACATATTTCAAAAGTTAAAAGTGACGAGCCTGAATTAACAATGTATGAAAAACTCACTAGAAGGTTGAGGCCCTTTCTCTGACCCCACTATCGGCAGGCAGGATTGTAGGGTTGGAAGTCAAAGTGGCCCCCAACTTGGATGGTGAAGTTAAGGAAGTCCAAAAATTCTTTCCTGGCTCCTCCTCCGCAAGGGACGAAGGTGATGTAACCCTTGAGGAGGCAGATTTTAATGAATTAATGGAATTACCTTTCGGCTACTTCCCTGTTTGTGTAAAAAACACTTTTTCTAAAGGTTCTATACCATACCGATGGACTAAGGGTCAAGCTAGATACCAACAAGTGATATTGGCTTTAGAACAGTTAGTTCATTCGATGATGATGAGTATTGCCTAATGATAACTTACCATCTCGATTCTCCAAATGTCCCTACAGATCCTCCTTGTCCTCTAGATGGACTCTGTTTGGAGACTTTAGACGATCCCAACGATCTTCAAGTTCGGGATGCACCCCCTGAATTTGAAGAGGAAATTAAGTCGACAGTCGATGAGTTGAGAGAAATTAACCTGGGAAATGATGATGACCCCCGTCCGATTTTCATAAGTACTTTGTTGAGCGAGGGTGAAACCCAAGACTTAATCTAGTTGTTATTCGAGTTCAGGGATTGCTTTGCCTAGACATACGACGAAATGCCAGGTTTACCTGCTGATGTAGCAGTTCACAAACTTGGGGTTCGGCATGATGTCATTCCTGTTAAACAAGCTCCTCGACGCATGCGCTTAGAGATTGAGCAACAAGTTGTTTCTGAAGTTAAGAAATTGGCAGAAGCCGGATTCATTCGAGAGGAGCAATATCCCTCCTGGGTGGCCAGCGTCGTGCCAGTTCGAAAGAAAAATGGTCAAATTCGAATTTGTGTCGACTATAGGGATCTGAATAAGGCATGTCCTAAAGATGAGTTCCCTCTACCAATACCAGAACTCATGGTGGACATTGCCTCCTCACATGCTATTTTCTCATTCATGGATGGCTCGTCGGGTTATAACCAAATCAAGATGGCCCCAGAAGATGAGAGAAATACTGCGTTCAGAACCCCTATTGGAATCTTTTGTTATAAGGTAATGCCATTCGGCTTAAAGAATGCCGGAGCAACCTACCAACGGGCCATGACCCGTATCTTTGACAACTTAATTCATAATAGAGTTGAATGTTATATTGATGATTTAGTTATCAAGAGCAAGGTTAAAGAGGCTCACCTATATGACTTAAGAGTTATTTTCGAACGGTTGCGCCGCTACGATTTGAAAATGAACCCCTTGAAGTGCGCCTTCGGTGTCGCCTCAGGAAAATTCTTAGGATTTGTAGTGAGGCACCGCGGAATCGAGATCGTTCCTAATAAATTGAAGCCATCTTAGATATGCCATCCCCTAAGAGCCTTACCCAGTTAAGGTCTCTACAAGGTAGATTGGCATATATAAGGAGGTTTATTTCTAATCTTTTCGGGAGATGTCAACCCTTTTCTGTCCTTGCAAAAAATGATACTAAGTTCGTATGGGACGAGAAGTGTCAAAATGCTTTCGATGACATCAAACAATACCTTTCTAATCTGCCAGTCTGGGCAGCTCCGATTCCAGGAAAGCCGTTAATCCTCTACACTGCAGCCTTAGATGAGTCTTTAGGTGCCCTGTTGGCTCAAGTTAATAACGAAGGGAAAGAGAATGCTCTCTATTACCTCAGTCAAAGACTCCTTCCTACTGAAATTCGATACCCGTCAATCGAGAAGCATTGTCTTGCTCTGGTTTTTGCACCTCAGAAACTGAGGCATTACATGCTCTCCCACTCAATCAGTTTGATTTCGAGGGTTAATCCTTTGCAATATCTTATGACCCGGCCTACGTTGTCAGGACGTTTAGCTCATTGGTCTATGATACTACTGCAATTTGAGACCACTTTCACTCGTCTTTGTGCTGTGAAGGGACAGGCCGTCGCCGATTTTCTGGCAGCACACCCGCTGTCGGCAGATTCTCCTCTGAACGATGACCTACCCGACGAACAAGTCATGAGTTTGAGGGAATCTGGCGAGGCCATCTGGGAATTATATTTTGATGGGGCAGCATCCTCTCATAGGATTGCGACCCAACAATCTGTAATTCCTGGAAAGGCTGGAGTCGGTCTAATTTTCATTACGCCAGAAAAAGGAATAATGTATTTTTCCTACCACTTATCGGAGCCTTGCACAAACAACGAAGCTGAATACGAAGCTCTGATAACCGGTCTGGAACTTGCAATTCTAATGGAAATTAAAGAGATTAAGATCTTTGGAGATTCCCAACTAGTTATTAACCAAGTCGCCGGAACTTATAAAGTCTTGAATCCTAATCTCCTAAGATATCATCAGTACACACTTCACTTGTTGGAATAAATCCCTATTGCTACTTTGTATAGGGTTCCCAGTGGAAGCAATTCCGCGGCAGATGCCTTAGCAAAACTTGCGAATGAATTTGCATGTCCTGAGGAGGATTCCATCCCTATAGAGATTCAGGGTCGTAAAACCCTCTCCCTTATAGATTTGGAACACATTAGTAAGACTCCCTTTCAGATCCTTTCTGCCTCTTCGACAGCTGATGAAGAAGGCGATTGGAGACGACCCTTAATCGATTACCTTAAAGAAGGGAAGCTTCCCCAGGATAAATCACTTTCCAACCAGATTAAGAAACGTGCCCTATCGTATGCACTAGTTAATGATCTGTTGTACCGTCGATCCTTCGATCATATGTGGCTGCGCTATTTGAACAAGCGAGAAGCCCTGAAGATTGTTAATGAAGTTCATTCAGGACTGTGCGGTGCACATCAATTGGGTCCAAAAATGAAATTAAAGATTAAAAGACTTGGATACTTCTGGCCTACAATGATTGACGATTGCATGAATACTGCAAAGCACTGTCATCAATGTCAGGTCCATGGTGTGGTTTTACATCAGCCGCTTAATGTGTTACACCCTACGATATCCTCGTGGCCCTTCGAGAGTTGGGGCACAGATATCATTAGGCCGATTGACCCTCCCTCCGTGAGAGGTCATCATTTCATATTAGCAGCGACTGATTACTTTTCAAAGTGGGCGGAAGCAATTCCCCTACGAAACGTAACATCACACCATGTCTTAAAATTCTTTCGTGATCATATTGTATATCAATTCGGCGTACCTCGCAGAATCATATCCGATAATGGGTCCGCATTCAAGTCTACAAAAATCAATAGTTTTGTAAGACGCCATAATAATGATTGGAGATACTCGACGATCTACTACCCTCGGGTAAATGGATTGGCCGAAGCCTTCAACAAAACCTTGGTGCAAATTGTTAAAAAGACCCTTGATGATAACAAACGACTGTGGGATGAGCGGTTGGTGGAAGCTTTGTGGGCTTATCGTACCACTTATAGAACCCCGACCCAATCCACCCCGTTTGTACTAGTGTATGGATCTGAGGCTATTCTACCCTTAGAAATACAAATCCCTTCGCTCAGAATTGCAGTTCAGAACCAAATCACAAACGAACAAAATGTAAAACTACGATTGGAAGAACTTGAAGGCCTTAAAGAGCGACTTCTCCAAGCTCAACAAAGTTTAGAGTTGTACAAATCCCGTATGGTTCAGGCCCATGATAAGCTAGTGCGACCTAGGACCTTCCAAGCTGGAGACTTGGTATTGGTCCTTCGGAGGCCTATCTTAGCCCATCAGAAGTTGGGAGGCAAATTTGAACCTACGTGGGAAGGACCCTTCGTTATAGAGACTGTCTACGAAGGAGGCTCGTATCAGTTAGTAGATTGTAAAGGGAACCACCCAATGCTACCTATTAACGGGCGTTTTCTTAAGAAATACTATGCTTGATGTAGCTCATTTTATCAATTAATAAAAATTCTCCTTTCTTGATTTGCAACCTTTTTTTAAGGTCTTTTCCTTTTTAACGCTCTTCGCCTTCTCCTTAGGGTCGAATCATTCCCTCCCTTAGGATCACATTCGCTAGTGGTGGAGTACGCCCTTCGTGGCACCATCCTAGTTTGCCAGTTGAGGTCCTCTGTGTGGAGCAAGTTTCCTCCCCACATGACCATTCTCTAGTGGTGGAGTACGCCCTTTGTGGCACCATCCTAGTTTTCCAGTTGAGGTCCTCTGTGTGGAGCAAGTTTCCTTCCCACATGACCATTCGCTAGTGGTGGAGTACGCCATTCGTGGCACCATCCTAGTTTGCCAGTTGAGGTCCTCTGTGTGGAGCAAGTTTCCTCCCCACATGACCATTCGCTAGTGGTGGAGTACGCCCTTCGTGGCACCATCCTAGTTTGCCAGTTGAGGTCCTCTGTGTGGAGCAAGTTTCCTCCCCACATGACCATTCGCTAGTGGTGGAGTACGCCCTTCGTGGCACCATCCTAGTTTGCCAGTTGAGGTCCTCTGTGTGGAGCAAGTTTCCTCCCCACATGACCATTCGCTAGTGGTGGAGTACGCCCTTTGTGGCACCATCCTAGTTTGCCAGTTGAGGTCCTCTGTGTGGAGCAAGTTTCTTCCCCACATGACCATTCGCTTGTGGTGGAGTACGCCCTTCGTGGCACCATCCTAGTTTGCGAGTTGAGGTCCTCTGTGTGGAGCAAGTTTCCTCCCCATATGACCATTCGCTAGTGGTGGAGTACGCCCTTCATGTCACCATCCTAGTTTGCCAGTTGACCTGCCTATTTGGAGTAAGTCTTCTATCAGCATCCTATAGGCCTAAGGTTGGGTGATGCCCTTCCTTAGACCCAAGGCTAGGTATTCCCTACCTTGGTTTCTCCAGTCCTCTCTGCAAAATAGGTGTAAGCTTTTCACTAGTTTCCAATGGACTTAAGGTTGGGTGATGCCCTTCCTTCAACTCTTTAAGATCCTACTCCTATTCGGTCAACGCTAATGTGTGCAGCAGAAGTTCCTTCTACCACACACATTGGGGGTTCATTTGTTGACCTCATTTTTGTATGAGATCACTAAAGTCCTTCCAAACTGCAGATTAATTTTAGATCCTAGGATCTACTCTAGACCTTAGCATTCTTTCCTAGAGCCAGACCTTAGAGCCTACTCTAGAGCCTAGGATTCCCTTAAATCCTAGATCTTAGAATCTCTCTAGATTCTAGGACCAATCCAGACTCAAATCAATCCCTACCCTTGATCAATTCAAACCTCAAATCAATCTGAACTCCATTCAATTCAAATTCAAAATAATTCAAATTTCAAACATATCCAAACTTTGACTCAATCCACTTGAGAATCCAAATTTCAACCTAGACTTTGATCCCACCTTTGATCTAGCTTTGACCTTATCCATCCATTAACAATCACAACATGATTGTAAATGATTTGGATACTTCAATATTAATCATTCAAACCTGAAATTCATTCCAAATCCAGAAATCCAGACTCAAATCCTAAGTCTTAAGGCCCTGTCCTAAAGACCCTTTTCAAAGAATTTTCAAACATTTCAAAACCTAGCCAAATGGTCTCTGATTCAGGGTCTATCACTTGCAAAGTGATAAGACATGTCTCTAGAGGTTACCCTCCAACTTTGAGCTCATTCTGAGGTCTCTAACCCCAGAATCTGAATTAAAATCCAAAGGCTGTAAAACCTTCAAATATTTACATCCTATGCCACTGAACCTAACCCCTTTGAGATCTTGACCTTGGAATCCTTATCAAAGCCTCCAATCACTTCCAGACCCTTGATTTTAACCCATTGAGCAGTAAACTGCATTTTCCAGACCCATTTTTGACCATAGTTGACCAATAGGTCAAAATTGACCAAAATACCCCTATGGGGCTCAAATAGAGATTTAAAACCAAATGAGCTCCAAATTGAATGCAACCACCTCCAACAAGTTTCAAATGTCATTTCAAATCTTTTGAACCTATTCCCAACCCTTGGGTCAACCTGGTTGACCAAGTCAACAGGTTTGACCCAGGAGGTCCTTTAAGGGTCCAAACATATGTTTTGACCCAAATGACCTCTCTAGGCCATCCAACCACTTCCATTGGTCTTGAAATATCATTTCAAACCTGTTGAGCCCAAACCCAGACCCTGGGTCAACCTTGTTGACCAAGTCAACCCTGGTTGACCAAATAGGCCCTTAGGGGCTCAAATAGGGATTTTGATCAATTTGACCTCCCCAGACCTAGGGACCACCTCCAATGGCCTCCAAATATCATTTCAAATTTATCTAGCCAAACCCACCCATTGGGTCAACCTAGTTGACCCAGTCAACATGGTTTGACCCAATGAACCCTTAAGGTTTCAAATGAACCATTTCAACCCGTTTAACCACGTAAATATCCTCAAACCCTTAAAATCATTCTATTCAAAGCCTTGAATATTTCTAAACCCATTTTGAGCTCAACCCAACTTGGTTTGACTGAGTCAACCCTCAATCCTTGGTCAAATTTGTGATGGCATTTGCTCCCATCTCTTCTAGCCTTGACTTTGGACTTTTGATCCTTGATTAAACCATTCCAAATATCCCTCCACCTCCTCAAGTGCTACATCACCAATTTTGACCTGGTTGACTGGTCAAATCAAGTCAACAAAGCCTTAAATCCCTCTTTGAATTGGTCAAACCTTCTATTTAACTTCAAGGAGTGTGAGATTAGGCTTGGAAGCTCTCCCATTGGCTGCTCCTACTTCCCCTCATTCCACCTCAGCCTTCCTTGACCTGTTGACTGGTCAACATAGTCAAACCAAGGGCTTAAGCTTTTCCAAAATGTCTTAATCAGCTTTTAGCCACTTTCCCTTGATTTAAGCTGCCTTAGGCCGACCCTTTAATGTCCTAAAGCTCTCTAATAGGCTCCTTAACCAAGCCCAGCCCTTGGTTTAGCCCTAAATGGTAGTGGTCCCCCCCACTTGTCCCAAGTCCACCCAATGGAGGCAAGGCTTGTCCAGCCTTTGGGGCAGCCTTCTAGCTGTTCCATGGACATGTGGCACCATCTAGGGAGCTCATGCATCAATCCCAGCCATCCAATCCAGCCCAAGTCGTTTGAATAGGGGAAAAGGCAACTTTTGAGCCCATTGGATCAAGGCAACTTCTCTCACTCACCTTAGCATCCCAGAGGGAGTTCTTTGTTCATTTTAGATCCTCAGGACCTCATCTACCTTCTCACTACAAAATCCAAGTGGTTGCACGTCACCGACGGCGAGTTCTCCGGTGAGCCCACCACCTAGACCGTCCCAGGCCTGTAGCAGTCGATCCAGGCGTGTTCGATCTCGGATTCGTGCTAGGGATCTTCACTTGGACAGTCTACAAGCTCATCAAGCCAGAAATTTCAAAGATCTAACGGTATAATCTCTTAAAACCTTAGATCTAGTTCACTTTAGATGGATTTAATTAGCTTTATTTGTAGAATGTTTTAGGTAAAACCAATCTTTCCCCACTGTTTCTGTTCATGTCTTCTTCTTGAGCCTAAAATTTCAAGCGGTTTCGTCCATCCGATCGAGAGAACGAGTCAAAAAACATTTTCTAGGGCGTCACTCACAGTTTTTGGTGAGTGTACGTTTTCTGGACCGTTGATCGTTCGATCAACTGTCCAGATCGAGCCCTTCCGCGGTCTGATTCAATCATGCGTTCGATCTGTTATTTGATCGGCCGTCCGGCGACATCTGGGCCCTTGGATCAGAAACCGCGGAGTCGAATCCCACCGTCTGATCTCATCCCGCTGAGATCAACCGCGGGATTCGATCTCATCCCTTGGATCAAACCCGCTGTGATCCAACGGCTGCCACGAGCCGCTGATGTGGTTAAGTGAAAACCGCGTGAAGCGGCCCGCGGCTGACGCGTGTCCCTGCCGTCACACGATTTTGATCCCACGAATCAGTGCGCGCCGCGTGTCTGACCGCCGCAGTTTAATTAATAAAAATGTTTTTTAATTTGTTTTAATTACAAAAACTTTGAAAAATCATAATAAATTAAATATAAAGTCAAAAAATGAGTATAATATATCAAACTTTTCAGAATTCTGTCTAGTTTATTTTAAAAATAAAATCAAACTATTTTAACTATTATTTTACTAGTAATTTAAGAAATACAGAAAAGTATATTTTATTTTTAATTAATTATATATAAGTTTTATTGACCTCATTATTTGAGGTCAATTTCCCCAAAATCGACTCTAGCACCTAGGTCTTCGTAGCCTAGTTTAGACGTCGCCCATAGGATTTCCCTTAGGTGGACACCCACTAACGTAGCATCGACTCAAGCCTATCACTCAATCCGAATCAAAATCAATTGAGTCCAATTTCATTTCAATCCCAAACGAACTCAAATCAAGCTCGATTTTATGATTCATCAATGTCGATCGATTCAATTTAATGTGACTTAATCCATTTTCGATCAAATTGATTTATCATCAGGCCTAAATCAATCCATCAATCAAACCCAAAATTCCATCTAATAAAGTCTAAATTATTTTTTTTGATCAAATCCAATCAACCCTTGAATCTTTCTTTAACGCATAAATCAATCCTAACCGTTCATTTTGAATTAAGAGTTGGTTTTAAAATTAATTAAGCTGATTCAACCTCCCAATCCTACGATCAGCCCCTCTCTGAGTTCGCACAAAGCCTCTCACTCCCTCTCATTTCCACGATCCTTTTCACTTCAACGATCCGCTCTTTCCCTCAGCAGTTCCAAAACACCCAAAGAAGGCCAACCCTAGTCGTTCGCATACCTCTAGCGTGAAGAACTCCCACAGCCCGTCGCCTCTCTTCTTTGCACGATCCCATTCCCTCTCACTGCAGTTCACAAAATACAAACCCAGCCCTCAACTTTCGAACGCTCTACTCCCTCATCCTCTCTACCCCGAAATCAACTCAGATGAAGCCCAGGATCTCCCATCCAGAGCAGTTCGTGAAGTCCGTCGCCTCCATTTCGCACGAAGAAGTCCAATTATCTCCTCTCCTCCGTTCGTCTCGCCTAAAATTGGAATCACGAACAGCCCGTCGCTCTTCCCATTTGCGAACTGCTTTCTCCCTCTCGCGAGAAGCCTAGGCGAAATCCTTCCAACCGGTCGCACGAAGCCCAGCCCCCTTTTACCTCTGGTTCCCACGAGGTCAGGGCCGAAATCCCCTTCTCCAGCCTATCACCTCTCCATTTGCATAGACCGAGAGTTTGTCTCCTTGTTGACCTTATTTTTGTATGAGGTCACTAAAGACCTTCCAAACTCCAGATTAATTTTAGATCCTAGGATCTACTCTAGATCTTAGGATTCTTTCCTAGAGCTAGACCTTAGAGCCTACTCTAGAGCCTAGGGTTCCCTTAAATTTTAGATCTTAGAACCTCTCTAGATTCTAGGACCAATCCAGATTCAAACCAATCCCTACCCTTGATCAATTCAAACCTCAAATCAATCTGAACTCCATTCAATTCAAATCCAAAATAATTCAAATTTCAAACATATCCAAACTTTGACTCAATCCACTTGAGAATCCAAATTTCAACCTAGACTTTGATCCCACCCTTTAATCTAGCTTTAACCTTATCCATCGATTAACAATCACAACATGATTATAAATGATTTGGATACTTCAATATTAATTATTCAAACCTGAAATTAATTCCAAATCCAGAAATCCAGACTCAAATCCCAAGTCTTAAGGCCCTGTCCTAAAGACCCTTTTCAAAGAATTTTCAAACATTTCAAAACCCAGCCAAATGGTCTCTGATTCAAGGTCTATCACTTGCAAAGTGATAAGACATGTCTCTAGAGGTTACTCTCCAACTTTGAGCACATTCTGAGGTCTCTAACCCCAGAATCTGAATTAAAATCCAAAGGCTGTAAAACCTTCAAATATTTACAGCCTATGCCACTGAACCTAACCCCTTTGAGATCTTGACCTTGAAATCCTTATCAAAGCCTCCAATCACTTCCAGACTCTTGATTTTAACCCATTGAGCAGTGAACTGCATTCTCCAGACCCATTTTTGACCATAGTTGACCAATAGGTCAAAATTGACCAAAATACCCCTTTGGGGCTCAAATAGGGATTTCAAACCAAATGAACTCCAAATAGAATGCAACCACCTCCAACAAGTTTCAAATGTCATTTCAAATCTTTTGAACCTATTCCCAACCCCTGGGTCAACCTAGTTGACCAAGTCAACAGGTTTGACCCAAGGGGCCCTTTAAGGATCCAAATAGGTGTTTTGACCCAAATGACCTCTCTAGGCCATCCAACCACTTCCATTGGTCTTAAAATATCATTTCAAACCTGTTGAGCCCAAACCCAGACCCTGGGTCAACCTGGTTGACCAAGTCAACCCAGGTTGACCAAACAGGCCCTTAGGGGCTCAAATAGGAATTTTGATCAATTTGACCTCCCCAGACTTAGGAACCACCCTCAATGGTCTTCAAATGCCTTTTCAAACTTGTCCAGCCCAATCTCACCCATTGGGTCAACCTAGTTGACCCAGTCAACATGGTTTGATCCAATGGACCCTTATGGTTTCAAATGAACCATTTCAACCTGTTTAACCACGTCAATATCTTCAAACCCTTGAAATCATTCTATTCAAAGCCTTGAATATTTCTAAACCCATTTTGAGCTCAACCCAACTTGGTTTGACTATGTCAACCCTCAATCCTTGGTCAAACTTGTGGTGGCATTTGCTCCCATCTTTTCTAGCCTTGACTTTGACCTTTGACCCTTGATTGAACCATTCCAAATATCCCTCTTCCTCCTCAAGTGCCACATCACCAATTTTGACCTGGTTGACAGGTCAAACCAAGTCAACTAAAGCCTTAAATCCCTCTTTGAATTGGCCAAACCTCTCATTTTGACCTCAAAGAGTGTGAGATTAGGCTTGGAGCCTCTCTAACCTGTAGCCTTGACCTCTCCTATGCCACATCAGCACCCATTGACCAGTTGACTGGTCAAAATTTTCAATACCCCCTTAAAAACCTATTTTTCATGGTCAAAGCCCTATTAAACCCCTCTTCCTCCCTATATCACATGCCT
This sequence comes from Dendrobium huoshanense, assembly GCA_016618105.1. Classification (NCBI taxonomy): domain Eukaryota; kingdom Viridiplantae; phylum Streptophyta; class Magnoliopsida; order Asparagales; family Orchidaceae; genus Dendrobium; species Dendrobium huoshanense. Next base: position 60,515,551 of record CM028359.1, on the reverse strand, counting down.
AAAGCTCCTTTTTTTTGCTTTATTTCCCTAATTAATCCCTGCTTAAGCTGCTCCAAGGTTTGGCTTAGGCAATTTAGGCAATGTCCCCTCCCACTCATCCCAAAGCCGTCCAATAGGAGTAAGGCATGTCCAGCCTTTGGGTCAGCCTTCTAGCTGTCCCAGGGATACCTGGCATCATCTGAGGATGTGGTGAGTCAATCCCAGCCATCCATTCGGCTTGGGGGCGTTTGAATTGGGGGGAAAGGCTCTAATGCCTCATATTTGAACCCTATCAATCTCTCTCCACTCAAGCTCTCTCAAACCCAGCCCCCTGTTTCATTGAGCTCCCCAGACATCTCTCAACACTCTCCCACCGAAATCCCTCCGGTCAAAGGCCTTTTCCGGCGAGATCCCGGCGACCCTAGCTTAAATCCGTTCAAGGGGATATTGCAGTCGATCCAGGAGTTTTCAAGCCGTGGACTCTTCTACAAAAAGGAGCGTGGACAGTCTACAAGTGCAACAAATCCATAAACGGTCTAATCCGTCCAAAATCAAGGTGAAAAACTCAAACCCTAGGTCTAGGAACACTAGTTTAATTAGCTTTTTATTAAGCTCGTTTTAAGTAAAATAAAATACTCCCCATTGATTCTCTTCACCTGGGGAATCTAAGTTTAAAATTTTAACTCATTTGATTCACTGGATCGAGAGAACAAGTCAAAGAATGGGTTCTAGGGCTCAGTTCGCTGGCTGCATGAACCGAGCTCTATTTGGTCCGTTGATCTCTCGATCAACGGATCTGATCGCGCCGTTCCACCTATTGATCAAGCGTGTACTCGATCCCGTGGCTCAAGCTGCGGTCCGGCTCGATCCTGGCCGCCCGTTCAGAAATGCGGGATGAACCCTCCGCTGTTGGATCTTGCTCAATCGAATCAGACAGCGGGATCTGATCCCCACCGTTGAACGACACAAGCATTCGATCGAACGGCTCGTGATGCCTGCTGACGTGGTTAAGTGAACCGCATCCCGCGGTCTGCAGCCGACGCGTGGATGACCGCCGCCTTCCATGTGGCATCCCGCCGTCGCCGCGTTCTGGCTAGTCGAACCAGAACACGCCACCTGTCCCACTAACAGCCGCCGAATTCAATTAAATGAGTTTAATTTAAAATTAAAGCTATTTAATTACAGAAACTTTGAAAATTAATTAAAAATTATTTATAAATCCAAAAATTATTTTAAAAATATCAAAATTTTCAGAATTTCAATATCTTTCAAATAAAATTAAAAATTCTTTCTAAAATATTTAATATATTTTAAATAATTTTAAAAATACTCAAAACTTGATATTTTAATTAATAGTTACTGAAAATAAATTAAATTAATTTTAATAATTTCAAAATAATCTATTTTGGAATTATTTCAGAGCATGGAGGGTATTCCAAAATAAAATTCACTAATCAAACTATAATATATTTTAAATATTTGAGTTTTCCTTTAGATAATTTAGACCATTTAATTAAATATCTAATTTATATTTTACTATTAAGTTAAATATCTTGAATAATCAAAGCTCTAATTCTAAAATATTTTAAATAAATCAGAGAGTCTCTCAAGTCTTTAAAATGTTATTTCAAAAATATTTTGTTAATTATTTTAAATTTATGATTATATATATATAAGTATGTTGATATATATTTATTTATTTAAAAAATACTTTGAAATTATATATATATTTTAGATCCTTAAACTCTTGAGAGATTTATTGAAGTTCTAAACCTAGATCAAGCCTATGTGAATAAAATTAATGGGGATGATTAGTGAGTGACCACTTCTAGGTTCATTCACTAACCTTGATTTAATTATGTCTATTTTGTCTAATCCTTGCATGTTTAAGGTACACACACCACCTAGCCTAGGCTCTCCTAGATCTAAGGACTTGTTTGCTTGCTATTGTGTATGTATGCCATGCTTATTCAAAGGGTTAGAGGAACTTTGATTTGAACCTATTCAAAATTAGTGACACAATTAAGGACAATAATTAGGGACTTTGATTAGAAAACTTAGAAAATTTATTGTGCTTAGAATTGATATCCTCTTGACTTGAAATTTGAACCACTTAAACTTAGTGACATTCTCAGCCTTAGACAAAATTTTTATTGATTTTTGAAATCATTAAGACCATTAATTAATTTTCTAAGTCTTAAACCCTTAATTGAGCCTCTAAACTTCCAAAAAATGTAATAAACTCAATTTAAATCCAAAAATTATGTTTAACTGAAAATTAAAATCAAAATTATTTGACAGCAATTTAAACCTTAATTTAATTTTAAGTGAAAATCAATATTTAATTAAAATAATTAATTAATAATAATTAAAAAATCCCAAAATTTCCCAAACACTTGGGGATCCCTCCTTAGGTCATTTCTAACCTTTGGAGGTGGTTTTCAAGAGATTGGGAATTTGTTTGAAGCAAAACCATAAAAGGGCCATTTATTAAACAATTCCCAAAATTCATTAAAATGCTAAAACTTCCATAATTCATAACTAATTCCAGAAAAATCCAAATCACCCAAACTCACTTGCATTCAACTCCTAATAAGGTCTAATATTTACTAAAAATATTAGATTCCAGAAAACTGTAATATTTCAAAAAGTCAACAAATTGGTCAAACCGTAGTCAAAACTAGTTCAAAACTTCAAACCTTTGTAATAAAATGTAGAAAAATCCGATTTCAACGTACTTACCTTCTAACTGATCGTAGTAAGGTCTAGTATTTTAATAAAATACTAACATTCCAGAAAAAACCTTTAATTAAAAATTCAACTTTTGACCCTTTCATTAAGTGATTAAAATATTCAAAAATTCTTAAAAAACTCAAAATCACTCTAAAACTCCAGAAAATATTGGTTTAATGCTTAAAACACTTAACAAACCCTTTAAAACACAACAAACACCCTAAAGATGAAGTTTATCGGCTGGACTACTCCGGGCTGCGGGGCTAAGTGTCCTAAGGAGGCTGGTTCCTCGAGCCTGGTGGCACAACGCCACGAATGGATTCTAAGGGGTGTTAAATCTTAAAATAGATTAATTTTTAATTATTTAACATTTTAAAAATCTCTAACTTAATTACATTAATTTGGTTTATCAGCTGGACTACTCCGGGTTGTGGGGCTAAGTGTCCTAAGGAGGCTGGTTCCTCGAGCCTGGTGGCACAACGCCACGAATCAATTAATGGCAAACTTAAATTAATCAACTTTAAAAATCAGTAACCAACTCCCTTTAATATCAATCTATTCCTTTAATTCCAACCAATTTAAATAACTTAATCAACCCCGATTGCTACTAGGTAACCCAGGCCTACGAGGCTATTAACTTAGCCCCAAGAAAGGTGAAACAAACTTCACGGCCTCGGTGTGAAACAAAGGTAGCAATCAATTAACTTCTAAAATATATTTAATAAAAATTTTCTTAATTCATTAATACTTAAATTTTAACTTAAATCCCCTTCTAAGCCTTAACAAATCCAAACATTTAGACAACTTTAATTAATAACCTACTTTAGGATCTATCCCCGCCACACGACCTTTCTCACACACTTTAGATGATGTGCTAGGACAACAACCTTTAGATCTAAGTTAGGCCGGTGTTTACTTTACTGCTGTGTGCCGGATTTTTCATAGTTTTCACTGTATGTTATGGATGAAATTGCTTTGCTGTGTCTGTTTACTTTTTCTGTACTCTGTGGATGGATTGATGTGTTTGGCGACTAGATTACCCTTAGGTTAGGTACGATCTGGATGTTGACACAGTTTTCTGCAGGTGGCCACGCTCATGCAGGGCAATATAAAAAAAAAGGGGCAAATCAAAAAAATGCATAAATATTATAAACTCTTTGCACCGGTGCTTCAGCTGCTAAAGCCCCCAAATCATAAAAAGAGCGTGGCCAGTGTGTTTACTTTCTTTTCTGCTCATATACAACTACTTGGGAATAACTACTTTTTATATATTAATTGCTTAGGATAACCCTGCAGGTGAGTCTAGATTTTTATTTTGATATTAATGTAATTTGTGTAAGTGTCAAGTGTTGTGAAAGTTGATTTTGAGTTGGGATACATAGATCCAAAGTTTGGATTCCAAAGAGGAAAGGATACCCCTTTAGGGAACACTCCTTTTCCATTTGGAAATCCAAATTTGGATCATACCTTTTTCTTACCCAAAGAGGAAAGAGTGGCCTTCCCCTTAAAGGAAGTGCCCTCTTGTCCATTTGGGTAATCCACTACGAAGATTCCAAGAAGATTGAAGAAAAGGAGTTCAAAGAAGAATGAGATTGAAGATTTGAAGATTTGAAGATTGAGAGTATCAAACTCAAAATAACTTGCATCATTACTAGGTTTAGAATCCGGGTTGTTGTCAGTGGTGCCCGGCCACTTTACTTTCTGTAATATTCTGGTTTGTAATAAGCAAGGCAATTCTGCCTATGGACATTTATTAATTAATTTATATTTGATGTGATGATCTGATTGCCTTTAGGATTACTTGTTTTTACTAGTTTTTTGGCGATTGCATGCCGCTTTTTGTTTTCGCCTGGATACGTGAGACTCGTGAGGGTGTGAAAGTTTTTTTACTCATAATTTTAAAAGTCTAAAATTTTAGTGAGTCTAAATAACATAGAAAGATAACGAATCCAGGGAATTAGCCGGGGATCGACCCCGGGGTCGCATGCATATTTCTGCATTACTCTTTCCTTGCTTTAGACCCTTCCCCGCCTGCGGGTAGAGTCCGGATAGTCTGACCTTTGAGGACGAGGTGCCGGACCTGGGGAAGTCCAGTCTTCTAAAAAATTATTTTATAAGCATGTTTTTAAAATTTCAAGCATACTTGATTTGGAAGTTGTCAACCAGCATGCATTGCATTAGATACAAATTAAAAGAGTCAAAATTTTAATTTCATAGTCCTTAGTGTTGCAAATCTATTTTTCATGTCTTATATTTTGATGATTGACAAACACTGTTTCTCTTGGACAGCTTGTTGCTTCTAACTTTTCAGGAATCGAAGATCGGACAATCAAAAAGGAGCCAAATTCAGGAATGCGTAGGTTTAGGGTTGAGTCAGTCTGTGCTTTTGTTTTTTACCTTTTGAGTCCACTTGTAATAGTAAAAGAGACTGATGCTATGTAACCCTTCACACACACACTTGAGAGACTTAGAATTTCTGTTTTTACTCATATCGGCCAGGACGATTTCTTTGATCGGCCTGGATGATCAGCTTAAAACAGAAAGTCTAATTAAGGATTCTTAATTAAGGCAGCCGACATTAACAGATTGTCTTGGACGATACGTGTATCGGCCAGGACGATAAGCTCAAAACAGAAAGAAGTAGCCGCCATAGTCAAGTATGGTATACTGTATCTTTAAATTATCGTCCTGGACGATCCTCGGATCGGCCTGGACGATATTCACAGATTATGCCATAATTGTTCAGGAAATCAAGGGAGTAATTAAGGATGATTGATACGATCAGATCGTCCTGGACGATCGCAGGATCGGCCAGGCCGATCTAGTCACAAACCTAAGTTACTTCAGGATGATCAATATCGACTAGCCCGTATCCAAGGCTACTGTCAGGACGATTTTCCTCTGATTTGAACTGATCGGCCAGGACGATCGTGAGATCGGCCTGGACGATCAAGCCAATTTTCAATCGTCCTGTTTCCCATCCAGGGCGATGCTCTGGCCGATCAACATTGATTTGTACTGATCCGCCAGGCCGATGTCCATATCGGCCTGGACGATATTGTTGGCAACTTGCAATTAATGAGCTCTTTTGAAGCTCTTCTATTTAAGAGCTCTTGTTCAATATTTTTAAAAAACCTTTGGCTGCTGCCTTGACCTGAGAAGACCTTGAGGAGAGAAAGAGAGAGAGGAGAGAGAGAGGATCTTGTGAGGGGGAGCTTGTGAGGGGTTTCACAAGGGTTGCTTCAAGGATCTCTCTGCGTCGTCTTCATCTAGAGTTTCTCGTCTGTGGAAGGGTCGGTAGAGGTAAGGAGTTTTGCTTTTGGTTCTGGTTCTCTACCAGCTTCAAGAGGAAGCAAAAGGAGATAGGTTCTTTGCCTTGCCGGGGTGGCAAAAAGGAGGTTCTTGTGAGGGTTTCTCCACCTAGCCGTGGGGGCTAAAGGAGAGTCACTTTTTTATAGTGCAATACTTGGAGGGTGCCTCCAAGGAGTGGACGTAGGTCGAGTCGACCGAACCACTATAAATTTCTGTGTTCCTTTTCTTGCTTCCGCACTTTTAAATTCTCCATTTTTTTGTGGTGTGATTTGGTTTATGTGATTTTATTTCTTTGTTTAAAAAGAAGTTTTTAAAATACCAATTCACCCCCCCTCTTGGTTAGTTTGGGACTAAGTTCATAGGGCTTAACATCCCCATCGAACTTTCAAGTGGTATCAGAGCTTGATTCGAAAATTAAAGTTTGAAAACTTTTTGAATTTGATCCATGTCTAACTTTGGGAATCGCAACACTACGGAAGGGTATTCTATTACCCGACCTCCTCTATTCGATAACCTACATTTTGATTTTTGGAAAACTCGTATGTCAACTTTTTTACAATCTACTGATTATCGCATGTGGATGCTCATTCAAGAAGGTTATTCTCCACATTCTCGTGACATTAATGGTTTTAAAACTGAAGTTGCTTTTACCGAATGGACTTTTGATGAACGAGATTTAGCTCAATTAAATGCGAAATGTTTGAATTGTTTTTTCTGTGCTTTAAAATCTGAGGATTACATGCGTGTTTCAACTTGCAAAACTGGTAAAGAAATTTGAGATAAATTGTGCATTACTTATGAAGGCACTAATGAAGTTAAACAATCCCGTTTAAATATTCTCTTGCATGACTACGAACTTTTTTGTATGAAACCTCATGAATCGATTTCTGACATGTACACTAGGTTTACTCAGATCGCTACTTCATTGCATGCACTAGGAAAAGAACTTTCAAACTATGAAAAAGTTAACAAGATTTTGAGATGTTTGCCTTCGTCTTATGATGCAAAAATTACTGCAATCACTGAATCTAAAGATTTGAACACCTATTCTATTGATAACTTGCTTGGCTCACTCATTGCTTACGAGCAAGGGGTGAATCAAAGAAATCTTGATGCATGTGAGAAGAAAAAGGAGAAAACAATTGCATTGAAGGCACACAAATCGGATTCTGAATCTTCCGGGTCTGAAAGCGATGGAGTTGCCTTCTTCACAAGGTAATTCAAAAGCTTTCTAAGGAAGAAACAAAAGAATCATCAAAGTTGGAGAAAAGGTAAGGATCATAAACATTTTAAAGGATCTTCTGATGTTGTTTGTTTTGAATGCAGGAAACCTGGACATGTAAGAGCCGATTGTCCTACACTTCAAGATCAATCAAGTAAAGAAAAGGAAAAAGGTGAGGAGAAAGCCAAGTCTAGGAAGGAGAATAAAAAAATCCAAAGAGGCTTCTGGGCAGAATCTGGTACTGATTCCTCTGAGACTGAACCAGAGGAAGAGACTACAAACTTGTGTTTCATGGGAGAAAATCAAAGTGATGAGGAAGAGGTATGTAAACCAACCTATGATGAATTGTTTGAAATTTGTGAAAAAATCCATAGGAAGAGGCATTTTTACCCAACTCTCTGACACCAACTTTTAATCAAAGGCCAGAACCTAGGAAGAGGCATTTTTACCCAAACCATTTAAGAAAACCTTTTCCTGGAGTTCAATGTTTTTCTTGTGGCATGCTAGGACACATCTCACACACTTGCACAGTTCACCGTAGTACACATTGGGTGTGGAGACCTAAGATGCATGATTCAAAACATACCACATCTGCATTGCACTCTACATTTCCTAAGAAGGAGCCCAAATCTGTTTGGGTTCCTAAAACTGACTATTGTTGAGTTTTGTAGGTGTGCTCTCACCAAAGACCTCGTGGGAGCATAAGATAACTGAACATAAGGAGGCTTGCAGCTCAATTGCTTAAATCCGTTGCTTTATCACTTGCTTGAAATCTTTAGTTTTTTGTATGTCTTTTATTTTTAGTTTTTGTGTTCACTTTGTGTTGTTTTTAGTTTGCTTATTTTTTTTTTGTTTTTGCTTTTTCACTTTGGTCTTTATTTTTTGGGCTTCCATATGATGAAACTTCTTAAGCTTTTAAATATTGGAGTTTTTGGAGATAGGGTTTAGCTTTTTAAAATTGGTTAAAGGGAGTAAACTGTTGATGTTTTTCCATTCTTCTGACTTTATTTAGTGGCATGATTTTCTTCTATAAAACAAAAGTCTAAACTCAGTTTAACCAATGACTTTTTAAGATCTTTTTCTTATCTTGCAACATTAAATTATCTTATGCATAATAGTCAAAATTCTTAGATATCATTCAAACTTTTGAAATCTTACCATTGCAGTTATCACGTGATTTTGATTTTGTGTTGTGGATTGTTCTTCCCTATGTTAGAGAGAGAGCTCCTATTCTCTAATATTTGGAGGATATACTCACAACTAAGTATTTTTCTTTAAGGGTATATTAAAGAGTTATTAGCTTGCAAGAGTTATAAAGGAAAGAGGCCAATGAAGCCAAATTGAAAAGAAAGTTATATACACAAAAGTGTATCAAAAAGATGCTCAAAGAGCCAATAAAAGTGACAAGAGGCATAAAATTAGCCCACTAAATGCAAGCTATCATCTCTTTGGTAAAACTCCTAAAACTTAGAAAGCTCATTGATTATGTGATACCTTCAAAGATTTGATTTCAATTTCCATGATTGAGAAAAATTATTTTGGTTTATTATTTATGAGATATTTTTGTTGTTAACAAGCCTTGATTGGATCTTCTAATCCTCTTTTGTTATTCCAAGTTAGGACTCTGTTGTTTTTAAGAGAATTTTGTACCCTGAAGGATGTCCGATCTAGGGTAAATGGAATCAGTTTTTTTATCTTCTTCTGATTGGATTTTGTTAAACCTCTTGATCTCCTAAAACTTTAAAAGTTTAAATTCATGAAAAGAATCCTCATATGATGCCTCCATAAAACAAAAAAAAATTAGAAAAATTAAAATCCAAAAATATTCGGTGTTGGTTTTTCATTGTGCTATTTGTGTCTTTGACTGTTTTTTCTTTTATTTTATTTTTTGAGAGTCCTGATCATCACCTTTTTTATGTCTTGATTTCAAAATTCAAGTCATATCGGCCTGGCTGATATTTCTATCGTCCTGGCCGATATGACAAATTCTTTATAAAATCCATCTGCTGACCTTTTTTTCTATGCTTACTGCAATTCATCATCCTGGACGATTTGATCGAACTCATGGTGATAGTCCTGGCCGATAGTATATTTGTCTGGCCGATGCATTCTATGTGCATCGTCCTGGCCGATACACTGGATCGTCCAGGATGATCCACGTGTCAGTACGTTTTGATCTTTAAATTAGGCCCCGGACGATCCATTATTGGACCATCGGCCGGGCCGATCCACTGTTCGGCCTGGACGATACACGTGGCAAGTATTTATAACGTTTTAACTTTGGCCGGTACGATCAATTATTGTGCATCGTCCCGGACGATACACCTAATCGGCCCGGACGATCTGCTTTTTCAACGGTTGTCCGGACTGACTCCTCGGGTCGATAGCCTGTGTCTAATCGGCCTGGCCGATATCTGATCGGCCCGGACGATTGGACCACCTTTTTTGACCAATCGGCCTGTACGTAATTATTGACACATATCGGCCTGGACGATTCCGCGATCGGCCAGGACGATATGGCCGTTTCTTTAAATTCAGGTCGATCCAACCATGATTTTTCACTCTTCATCCTTTCTCCTTTGTGTTTTTGCTTAAGTTCTCTCAAATGGCTGGTGGGAAACGCGTCCGTCAGACCTCTGGAAGTTCCTTGAGGGCAAGGGTTGACCCTCGTTTCCGGGAAGCAGAAGATGAAGCCGCATATCATCGTTATAAAGAATGTGGAATTACTGTTTCCAGAATTATCAATCCGGCCCACATCTCTTACCTGGTAATGGATCTCTTCGCTCACACTTCCCTTTGCTTCATTCTGTCTCTTGTTTTCCCTTTTAATTCTGAGTTCCTTCTAGAATTTTTTGCAAACCCTCGCATCAACCCTACCTTCACAGCCCTGTCCTCCTATGTGAATCGACGCCCTGTCAAAATCACGTATCAGGACTGTGTTGATCTTTTACAGCTATCTACCACCGGAGATAAGCTGCACATAATTGCCCCTGATCTTGATTTTGACTGGTCCACGGCAAATCACTTTCTTCGCCAGACCAATGTCCGTTACCATGTTGGAGAGACTAGCTCTTTAGTCAGAGATGCTAGGACAATCCAACATGTTCTTCGCACCTCCGTCATTCCAAAAGCTGGCGACCGAGTCCACATTACCCCTCTACTTTCCCTCACTACCTTCTACATCATGGCTCATAGGGAAATCAACACTGCGGACCTATTTTTTTGTTACATTGATCACCTAACAACAATTCGCGATCCAGACCACAGAAGAAAGCCAAATCTAGCCTTAGGACACATCATAGCCTATGTTCTTGAAACTAAATACCAAATTCAATATCCCAATCCACCAGATTACCAAACTCTCTTCTACTCAAACAATTCCTTCAGCACCCTTCACAATACTCGTCTCCACCCTGATGAACCTCGGGGGGCTAGAGAGGAGGAGGCTCCCACTCCAGCTCCTTTTCCTGACCCTGTTCCTGTCCACCAACACTCACCAGTTGATCAGTTGATTGAGAGATTTGATCGTTGGGAGACCCGGTTTGACGCGTATGTTGCTGCCTAAGAGCAGCAACACTCTGAGGACATTGCCCGATACGAGCATCACCATGCTGAGGATTTAGCTCGATTTGACAGTTTTCTTACTCACCAGCAGCAGCAGCATGACCAGGACATTGCCTAGTTCAATGCTCAGTTTACCACCCTTGCCAGTTACTTTCAGCAGCCACCTCCACCTCCTTCATCTGATGATCAGGATCCCTCGTTCTTTTAGTTTGTGCTTTGAGTTATTATTTCTTGTCTTTTTATAGTTAGTCTTTCGTGATGTTTTTTTTTTCTGCTGTTTCTGGACTTTCTTTTTGTGATGACAAAAAGGGGGAGTAGGATTGGGTGTGGTAGGAAAAAGTTGATATTGCAACTTTGTTTTTCTAATGAATCTTTTTTTGTCCTACTTGTGTTTTGCCATCATCAAAAAGGGGGAGATTGTTGCAAATCTATTTTTCATGTCTTATGTTTTGATGATTGACAAACACTGTTTCTCTTGCACAGCTTGTTACTTCTAAGTTTTCAGGAATCGAAGATTGGACAATCAAAAAGGAGCCAAGTTCAGAAATGCGTAGGTTTAGGGTTGAGTCAGTCTGTACTTTTGTTTTTTACCTTTTGAGTCCACTTGTAATAGTCAAAGAGACTGATGATATGTAACCCTTCACACACACACTTGAGAGACTTAGAATTTCTATTTTTACTCATATCGGCCAGGACGATTTCTTTGATCGGCCTGGACGATCAGCTTAAAACAGAAAGTCTAATTAAGGATTCTTAATTAAGGCAGCCGACATTAACAGATCGTCCTGGATGATGCGTGTATCGGCCAGGACGATAAGCTCAAAAAAGAAAGAAGTAGCCGCCATAGTCAAGTATGGTATACTGTATCTTTAAATTATCGTCCCGGACGATCCTCGGATCGGCCTGGACGATATTCACAGATTATGCCATAATTGTTCAGGAAATCAAGGGAGTAATTAAGGATGATTGATACGATCAGATCTTCCTGGACGATCGCAGGATCGGCCAGGCCGATCTAGTCACAAACCCTAAGTTACTTCAGGACGATCAATATCGGCCAGCCCGTATCCAGGGCTATTGTCAGGATGATTTTCCTCTGATTTGAACTGATCGGCCAGGACGATCGTGAGATCGGCCTGGACGATCAAGCCAATTTTCAATCGTCCTGTTTCCCATCCAGGGCGATGCTCGGGCCGATCAACATTGATTTGTACTGATCGGCCAGGCCGATGTCCATATCGGCCTGGACGATATTGTCGGCAACTTGCAATTAACGAGCTCTTTTGAAGCTCTTCTATTTAAGAGCCATTGTTCAACATTTTTAAAAAACCTTTGGCTGCTGCCTTGACCTGAGAAGACCTTGAGGAGAGAAAGAGAGAGAGGAGAGAGAGAGGATCTTGTGAGGGGGAGCCTCTAAGGGGTTTCACAAGGGTTGCTTCAAGGATCTCTCTGCGTCATCTTCATATAGAGTTTCTCATCCGTGGAAGGGTCGGTAGAGGTAAGGAGTTTTTCTTTTGGTTCTAGTTCTCTGCCAGCTTCAGGAGGAAGCAAAAGGAGATAGGTTCTCTGCCTTGCCGGGGTGGCAAAAAGGAGGTTCTTGTGAGGGTTTCTCCACCTAGCCGTGGGGGCTAAAGGAGAGTCACTTTTTTTGTAGTGCAATACTTGGAGGGTGCCTCCAAGGAGTGGACGTAGGTCGAGTCGACCGAACCACTATAAATTTCTGTGTTCCTTTTCTTGCTTTCGCACTTTTAAATTCCGCATTTTTTTGTGGTGTGATTTGGTTTATTGGATTTTATTTCTTTGTTTAAAAAGAAGTTTTTAAAATACCAATTGAACCCCCCTCTTGGTTAGTTTGGGACTAAGTTCATAGGGCTTAACATCCCCATCGAACTTTCACTTAGCATTTTAGCACCCAACATAAGTCAAAGGGGCCAATTAGGAAAATCTCTAGATGTCAGCCCCAACTCTCCAAAACTTTAATTATAACGTCCCTACCACTCTTTCATAAAAGACCGGACTCATCTCTTTTAAATCGATTAGGTGGTTAGCTGGTTCCCCAATCCAGGCCGGGGTAAGTCCAGATCTTGCACTGCATTAGTTAGGATCGGACGACTGTGGTCCAGTGTCCAAAATAGATTTAAGTTCCTGGGCAGATTTTTTTATAAGACCCCAAATTTCAGGAATATAGTCCCAAATTTCTAATAAAATACTTAACTCTAATTAAAGCTTCATTTCAATCCTAAAACATAAAGCCCAACACTTAGATTAAGTTGGGACACTTCCGGATGGTTCTGGAATCTCAAAGTGTCCCCTACCTCTCATCCTTTAACTTTGTTAATAACTGCTCAATTTTGATCCATTTCCTTTTGATTTTCCAATAACTCTATTCATACTTTGATATCACTCCTAGAAACTCTAACAAAATTCTGCCACCATTTTAATTGGAAGTTTTCGTAGGAGATTTTTTTTTTGCCTCCCTACGATGTAATTAACTACGAGGGCTTGCGCTCGTAGGAGATTTGGAACCACACACACACACCTGATTTTAAAAAATTAATTTCTAAAATTTTATTAGATTTCCTTGAGAAAAGTTAAGTAATGATCGTCATAGTTGCATTAGAAGGATTATCGTAGAATGGTCTCATTTCCCTTTGGGGAGATACACCCTTCTTCGATAAGGCTTTGGATGTGAATGCGACGATCATGTTTCTTGAATATTGTAATTGGATACTTAGTTGAACTATACTTTGTCCCCTCGGGGCCATATAAAGTTCTCCTTAGAACCCGTTCGTAACATTCTAGATGAGTTTACACAATTCTAAATCTGAACACCGTTATGAAAGTTTATTTTCGTCTTTCGGGGTGATATACTCTTTCTAACGAATTGGTTCGACCTTAGAATTAGAACTCAACCTTAATCTTAAAATTCCCAAAGAAAACTAATAGTTTTCAAAACCTTTTTTTCAAAATTCCACAAACAAAAAATGGCACGCCCGGTGGGACAAATTTCTCTTCCCATCTTTAATAGTGGCAGAATTTCGTTTCATCGGTAGTTTCAACTATCATTTCTTCTGTTGGTCCCTTTGCAGATTTCTTCCTTGGGTGAGTGTGGCCAACATCTAAAATAATAACAAAATATTAAAAGAGAGGTTGCACCTCCAAATTTGGCTTTATCTAGATTTTTGTTCTGATTTTGACCTTCTACCCCGGCATAGCCTGTGAGGCGACAGCGTCAAATCAGATCTCTGGATATCCTTTTCAATCTTATGGATTTATGGTCGATAAATTTCTCATTCAATATATAAATCCTTAAAATTAAAAAGAATTCAAAATTTTTGATTTCGGACATCCCAAACTACTTTAGTTTTAACCCCCTCACTTCCGCTTTGACTTCTAAGGGTGGGGAGGGTTAAGCTATTCCTTTTACTTGGGTTTTCTCACAATTCCATAAGCCTTCGGGCAATGGGAAACTCTGTCCGTTGTGTTTTGGAACCTGTAAGAAAACCCCTTTTAAATTCTCAAAATTTCTTCAAAATTTTCTTAAAACTCTAAGTTGTCATATGTTACGCCATACGATCTCCTTGTGGGCTAACATATGTCAAATTTTTTTAGAAAGCTTTCTAGGCATGTGCTTAGTCTCTTCACCCTTTTAACATGTGTTAAGCAATACCCTTCGCTGCTCGACACATGTTTTGGGGGGGTTGAGATTTTCTTACAAGCCTCAATTTTCAAAAAAATAATATATTTTTTTTACCGTCCTTTTAAAGTAAATCTAATTTCAATCCTTTCTTTAACTTTCAGAAAATCCCAAATGGCTGGCCAATTGATTTTCTCCTTTGACCGAGAGTTATCCTCGACTGTTAATGACTAAGGGAGCACTGTTATTTTTGGAATGGGATTTAGTACTCTTAAGTTCTCTATGGATGGACACCAGATTGTTAGTTTGGATGCCAGTAAGGAAATCCCCCCAGTGGTTGAGTTGATTGTGGGATATGTACCCACCTTGCCAGTAGTCAGTGATGATCAGAAACAGTCTGAACCAGTTGTTGAGCCTCCCACTGAAATTAAGTCTGTTTTTGAAGAGGGGTCTAGTTCTGGACTTAGATTTGCCACTAAGAATCAGAAGAAGAACTATTTGAGGAGACTTAGAAAGAAAATCTCTAAGGCTAAGAGAGTTCTACCCTTTAAGACCTTAGCTCAAGTAGAACCTGAGGCTGTTGAGGAGCTACCTATTCCTGCTTCCTTTCCCCTCCTAAAGGGGAGTCGCTTTTACCCCCTGGCTTCAGCTCAAGGGGAGGAGAGGATAGCTAGGATAGCCCGTTCTCCACCATGCCCGGTCGACTACTCGACTAAGAAAACTCAGAAAGAAAGACATCTCCAGAAGATAAGGACTTTGAGAAATATAATTCATACCTGCGCTGCACAGTCTGGACAGACTAAAGAGGAATATGTTAAACAATTGAAGGGAGTGATCGCACATCGCTTCCAAAAAGAAGTGTTGAAGGAAGAAGTGTCTGAAGCAAAGAATTTAACCCCACAGTTCGTCAGAAAGAATAAGAAGTATGTTAGACAGCCCGCTACTTCAGTACTGGTTGATGGATATCACTGGGTGGCACGCCCTTCGTCCTCTCAAACAGAGGGTATTGTGTTGACTGGGTCCGAGAGAGGCCGTAATTCTACTGGTAGACCCTCGGTACCCCCACATAAACCTGTAAGATTGGCCTCAGTGATTGTTAAACCAAAGGGGGTTGAAGTTCAAAAGTCTATGGACCTTAAAGTAAAAAGACCTAAATCTCCTGAAAAGAGATATGTGCCAAAGAGAACTAAGTTGGAGAATCTGCCACCACCTCCTAGAACTTCTAAGTTCATTCTGCAGCTCCAACGAGTTTCAGCCAACCCTACTCCGGGTTCAGCTGAATTGATGGATGTCCAGACTAGTACTCCAGTTGTTACAGATGACAGTCCTACCACAGCCAGTCTAACTCAAGATCCAATAGTCACCATCCCTGCTACCCCAGTTGATGATCCCCAAGGTCCGAGTGTCATTCCTAGGCCCCTTAGTCAGGTGTCTGAGGACCTTACCTTACCAGATGTGGGAACTATCACTTTACAAGCTCCTGCTTCTCCTGAGGAATATGTCCCTCTCCCTGTAGAGGATGCCACTCTTCTGACTACCAGCTCTGGGATAGTCGAAGAGGAGAGAATTGACCAGGATCTAGAAATGGAAGATGAACCGGATATAAAGTCTCAACCAGATCCTAATCCAAAACTCACAGAAATCATTGCCCTCATGGATTCTGAAGAATTATTCGATATGGATGAGTATAAAGGATACTTACCCCTTGATCCTAAGTCAATTGGGGATAGACCGGTCGAGGAGGTAGTTCAAGAAATAAGAAATATCTTATTAAACAAAGAAGGAATGGCTTCTTTTGACCCTGACATGGATGATCTCCTTGGAGATGAAGATGATTATGTTGGTGGCATTCATGTGGTCGAAACTAGAGGGTCTAATAAAGAAGCTGAGCCCAGCAAACGCCGATTTACTAAAGATGATGATCCACATACTGTTGAGTCAGATTCAGATGAGTCTGTGAGAGACAGAGATGAAGAACACATAAAAAACTTGGAGACTCAGCTCGCTAGCATGATGTCACAAGTTAGGGAAATGCAAGAGAAGTTGGATAAATCACAGCAAGAGTCCTTTATGATCCACAATTTAGCTCGAGAGCTCACAGAAAAGGCTAAAAGGGCAGAATTTAGTTCCAGACCTCTCGAGTCACCACCTGTGACCCTCCCTTATCCAGTAGAAACACCTCCAGTTCACCCTGCAGTTTCCACCATTCCTCCGATCCTACCTCAGAAGGATATTAAGCAGTTAATTGAGGACCAGGTAAGGGAGGCCTTAGCCCTTTCTCAAGGAACCGTGTCTATTTCAAAGGGTAGACCCTACCCCAAGGATTATGACTTAGTTCCTTACCCAAAGGGCTTTGTGCCACCAACTTTTAAAGTTTTCACTGGAATTGAAAATCCGAGACAGCATCTGGCCCACTTCCGAGCAAGCTGTTGCAATGCAGGAGGGTCAGATGCTCTACTATTTCACCAATTTGTAAGTAGTCTATCCGGCATTGCTTTTGAATGGTACGCCGATCTGCCCAATGGTTTAGTAAGAACCTTTAGCGACCTAGAAAATTTCTTTCTTAAGAGATTTTCTGGAGCGCAACAATGCACCACCGTGGGCGATCTCGTTGTTGAAAAGCAAAAGCCGGGAGAGTCTCTGGTTGAGTACATCTTGAGGTGGCGAAACCTCTCGATGAAGTGTGAACCCCAGTTGCAAGAGCAACATGCTGTGGAGATTCTTTTGAAGAATATCCACGGCCCTGTTGCTTTTCTCCTGAAAGGTTTCACTATTAAAACTTTTGAAAAACTCCTTAATAAGGCTAGCAATTTGCAGGAAGAGGCTCCTAGGATGCCATTCTTACGAGAGCAGTCTGAAGAAAGGAAGGGTCCAAAATTGGTGAAAACATTTGAAAAGAAAGCTATGGTCTCAGCAGTAGATAAAGGAAAGAGGCCAATGATTAGTCAGCCTAGCACTCCACTTCCACCATAGCCGCCTCAGAAGCAGCCCTTTCAGATAGTTCCTAAATATACTAGAGATCCCGCCTCCATCCCTTTTAGAGAGAGATTGGCAAAGCCTTATCCATTTAAAAGGGAGTCAGTTAAGAAGATCTTCAGGAGTTTGTTAAAGAAACCAGATTTTCAGTTGCCAGAGGCCAGGAGGCCTGAGGATGAGAGCAAGAAAGATGATCCCAAGTATTGCCCGTACCACAGGATGCTTAGTCACCCTCTTGAGGACTGTGTTGTCTTCAAAGATTGGCTTGAGAGGAACTACACCCAAGGTAACATCATAATACCTAAGGAATACTTGGTCGATCCAGAAAAGGCTTCAATTAAAACCATTTCAGGTAATCCTCTTAACTCTTCTTGTCTTGTTGAAGATGGTTGGGACTTTGCTTTGTCCCGGGCACTTAAAAAGTCAATTAACAAGTCTTTTCGTCTTTCTCAACAGCTGACTATGATAGCCCAGGCCCCGGTGTGGAAGGTTGACCTGGACGCTTCGCAGAAGGATGTTGAGCCACTTTCCTCTCCAGTAGTTTTAGGAACTATTGAGAAAAATGTAAAAGAAGAGAAATTTGATTTTGTAGAGAGGAAGTGTGTAGATGAGAGATGTATTAGAATGGCGGATGGCGGTGTTAAATCCCTTTCCCCTCTTTTGTTATCTGACTTTTACTTTGCCCCATCAAAGGCGAAGGGTCAAAAGATGAATAAAAACATCCTTCTACTTCTGTCTTGATGATTAACCATGAATCTCAAATGCAAGTTGACGACTCTCCTGTTTTGAATCAAACTCCTAATGAAATAAATATTAGGTTAATCAAACCGACCTCCCCGAGTCGACTATTCAAGAAGATGTCAAATGTGAAGCATTATCAGAAAGTGATTTCCCCTAATGTGATTTTCAGGGAAGTCCTATCGAGATAGAGTTTTCAGATTCTGACTCTCTTTCAGGAAACGACAATTCAATGCCTACAGTGAGTGTAGACACCGCTCTAGTTTGCCCGCCCGAAGACATCAAGCAGGTGCAACTCCGTGGCGGTAAAGTCTTACCTCCTAGGTTGCCCCCTCAGGACAAAGGCAAGCAATCCTCATTCGAAAATCTAAATCCAGATTTCCCTCAGCAACCAGAATTTCCTTTAATTCTTCCGGGTTTCGAGTCTGTCGTTCCTAAGGTTGATTACAACGTTTTAGCCCACCTTAGGAAGTTGCCAGCAAAATTAAGTATTTACGACGCCCTCCTTCTCTCCAAAGAAATGAGGGAGTCTTTAATTAAAGCACTTCTCGATCCCGAGATTTGCTTAACACAGTTGACTACAACTTCAGAAGGTGAGGCTCTCTACTTCAAAGAGGTCCCCGGGGTTACCTTTTCAGACGAAGATTTACTCTTGGGAACTGCTGTCCACAATCGACCCCTCTACATTACTGTAGATGTGGAAAACTTCAAGTTATCAACAGTCCTTGTTGATTCGGGTGAATCGGTCAACGAGATGAACATAAAGTCTCTTGCTTATCTTCAGAGTTGATACTAGCAAGCTTTAAACCGACAGGTTGGTGCTTCGTGGGTTCAACGAGAAGGGCGAGAGAGCTTTAGGTTCAATCACTTTACTCCTAGAAATAGGAGGGTTAAAAACTGAAGCTAAATTTCATATCATTGATTCGACTACGTCCTTTAACGCACTTCTAGGTAGACCTTGGATTCATGAATATAGAATGGTTCCATCTACCCTGCACCAATACGTTAAGTATCAACGAGACGGCATTGAACATGTGATTAAGGGTGATTTGCAACCATTCTCGATTCAAGAAATTGGAATTTACGAAGATGTTGCGTATTTCATACCAAAAGGGTCCTCGTCCCGTTCTAAATCGGAGATCAAATTTGAGGAGAAAATGGTTGGACAAAAATTCAACCAAAAGAAGGAAAAAGATAAAAATATCAATCAAGAAATGACACAATCGAGTAGTGAAGATGACTCTGATATCATTGTCCTTAGGCCTCCAAGAACATTACCTCAAAGAGGTGGGAGGATGGCTTTAAGGGCACGAGGTCGAGGCCGTGCTTCATTAGATAGGAGAGAAGCACCTGTGTATATTGATTTGGAATCATATTCAGATGGTGAACTAGAAAGTCAAGGTACTGCCCTCTCTCTCGATTATCAGAACATAAATGCTCCTCCAAAATTTGATCTCACCTTAGACCAGGACAGTGACCCTGAGGTAGATATTTCAAAAGTTAAAAGTGACGAGCCTGAATTAATAATGTATGAAAAGCTCACTAGAAGGATTGAGGCCCTTTCTCTGACCCCACTGTCGGCAGGAAGGATTGTAGGGTTGGAAGTCAAAGTGGCCCCCAACTTGGATGGTGAAGTTAAGAAAGTCCAGAAATTCTTTCCTGGCTCCTCCTCCGCCAGGGACGAAGGTGATGTGACCCTTGAGGAGGCAGATTTTAATGAATTAATGGAATTACCTTTCGGCTACTTCCCTGTTTGTGTGAAAAACTCTTTTTCTAAAGGTTCTATACCATACCGATGGACTAAGGGTCAAGCTAGATACCACGAGAATATTTGGCGAACAAAAATAAATAAAAATCCAACAAGTGGTATTAGCTTTGGAACAGTTAGTTCATTCGATGATGATGAGTATTGCCTAATGATAACTTATCATCTCGATTCTCCAAATGTCCCTACAGATCCTCCTTGTCCTCTAGATGGACTCTGTTTGGAGACTTTAGGCGATCCCGATGATCTTCAAGTTCGGGATGCACCCCTTGAATTTGAAGAGGAAATTAAGTCGACAGTCGATGAGTTGAGAGAAATTAACCTGGGAAACGATGATGACCCCCGTCCGATTTTCATAAGTACTTTATTGAGTGAGGGTGAAACCCAAGACTTAATCCAGTTGTTATTCGAGTTCAGGGATTGCTTTGCCTGGACATACGACGAAATGCCAGGTTTGCCTGCTGAGGTAGCAGTTCAAAAACTTGGGGTTCGGCATGATGCCATTCCTGTTAAACAAGCTCCTCGACGCATGCGCTTAGAGATTGAGCAACAAGTCGTTTCTGAAGTTAAGAAATTGGCAGAAGCCGGATTCATTCGAGAGGAGCAATATCCCTCCTGGGTGGCCAGCATCATGCCAGTTCGAAAGAAAAATGGTCAAATTCGGATTTGTGTCGATTATAGGGATCTGAATAAGGCATGTCCTAAAGACGAGTTCCCTCTACCAATACCAGAACTCATGGTAGACATTGCCTCCTCACATGCTATTTTCTCATTCATGGATGGCTCGTCGGGTTATAACCAAATCAAGATGGCCCCAGCAGATGAGAGAAATACTGCGTTCAGAACCCCTATTGGAATCTTTTGTTATAAGATAATGCCATTCGGCTTAAAGAATGCCGGAGCAACCTACCAACGGGCCATGACCCTTATCTTTGACGACTTAATTCATAGTCAAGTTGAATGTTATATTGACGATTTAGTTGTCAAGAGCAAGGTTAAAGAGGCTCACATGTATGACTTAAGAGTTGTTTTCGAACGGTTGCGCCGCTACGATTTGAAAATGAACCCCTTGAAGTGCGCCTTCGGCGTCGCCTCGGGAAAATTCTTAGGATTCGTAGTGAGGCACCGTGGAATCGAGATCGATCCTGCTAAAATTAAAACCATCTTAGATATGCCATCCCCTAAGAGCCTTACTCAGTTAAGGTCTCTACAAGGTAGATTGGCATATATAAGGAGGTTTATTTCTAATCTTTTCAGGAGATGTCAACCCTTTTCTGTCCTTGCGAAAAAGGATACTAAATTCGTATGGGACGAGAAGTGTCAAAATGCTTTTGACGATATCAAACAATACCTTTCTAATCCACCAGTCTTGGTAGCTCCGATTCCGGGTAAGCCGTTAATCCTCTACACTGCAGCTCTAGATGAGTCTTTAGGTGCCCTGTTGGCTCAAGTTAACGACGAAGGGAAAGAGAATGCTCTCTATTACCTCAGTCGAAGACTCCTTCCTACTGAAATTCGATACCCGTCAATTGAGAAGCATTGTCTTGCTCTGGTTTTTGCAGCTCAGAAACTGAGGCATTACATGCTCTCCCACTCAATCAGTCTGATTTCAAGAGTTAATCATTTGCAATATCTTATGACCCGTCCTACGTTGTCAGGACGTTTAGCTTGTTGGTCTATGATATTGTTGCAATTTGAGATTACTTTCATTCCCCTTCGTGCTGTGAAGGGACAGGCTGTCACCAACTTTCTGGCAGCACACCCGCTGCCGGTAGATTCTCCTCTGAACGATGACCTACCCGACGAACAAGTCATGAGTTTGAGGGAATCTGGCGAGGCCATCTGGGAATTATATTTTGATGGGGCAGCATCCTCTCGTAGGATTGCGACCCAACAATCTGTAGTTCCTGGAAAGGCTGGAGTCAGTCTAATTTTCATTACGCCAGAAAAAGGAATGATGTATTTTTCCTACCACTTATCGGAGCCTTGCACAAACAACGAAGCCGAATACGAAGCTTTGATAACCGGTCTGGAACTTGTAATTCTAATGGAAATTAAAGAGATTAAGATCTTTAGAGATTCCCAACTGGTTATTAACCAAGTCGCCGGAACTTATAAAGTCTTGAATCCGAATCTCCTAAGATATCACCAGTATACACTTCACTTGTTGGAACAAATCCCTATTGCTACTTTGTATAGGGTTCCCCGTGGAAGCAATTCCACGGCGGATGCCTTAGCAAAACTTGCGAAGTAATTTGCATGTCCTGAGGAGGATTCTATCCCTATAGAGATTCAGGGTCGTAAGACCCTCTCCCTTATAGATTTGGAACACATTAGTAAGACTCCCCTTTAGATCCTTTCTGCCTCTTCAACGACCGACGAAGAAGGCGACTGGAGACGACCCTTAATCGATTACCTTAAAGAAGGGAAGCTTCCCTAGGATAAATCACTCTCCAACTAGATTAAGAAACGTGCCCTATCATATGCACTAGTTAACGATCTGTTGTACCGTCGGTTCTTCGATAACATGTGGCTGCGCTGTTTGAACAAGCGAGAAGCCCTGAAAATTATTAATGAAGTTCATTCAGGACTGTGAGGTGCACATCAATCGGGTCCAAAAATTAAACTAAAGATTAAAAGACTTGGATACTACTGGCCTACAATGATTGACGATTGCATGAATACTGCAAAGCACTGTCATCAATGTCAGGTCCATGGTGTGGTTTTACATCAGCCGCCTAATGTGTTACACCCTACGATAGTCTTGTGGCCCTTCGAGAGTTGGGGCACGGATATCATTGGGCCGATTGACCCTCCCTCCGCGAGAGGTCATCGTTTCATATTAGCAGCGACTGATTACTTTTCAAAGTGGGCGGAAGCAATTCCCCTACGAAACGTAACATCACACCATGTCTTAAAATTCTTTCGTGACCATATTGTATATCGATTTGGCGTACCTCGCAGAATCATATCCGATAATGGGTCCGCATTCAAGTCTATAAAAATCAATAGTTTTGTAAGGCGCCATAATATTGATTGGAGATATTCGACGATCTATTACCCTCGGGCGAATGGATTGGCCGAGACCTTCAACAAAACCTTGGTGCAAAATGTTAAAAAGACCCTTGATGATAACAAACGGCAGTGGGATGAGCGGTTGGTGGAAGCTTTGTGGGCTTATCGTACCACTTATAGAACCCCGACCCAATCCACCCCGTTTGCACTAGTGTATGGATCTGAGGCTGTTCTACCCTTGGAAATACAAATCCCTTCGCTCAAAATTGCAGTTCAGAATCAAATTACAAATGAACAAAATGCAAAACTACGATTGGAAGAACTCGAAGGCCTTGAAGAGCGACGTCTCCAAGCTCAACAAAGTTTAGAGTTGTATAAATCCCGTATGGTTCAGGCCCATGATAAGCTAGTGCGACCTAGGACCTTCCAAGCGGGAGACTTGGTATTGGTCCTTCGGAGGCCTATCTTAGCCCATCGGAAGTTGGAAGGCAAATTTGAACCTACATGGGAAGGACCCTTCGTTATAGATACTGTCTACGAAGGAGGCTCGTATCAGTTAGTAGATTGTAAAGGGAACCACCCAATGCTACCTGTTAACGGGCGTTTCCTTAAGAAATACTATGCTTGATGTAGCTCATTTTATCAATTAATAAAACTTCCCTTTCTTGATTTGCAACTTGATTCTACCTTTTTTTTTAAGGTCTTTTCCTTTTTAACGTTCTTCGCCTTCTCCTTAAGGTTAGGTCCTTCCTTCCCTTAGGATTTGACCATTCGTTAGAGGTGGAGTACACCCTCCGTGGCACCACCCTAGCATTTGACCCGAGGATTAGTGGTGGAGTACGCCCTTCGTGGCACCTTCCTAGTTTGCCAGTTGAGGTCCTCTGTGTGGAGCAAGTTTCCTCCCCACATGACCATTCGCTAGTGGTGGAGTACGCCCTTCGTGGCACCATCCTAGTTTGCCAGTTGAGGTCCTCTATGTGGAGCAAGTTTCCTCCCCACATGACCATTCGCTAGTGGTGGAGTACGCCCTTCGTGGCACCATCCTAGTTTGCTAGTTGAGGTCCTCTGTGTGGAGCAAGTTTCCTCCCCACATGACCATTCGCAAGTGGTGGAGTACGCCCTTCGTGGCACCATCCTAGTTTGCCAGTTGAGGTCCTCTGTGTGCAGCAAGCTTCCTCCCCACATGACCATTCGCTAGTGGTGGAGTACGCCCTTCGTGGCACCATCCTAGTTTGCCAGTTGAGGTCCTCTATGTGGAGCAAGTTTCCTCCCCACATGACCATTCGCTAGTGGTGGAGTACGCCCTTCGTGGCACCATCCTAGTTTGCCAGTTGAGGTCCTCTGTGTGGAGCAAGTTTCCTCCCCACATGACCATTCGCAAGTGGTGGAGTACGCCCTTCGTGGAACCATCCTAGTTTGCCAGTTGAGGTCCTCTGTGTGGAGCAAGTTTCCTCCCCACATGACCATTCGCTAGTGGTGGAGTACGCCCTTCGTGGCACCATCCTAGTTTGCCAGTTGAGGTCCTCTGTGTGGAGCAAGTTTCCTCCCCACATGACCATTCGCTAGTGGTGGAGTACGCCCTTCGTGGCACCATCCTAGTTTGCCAGTTGAGGTCCTCTGTGTGGAGCAAGTTTCCTCCCCACATGACCATTCGCTAGTGGTGGAGTACGCCCTTCGTGGCACCACCCTAGTTTGTCAGTTGATCTGCCTATTTGGAGTAAGTCTTCTATCAACATCTTATAGCCCTAAGGTTGGGTGATGTCCTTCCTTAGACCCAAGGCTAGGTATTCCCTACCTTGGTTTCTCCAGTTCTATCTTCAGAATAGGTGTAAGCTTTTCTTTAGTCTCCAATGGACTTAAGGTTGGGTGATGCCCTTCCTTCAACTCTTTTAGATCCTACTCCTATTCGGTCAACGCCAATGTGTGCAGCAGAAGTTCCTTCTAACACACACATTGGGGGTCCATTTGTTGACCTCATTTTTGTATGAGGTCACTAAAGCCCTTCCAAACTCCAGATTAATTTTTGATCCTAGGATCTACTCTAGACCTTAGGATTCTTTCCTAGAGCTAGACCTTAGAGCCTACTCTAGAGCCTAGGGTTCCCTTAAATTCTAGATCTTAGAATCTCTCTAGATTCTAGGACCAATCCAGATTCAAACCAATCCCTACCCTTGATCATTTCAAACCTCAAATCAATCTGAACTCCATTCAATTCAAATCCAAATTAATTCAAATTTCAAACATATCCAAACTTTGACTCAATCCACTTGAGAATCCAAATTTCAACCTAGACTTTGATCCCACCCTTTAATCTAGCTTTAACCTTATCCATCCATTAACAATCACAACATGATTATAAATGATTTGGATACTTCAATATAATTATTCAAACCTGAAATTCATTCCAAATCCAAAAATCCAGACTCAAATCCTAAGTCTTAAGGCCCTGTCCTAAAGACCCTTTTCAAAGAATTTTCAAACATTTTAAAACACAGCCAAATGGTCTCTGATTCAGGGTCTATCACTTGTAAAGTGATAAGACATGTCTCTAGAAGTTACCCTTTAACTTTGAGCTCATTCTGAGGTCTCTAACCCCAGAATCTGAATTAAAATCCAAAGGTTGTAAAACCTTCAAATATTTATAGCCTATGCCACTGAACCTAACCCCTTTGAGATCTTGACCTTAGAATCCTTATCAAAGCCTCCAATCACTTCCAGACTCTTGATTTTAACCCATTGAGCAGTAAACTGCATTCTCCAGACCCATTTTTGACCATAGTTGACCAATAGGTCAAAATTGACCAAAATACCCCTATGGGGCTCAAATAGGGATTTCAAACCAAATGAACTCCAAATGGAATGAAACCACCTCCAACAAGTTTTAAATGTCATTTCAAATCTTTTGAACCTATTCCCAACCCCTGGGTCAACCTGGTTGACCAAGTCAACAGGTTTGACCCAAGGGGCCCTTTAAGGATCCAAATAGGTGTTTTGACCCAAATGACCTCTCTAGGCCATCCAACCACTTCCATTGGTCTTAAAATATCATTTCAAACCTGTTGAGCCCAAACCCAGACCCTGGGTCAACCTGGTTGACCAAGTCAACCCAGGTTGACCAAATAGGCCCTTAGGGGCTCAAATAGGGATTTTGATCAATTTGACCTCCCCAGACCTAGGAACCACCCTCAATGGTCTTCAAATGCCTTTTCAAACTTGTCCAGCCCAAACACACCCATTGGGTCAACCTAGTTGACCCAGTCAACATAGTTTGACCCAATGGACCCTTATGGTTTCAAATGAACCATTTCAACCTGTTTAACCACGTCAATATCTTTAAACCCTTGAAATCATTCTATTCAAAGCCTTGAATATTTCTAAACCCATTTTGAGCTCAACCCAACTTGGTTTGACTAAGTCAACCCTCAATCCTTGGTCAAACTTGTGGTGGCATTTGCTCCCATCTTTTCTAGCCTTGACTTTGACCTTTGACCCTTGATTGAACCATTCCAAATATCCCTCTTCCTCCTTAAGTGCCACATCACCAATTTTGACCTGGTTGACTGGTCAAACCAAGTCAACAAAAGCCTTAAATCCCTCTTTGAATTGGTCAAACCTCTCATTTTGACCTCAAAGAGTGTGAGATTAGGCTTGGAGCCTCTCCAACCTGTAGCCTTGACCTCTCCTATGCCACATCAGCACCCATTGACCAGTTGACTGGTCAAAATGGTCAATACCCCCTTAAAAACCTATTTTTCATGGTTAAAGCCCTATTAAACCCCTCTTCTTCCCTATATCACATGCCTAAAGCTCCTTTTTTTGCTTTATTTCCCTAATTAATCCCTGCTTAAGCTGCTCCAAGGGTTTGGCTTTGGCAATTTAGGCAATATCCCCTCCCACTCATCCCAAAGCCATCCAATAGGAGTAAGGCATGTCCAGCCTTTGGGTCAGCCTTCTAGCTGTCCCAGGGACACCTGGCATCATCTGAGGACGTGGTGAGTCAATCCCAGCCATCCATTCGGCTTGGGGGCATTTGAATAGGGGGGAAAGGCCCTAATGCCTCATATTCGAACCCTATCAATCTCTCTCCACTCAAGCTCTCTCAAACCCAGCCCCCTGTTCCATTGAGCTCCCTAGACATCTCTCAACACTCTCCCACCGAAATCCCTCCGGTCAAAGGCCTTTTCCGGCGAGATCCCGGTGACCCTAGCTTAAATCCGTTCAAGGGGATCTAGCAGTCGATCCAGGAGTTTTCAAGCCGTGGACTCTTCTACAAAAAGGAGCGTGGACAGTCTACAAGTGCAACAAATCCATAAACGGTCTAATCCGTCCAAAATCAAGGTGAAAAACTCAAACTCTAGGTCTAGGAACACTAGTTTAATTAGCTTTTTATTAAGCTCGTTTTAAGTAAAATAAAATACTCCCCATTGATTCTTTTCACCTGGGGAATCTAATTTTAAAATTTTAACTCATTTGATTCACTGGATCGAGAGAACAAGTCAAAGAATGGGTTCTAGGGCTCGGTTCGCTGGCTGCATGAACCGAGCTCTATTTGGTCCATTGATCTCTCGATCAACGGATCTGATCGCGCCGTTCCACCTATTGATCAAGCGTGTACTTGATCCCGTGGCTCAAGCTGCGGTCCGGCTCGATCCTGGCCGCCCGTTCAGAACCGCGGGATGAACCCTTCGCTGTTGCATCTTGCTCAATCGAATCAGACGGCGGGATCTGATCCCCGCCGTTGAACGACACAGGCATTCGATCGAACGGCCCGCGATGCCTGCTGACGTGGTTAAGTGAACCGCATCCCGCGGTCTGCAGCCGACGCGTGGATGACCGCCGCCTTCCACGTGGCATCCCGCCGTCGCCGCGTTTTGGCTGGTCGAACCAGAACACGCCACCTGTCCCACTAACAGCCGCCGAATTCAATTAAATGAGTTTAATTTAAAATTAAAGCTATTTAATTACAGAAACTTTGAAAATTAATTAAAAATTATTTATAAATCCAAAAAT
The DNA here is from genome assembly GCA_016618105.1 of Dendrobium huoshanense. Lineage (NCBI taxonomy): Eukaryota > Viridiplantae > Streptophyta > Magnoliopsida > Asparagales > Orchidaceae > Dendrobium > Dendrobium huoshanense. The sequence continues at coordinate 60,487,600 of CM028359.1, read as the reverse complement.
TATTTTAAAAATATCAAAATTTTCAGAATTTCAATATATTTCAAATAAAATTAAAAATTCTTTCTAAAATATTTAATATATTTTAAATAATTTTAAAAATACTCAAAACTTGATATTTTAATTAATAGTTACTTAAAATAAATTAAATTAATTTTAATAATTTCAAAATAATCTATTTTGGAATTATTTCAGAGCATGGAGGGTATTCCAAAATAAAATTCACTAATCAAACTATAATATATTTTAAATATTTGAGTTTTCCTTTAGATAATTTAGACCATTTAATTAAATATCTAATTTATATTTTACTATTAAGTTAAATATCTTGAATAATCAAAGCTCTAATTCCAAAATATTTTAAATAAATCAGAGAGTCTCTCAAGTCTTTAAAATGTTATTTCAAAAATATTTTGTTAATTATTTTAAATTTATGATTATATATATATATAAGTATGTTGATATATATTTATTTATTTAAAAAATACTTTGAAATTATATATATATATTTTAGATCCTTAAACTCTTGAGAGATTTATTGAAGTTCTAAACCTAGATCAAGCCTATGTGAATGGAATTAATGGGGATGATTAGTGAGTGACCACTTCTTGGTTCATTCACTAACCTTGATTTAATTATGTCTATTTTGTCTAATCCTTGCATGTTTAAGGAACACACACCACCTAGCCTAGGCTCTCCTAGATCTAAGGACCAGTTTGCTTGCTATTGTGTATGTATGCCATGCTTATTCAAAGGGTTAGAGGAACTTTGATTTGAACCTATTCAAAATTAGTGACACAATTAAGGACAATAATTAGGGACTTTGATTAGAAAACTTAGAAAATTTATTGTGCTTAGAATTGATATCCTCTTGACTTGAAATTTGAACCACTTAAACTTAGTGACATTCTCGGCCTTAGACAAAATTTTTACTGATTTTTGAAATCATTAAGACCATTAATTAATTTTCTAAGTCTTAAACCCTTAATTGAGCCTCTAAACTTCCAAAAAATGTAATAAACTCAATTTAAATCCAAAAATTATGTTTAACCCCTCTAACTGACCATAATTGAACCCTTAACCAATGAAAATTAAAATCAAAATTATTTGACAGCAATTTAAACCTTAATTTAATTTTAAGTGAAAATTAATATTTAATTAAAATAATTAATTAATAATAATTAAAAAATCCCAAAATTTCCCAAACACTTGGGGATCCCTCCTTAGGTCATTTCTGACCTTTGGAGGTGGTTTTCAAGAGATTGGGAATTTGTTTGAAGCAAAACCATAAAAGGGCCATTTATTAAACAATTCCCAAAATTCATTAAAATGCTAAAACTTCCATAATTCATAACTAATTCCAGAAAAATCCAAATCACCCAAACTCACTTGCATTCAACTCCTAATAAGGTCTAATATTTACTAAAAATATTAGATTCCAGAAAACTAAAATATTTCAAAAAGTCAACAAATTGGTCAAATTGTAGTCAAAACTAGTTCAAAACTTCAAACCTTTGTAATAAAATGAAGAAAAATCTGATTTCAACGTACTTACCTTCTAACTGATCGTAGTAAGGTCTAGTATTTTAATAAAATACTAACATTCCAGAAAATACCTTTAATTAAAAATTCAACTTTTGACCCTTTCATTAAGTGATTAAAATATTCAAAAATTCTTAAAAATCTCAAAATCACTCTAAAACTCCAGAAAATATTGGTTTAATGCTTAAAACACTAAACAAACCCTTTAAAATATAACAACCACCCTAAAGATGAAGTTTATCGGCTGGACTACTCCGGGCTGCGGGGCTAAGTGTCCTAAGGAGGCTGGTTCCTCGAGCCTGGTGGCACAATGCCACGAATGGATTCTAAGGGGTGTTAAATCTTAAAATAGATTATTTTTAATTATTTAACATTTTAAAAATCTCTAACTTAATTACATTAATTTGGTTTATCGGCTGGACTACTCCGGGCTGCGGGGCTAAGTGTCCTAAAAAGGCTGGTTCCTCGAGCCTGGTGGCACAACGCCACGAATCAATTAATGGCAAACTTAAATTAATCAATTTTAAAAATCAGTAACCAACTCCCTTTAATATCAATCTATTCCTTTAATTCCAACCAATTTAAATAACTTAATCAACCCCGATTGCTACTGGGTAACCTAGGCCTACGAGGCTATTAACTTAGCCCCAAGGAAGGTGAAATAAACTTCACGGCCTCGGTGTGAAACAAATGGTAGCAATCAATTAACTTCTAAAATATATTTAATAAAAATTTTTAATTCATTAATACTTATATTTTAATTTAAATCCCCTTCTAAGCCTTAACAAATCCAAACTTTTAGACAACTTTAATTAATAACCTACTTTAGGATCTATCCCCGCCACACGACCTTTCTCACACACTTTAGATGATGTGCTAGGACAACCAACTTTAGATCTAGGTTAGGCCGGTGTTTACTTTACTGCTGTGTGCCGGATTTTTCGTAGTTTTCACTGCATGTTATGGATGAAATTGCTTTGCTGTGTCTGTTTACTTTTTCTGTACTCTGTGGATGGATTGATGTGTTTGGCGACTAGATTACCCTTAGGTTAGGTACGATCTGGATGTTGACACAGTTTTTTGCAGGTGGCCACGCTCATGTAGGGCAATATAAAAAAAAGGGGGCAAATCAAAAAAATGCATAAATATTATAAACTCTTTGCACAGGTGCTTCAGCTGCTAAAGCCCCCAAATCATAAAAAGAGCGTGGCCAGTGTGTTTACTTTCTTTTCTGCTCATATACAACTGCTTGGGAATAACTGCTTTTTATATATTAATTGCTTAAGATAACCCTGCAGGTGAGTCTAGATTTTTATTTTGATATTAATGTAATTTGTGTAAGTGTCAAGTGTTGTGAAAGTTGATTTTGAGTTGGGATACATAGATCCAAAGCTTGGATTCTAAAGAGGAAAGGATACCCCTTTAGGGAACACTCCTTTTCCATTTGGAAATCCAAATTTGGATCATACCTTTTCCTTACCCAAAGAGGAAAGAGTGGCCTTCCCCTTAAAGGAAGTGCCCTCTTGTCCATTTGGGTAATCCACTACGAAGATTCAAATAAGATTGAAGAAAAAGAGTTCAAAGATAAATGACATTGAAGATTTGAAGATTTGAAGATTGAGAGTATCCCACTCAAAATAACTTGCATCATTACTAGGTTTAGAATCCGGGTTGTTGTCAGTGGTGCCCGGCCACTTTACTTTCTGTAATATTCTGGTTTGTAATAAGCAAGGCAATTTTGCCTATGGATATTTATTAATTAATTTATATTTGATGTGATGATCTGATTGCCTTTAGGATTACTTATTTTTACTAGTTTTTTGGTGATTGCATGCCGCTTTTTGTTTTCGCCTGGATACGTGAGACTCGTGAGGGTGTGAAAGTTTTCTACTCATAATTTTAAAAGTCTAAAATTTTAGTGAGTCTAAATAACATAGAAAGATAATGAATCTAGGGAATTAGCCGGGGATCGACCCCGGGGTCGCATGCATATTTCTGCATTACTCTTTCTTTGCTTTAGACCCTTCCCCGCATGCGGGTAGAGTCCGGATAGTCTGATCTATGAGGACGAGGTGCCGGACCTGGGGAAGTCCAGTCTTCTAAAAAATTATTTTATAAGCCTGTTTTTAAAATTTTAAGCATACTTGATTTGGAAGTTGTCAACCAGCATGCATTGCATTAGATACAAATTAAAAGAGTCAAACATTTAATTTCATAGTCCTTAGCATTTTAGCACCCAACATAAGTCAAAGGGGCCAATTAGGAAAATCTCTAGATGTCGGCCCCAACTCTCCAAAACTTTAATTATAACGTCCCTACCACTCTTTCATAAAAGACCAGACTCATCTCTTTTAAATCGATTAGGTGGTTAGCTGGCTCCCCAATCCAGGCCGAGGTAAGTCCAGATCTTGCACTGCATTAGTTAGGATCGGACGACTGTGGTCCAGTGTCCAAAATAGATTTAGGTTCCGGGGCAGATTTTTTTATAAGACCCCAAATTTCGGGAATATAGTCCCAAATTTCTAATAAAATACTTAACTCTAATTAAAGCTTCATTTCAATCCTAAAACATAAAGCCCAACACTTAGATTAAGTTGGGACACTTCCGGATGGTTCTGGAATCTCAAAGTGTCCCTTACCTCTCATCCTTTAACTCCGTTAATAACTGCTCAATTTTGATCCATTCCCTTTTGATTTTTCAATAACTCTATTCATACTTTGATATCACTCCTAGAAACTCTAACAAAATTCTGCCACCATTTTAATCGGAAGTTTTCGTAGGAGATTTTTTTTTTGCCTCCCTACGATGTAATTAACTACGAGGGCTTGCGCTCGTAGGAGATTTGGAACCACACACACACACACCTGATTTTAAAAAATTAATTTCTAAAATTTTATTAGATTTCCTTGGGAAAAGTTAAGTAATGATCGTCATAGTTGCATTAGAAGGATTATCGTAGAATGGTCTCATTTCCCTTTGGGGAGATACACCCTTCTTCGATAAGGCTTTGGATGTGAATGCGACGATCATGTTTCTTGAATATTGTAATTGGATACTTAGTTGAACTATACCTTGTCCCCTCGGGGCCATATAAAGTTCTCCTTAGAACCCGATCGTAACATTCAAGATGAGTTTACACAATTCTAAATCTGAACACCGTTATGAAAGTTTATTTTCGTCCTTCAGGGTGATATACTCTTTCTAACGAATTGGTTCGACCTTAGAATTAGAACTTAACCTTAATCTTAAAATTCCCAAAGAAAACTAATAGTTTTCAAAACCTTTTTTTCAAAATTCCACAAACACTCCTCCAGTTCACGTGAGAAGCCCAGCCGGCACTCTCTCCCGTTCTCAAGAATTTCCAGACGGAATCCCTTGCCATTCGCAAGCTTCCTGCTCGTTCACCCCTCCAACCCGTCGCCTCTGAGTTCGCAAATCTCAGGTCCGTCCGCCCCTCTTTCATCTCTCTTGTTCGCATGCCCAAGAAAGTCAACCGAAACCTCTTAGCCTGTCTCCTCTCTGTTTGCAAGGAGCCCCAAGTGAAATTCTCTGTGGCCCTTTGCGAATTCGAATGGCACCCTGTTTCGCTCCATTTGTTATATTGTAGCGTTCTGCTTCTGCATCCATTAGAATCTAGGATTTATTGAAGACAATCATTAGAGCATTGATTGACTAGATAGTGTAATGAGTTAGTTATGGTGTCGAAATTGCAGCAGCTGTAGGCCAAGGCCGTGCAAGTCTCTTAATTTGTGGCCAGGCATGGAAACTGTTACAATAAATAATTACTGCAGTAAAACGAGAAGTATGTTGTAAAATCACCCATTGTCGAGAAATATCAAGAGCTTTCCAAGTAGTTTGTTTTACACATGGCTTGCAAACATCAATCTTCTCGTTATAAACTACAAAATGTTGAAGTTGACCTGTGATGAATTTCTTTGTGTTGGAAAACTTTTAAAAAGAGTTACAAGATTTTTGTTGTACAAATCAGAATTTAGTTGGAGAAATTACATGCTTTGTTTCATGTGTGGATGTTGGAGAATACCCTTATGCTTTATGCATTTAATCGTAAGCAATCATAGTATCAATACAATGGTGATTTTGGTATAGTTGGGAAGCTTCATTGATATTAGAAGAGAATGAAATTGATTTTAATTCTTTATTTGAGTTGTATTTGGCCAAAGTGTTGAATTGGAATATGGAAATTGTGCATATGAAAGAAAAAGTGTATGTTTTAAAGGTGAAAGTGTGTGATCTTGGAATTGTGTGTTTAAAGTTATATGATTTCTAAAAATGAGGTGTGTGAATTTATGAATGGTGAATGTATGTTTTTAGAGGTATCATATGAGATGGTTGAATAATAAAATATTTAGTTTTGAATGTTAAGTGACATGTGTGTGCTTTATGAGGTGATTGTGTGATTTGGAAAAGTGAAAGGTGTATATTTTAAAAAGTGATTTGTGAATGTGGGTGCTAAGAGAGGTGTATATTTAAAAATTGAAGATGTATGGTTTTGAAGAGAAAGAGAGAGAGGGTGTGTTTGTGCTGTTTGGTTTGGGTAAATAATATAAGGAAGTAGAACTCTCTTTCCCTCCCTCTACTTCTCTCTCTTTTTTACTTCATCTTTGTTGTTGTTTTATGGTGAATGTTGGAAAGGTATACAATATGAATTCAAAAAAAAATGAAATGTTTAAAAGCAAAGTTAATAAAGCCAGTGTTCAAGCCCGAAGAAAGGTACATCTTTATTTTTAGTAAAATTTCAATTATTTTATTTTTATTTATTAAAAGTGCTTATAATCCCTGTTTTTCCTTAGTTTTACTGTTTTATTTGCATAAACTGCGAGGAATGGTACCGGTCGAGGGAACAAAAGTACAAGGAGCTAATGACGTTAGTCGCCTCTATCCAACCGGGTAGAGGTGCTACGGGCGGAACCACCGGGTCGTAGCCCCCGGTGACTGTGAGTATTTCTAAACTTAGAAAACCTTTAGGGACCCCTTGATGTGGTGTGCGTAAACCCTTCCTTTTTAGGTCCTTGTAACAACTTCAATTTTATTAGGATTACTTTTATTTTATTTTAGATCCTTAAACCTTTACACGCATGCAAAGTCCTAAGGGTTAGTAATAACAAAAAAATTTTATCCTATATAACAGTAGTGACACTTAAGGACAAAAATTAAGGACCGGGTCTTAGAAAATCTAGACTTAGGATGCATGCATACTTTAGGATAGAAACTTATAACATAGAAAATTTAGTGACATCTCACTTTAGAATTAGTAAACATCTTTAAATTAGAATTCAATCAATAATAAAAAACTTTAGTCAATAATTGACTTAGGACATTTAAAAACCACATAACCTATTGCACACACTTAGATTTGTTTGCTAGGACAACCGACTCTAGTTTTAGGTTAGGCCGGTGTTTATTTTTTTACTGCACTGTGACAGACTTTTTCTCGAGTTTTATTGCATGCTGGTTGTAAAATGTTGGTGTGTTTGTTTATTTATTTTTACTTCACTTTGTGTTGGTTTGATTGACGATTAGATTACCCATAGGCTAGGAGCGATCTGGATTGTTAACATGATTTTTTGCAGGTGGCCACACTCATGCAGGGCAGAAAAAGGGGGCTAATTAATTAAAAATAAATAAATGCTACAGGGGCTTCAGCTGCTTAGCCCCCAAATGAAGAAGAGTGTGGCCAAGTGTGGCTTAATAATTTAAATTTAATTGCATATATATATAACTGCGTGGGATGATTTTTGTTATAAATTGCTTAGGATAACCTTGCAGGTGGACTAGATTTTCCTTCCCTTTCTGTGAAATGAAATGTAATGTAAATATAATATATCAAGAGTCAATAAATGTGAAAGTGATTTTTTGAAAGTAGGATATTACATCCAATTTGGAATCCAAAGAAAGGAGAATATACCTTAAAGGATTATTCTCTTTTATTTGGAAAGCCAAATTAGGATGACTCAATATCCGAATAGAAAAGAAAATACCCCTCTTAGGGATGAGTTTCTTTTCATTTGGATATCCAGAACCCGACGGACCCGAGAAGTTCGTAGAAGAAGAAAAGACAGAACAAGAAGATTAAAGAAAGAAGATGAAGAAATGAAGATTTAAGGAACAGTATATCCCATTTCAAAAATCACTTGCGTCATTCTTAGGATTAGAATCCGGGTTTGTTGTTAGTGGTGCCCGGCCACTTTACTTTTCTACAAATTCTGGGTGTAATATGGACATTGGACATTAGACATTATATTTGGATTATTAAAATTGATTTTTACATTGTTTGTGCAGTAGATTTTTTTTAGGACCTTGCATGTCGTGTTTTGTTTTAGCCTGGATTCGAATCGGAGAGATTTTTTTCGTAAGGGTACGCTCAAAATTCTTTTACTTGAAATTCTAATAAAAATTTTAGGCTCACATATTAACTCTAACGATCTAAGAAGTAAGCTCGGGACCGCCGAGAGTCAGCATATGCATATTAATACTTTCTCTTCCTTGTTAGGCACCTCCCCGCCTGCGGGTTCTGGCAGACCACTTGACTTATGAGGGTGCAGTTCTGTCAAGGGGAAGTTGTGCAATCTCTAGGGAAAAACCTATTTTCTAAGCCTAATTTTTAAACTGCTTCATATTCATTTTATGCATTCGAGTCAATTAGCATGCATTGCATTAGATACAAATTAAAAAGAGTCTAAAATATTAATTGCATTTCTATACATTTTTCACCCTACATAAGTCAAGGGGCCAATTAGGAACTGTCTTAGATGTCGGCCCCCAATTCATTAAAACTTAAATAAATATCCCTACCCATCTTTTATAAGAGACTGGACACATGGTTTTAAAGCGCCTAGGTGGTTAGCTGGCTCCCCAATCCAGGCCGGGGTAAGTCCATATTTGCACTTTATTAGTTAGGTTCGGGTCAATACTTTGTAGTACCCAAATTAGATTTAGGTTCTGAGGCAGATTCTTTTTAGATCTTAAGTTCTCGCCCTCCGGGAATATAAATCCCAACTTTCTAATAAAATGTTAACTTAAACATAAAATTTTCTCTTAAAATGTAAAGCCCAACATAGGATAGACTGAGGTTATCTCTGAGTTTCTCAGAATCCGACACCTCCTACTTTTCCTCCATTGACTCGCTAATAAATGTTCAACAATGAGCTTTCACCTTGGAAAATTCCTACTTCTGTTTCTTGTCTTTTACTTTGTAGTCAAAAGGGTATGAAATCACTGCTTTAATCGAGAGTTTTCTTAGGAGCATTCCTCCTAGGATGTAATTAACTATAGGAGCTTGCTCCTATAGGGATTTGAGAACCCCAGACTAAAATAAACCTTGTTTTATTCGTATAAAACAAGGGAAGAATCTTTGGGAACGTAGATATTTTTAAAACCTTATTTCTAATTTTGAATAGACTTGTAAAATATTATTATTATCTTTTCAGATAATATAATATTATACTTGTTATATTCAAATTTAGAAATAATGAATTTTATAAAACTCATTCTCGCTTTTGGATATCTTGAGGAATATTATGTTCGTCTTTTATGATGATATAATATTCCTCTTGCCATATCTAAATAAAAGAATGAATAAACTTTTTTTAAAAAAATCGTATTTCTATCTTTAAACATATTCTATAGAATTTCATGTTCATCTTTTAAGATGATATGTTATTCTTTGAACTGTTTGATTATAGAAATATCAATTTTCAAAACCCTATTTTGATATTTAATCCATTGTAGAATATTGTGTCAATCTCTCGAGATTGTACTTTATTCTTAATGCAGTATTCGATTACAAAATAGGAGAAATCAAAATCTGCGTGGTGACACAATTTTTTTCCCACCAAGGTATTTCTGGCGACTCCGCTGGGGATCTGTCCTCTCTCCATCTTTAGCAGTATTTTATACCCTTTAATCGGTAGTGTACTTGTGCTTGACATAGGTTGTAACTACCTTTCTTCCGCCGGTTCTTTTATTCATTTCATTCTTGAATAATTCGGTCGGTATCTAAAATAAAAAATTTTAGAGGTCTTATTTTGGACCCCGTTAGAAAACTAACGAGGAGCTCCTTTGTATGACCTTTTTGTAAAGAAAATTCCTGTTTGCTAATTTGAATGTTGGAGTTACATTTTTCTTGTAGCTTGATGTTTTGAGTTAGCACTGGGTCCAAAATCCGTTTGCCCAATCTTTAGTAATATGTATAGTTACTTCTTTTAGTAACTTAATGTATTATTTGGATTGGGTCCAAATAACTTTAAGCTTTCAAAAATTTTAAACTTCTATTTCCTAGCTAATATGTTGCAGTTATATATTTTTATAACTCGATATGTGGCTGGACAAATCTCAAGAAAATTTGAGCTTTTAAATCAAAGTTTTCTCCTTATCTAAACCAACATATTATAGTTATATTTTTTATATAGCTTAATATGTGTGGTAGGATAAGGTCCAAAAGCTCAAACCTTCAAATCAAAACTTTTTTCTTGTCCTATTAACATATTGTAGTTACATGTCCTTTGTAGCTTGATATGTTTGCTAGGGCAGGATCCATAACCTGATATGCAAGATTTTCAAGATTAAAGTCAATTTACATTGAGAAAAGTTTAAAAGTTCAAATACAAGTCAAGCTTATAAAAATAATTTTGCTAGAGAAAATAGTAGGTTGATTTCTTTTAAAAAGAAATTTACCTCTATCTTTCTTAAATTATAATTAAAACTTCACTGTGGTTGACTCATCTAAACATTTAAAGAATAAGACCTATAATTTTCAATGCTAAAATGAAATATGTGTTCCCTCCCTCCCTCCACTTGGGTGGATTAACGCTTTAGATGAAGATATATTTAATCTCATTTCTTTTTAAAACTTCAAAGCACAAAAGTTTTGCTAATTTTGCTAAGTTCCTAGCAATCGTCTGAATTAAATTCAAATATATTTTCAAATCTCATATTCAACCATATTATGATTTCTCTAATCTTAGGAATAAATAATTATTGGTTGATATATTGAAGTTTTAAAATATTTTAAATTCCCTCATCTTTAAGCCTTCTTGTAGGTTAGAATTTAAAATGCTTTTAAATCCTATTTCTTAAAGGTACTACATGGATACGACAACTTGTCCTCTACTATGTGGTTTAACTCTGATAGAAAATGGATCTTAAGGCATGCGATAAAGATAAATGACCTAATCAATTATATGAATGCCTTCGTTTACCGTCTGAAGTTTTCTCTTATGGTAATATTTTAAATCAAATTTTAGCTAAGTTTACTCTTGGCTTTATTACTCCATTTGAGAAAACTCATGAGCAATTTTGTTAAGATTGATCATCTTAAATTCCTCTTTCAGTCAAAGACTTGGGATAATTCAAGGTTCCTTATTAAGGCTAACCCATGATATGATAAACATTTCTTTGTCATGTGGTTTTTCCTTAAAATTAATTGACACGCCTTGAATTAATACCGAGTCATGTGATTTTATAACATCTTTAATAGTTTTTCCTCTTCAATAGTGATAAAAATTATCATATTTGGGTTCACCCATTATGATATTCATGCATATCTTCTTTTGAATAAAGATTTATGTCAAATTAAAATTGGAGGAAAGGAAAGTTTTGTTCACCTCGTTGTTATACATTTCATAGACATCTTGCAAATTTATGAACTTATTTCATAATTATCTCATTCAAGTTATTTATTCATACTATAGGATTGGGACCGATTTGTTGATCCATATTCCTTATATAAGAGGGTTAATTTTCTACTCTTATACTTGGAAGATAGTTTTACAACTGAAATAATAATTACAAGATTTAAGTAAAGGAAGTCTCTTAAAAAAAAAAAAAAAAAAAAAAAAAAAAAAGAGTGAAGAAGGAAAAGAAAAGAAAAAGGAGACACATTCATTAAATGTGTAGCAAAAAAAAAAAAAAAGTGGCTTCCCTTTCTAAATCTTAAATATCAAAAGACCTATTTATCCTTTAGTATTTTTTAACACTTGATTTTGAGAATTCAAAATTTTGGTTCATCATCAAGCATTGATGTTCTATTAGATGTAAAATATAAATATCATCTACAAGATTTAGAAATATTAATTTTCTACCTCCAATTTAATTCTCTTTTGATATAATTCTTATTTCAATGAAAACATAAAGAAGGAAACCCCAGTTTTGCTTGTAGGGAGCTTTGATCTGGGTTAACAAAATCTAAATCTTGAGACCTCTCTAGTTAGCAACTTGAGTAGGTCAATTCATATCTTTAAATCATTTTCAAGAAAAAATATATAGATGACCAATCTAACTAGAATTATAATGGTGCTGGTTGTGCATTATTGGGTTTCACGTATCTAACCTAATTGAGATGCATAAACAAACCATTATCCAAATATTTTCAACTCTATTTTGAACATCTTCCAATTTGAATGAGATTCTAGACAGGATCCTGATACTAGATGATATATAGTGATATTTATGGATATAAAAATCACTTTCTTTAGATTCAAAATTTTCAAACTAAACTAAGGGACATCCCTTAGTTGGTTTTGAGATGATTGTCTAATGTTCTCATTCACTATTGAGTAGATATTATACAAATTTAAATCTATTATTAACTGAGCTAGGATGTTAGAACATGAGGGGTTCTATTCTTAGTGATGTCGATGATACCTTTGTTTGAATCTTTATCAAACTTCAAAACAAAATCAAACTACAATTTAACTAAGTCTATAATTGACTAATCTCGGATGTTAGAATTGGAGGGATTCTATTCCTGATAAAGTCAATGTTAATGTCGTCAAAAAGATATTAAAATTCAATTCAAAGTATATCTTTTTCATAAATTAGAATCGGATGTTAGAGTCTAACCAACTCTATCCCTGTTAAATAATATTTCCATAGCATTCAAATCTAAAATATTTGAAACTACAATTTTCTTTAAAGAAAGTTGTTAAGTTTTGGATATTTTGATTAAACTCATGTTGGTCATATTCAAACTATTTAATTTAGAGGGAGTCAACCTATTCTTCTTTGAGTTTTTAAATCTTTTCCCATGTCTTTTTCATTGGGTTAAGATGATTAAAACTTAAACGACCACTTTCAAATATTATAAGAGAATTATCAAATGAAAAATAAAGCTTTTACTATTTGATGAAATACAAATTTTTCTCAATCATTGTGAGTATTTGATATTCTATAGTGTTTTCACTATAAAGGATGCTCAAATATACTCATTGTTCTATAACAACTCATGCAAAAGTTAAAATTTTTTAAGGAAAATTTTATCATGTTGCATTTAGTTCTCTTAGAACATATAAACGAAGACTCTAGAATATTCATATGATTTTCTTCAAGTTAATCGAAACAAATTCAATCATAGAATCAATCTTTAAACAAAATCTTGCATTTCTCCTTTGGTGGTCGAGATGCTTTGTTAAGTCTTTACTTATCAAAGATGATCAAACTACTCCCCTTTTGTTTTCCTCACATGTGATGATCTGATATAAAAACATAATCTCTAGTAGAACATTTGCAAGTTGTCAATGTTATTTTTGGTTGAGGGAAAAGATTCAAAGCTTTAAAGAAATCAACTTTACTTTAAAAATTCACCACCCTGAAATCAGTCTTTAGGTCTAAGTCCGCTTTTACGGCATCCTATTGGCTTTCTGGCTTAAGTCCGCTTTTACGGCAGCTAATCCAGTTTAAATTAGTCTTTAGGTCTAAGTCCGCTTTTACGGCATCCTATTGGCTTTCTGGCTTAAGTCCGCTCTTACGACAGCCAATCCAGTTTAAATCAGTCTTTAGGTCTAAGTCCGCTTTTACGGCATCCTATTGGCTTTCTGGCTTAAGTCCGCTCTTACGGCAGCCAATCCTGTTTAAATCAGTCTTTAGGTCTAAGTCCGCTTTTACGGCATCCTATTGGCTTTCTGGCTTAAGTCCGCTCTTATGGCAGCCAATTCTGTTTAAATCAGTCTTTAGGTCTAAGTCCGCTTTTACGACATCCTATTGGCTTTCTGGCTTAAGTCCGCTCTTACGGCAGCCAATCCAGTTTAAATCAGTCTTTAGGTCTAAGTCCGCTTTTACGGCATCCTATCGACATTCTGGCTTAAGTCCGCTCTTACGGCAGCCAATCCTGATTAAATTCGTCTCTAGGTATAAGTCCTTCTACGGCATCCTATTGACATTTTTGAAGTTAGGTATAAGCATCCCTAGTGGCATCCTAATCTTCGTCTCGAGGAGAAGTATAAGCATCCCTAGCGGCATCTTCACTTCATTAAATTGTAAACCTTAAATCTGATCCTCTATGATTAGGTATGAGTCCCCACACTTAGGCTTCCTTTTCATATGATCATCTGATCCTCTAAGGTTAGGTGTGAGTCCCCACACTTAGGCATCCTTTCCTTACGATCATCCGCTAGAGTTGGAGAACGCCTCTCGTGGCACCATCCTAGTGTAAATTTTAAATCTTAAATCGATCCTCTATGGTTAGGAGTAAGTCCCCACACTTAGGCTTCCTTTCCATATGATCATTTGATCCTCTGAAGTTAGGTGTGAGTCCCCACACTTAGGCATCCTTTCTTCATGATCATCCGCTAGAGTTGGAGAACGCCCCTCGTGGCACCATCCTAGTGTAAAACTTAAATTTCTAAACCTTCCAAGATTAGATATAATCTATTCCATAGGTTGCTCTCTTTTCTTAGAAGATGCCATCTAGTTTGTTGAGTTAGGTGTAAGTGCCCACTTGGTGGCATCCTTTCTCTTGGACTAGAAAGAAGACTCTAGTCTTATCAAAATCATTTCAAATCAAAATTACATCAACTCTTACATTCCTGTCAAACTACATTCAAATCACTACATTTAACTTTTTCATATCTTCACTTTACCAAATGATACTAATATTTTTAGTTATTATTTGTTAAATCCATCAAGGCCAACATCAACTTCAAAATCACTAAATCAACTCGAAACTCTATCAACCTTTATCCTAATTTTCTATCAAACCTCAAAATTTTTTTTTCAGATCTTCAACTTCAATTCTGGATCTAGTTGATCGTTTCGGTCAACGCCAATACGCACGATAAACTTTGGCAAGTTTATCATGCATATTGGGGGTCCATTTGTTGACCTCATTATTTGAGGTCAATTTCCCCAAAATCGACTCTAGCACCTAGGTCTTCGTAGCCTAGTGCAGACGTCGCCCATAGGATTTCCCTTAGGTGGACACCCACTGACGTAGCATCGACTCATGCCTATCACTCAATCCGAATCAAAATCAATTGAGTCCAATTTCATTTCAATCCCAAACGAACTCAAATCAAGCTCAATTTTATGATTCGTCAATGTCGATCGATTCAATTTAATGTGACTTAATCCATTTTCGATCAAATTGATTTATCATCGGGCCTAAATCAATCCATCAATCAAACCCAAAATTCCATCTAATAAAGTCTAAATTATTTTTTTTGATCAAATCCAATCAACCCTTGAATCTTTTTTTAACGCATAAATCAATCCTAACCGTTCATTTTGAATTAAGAGTTGGTTTTAAAATTAATTAAGCTGGTTCAACCTCCCAATCCTACGATCAGCCCCTCTCTGAGTTCGCACAAAGCCTCTCACTCCCTCTCATTTCCACGATCCTTTTCACTTCAACGATCCGCTCTTTCCCTCAGCAGTTCTGATACACCCAAAGAAGGCCAACCCCAGTCGTTCGCATACCTCCAGCGTGAAGAACTCCCGCAGCCCGTCGCCTCTCTTCTTTGCACGATCCCATTCCCTCTCATTGCAGTTCGCAAAATACAAACCCAGCCCTCAACTTCCGAACGCTCTACTCCCTCATCCTCTCTACCCCGAAATCAACTCAGACGAAGCCCAGGATCTCCCGTCCAGAGCAGTTCGTGAAGTCCGTCGCCTCCATTTTGCACGAAGAAGTCCAATTATCTCCTCTCCTCCGTTCGTCTTGCCTAAAATTGAAATCACGAACAGCCCATCGCTCTTCCCATTTGCGAACTGCTTTCTCCCTCTCGCGAGAAGCCTAGGCGAAATCCTTCCAACCGGTCGCACGAAGCCCAGCCCCTTTTACCTCTGGTTCGCATGAGGTCAGGGCCGAAATCCCCTTCTCCAGCCTATCGCCTCTCCATTTGCATAGACCGAGAGTTTGTCTCCTCCAGTTCACGTGAGAAGCCCAGCCGGCACTCTCTCCCGTTCGCAAGAAGTTCCAGACGGAATCCCTTGCCATTTGCAAGCTTCCTGCTCGTTCACCCCTCCAACCCGTCACCTCTGAGTTTGCAAATCTCAGGTCCGTCCACCCCTCTTTCATCTCTCTTGTTCGCATGCCCAAGAAAGTCAACCGAAACCTCTTAGCCTGTCCCCTCTCTATTTGCAAGGAGCCCCAAGTGAAATTCTCTGTGGCCCTTTGCGAATTCGAATGGTACCCTGTTTCGCTCCATTTGTTATATTGTATTGTTCTGCTTCTGCATCCATTGGAATCTAGGATTTATTGAAGACAATCATTAGAGCATTGATTGACTAGATAGTGTAATGAGTTAGTTATGGTGTCGAAATTTCAGCAGCTGCAGGCCAAGGCCGTGCAAGTCTCTTAATTTGTGGCCAGGCATGGAAACTGTTACAATAAATAATTACTGCAGTAAAACGAGCAATATGTTGTAAAATCACCCATTGTCGAGAAATATCAAGAGCTTTCCAAGTAGTTGTTTTTACACATGGCTTGCAAACATCAATCTTCTCGTTATAAACTACAAACTGTTGAAGTTGACCTGTGATGAATTTCTTTGTGTAGGAATACTTTTAAAAAGAGTTACAAGATTTTTGTTGTACAAATCAGAATTTAGTTGGAGAAATTACATGCTTTGTTTCATGTGTGGATGTTGGAGAATACCCTTATGCTTTATGCATTTAATCGTAAGCAATCATAGTATCAATACAATGGTGATTTTGGTATAGTTGGAAAGCTTCATTGATATTAGAAGAGAATGAAATTGATTTTAATTCTTTATTTGAGTTGTATTTGGCCAAACTGTTGAATTGGAATATGGAAATTGTGCATATGAAAGAAAAAGTGTATGTTTTAAAGGTGAAAGTGTGTGATCTTGGAATTGTGTGTTTAAAGTTATATGATTTCTAAAAATGAGGTGTGTGAATTTATGAATGGTGAATGTATGTTTTTAGAGGTATCATATGAGATGGTTGAATAATAAAATATTTAGTTTTGAATGTTAAGTGACATGTGTGTGCTTTATGAGGTGATTGTGTGATTTGGAAAAGTGAAAGGTGTATATTTTAAAGAGTGATTTGTGAATGTGGGTGCTAAGAGAGGTGTATATTTGAAAATTGAAGATGTATGGTTTTGAAGAGAAAGAGAGAGAGGGTGTGTTTGTGCTGTTTGGTTTGGGTAAATAATAAAAGGAAGTAGAACTCTCTTTCCCTCCCTCTACTTCTCTCTCTTTTTTACTTCATCTTTGTTGTTGTTTTATGGTGAATGTTGGAAAGGTATACAATATGAATTCAAAAAAAAAAATGAAATGTTTAAAAGCAAAGTTAATAAAGCCAGTGTTCAAGCCCGAAGAAAGGTACGTCTTTATTTTTAGTAAAATTTTAATTATTTTATTTTTATTTATTAAAAGTGCTTATAATCCCTATTTTTCCTTGGTTTTACTGTTTTATTTGCATAAACTGCGAGGAATGGTACCGGTCGAGGGAACAAAAGTACAAGGAGCTAATTACGTCAGTCGCCTCTATCCAACCGGGTAGAGGAGCTACGGGCGGAACCACCGGGTCGTAGCCCCCGGTGACTGTGAGTATTTCTAAACTTAGAAAACCTTTAGGGACCCCTTGATGTGGTGTGCGTAAACCCTTCCTTTTTAGGTCCTTGTAGCAACTTCAATTTTATTAGGATTACTTTTATTTTATTTTAGATCCTTAAACCTTTACACGCATGCAAAGTCCTAAGGGTTAGTAATAACAAAAAAATTTTATCCTATATAACAGTAGTGACACTTAAGGACAAAAATTAAGGACCGGGTCTTAGAAAATCTAGACTTAGGATGCATGCACACTTTAGGATAGAAACTTATAACATAGAAAATTTAGTGACATCTCACTTTAGAATTAGTAAACATCTTTAAATTAGAATTCAATCAATAAAAAAAAACTTTAGTCAATAATTGACTTAGGACATTTCAAAACCACATAACCTATTGCACACACTTAGATTTGTTTGCTAGGACAACCGACTCTAGTTTTAGGTTAGGCCGGTGTTTATTTCCTTACTGCACTGTGACAGGCTTTTTCTCGAGTTTTATTGCATGCTGGTTGTAAAATGTTGGTGTGTTTGTTTATTTATTTTTACTGCACTTTGTGTTGGTTTGATTAACGATTAGATTACCCATAGGCTAGGAGCGATCTGGATTGTTAACATGATTTTCTGCAGGTGGCCACACTCATGCAGGGCAGAAAAAGGGGGCTAATTAATTAAAAATAAATAAATGCTACAGGGGCTTCAGCTGCTTAGCCCCCAAATGAAGAAGAGTGTGGCCAAGTGTGGCTTAATAATTTAAATTTAATTGCATATATATATAACTGCATGGGATGATTTTTGTTATAAATTGCTTAGGATAACCTTGCAGGTGGACTAGATTTTCCTTCCCTTTCTGTGAAATGAAATGTAATGTAAATATAATATATCAAGAGTCAATAAATGTGAAAGTGATTTTTTGAAAGTAGGATATTACATCCAATTTGGAATCCAAAGAAAGGAGAATATACCTTAAAGGATTATTCTCTTTTATTTGGAAAGCCAAATTAGGATGATTCAATATCCGAATAGAAAAGAAAATACCCCTCTTAGGGATGAGTTTCTTTTCATTTGGATATCCAGAACCCGACGGACCCGAGAAGTTCGTAGAAGAAGAAAAGACAGAACAAGAAGATTGAAGAAAGAAGATGAAGAAATGAAGATTTAAGGAACAGTATATCCCATTTCAAAAATCACTTGCGTCATTCTTAGGATTTGAATCCGGGTTTGTTGTCAGTGGTGCCCGGCCACTTTACTTTTCTACAAATTCTGGGTGTAATATGGACATTGGACATTGGACATTATATTTGGATTATTAAAATTGATTGTTTACATTGTTTGTGCAGTAGATTTTTTTTGGACCTTGCATGTCGTGTTTTGTTTTAGCCTTGATTCGAATCGGAGAGATTTTTTTCGTAAGGGTACGCTCAAAATTCTTTTACTTGAAATTCTAATAAAATTTTTAGGCTCACATAGTAACTCTAACGATCTAAGAAGTAAGCTCGGGATCGCCGAGAGTCATTATAAGCATATTAATACTTTCTCTTCCTTGTTAGGCACCTCCCCGCCTGCGGGTTCTGGCAGATCACTTGACCTATGAGGGTGCAGTTCTGTCAAGGGGAAGTTATGCAATCTCTAGGGAAAAACCTATTTTCTAAGCCTAATTTTTAAACTGCTTCATATTCATTTTATGCATTCGAGTCAATTAGTATGCATTGCATTAGATACAAATTAAAAAGAGTCTAAAATATTAATTGCATTTCTATACATTTTTCACCCTATATAAGTCAAGGGGCCAATTAGGAACTGTCTTAGATGTCGGCCCCCAATTCATTAAAACTTAAAAAAATATCCCTACCCATCTTTCATAAGAGACTGGACACATGATTTTAAAGCGCCTAGGTGGTTAGCTGGCTCCCCAATCCAGGCCGGGGTAAGTCCAGATTTGCACTTTATTAGTTAGGTTCGGGTCGCTACTTTATAGTACCCAAATTAGATTTAGGTTCTGAGGCAGATTCTTTTTAGATCTTAAGTCCTCGCCCTCTGGGAATATAAATCCCAACTTTCTAATAAAATGTTAACTTAAACATAAAATTTTCTCTTAAAATGTAAAGCCCAACATAGGATAGACTGAGGTTATCTCTGAGCTTCTCAGAATCCGACACCTCCTACTTTTTCTCCATTGACTCGCTAATAAATGTTCAACATTGAGCTTTCACCTTGGAAAATTCCTACTTCTGTTTCTTGTCTTTTACTTTGTAGTCAAAAGGGTATGAAATCACTGCTTTAATCGAGAGTTTTCTTAGGAGCATTCCTCCTAGGATGTAATTAACTATAGGAGCTTGCTCCTATAGGGATTTGAGAACCCCAGACTAAAATAAACCTTGTTTTATTTGTATAAAACAAGGGAAGAATCTTTGGGAACGTAGATATTTTTAAAACCTTATTTCTAATTTTGAATAGACTTGTAAAATGTTATTATTATCTTTTCAGATAATATAATATTATACTTGTTATATTCAACTTTAGAAATAATGAATTTTATAAAACTCATTCTCGCTTTTGGATATCTTGAAGAATATTATGTTCGTCTTTTATGATGATATAATATTCTTCTTTCCATATCTAAATAAAAGAATGAATAAACTTTTTTCAAAAAAATAGTATTTCTATCTTTAAACATATTCTATAGAATTTCATGTTCATCTTTTAAGATGATATGTTATTCTTTGAACTGTTTGATTATAGAAATATAAATTTTCAAAACCCTATTTTGATATTGAATCCATTGTAGAATATTGTGTCCGTCTCTCGAGATTGTACTTTATTCTTAATACAGTATTCGATTACAAAATAGAAGAAATTAAAATCTGCGTGGTGACACAATTTTTTTCCCACCAAGTTTTTTTTATCTGAAACTTGGCATGTATGTCTTTGAGTGTATGAATGATTTCCAGGAAATTTTCAGGATTATTTAAGTAGATTTGATATTGATTGGAATTATGTAAGTATCTTAATAGTTTATTAATATTTTATTAAATATTGAATATTCTAAAAATAAAAAAAAAACTTATTATCCTAATAAATTTAAAATCAGTGGATCTCCATGATCTTTAAAACTTATTTTAATGGTATTTTCAAATACTTTATTTTAAAACCTTTATTTATATATGTAGGATGAAATATATTAAGGTATTTTCAAATATATTTTAAAATGTATATATTTATATATATATTTAAATCTCATAAGCTTGAGAAATCTCTTGAAATTTCAAACTTGGGTTAAGTATGCTTGAACATGAATTATGGGGGAGATTAGTGGATAGTTTTTTTTTTAAACTATTCACTAATCAATATCTTTTTCTATGTTAATTAGTTTTATTTCTTGCATGTTTAGGGATCACACACCACTTAGTCTAAGGCTGTCCTAAATTTAGGTGTTGAATGTGTTTATGTGATTCATGCATGCCTTATGTATTGAGTATGAGGGTTAGTTCAAACATTGATTCAAGTCTATTAAATTAGTGACATAATTAAGGACAATAATTAAGGACTCATGTATAGAAAACTTAGAAAAATTTCAATAATTAGGATTCACTTCCCCTTGAGTTGAAACTTTGAACATTTGAACTTAGTGACACCCTCAGCCCCTAGAGAAATTTTCACTGATTTTTGAGGTCATTAGGTCCCCTAATTAATTTTCTTAAGGTTCAACCCCTAATTAAGCCTTCAAACCTTAAAAAATTGTAATAAATCCAATTTAAATCCAAAAAATACATATAAACCCTCAAATTGACCAGAATCAAGCCCTACGAAAATTAAAAGCCCCTTAATTTGACAGCAATTCTGTAATTAATTTAATTTTAACTAAAAAACTCACTTTTAGTTAATATAATTAATTAATAATAATTAAAAAATCCCAAAATTTCCCAAACACTTGGGAATCCCTCCTTAGGTCATTTCTGACCTTTGGAGGTGTTTTCAAGAAGTTGGGAATTTGTTTGAAGCAAAACCATAATAGGGCCATTAATTAAACAATTCCCAAAATTCATTAAAATGCCCAAAACTTAAATAATTCATAACTAAATCAAGAAAAATCCAAATCACCCAAACTCACTTGCATTCAACTCATAATTATGTCTAGTATTTATTAAAAATATTAAAGTTCCAGAAAAGTATTAGAATCAAAAAGTCAACAAATCGGTCAACTTTAAATCAAAACTAGTTCAAAACTTCAAACCTTCGTAATAAAATGTAGAAAAATCCGATTTCAATGTACTTACTGTCTAACTGATCGTAGTGAGGTATAGTATTTTAATAAAATACAAACATTCCAGAATCTGAGCTTAATCAAAATTCAACTTTTGACCCTTTAATTAAACGATTAAAATATTCAAAAATTCTTAAAAAACTCAAAATCATTCTAAAACCTAAAAAATATTGGTTTAATGCTTATAACACTTAACAAATCTTTTAAAACACAACAACCACCCTAAAGATGAAGTTTATTGGCTGGACTACTCCGGGCTGTGGGGCTAAGTGTCCTAAGGAGGCTGGTTCCTCGAGCTTTGTGGCACAATGCCACGAATGGATTCAAAGGGGTGTTAAATCTTAAAATAGATTAATTTTTAATTATTTAATGCTTTAAAATCTCTAATTCAATTACATTAATTTGGTTTATCGGCTGGACTACTCTGGGCTGCGGGGCAAAGTGTACTAAGGAGGCTAGTTCCTCGAGCCTGGTGGCAGAACGCCACGAATCAATTAATGGCAAACTTAAATTAACCAAACTTTAAAAATCAGTAATTAACCTTTTTTTTATATTAATCCACTCTTTTAATTCTAACCAATTTAAATAACTTAATCAACCCCGATTGCTACTGGGTAACCCAGGCCTACGAGGCTATTAGCTTAGCCCCAAGGAAGGTGAAATAAACTTCACGGCCTCGGTGTGAAACAAAGGTAGCAATCAATTAACTTTTAAAATATGTCTTATTAAAATTCTTAATTCATTAATATTTAAATTTTAATCTAAATCCCCTTCTAAACCTTAACGAATCCAAACTTTTAGACAACTTCAATTAATAGCATACTTTAGGATCTATCCCAGCCACACGACCTTTCTCACACACTTTAGATGATGTACTAGGACAACCAACTCTAGATCTAGGTTAGGCCGGTGTTTACTTTACTGTTGTGTGCCAGATTTTTCGTAGTTTTCACTGCATGTTGTGGATGAAATTGCTTTGCTGTGTCTGCTTACTTTTTCTGTACTCTGTGGATGGATTGATGTGTTTGGCGACTAGATTACCCTTAGGTTAGGTATGATCTGGATGTTGACACAATTTTCTGCAGGTGGCCACGCTCATACAGGGCAATAAAAAAAGGGGGCAAATCAAAAAAATGCATAAATATTATAAACTCTTTGCACAGGTGCTTCAGCTGCTAAAGCCCCCAAATCATAAAAAAAGCGTGGCCAGTGTGTTTATTTTCTTTTCTGCTCATATACAACTGCTTGGGAATAACTGCTTTTTATATATTAATTGCTTAGGATAACCCTGCAGGTGAGTCTAGATTTTTATTTTGATATTAATGTAATTTGTGTAAGTGTCAAGTGTTGTGAAAGTTGATTCTGAGTTGGGATACATAGACCCAAAGCTTGGATTCCTAAGAGGAAGGGATGCCCCTTTGGGGAACACTCCTTTTCCATTTGAAAGTCAAAATTTGGATCATACCTTTTCCTTACCCAAAGAGGAAAGAGTGGCCTTCCCCTTAAAGGAAGTGCCCTCTTATCCATTTGGGTAATCCACTACGAAGATTCTAAGAAGATTAAAGAAAAGGAGTCCAAAGAAGAATGAGATTGTGTTGCAACTCGGGCTTCCGAGTTTATGATTTTGATGATAATAAATAATATTTATTATTCTTTTATTTCTCCTAGTATTTGCAGTGCATATTTCTTTCTATGTTAACTAATATTTCAGGTACATCATTAAACGTTCTGTGAAGATTCAAGACTCAAGATTTTGTAGGATTGGTCGTATTAAATGAGTCTGTAATTTTTATTTATTGAGTCAAGTCTTATAATGATGTATGTTAATTTATTGATCATGCACACACACAGAGGGAGCAAAAAATGATTATGAATATTTTAACTTTTCTGTTCATCGTACTGTACGAATTTAAATCGTACTGTACGATCTGGTGTAATAGAAATAAATTAAAATCTTTATTTTTCCTGAAAAAAAATAATTTTGAATATAACTAATCGTACTGTACGATCACCACATCGTACTATACGATCTGTTATAATTAGAAAGACCGCCGTCCATTAAATTAGGCAAAAATTTGAATTTGAACAGTTGTATAATCATACTGTACGATCATAATCGTACTGTACGTTGTTTGAAATATTGCCTAAGTTAATCCTGAGATTATGCAATCAAAACGGCTTAATTTTGATGTGTTGATCGTACTGTACGAACTGTATCGTACTATACGATCAACAGAGACAATTTTGGAAATCTGCCCGTTTATTGAACTGTTCGTACAGCACTTTCGTATAGGACATCGTACAGTACGAACTTCAATTGAACTGTTCGTACAGTACTAACTGGACATCGTACAGTATTAACAGGTCAATTTCTGCACATCGTATTGGACGATCTTGCGATCGTACGGTACGATATTTGACGGCTGAATTGAGTATTTTTAGGGTTTTTTGAACCCTCTATTTAAGCACTCTCATAAGACTTTGTAAGAGTCTTTGGCAGCCATTGTGTCTTCATTCTTTTGGAGAAAACTTGAAGAGAGGACTTGAAAGGGAGAGAGGAAAGGGTGAAGTTTTAGAGAGGGAGAAGATCCTTGGAGGGTGTTTCAAGGGAGTGTGAAGGAGATCACACAGTTGCTCCGATGAGCTTGCACCTCAGTACCATCGGATTCAAGGTTCATCTTGAAGGAAGTTTTGGGAAGAAGATGATCTCATTGGTGTCAAAGGACCCAGCTCCTCCGCCGCACCGGGGAAGGTGAAAGTGATTGTGTAAGGGCTTCTCCGCCTAGCTGTGGGGGCTAAAGGAGAATCACTAAAGGTTTAGTGTAATACTCGGAGGGTGCCTCCGGGGAGTGGACGTAGGTCATGGTTTGACCGAACCACTATAAATTGGTGTGTTCTTTCCTTTATTTTTCTGCACTTTATTTCCGCATTTATTTTCATTGTGATTAATTGCGTGGATGAAATTGATTATCTATCTTTTTATTGTGAATGAAATTCGCTTCCGCATGAAGTCATAAAAAGATATTTCTTTTCATTAAAGAAGTTTTTAATCATCCAATTCACCCCCCTCTTGGCGCATCTAGTAATTTCAATTGGTATCAGAGCAATTTCAATTGGTATCAGAGTAATTTCAATTGGTATCAGAGCGGGTTTCAAAAATAGTGTTTTAGAAAACCTTGAAAAAATCGATCATGGCATATTTTGGAAATCGTAATATTGCGGAAGGTTATAATATCACACGACCACCTTTATTTGAAAATATTTCTTTTAATTTTTGGAAAATTCGCATGTCAACATTTTTGCAATCAATTGATTATCGAATGTGGAATATGATTCAAACTGGCTATTCTGTACCTTCACGTATGATAGATGGAGTCAAAATTAATATTCCTTTTACTGAATGGAGTAGAATATAACTATTCAATGCACAACTAAATGCTAAATGTTTGAATTGTTTTTTCTGTGCATTAAATTCTGACGATTGCATGAGAATCTCTACATGTACTACTGGGAAAGAAATTTGGGATAGATTATGCATTTCGTATGAAGGTACTAGTGAAGTCAAACAGTCTAAATTGAATATTCTAATGCGTGATTATGAACTTTTCAGCATGAAGCCATATGAGACTATCTTAGACATGTTTACTAGATTTAATCAAATTGTGATGTCATTGCATGATTTAGGTAGAGAACTTTCAAACTTTGAAAAAGTTAGTAAAATTCTACGTTCTTTACTTGATAAATTTGATGCCAAAGTCGTGGCAATATGTGAATCAAAAGATTTGAATGCTTATTCTATAGATAATCTAATCGGCTCACTCATTGCCTACGAGCAAAGTGTGAGTCAAAGATTTTTTGATGTAGGTGATGAGAAGACAATTGTGCTAAAAGCCAAACACACAGATGAATATGGCTTAGTAGACGATGAAAGCAAGGAGATATCATCGATAACAAATAAATTTGAAATTCTATTGAACCAAAAGCATGAACATCAACAAAAGCGGAGTAAAGGTAAATATTATAAAAATGTTAAGTTTTGTTCTGACATAATTTGCTTTGGGTGTAGGAAACCCGGACATTTGAAGCGTGAATGCCCCAACTTAAAAACTCTTCCTGCAAAGAAAAAGAGCAAAAATAAACCGTTTGTAATTTGGGGAAAAGATAAAAAGCAAAAAGTCTCCTGAGCAGACCTAGTTTCTGAATCATCAGAACAGAAGCAAGATGATGAGGTATAAGTATGTTAAGGTTTGTTTGTGTGTTTTTTTTTTTATGTGTTTTGTATGTTTTTTTTTTAATTTTTGTATGTTTAACTTGTTTTATATAATCATATGTTTTTGTTTCGTTATTATGTTGTTATTTTATATTTTATTTATCTCTTCTTTTTTTTTTTAATTTTTGTTTTTTTTAAAAAAATTTAAATTAAATAATAGCAAAGGGGGAGAAAGTATTGTAGTTTGTTGCATTTTGTTTTAATTTTAGCTGTTAATTAATTTAATTTTTTTAAAATTAAAAAAAAAACAAAAATTAAAAAAAAAAAGAAAAGAAAACTTTTCCCTAATTTTTAATGTAATTCTTTTACTGAGGGGGAGTTTAGGAGAATTTTTTTTTAATTTGCAAAGTCAAGCAATATTATTTGACATCATCAAAAAGGGGGAGATTGTTGCAACTCGGGCTTCCGAGTTTTTGATTTTGATGATAACAAATAATATTTATTATTCTTTTATTTCTCCTAGTATTTGCAGTGCATATTTCTTTCTATGTTAACTAATATTTCAGGTACATCATGCACCGTTCTTTGAAGATTCAAGGCTCAAGATTGCATAGAATTGGTCGTATTAAATGAGTCTGTAATTTTCATTTATTGAGTCAAGTCTTATAATGATGTATGTTAATTTATTGATCATGCACACACACAGAGGGAGCAAAAAATGATTATGAATATTTTAACTTTTCTGTTCATCGTACTGTACGAATTTAATTCGTACTGTACGATCTGGTGTAACAGAAATAAATTAAAATATTTATTTTTCCTGAAAAAAAATAATTTTGAATATATAATCGTACTGTATGATCACCACATCGTACTATACGATCTGTTATAATTAGAAAGACCGCCGTCCATTAAATTAGGCAAAAATTTGAATTTGAACAGTTGTATAATCGTACTGTACGATCATAATCGTACTGTACGATGTTTGAAATATTGCCTAAGTTAATCCTGAGATTATGCAATCAAAATGGATTAATTTTGATGTGTTGATCGTACTGTACGAACTGTATCGTACTATACGATCAACAAAGACAATTTTGGAAATCTTCCCGTTTATTGAACTGTTCGTACAGCACTTTCGTACAGGACATCGTACAGTACGAACTTCAATTGAACTGTTCGTACAGTACTAACTAGACATCGTACAGTACTAACAGGTTAATTTCTGCATATCGTATTGGACGATCTTGCGATCGTACGGTACGATATTTGACGGCTGAATTGAGTATTTTTAGGGTTTTTTGAGCCCTCTATTTAAGCACTCTCATAAGACTTTGTAAGAGTCTTTGGCAGCCATTGTGTCTTCATTCTTTTGGAGAAAACTTGAAGAGAGGACTTGAAAGGGAGAGAGGAAAGGGTGAAGTTTGAGAGAGGGAGAAGATCCTTGGAGGGGGTTTCAAGGGCGTGTGAAGGAGATCACATAGTTGCTCTGACGAGCTTGCACCTCAGTACCATCGGATTCAAGGTTCATTTTGAAGGAAGTTTTGGGAAGAAGAAGATCTCATTGGTGTCAAAGGACCCGGCTCCTCCGCCGCACCGGGGAAGGTGGAAGTGATTGTGTAAGGGATTCTCCGCCTAGCTGTGGGGGCTAAAGGAGAATCACTAAAGGTTTAGTGTAATACTCGGAGGGTGCCTCCGGGGAGTGGACGTAGGTCATGGTTTGACCAAACCACTATAAATTGGTGTGTTCTTTCCTTTATTTTTCTGCACTTTATTTTCGCATTTATTTTCGTTGTGATTAATTGCGTGGATGAAATTGATTATCTATCTTTTTATTGTGAATGAAATTTGCTTCCGCATAAAGTCATAAAAAGATATATCTTTTCATTAAAGAATTTTTTAATCATCCAATTCACCCCCCTCTTGGCGCATCTAGTAATTTCAATTGGTATCAGAGCAATTTCAATTGGTATCAGACCAATTTCAGATTGAAGATTTGAAGATTTGAAGATTTGAAGATTGAGAGTATCCCACTCAAAATAACTTGCGTCATTACTAGGTTTAGCATCCGGGTTGTTGTCAGTGGTGCCCGGCCTCTTTACTTTATGTAATATTCTTGTTTGTAATAAGTAAGGCTATTCTGCCTATAGACATTTATTAATTAATTTATATTTGATGTGATGATTTGATTGCCTTTAGGATTACTTGTTTTTACTAGTTTTTTGGCGATTGCATGCCGCTTTTTGTTTTTGCCTGGATACGTGAGACTTGTGAGGGTGTGAAAGTTTTCTACTCATAACCTTAAAAGTCTAAAATTTTAGTGAGTCTAAATAACATAGAAAGATAAGGAATCTAGGGAATTAGCCGGGGATCGACCCCAGGGTCGCATGCATATTTCTGCATTACTCTTTCCTTGCTTTAGACCCTTCCCCGCCTGCGGGTAGAGTCCGGATAGTCTGACCTATGAGGACGAGGTGCCGGACCTGGGGAAGTCCAGTCTTCTAAAAAATTATTTTTATAAGCCTATTTTTAAAATTTCAAGCATACTTGATTTAAAAGTTGCCAATCAGCATGCATTGCATTAGATACAAATTAAAAGAGTCAAAATTTTAATTTCATAGTCCTTAGCATTTTTGCATCCAACATAAGTCAAAGGGGTCAATTAGGAGAATCTCTAGATGTCGGCCCCAACTCTCCAAAACTTTAATTATAACGTCCCTACCACTCTTTCATAAAAGATCAGACTTATCTCTTTTAAATCGATTAGGTGGTTAGCTGGCTCCCCAATCCAGGCCGGGGTAAGTCCAGACCTTGCATTAGTTAGGATCGGACGACTGTGGTCCAGTGTCCAAAATAGATTTAGGTTCAGGGGCAGATCTTTGATTATAAGACCCCAAAATTTCTGGAATCTAATCCCAAATTTCTAATAAAATGCTCAATTCTAATTAAAGCTTCATTTCAATCCTAAAACATAAAGCCCAACACTTAGATTAAGTTGGGACACTTCCGGATGGTTCTGGAATCTCGAAGTGTCTCCTACCTCTCATCCTTTAACTCCATTAATAACTGCTCAATTTTGATCCATTCCCTGTTGAATTTCTGAAAATTCACTTCCTTTTTTGATATCACTCCTAGAAACTCTAACAAAATTCTGCCACCATTTTAATCTGGAGTTTTCGTAGGAGATCTTTGTCTCCTTACGATGTTATTAACTACGAGGGCTTGCGCTCGTAGGAGATTTGGAACCCCACACACCTGATTTTAAAAAATTAATTTCTAAAATTTTATTAGATTTCCTTGGGAAAAGTTAATATTGATCGTCATAGTTACATTAGAAGAATTATCGTAGAATGGTCTCATTTCCCTTTGGGGAGATACATCCTTCTTCGATAGGGCTTTGGATGTGAATGTGACGATCATGTTTCTTGAATATTATAATTGGGTATTTAGTTGAACTATACTTTATTCTCTCGAGGCCATATAAAGTTCTCCTTAGAACCCGATCATAATATTCAAGATGAGTTTACATAATCCTAAGTTTGAACACCGTTGTGAAAGTTTATTTTCGTCCTTCGGGGTGATATACTCTTTCTAACGAGTTGATTCGACCTTAGAATTGGAACTCAGTCTTAATCTTAAAATCCCCAAAGAAAACTAATAGTTTTCAAAACCTGTTTTCAAAATTCCACCAACAAGGACAAGAGACTCTAGGGAAGAAGAAGTGGAACAATGCTTGGAGCAACCCTTTTGAACCCACTCACAAGCTCTCCCTCACAAGATCCTCTCTCTCTCACTCTCTCTCTCTCTCCCTCTCTCTCTCCTTTAGCTTTTCTCAGGTCAAGAAAACAGCCAAGGATTCTCAAAAACATTGAACAACAGCTCTTAAATAGAAGAGCTTCAAATGAGCTCATTAATTGCAAGTTGCCGACTTTATCGTCCAGGACGATAATAATATCGTCTTGTACGATCAGTTCAAAAAATAGACGATCAGACATAACATCGCCCTGAAGATGATCTGGACGATTGAAAATTAGCTTGATCGCCCAGGCCGATCTCATGATCGTCCCGATCAATCAGGTCAAATTAGAGAAACATCATCCAGAGCATTACCTTGAATTTGAGCTGGCCGATAGTTATCGTCTAGGAGTAACTAAGAGTTTTTTAATAGATCGTTCGGGCCGATCCTAAGATCGTCTAGGATGATATGATCATATCAATCATCCTTAATTACTTTCTTGATTCCTAGATCAATTTATGCATAATTGTGTAATATCGTCCATGCCGATCATCCTGGCCAATTTCCAAAAATACAAAATACCTAAATTGATTATGGCGGCTATTTCTTTCTATTTTGAGCATATCATCCTGGCCGATATAAGTATCGTCCAGGCCGATCAGTTAATTATGGCTGCCTTAACTAAGAAATCCTGATTAGAATTTCTGTTTTAAACTCGATCGTCCAGGACGATATAAATATTATCTGGGACAATGTGAGAAAAATCACAAATTCTAAATCTCTCAAGTGTGTGTGTGTGTGTAGGGTTACTTAACATCAGTCATTTCAAATATTTACAATTAACTCAAGAAAGGGAAAAAGAAAAATACAGACTGACTCAACCCTAATCTACCCAGTCTTGAGCTGATTCTGATTTCCATCCGATCTTTGAGTCCTTAAAAGTTAGTAGAGAAAAGGCAGTCGTATTATTTGCTATCATCAAAACCATAATCCATGAAACCAAATCTGTAACAATCTCCCCCTTTTTGATGATGGCAAACACTATGAGGAAAATAAAAATTCAGAATAAAAACAAGTGCAAGTACAAACTAACAAGTACAAACATAATCAATAAGTACAAACATATTACTCCCCCTTTTGACATCACAAAAAGGAGGAGGGAAATAAAAGAAACTAAAGAAGAAAAAGTACAAAAAGAAGGAAAAACAAACATAAGAAACTACAGGAAATAAAATCTAAAACTAGAAAAACGAGGGTCCCTGATCATTAGATGGAGGAGGTGGTGGTGGTGGCTGCTGAAAGTAACTAGTCAAGGAAGCAAACTATGAGCCAAACCCGGCCATGTCCTGGTCGTGCTACTACTGTTGGTGAACAGTAAGAGTATCAAAATGGGCTATAACCTCATTGTGCTGTTGCTACTGGTGAGCTACAAAAGTGTCAAATCGGGTCTCCAACCGATCAAATCTCTCTACTAACTGATCAAACTGTGAGTGCGGGCGAAGAGGACCAGGTTCAAGAATAGGATCAGGAGCCTCCTGCTCTTCGACCTCTGAGGTTCCCCATCCTCTGGGTAAAGAAGAGTACTATGAAGGATATGAAAAATGCTGTTTGAGTAGAAGAGAGTTGGGAGGTTGGGAGGAGCAGGATATTGAAGTTGATATTTGATTTCAAGAATATAAGTTATGAGATATCCTAAAGCAAGGTTGGGTCTCCTCTTATGACCTGGATTACAGATTGTTGTCAAATTATCAATGTAACAAAAAATTAGGTCAGTAGCATTAAATTCTCTGTGGGCCATAATGTAAAAGGTAGTCAGAGAAAGTAGAGGAGTGATGTGAACTCAGTCCTCGGCTTTTGGAATAATGGAAGTGTGAAGGACATGTTGGATTGTCCTAGCATCTTTAACCAAAGAGCTAGTTTCTTCAACATGAAAGGGCGCGTTGGTCTGGCGTAGGAAATGATTTATAATGGACCAGTTAAAATCAAAATCTGAGATAATGGTATACAGCTTGTCCCTAGTGGTGGATAGCTGTAATAGTTCAGCACAGTCTGGATATGTGATCTCGACCGAGCGTCGATTCACATAGAAGATCAGGGCTATGTAAGCAGAGTTTATGCGAAGGTTTGCAAAGAATTCACGAAGAAGATCAGTATTAAAGGGAATAGCGAGAGTAAGAATGAAGCATAGAGAGGTGTGGGAGAAAAATTCTAATATCGGATATGAGAGGTGGATAGGATTGATGATTCTGGAGACAGTAATCCCACACTCTTTATACTGATGGTAAGCAGCTTCATCTTCTGCCTCTCTTAAACGAGGGTCAATCCTAGCCCTTGAAGAGCTCCCAGAAGTTTGTCAGACTCGCTTCCCACTACCCATAACAAGAAAACGGTAAGCAATAACGAGAGAAGAAGAAGCTTAAGGTGAAAACAATGGCTGGAAAGGCCTGAATTTAATGAGACGGCCACATCATCCAGGATGATATGGTTCAATTATTGCGTACAGGCTGATTGGTCAAAAAAGCTGTCCGATCATTCAGGCTGATCAGATATCAACACGAATAATTAGATATAGGCGATCATCCCGAGGAGTCAAGCAAAATGATTGTTGAAAAAGTAAATCGTCTGGGCCGATTAGGTGTATCGTCCAGGACGATGCACAATAATTGATCATACCGATCGAAATTAGAATATTTTAAATCTGTGCCATGTGTATGGTCCAGGACGAATAGTGGATCGGCCAGGACGATTGTCTAATAATGGATCGTCCGGGGCTGAATTTAAGGATTTAAACATACTAACACATGGATCGTCCAGGATGATCTAGTGTATCGGCCAGGATGATAACCATAAATGCATCAGCCAGGACAAAAATTGTATCGGCCAAGATAATCAAGATGATTATAACAGAGTTCGATCAGATCGTCCAGGATGATAAGGTATCGTCCAGGACAATGCGTTACAGAAAGCTCAGAAAAGTTCAACAGATGGAATTTTGAAGAGAAATTATCATATCATCCAGGACGATAGAGGTATCTGCCAGGATGATGTGACAAGGATTTTGAAACTAAGGAAACATGGAGATGATCAGAGAAATCCCCAAACAAATAAATAAAATAAAAAATTTAACAAACAACAACAAAAAAAAAAACAAAAAATAATCAAAGGAAAGAATTTTTTTTTTAATTTTTTAATTTTTTTGTTTTAGCAAAGCATCCATATGGTAGTGAGGCCTGCAATGCTTTATGGTGCTGAATGTTAGCCTTTAAAATAGAAGCATAAAACTAAGTTAAGTGTGGCAGAGATGAGGATGCTCAGGTGGATGAGTGGCTTTACCCATAGAGATAGGATACAAAATGAGCATATACGTGAAAAGGTTGGAGTAGCTCCAGTAAAAGATAAGATTAGAGAAAGTCACCTTAGATGGTTTGGTCACATAAAATGGCGGCCTTGCGATGACCCGGTTAGGAGAGTAGAGGTATTAGATTTGACTTATGTTAAGAAAGGTAGGGGTAGACCTAAAAAGACTTGGTTAGAAAATATTAGGAATGACCTTTCTTTATTAGATTTAAACAAAAATTTGACTTTTAATAGGACACAATAGAGAAAAGGGATCGACCCCACGTAGTGGCATAAAGGCTTGATGTTGTTGTTGTTATTAGCAAAGCATCCATATGAAAAATTTCTAAAATAATTAAATTTTAGAGATTCAAAAGATCAAAGAGTTGACAAGTCATAATCTAAAAATGGCAGAATATCCGATTCTGTTAACCCTAGCTCAGACGTCTTTTAGGGTACAGATTGTCTTTTGAAAATAAAAGGCTAAACTCAGAATAAATTAATTGGGTAAAAATAAGATCCGTTCATAACTTGGTTATAAAGAAAATATCACATAAATAATGTACCAAAGTAATTTGTCTCAATCATGGAATTTGAAATCAAGCCTTTGAAAATATCAAATAACCCATGAGATCTTCTAAGTTTTAAAAGTTTTAAAAAGAGAGGATAGCTTGCATTTAGTGGGATCTTTTTATGCCTCTTGACACTTTGATTGGTTCTTTGAGCATCTTTTGATTCTTGATACACTTTTGTGTATACTCTTTTTATTTCAATTTGGCATCTTTGCCATTTTTTTTTTATTTTTTTTGCAAGCTAAATTCTATTTTATAATCTCTTAAAAATGATTCTTAGTTGTGAGTATATCTTCTAGATATTAGAGAATATGAGCTCTCTCTCTAATATAGGGAAGAATCAAGTCACAAATCTCAATCAAATAATATGTGCAATGGTAAGATTTCAATTAACTTGAAAGATATATAAAAACTTTGGACATTATATATTAGGATAGATCATTTTAGCAAGATAAAAAAGATCTTATTTTCAAAAACCATTTGTTAAAAAGAGATAGACTTTTGTTTGGAGAAGAAAATTACACCTACTAAAACAGGTTAGAAAGAGGGAAAACATCAATGGTGTTTCTCTCTTTAACTGATTTAGAGATGCTAAGCATTGACATTAAATTTCCAAAATCTGAAAGCTTGAAAATTCATCATATAGAAAACTAAAATTAGAATAAAATAAGATCAAATACTAAAATGACAAAACACTAGTACAAAAAATAAAAACAACATTAAACAATAAATGCATTTCAATAATTTATGAAGCAACATGTTTAAGCAATTTTTATGCTGCGAGCCTCTGTTTGTCTAAGTATCCTATGCTCTCACGAGGTCTTTGGTGAGAGCAATCCTATAAGAATCAACAACTATCAGATTTAGGAACCCAAATAAGTTTGGATCCCTTCTCATGAAAAGTAGAATGTAATGCATGTGTGCTATGCTATGAATTATGTAATTTTGGTCTCCACACCCAATGTGTACTACGGTGAACAGTGCAAGTGTGTGAGATGTGTCCTAGCATGCCACATGAAAAGCAACTAACACCAGGAAAATGATTTCTTAAATGGTTTGGATTGTAATGCCTCTTCCTAGGTCTTAGCTTTAGATCAAAAGTAGGTGTCATCCAATTTCTCTTGATTGAGTCCAATTCATCTTTAAGCCTTAAGTTAGTATTTTCTAAAGCATTATTATCAATCTTCAAGTTGCGCTCTATCTCTTTAGATTTCTTCAAATCAGATTTGAGTGAGGTGTGTGAAACTTTCAATGCATCATGCTCATCATTTAATTCCGAATGCTTTTTGTTTAAATCATCAAATTCATTAAGTAGAGCCATATGATTTGAATCAATCATAAAATGATCTTTGAGAATAATTTCATGCTCTTTTTGTAAATTTAAAAGTTCCAACTTCAAACTAGCATCAATTTTCTTAAGTTTTTTGTATGATGCATTAATTTTCTCATAAATTTCAAACAATTGATCATAAGTTGGTTTACATATCTCTTTTTCATCACTTTGATCAAGATGATCTTCCTCCATTAAGCACAAGTTTGTTGTTTCATCTTCAGGTTTAGTCTCCGCTGAATCTGTTGCAGAATCCATCCAAAACACCTTTTGAAGTCTCTTTTTGTCTTTCATGAGCATGAGTTTTTCCTCACCCTTTTCTTTGCTTGTGTGATCTTGAGGTGTAGGACAATCTGCTCTGACATGTCCAGGCTTCCTGCATTCAAAGAAAATAACATAAGAAGATATTTTAGAATATTTATTATCCTTACATTTTCTCCAACTTTGATGATGCTTGTGTTTCTTCCTTAGAAAGTTTTTGAATTGCCTTGTGATTAAGGCAAAATCATCGCTTTCAGACCTGGAAGAGTCAGAGTCCAATTTGTGCGCTTTCAGAACCACTGTTTTCTCTTTCTTTTTCTCACTTGCATCAAGATTTCTTTGATTCACCCCTTTCTCGTAAGCAATGAGTGAGCCAAGTAAGTTATCAATCGAATAGGTGTTTAAATCCTTAGATTCAAGTTATTGCAGTGATTTAGCATCAAAAGAAGAAGGCAAGCATCTTAAGATTTTGTTCACTTTTTCATAGTTTGAAAGTTCTCTTCCTAAGGCATGCAAAGAAGTTACAATTTGAGTAAACCGTGTATACATATCAGAAATTGATTCAGAAGGTTTCATATGAAAAAGTTTGTAGTCTTGCAAGAGAATATTCAAATGAGATTGTTTCACTTCATTGGTTCCTTCATAAGTAATGCACAACTTATCCCAAATCTCTTTTCCATTAGAGCAAGTAGAAACACTCATGTAATCCTCAAACTTTAAAGTATAGAAAAAATAGTTCAAACCCTTCACATTCAATTGAGCAAGATCTCTTTCATCGGTAGTCCATTCAGTAAAAGAAACTTTAGTTTTAATTCCGTTAATTTCATGAGAAGGTGGAGAATATCCTTCTTTGATAAGCATCCACATGCGATAATCAGTTGATTGCAAAAAGGTAGACATGCGGGTTTTCCAAAAATCAAAAGGAAGGTTGTCAAACAAAGGAGGTCGTGTAATAGAATATCCTTCAGTTGTATTACGATTCACAAAGTTAGCCATGGATCAAAATTCAAAAAGTTTTCAAACTTTATTTTTATGAATCCCACTCTGATACCACTTGATAGTTTGTTAGGGATGTTAGGCCCTATGAACTTGTCCCGAGGCTAACCAAGAGGGGGGGGGGGGGTGAAATGGTATTTTTAAAAATTCTTTAAAACCAAGAACAAATATCACAAACTAAAATCACCACGGAAAAATAAGTGCGGAAAATTAAAGTGCGGAAGCCGTAAAAAGAACATAAGGGTTTTTGCCCCCCCCCGGCAAGGCAGAGAACCCCACTCATTTTGATTCCTCCTGAAGCAGGCAGAGAACCACGATCACTTGCTGAAACTTACGTCTCCCAACCCTTCCAAGGACAGGAGACTCTAGGGAAGAATAAGTGGAACAATGCTTGGAGCAACCCTTGTGAACCCCTTCACAAGCTCCCCCTCACAAGATCCTCTCTCTCTCTCTCTCTCTCTCTCTCTCTCTCTCTCTCTCTCTCTCTCTCTCTCTCTCTCTCTCTCTCTCTCTCTCTCTCTCTCTCTCTCTCTCTCTCCTTTAGGTTTTCTCAGGTCAAGACAGTAGCCAAGGATTCTAAAAAATGTTGAATAAGAGCTCTTAAATAGAATAGCTTCAAAGGAGCTCATTAATCTCAAGTTGCTGACTTTATCATCCAGGATGATAATAATATCATTTTGTACGATCAGTTTAAAACACAGAAGATCGACCAGAACATCGCCCTGAAGATGATCTGAATGATTTAAAATTAGCTTAATAGTCCAGGCTGATCTCATGATTGTCCCGGCCGATCAGTTCAAATCAGAGAAACATCGTCCAAAGCATCGCCCTGAATTTGAGCTGGCTGATAGTTATCGTCCAAGAGTAACTAAGGGTTTTTGAATAGATCATCTGGGCTGATCCTACAATCGTCCAGAATGATATGATCGTATCAATCATCCTTAATTACTTTCTTGATTCTTGGATCAATTTAGGCATAATTGTATAATATCATCCAGGCCGATCTCACGATCGTCCCGGCTGATTTCCAAAAATACAGAATACCTAAATTGATTATGGCGGTTATTTCTTTCTATTTTGAGCATATTGTCCTGGCCGATACAAGTATCGTCCAGGCCGATCAGTTAATTACGGCTGCCTTAACTAAGAAATCCTGATTAGAATTTCAGTTTTGAACTCGATCGTCCAGGACAATATAAATATCGTCCGGGATGATCTGAGTAAAAACATAAATTTTAAATCTCTCAAGTGTGTGTGTAGGGTTACTTAACATCAGTCACTTCAAATATTTACAATTAAATCAAGAATAGGAAAAAGAAAAATACATACTGACTCAACCCTAATCTACCCAGTTTTGAGCTTATTCTGATTTCCGTCCAATCTTTGAGTCCTAAAAAGTCAGTAGAGAAAAGGCAGCGTATTGTTTGCTATCATCAAAATCATAATCCATGAAACCAAATCTGCAACAATCTCACACTCACTTTCAAAGAAAATATTAATAAGCATACATTCCAGTCAGTTTTTATGACCTTATATATGAATGACATGAAAAATCATCTAAAAAATTAAAATTTTTAATTTGACCATCCATGATCGTACAGTACGATCGCCCATTGTACATACGATAAGTTCAAAATTTGGTCATTTGATCCTATATGAACTAATTTTGTACTTTGATTAGATTGTAAACAAACTGACATTGTACAATACGATCAGTTTAAAATTAAATAGATTTATCCGGCACTATTTAGTACAAACCAATTTTGTACTTTGGATAACATATAGTACGAACCTCATATCGTATAGTAGAATCTGTTTTAATCAAACCACATTTCATTCCATATGAAAATAGATGAGTCCATTTTATACTCTAGAAGTCTAAACAAACCAAAGATCATATAGTATAAATTGATAAAAAAGTTTACCTATTTGTATAGACAAAAAGATACACACCAATTTTGTACTCAGGTCATCGTCTGCATGAACCTATTATCATATAATATGAACAATTTAGAAAAAAATTGAGTTCATTTGGGATGAACTAATATGTAGCTATTTCATACTCTAGATGTCGTATGTACGAAGTTAACTTCATACAACATGAAAATAACTTAGAAAATTATCAAACATTATTCGATTAACTGTTTTTTGGAGGAATGCTAAGGTTAAATCATCACGTATGATCCAAAATCATACAGTACGATTGGTTTTAAATAATTATAAAGTTTTATATTCCCCTAGTATGTGTGTGCACGGTTATGTAATTATAATCACACTCTCTCAGATTCAAAAAAAATCTAAAATGTACAGGTTTCAAATACAATAAACCTTAATCTAATCTATCTTGAAGTTTTTTGTATTCTAGAGTATGATTTCTTTAAAATGTTAGTACACACAAATAACAAAAGCAATATTTCCAATATATGATAGTAGAATTAGTAATCAACACAATATGATTTTAAAATCATCAAAAAGACACATGATATAAAAAATATAGTTGTGAAAAAAGTTACAGCAAACTATGTTGCCACCTCGCACTTTAAGGTCCAGGTCTTGAATAATCTCTTGAGCCAAAAGGATGTTATCAGTAATGGCTCTATCTTTAACAAACCCCATTTGGAAAGGAGAGAATATTTTAGAAAGTAAAGGGGATAAACAATCCATAATAATCTTAGAGATCAACTTGCTAAAAGAAGAGAACAAACAAAAAGGATGACAATTATCTAACTTATTGGAAGCAACTTTTTTGGGAATAAGCATAATAGAAGTAATAGAAAAGAATTTAGGAATAGAATTTCAATTAAAGAAATCCAATTAGTAGCATATAAATAATTACAAATAATATTCCAAGATTTTTGAAAAACTTAGTAGAAAAAGCATCAGGGCCAGCCATAGAATTGATATTCATATCAAAAACAACTTTCTTAACTTCCTCTATCAAAGGTAAATGGGTAAGAATTTTATTGTCCTCCTCATTAATGATTTTAGGAATAAGCTCAGGTTGATCAATAATATGAGGATCAAAATTTTTATTAAATAAATTAATAAAATTCTCAACAACAGACTTAGCAATCTCATCTTCCTCCTCAATAATGTTCCCATCTTGACGCTCAATTTGATGAATATAACTTTTGGCTCTATTCTTTTTAACCAAAGAATTAAAATATTTGGTATTAATATCCCCTTCAATAAGATGTTTAGAAGAAGATTTTTCTTTCCAATAAATCTAAATAAATTTAAGCTTGTTTCAATTTAACTAAAAAAAAATCCAAAGGATCATTTTGACAAATAAGCTCAAAATAAGTATCATTTTCTTCGGTAGAAGCAATATTAGTAAACAGGTTTTTGAAAACATTTATATTACTCCAACTAAGTTTAAAATTAAGCCTTTTTAAGTTTAAACTACATACTAATCATCCCAACACTCTTATTGTCAGGATATAAAGGGACCTCCCAATTCTTTTGACCAAATCATTGAAAGAATTATTTAACAACCACATATTTTGAATTTTTAAAGTATGAGACTTGATACTGATCAGGAGAGGAGAATGGTCAAAAAAACTTTACTTAGATGCTCAAGAAAGGCGTTATTACTAGAATTCATCCATAAATAATTAAAAAGAATATGATCTAAATGCTGCGACATATTACCAAGATTCCAAATAAAGGGATTACAAGGGAAGATAATATCAGTAAGATTACACTCCATCATCATATTATTAAAATCATCGATAGCATCATAAACTGGGTTAGAGCCTCTATTCCTTTCAGAGTGGTTAGATATAATATTAAAATAACCACCAACTAACCAAGGAGAATTAATAAGCTCACTAAAAATAGAAATTTGATTTCAAAGATCTTTTATAACAATATGAGAAGAAGAAGCATAAATAAGGGAAGCATAGAACTTAAACTGCATAAAGTTGATTTTACAATGTTAAACTTGAGTAAAATCACCAATAATACCAATGCTAACAATGTCTTTCCAAAAAAAAAACCAAATTTTGTTAGAAAAATTGTCACACTAAGATTAAAACCAATAATCATAGTATTCTCATCCAAATTGGATACATAAAAAAGAGGTTCTAATAAAATAAGAAAAAAATATTATGAATTCAACATAAGTTTAAATTATCAAAGTTAAATAGAGAGAGAAAGTTTGGTTTCTTAGGGAGAGAAAGTTCTTCATTTCTTTCATCTCTTTCAATTTTTTGTTCGTGAATTTTCCGCTGACACAGTTTATGGTGGCGAATGACCACTGGCAGTCTATGGCCAATGCTAATTCAACTAATCAGCATTCTTTAAATAATGTTCCTAGGTCTTCTTCATTCCAGATTGGCGTTAGAGGCAATAAGGCCAAGTCCGATTTGGAGGTTTGTGCAAATACAAAACCTCAAAATAATTTGGTGATTAGAGAGGGTTTCATCCACCGATTCAACAACAAGACACAGTGGTTGAAGGAAAATGAAAGAAGGTGCTGAATGTTCAGGAAACTATTTCAGAAGTTCAGATATCTATACCTGAATTGCTGAAAACTCTAGGTAAATATGATCGTGAAGCTTCTTCCTCCTTTGTTTGGTTTTAAATGTTAGTAAATTATTTGGTAATTAAAAATAAACTAATCATAGTCAAATTAATCACAAAGTTACAGTTAAATTTGAAAGTGGTGAAGTTCATGTGATGAAAGGAAATGCTAGTAATGAGCATGAAGGAGCTAAAGAGGAATTTATTAATGATTGGAAGAAACCACAACATATCAGATTATTAATTAAAGGTGGACAAAATGATATGTTGGATGATGGCATTGCAGTGAGATTAAACTCTTATTTGGAACGATCTAGCTCATAAATTTTGAAGCATTCATTGGTTGTTAAGGTTCTAGGATAAAATGTACCATTTCTGATTTGTAGTATGGAGCTTAGAAGACAATGGAGCAAGTTTGGCAATTTCCATTTAACTTCACTTGGGATGAACTGGATTCTTTGTTCATTTAAAAATTTTGAAGCTATGGAAGAGGTGTTGAGTGGGGGACCATGGTATGTTGAAAGGCACATTATTGGTATGGATAAATGGTCTCCTTCATTTTCTCCTATTTCTTTTAAAGGTCTTACTTCACCAGTTTCGATTCATCTTCCATTGTTTTCTTTGTTCTACTGGGATGAAGAAAACATCTCAAGAATTGGATCAATTTTTAGAGTACCAATGTATCTTGATGGATATTCATTTAAGTGGGGGAGAAGAGAATTTGCTCAGGTGTGTGATTGGATTAATTTGGAAAATAACCTTCCAATCAGAGTTTGGGTAGATGGTTTATTTGACAAATTCTTTCAAATAGTTGAGTATGAGTAGATTGCTTCATTATGTTTCCATTATAATAAAGTTGGTCATGATAAGTCGGATTGCCCTGAAGATCAAAGTCCAACTCAATGCAAACATCTAGTGTGTTGAATGAGGAAATTGGCAGACTTAAAGAACATCGGTCTTCTCAATAACATGATGAATATGGTCCTTGGATCCCTCTCAAATTAAAAATCAAGAGATTCAAACATGTAAGAAACATAAAAGTAGCAATAGATGAAAAAAGCTTGAAGCATGTGAATCATGTTATGATTGAATCTAAAGTTCTCGGTAAGGAGGTACAGTTACAACCAGAGTAGAGAATATGGAAAATTAAGAAGACCCTGAAGCAAAATAAATAAAGTTGAAGAAGCTGAAGAATGTATCATGGCAGAAAAGGTGCTTTTAGGAGTTGATTTTGAAATTTGTTTGGCTAAAAAATTCAAGATTTTGATTGAGGAAAATGAAGAAATGGGAGCTATTATTCATCAATCTGAAATCAGTAAGGAGTTTATAGAAGCAGCCATCTATCCAGACACTGAAATTAAAGTTGTTTTTGAAACTTTGGTACATACTAATGAGGTGAATAGTGGTTTGTCTAAACAAAAACTAGTTAATGAACTTAAGTCTTTGGGACCCATTGAAGCCGCTCATAGAAAAAGGAAAAAGGATGGGAAAGGTATCAAGGTAGGTGGGAACTTTCCCCTTTTGGTGATTAATGTCTTCTTTTGTGTTTTGGAATTGTAGAGGGGCTAGAAAGAGGGAAGCCTCTCTTTATCTTAGAGAGATTCTGTGGGATTATGAAGTGTTCTTTATTGGGTTGACTAAAACTAAATTAGCTAATATTTATAGGAGTGATGTTAACAATATCATTGGGGTTGATTGGGATTTTTTCCATCATTCTGCTGAGGGTAGTTCTAGTGGAATTTTGGTTGTGTGGAATAGGAATGTTGTGTCCTTTGAGGTGGTTGAGCATTCTTCTCAAGTGGCATTGGGGAGTCTTACTACTCTATCTATGGGTGTTTGGAAT
Organism: Dendrobium huoshanense; assembly: GCA_016618105.1. Classification (NCBI taxonomy): domain Eukaryota; kingdom Viridiplantae; phylum Streptophyta; class Magnoliopsida; order Asparagales; family Orchidaceae; genus Dendrobium; species Dendrobium huoshanense. The sequence goes on along the minus strand of CM028359.1, from coordinate 60,445,177 downwards.
GTTGTTATAGTGTATGGGAATAAGTCTTATCATTAGAAAAGGAGTTTATGGAACTTGATTGAAAAGAATGTGGTGGATATCATTCCCTCTATGGGAGGTGATTTCAACTCCATTTTATCCAAGGAGGATAAGAGGGGAGGAAACAGGTTTCTCTTTTCCCATGGGCCAAAAGAAATGAAGCTATTTATGACTAACAATGATTTTCATGATATAGGGATTATTGGAACAAGATATACTTGGTGTAACAATAAGGAAGGTGCTACTAGATATTTGCAAAGAATTGATAGATGCTTGGTGAATTCTACTGCTTTACAGATGGTACCTTTGGTAATGACTAGACGTCTTGCAAGGGTGGCATCCGATCATAGTCCTATTATTTTTAAATTGGGAAAAAAATAGTACAAGCTGTCCAAGATTATCAGATTTGAAGACACTCAGAGATCTTATCTGGTGTCCTGACGTATTATGCTCTAGCCATGGAAAAAAAATTATATTTTAGTGATGATGTTTTTTGCATAGGATGCTTTGTAGAACTTTGAAGGCACTCTTTTATTGGAATAAGAACAAGTGCATAAACCTTTGCTTGCTGGAGGAGGAACTAAAGAAGGACATTCTGGAGTTAAAATGGGAGGAAGCAACAAATGAAGGCATTTCTATGGAAAAGTTGATCTTACTTTGTAGTAAGGTACAAGAGCTGAATATTATGCTGAAAAGGTTACTAGGTGGTGGAATCAAAGGGCTAAGGCTAGGTGGCTTGATGAAGGTGATACCAATTCTAAATTTTTTAACAACTTTGCTTTAGCTAAGAGGAATAGGAATGTTATTAAATACATTAATGATGAAGAAAGAAAAGTGGCGGAGGACTTTGAGGAGTTTGAATCTTTTTTATGATTAAATGGAGATCAAGAGAGTACAATTTAGTTGATTGGCCTTTGATTTCTGAGAATCAACATATTACACATAAAGATATAGAGATGTTGAATGTTGAATTCAGTCATGAAAATTTGGTTGCTACTATTTTTCAACAAGGGAACAATACATCACTTGGTATGGATGGGATAACTTCTTCATTTTTTAAGTTTTATTAGAGCATAATAAAAGAAACTACTTGGAAAGCTATTGATAACTTCTTCAAATCTAGTTCAATGCATGATAAGTGGAAGGATACTTTGATTTGATTGTAATGATTCCTAAGGTGAAGAACCTAGTTGTACCTTCCAATTATAGACCAATCAGTCTATGTCAAACTAGTTACAAGTTTGTTGCAACTATGATGGTGAATAGATTGAAAAGAAGTATCTCTAAGATAATTTCTTAAGAATAAGTGGCCTTTATGCCATGTAGATCCATGTTAGAGCATTGTTTGTTAGCTCCTGAGATCTTCCACAAGTTTAGGATCTCTAAGAACAAAAAAGGCATGATGGAAGTGAAGCTAGATATGGAGCAGACATATGATAGCATGGGATGGCCAACCTTAAATCAAGTTTTAAATCAATTTGGATTTCCTAATAAGTTTTCCAAACTCATCATGGAATGTGTACTGAATGTTAGGTTTTCTATAATTTTGAATGGCAAATATTCAAAATGGATTAATACAAAGAGTGGTTTTTGACAGGGATGTCCTCTATCACCATACTTATATATTATGTGTGCTCAATTATTATCTAATGCAATAAACCAAAGGGGCATAGAGTTGGGTATTCAGATTTCTCCTAGCTCCAATAAGATTACACATCTTTTATTTGTTGATGATGTGTTAGTATTTACTCAAGCTTCAAAAAGAGTAGCTAAAGTTTTAAAAGACATTGTTGCTAATTTCTGTGGATGGACGGGACAACGGATGAATAATAACAAGTCTTTGATTAGGATTTGTAAGGTGGTTAAATGACCAAGACAGAATAAAATTGTTAAGAAGTTGGGATTCAAAGCGGTGAAGGAGATGCATTATTTGGGAATTTAAATCACCTTAAGGAAACTTATAATGATTGATTTCCAAGGTATTGTAGACCATGTTATGGAAAGACTCAATTCTCAGGGAAATAAAAGTTTATCTTTGGTAGGAAGGATTATTCTTGTAATGTTTTCTTTTTTATCTTTGCCAAACTTCTTATTAAAACAATCTTTGGTGCCCAAAAGGTTTGCATGAAATGGATAAACTTAGTAGGGATTTTATCTCGCATAAACCGAACAGAAAGAAGGGTTCGCATTTTGTTGCTTGGGGAGAATTATAAAAACCAAAAAATGTTGGAGGTTTGGTCTTGCATTCAGCTTTTCTTATGTTTGGCCGTCCTAGAGTGATATTGGTGTGGAGATTCATCCAAAATTCTGATTCTTTGTGTCATAGAAATATCATTTCTAGATAAGGGAATAATGTATTAAAGGAAGAAAGCAAGAAAGGAGCTTCTATTGCATATCAAACTTTTTTAGATGTTAGCAAATATGTCAAACCCATTGTTAGATGGAAAGTGAGTAATGGTGAAATTATTAATGTGTTGAAAAATATCTGGCTTCTTGATAGTTGTCTTAGTTCCTGGCCTGTACTTGCTGATTGTGTGAGATTGATGGATAAGATTCTTCCTCGATTCATATCTACTGTAGGTAGTTGGAATTTAGAGGAGCTTCAACATTATTTTCATAATGAACTTATAATGTTGATTTTGAAAGTTAATATTAATCATGATATTGATAATGACCAAGTGGAACCAATATTTGGTTATTAAGAAAAATATATCTCTGCTTTGGCTTATGAAGAAGCAATGAAATGCAGCATTATGGAGGATGATCTCGGCTTTTTAAGGTGGCTAAGGAAACTAAAATTAAATCCTAGAATGGAATTGTTTTGGTGGAGATTAAGTAAGCATGCTATACCTACAAATCTTTTTCTTAAATGTAGAAAACTTTCTTATGATGTCTTATGTGCCAGAGGATGCCGTAAAATAGAATGTTATGCTCATATTATGGTTAATTGCAAGTTTTTGATTGAGATAATTCAAAAACTAAGGGAATGGGTGTTTAACATTTGAATTTTTGAATCATTGGAAAATTGTTTGGATGAACTTAGAAGACTTTCATTTCAACATTCCAACATGGTGAAGGTGTATTGTACAACAATTTTTCTATCTTAGAAAAACTGGAATGACTTGAAACATTGAAAAAAGTGTTCTTCCAAGTGAGGTGGTGGCTTCTAATTTGATGTATATGTCCATGAATCATTCTAATCTAATGCTAGATAGCTGGGGTGTTAATCTCCTTTTGGAGTTTTAGAATTCTTGGCACTCTCGCTATGTTGGATTAAAATAAATATGGATGCTTCACTTTTGGAATCTAATCTTGTTAGGACTGCAGGAGTGTTTAGAGATTATAAAGGAAGGCTTCTTCTTGATTTTGGAAAAAGAAGAATTTATTGGGATGCAGTTCAACTAGAGTTGGAGGCGGTTGTTGCAATAAGGGAGGTTATACAAAGTTGGATGATGGATAGCAAAGGAATAATAATTGAAGGTGGTAATCTCAACATTATCAACTTCATTAAAGACTCAATGAAGAAATCAAATTAGCAAATTGAAATTGGTTTGTCAAAGGAGCTATTCTTTCTTAATGATTTTAATAAGGTTATTTTTAACCATATCAATAGAGAATGTAATAAAGTAGTTGATTCATATGCTACTTTGGCTTTAGAAGGTAGTTTTTTTTTTTTTTTGATAATTTTTCTTTTAGAAACATTCCTTCTTCTTTGCTTAGTTTGTTAAAGAAGGAATGTGATACTTTTATATCTTGTAATTAGCTTTTTTTTTATTGCAATTTGCAATTTAAAAAAAAAAAAAAAAAAAAGAATATGACAGAAGTTACGAACTCTAATCCTAAAATTAGGACAACCAATGCCCCAAACATTCGAAATAATCAACTTAATCAATAATATACAACTTGTTTAAAGTTTGAGAATGAGTGCTTTTGGAGATTGCACTTTTTGGTTTTACAAATTTTTATTTTTTATTTACTTTTTACTGAAGCGAAATCATGCTCTTCATTAATAAGACCTTTATTAGCACTATCATTAACAAAAGCATCATCATTAGTATGAAATTTTATCGCTTATATCTTTTTTTTTTTTTCTCTACAAATATTTAGATCTCTCCAAAGCACTAGTACCTTCAATCATACCATTTTCATTATTCTGACATTCATCATTGTTCTTCATGACATTAGTAACCTCCTCCACTTCCTACTGCACATATTCTCCTTCTTCCATATTTTCGACGGAAGGATTATACTTGACATTCACAAAAGGTTAAGAGGAACATAAATAAATATATTTATCAATGCCCCCCTAGAATCCAATATATTAATGTTAGTATCACATGGTGAAGACGTAATTAGAGGAATGGAATTATATTTTGAAGAGATAGTAACCATCTGCTTATCAACATAATCCTGAGTACATTCAATCATACCATTTTCATTATTCTGACATTCATCATTGTTCTTCATGACATTAGTAACCTACTCCACTTCCTACTGCACATATTCTCCTTCTTCCATATTTTTGTCGGAAGGATTGTACTTGACATTCACAAAAGGTTAAGAGGAACATAAATCAATATATTTATCAATGCCCCCCTAGAATCCAATATATTAATGTTAGTATCACATGGTGAAGACGTAATTAGAGGAATGGAATTATATTTTGAAGAGATAGTAACCATCTGATTATCAACTTAATCCTGATTTTCAAATCCCTTAGTGACGAGAATATGAGTTCCAAAAAGAATGTAAGGTGGCTCAATGAATTCGACGACATAAGAAGTAGGGATGCACTCCTCATTCTTATTATCATCTCCACCAAAATCTCGCTATATCTAATAGGCATGCTCATTGTTACCATTAACGATTTCATTGACATGTTTACCTTTATTCTCTTGGGAAAGATTGGAGGCCATAATCATTTCCTGCACTAGCACTGGATTAGTATTCTCATGAGAATGTTGATCAACTAAACTTTTATTTCCTTTTGATTCTTTAACAGTTTCCTTATGATTATGTAAATGGGGATGCAAATTAAAACATTTTGAATTACTATGAGTATGCATTTTATAATGGCTAAAATAAAAAAGTAGGTTTTCAAATAAAACTTTTTATTGATACCTAGTAATCTCCAAATCAATCCAAATTTCTCTAGCATGTTACTTTGAAATGTCTAATTGAACCAAAATGTATGCCACTGATGGACGAGAAACAACCACAGTAGTTTGATCCATCTATAAGGGCCTTAAAAAAAAATGATCCTAAAGCAAATAATATTTGAGAATTAAAGAGATGAAGTCTCTATTGCGAATCTATTTTTAATGAATATAATTTTGATGACAACAAGCACTTTTGTTTCTCTACAGCTGCCTTGCCTACTAACATTTCAGGTCCACAAGATCAAACTGCAAATTGAACCAGCTCATGATTAAGTAGATTACGATTGAGTTAGTTTTTAATGTACGACATGTGTCTTTAATCTTTTCTTGAGTCCATTGTATCAATGTAGCTCCTGATGCTAAGTAACCTTGCACACACACAGTTGGGGGAAATTTTTTGACTATTTTAGATTTTTAAATTTTTTATCAGTTCATTCGTGATGATCCAAACATCAGCCTGGACAATTAGTTACAAATAAAAACCCTAATTAGGGCATCCTGGTTAAGGCAGTCAAAATTAAGCACATTGTCCTGGATGATAATTGTATCGGCTGGAATGATAGGCTCAAATAAGAAAGAATTTGTCTCCAGATCCATTTAGGTATCCATTATTTTTGGACATCATTCTGGATGATGCAGTATAATTATGCCTAAAATAATCTAATAATTAAGAAAAGCAATTAATGTTTGATTGTTCGATCATATCATCCTAGATGATCGCAGGATCAGTTGAGACAATTAGTTCACAAACCTTATTTATTCCTGGATGATTAAACATCAGCTTGCTTCTATTTAGGGTGATTCTCTGGATGATATGTACTGAATTGAATTAATCATTCGGACGATCGTGAGATCAGATTGGATGATCATGTTATTTTTATATAGTCCAGACATTCATTCAGGGAGATGATTTGGATGATATTAAATGAATTTTACTAATCGTACTATCATCCTGAATGATGTGAATAAAAAAACCTTTTGATTGTTCTAAATCGTCACTGGCTGATTGAGCTAAATTTGTACTGTTCGTACATGATGATATATATCATCCTGGATGATAAAGTCGATTTGTTGTAATTAAGAGCTATTCCAAAGTTCTTCTATATAAGACCTTTTATTCTACCCAAAAGAGTATCTTTTGCTACAGTCTTGACCGGAGAGAGCCAAGAAGAGAGGGAGAGCAAGGGAGAGAGAGAGAGAGAGAGAGAGGATCTTATGAGGGGGAGTTTGTGAGGGGTTTCATATAGGTTGCTCCAAGCAAGGATCCATCATCATCTTCTTCGGTCATCATCCCTGGTTCCTTGGGGGTTCTAGAGAGTTCTACTTCAGCAAGTAATTGAGGTTCTCTACCTGCTTCAAGAGGAAGCAAAAGGAGTTGTGTTTTCTACCTCACTGGGTCATTGGAAAGGAGGTTTATAAAGGCTTCTCTACCTTGCTATGGGAACAAAAGGAGAGTCATTGAGTTTAGTGTAATACCCGGAGGAGAGGTTCTGGGGAGTGGATGTAGGTCAAGTTAATCGAACCACTATAAATTTCTATGTTCTATATTATTGCTTTTTTCGCATTTAAATTCCATACTTTGATCTCTATGGTGAATATTGGTTTGGTTGTGATTACGCTTTTACTTAATTTTTTTTAAAATTTCAATTCACCCCACTCTTGGTTAGCATTGGGACTAGTTAATTAGGGCTTAACATCCCTGTCGAACTTTTAGTCTCAAATTAGGAAAAAAATCTAAATAGGCAATATAAGTGTTTCCTTTCTAACATAAAAATCTGGGGTCCACTTAAGAAAATGCATTTGACAACCCTTGATATAGTATGTTCTTCTAGAGAAAATGTGACTATAGTCTAAATCATTAGAGAGCCAAATCACAATATACTGTTGATCCAAAAAGCCAATAAAAAAAGTTCCATATAATTTCAGAGATTAAAAAGCTTACAAATTAGATATAGATTCGGCCTTTGAAACACAAACTTTCCAACCAAAGTAAAAATAAAAGGGATAGATAGCAGGTTAACCACTTTATCATCAAACATCAAAGCATGCAATCCATTGAAGGAAGAGTGGATTAAATTGAACTTCGAAGAAGAAGGTGAACTGCCTCCCACTAAAGCATCTTTAAAAGAATGTGATTTACAATCAATATTTATAGAAACCAACAGGTTAGATGATGACGACTTTGTCATGTCCTAAACTCCCCAGGAAAAATAAAAATACAATAAATGAAGACCAAAAAACATGAAATAGGGAAAAAATAAAAGAAATTAAATAGAAAAACTAAAAAATGATCCATGATTCTGCCTCACGAGGCATCGAGAATGGAACCCTAGAATCACTCGAGAATCACCAGAACTAGAAAGATGTTGCTATCACGATTTTGAACTAAAAACTTAAAAAAGAAAACTCCTGATGGTGTTCAAGATGCATTAGAGGAGGTTTCAGGGTTTGAATTGACTGGGCCATATTGAAGTTTAATGAAAATTTATTTTTTCCTTTAAGGTGTATATTGATCATTTTGAGCCCTTGTTAACTGTTTTTGATCCCTTGTCAACTGTGGGTCAAATTTGGTTCACAAAAATGTTATTTTATGTTCAACATGTCATAAAAAGGCTATGAGCATAGTTAATGGTCTTTGGGAAGGTCCCAAGGTTAAATTCCATAAAGTGGCAGGTATAGTGGTTTAGGTCCTAATGATATTTGATTGAGCTCCAAATGATTGATAACTGGATAATTGTCAACTATGATATCAACATGGTTGTGCCTGGATAGGTCCTAATGACCTCATATATAAATGAGGTCAATAAGAGGTTGAATAATTAGGGAAACATATTTCTTTCTATTGCTAGAAGAATTCTTTTCATAAAATGCTCATCCTTATCACTTTATATTTTCTTATTAACTTAATAATTGGTGCCTAAGAGTTTGTTGAATGACTTAGACAAGTTATGCAAAAATTTCATATGGAACAAAGATAAAGGTAGTCATGGTTTATTTTAAATTTCATTGGAGGAACTTTCTAAACCAAAAATATATGGTGGGTTTGGGTTATATTCTGCTGCAAAAAAAATTTGTCCTTAAGGGAAAGATTGGCATGGAGAATTATTCAAAATACTTCTTCATAGCTTAATCATAATCTTATTACTAAATATGAAAGTGACATATGGAATGTTAAATTTATAAAGGGAGCTTATTCTACTTGAAACAATATGGTGGATGGTGCTAAATATCTCAAGCCTCTCTTTATTTGCAAATTCACTAATTGTAACAAAGTGAATATTTTAAATAATGTTTAGATTTTGGATAGAAGTCTACACTATTGTCCAACATGTATTTATTTTGTTGGATTACAAGATACATATATTCAACATTTAATTTCACCAAAAGGCAATCGGAAAGTAATAAACTTCAGAATTACTTTCAAGATAATATTATTTCTTTGACAATACTGATTTCTATATGCCCAAAAATAGAAGAAGATTAAATTGAACTTAGAGCTCAACATTTATCATTTTGGAGGATCTATTAATGTGTTAGCATATGAAGCATCGTTGATGTATGAATATAAAGATGAACAGGGTTGGCTTTTGAAATGGCTAAGGAAATAGAAGCTTAAATTGAAGGTCGAGTTGTTTTCATGGAGAATGCGTAAAATTTCTATTCCTACAAATGATTTTCTTAAATATAGGAATCTCATCCGAAGGATTATTTTGCTAGAGGCTGTCAAGAAGTGGAAAATCATTTGAATATCTCTATTAAATGTAAATTTTTAGCTGACATACTTATGTATATTTGAGAATGTCATATTCCTATTTTTCATTGAATTAGTGAGTGCATCACCGAGCTTTAAAGAATTGCAAAGAAAAATCCAAATATTGTCAACTTGTATTGTACATCTATTTTTTTCTTGGACAATTTGTAAGTAAAATATGGCAATCCTATGCCGCCATTATCTATCACCACTATGAATGTTTTGTCTATAATTATGTAGCATATAAAAAATCCTCTGGTTAGTGAGATAAATACCCATTTTCTAGTGAGAGAAACTCCTGCTTATTTTCTAATTGCTCGTTCTCCATCATTTTGGTAGAATTTTTGCTAATGTTGGAGGCAACAATGGCGTCCTCTAACATTCACCGAATTACTTCCGTTCATCCAAATTGTACTTCCAGATCCCTTGTGGGGTCAAATGATCAAAGAAAGGCTGGTAAATCAATCCCATTGGTTATTAAGGAACCTATCCCAGAACCTGTTTTGAAAGTATCTCCTATTATCGGTAAAGGGAAGGGTGTTGACGTTGCTTCTCTTCAACCCCCTTTCGATTCAGGTATAACAAATGACTATGAGGCATCATCTTCTGTTGGTTAGAAACTCTTCATCAATAGATTTGAAAATGCCATATGAGACTCAATTGAGATAAATGCAGCTTTATTTAAGCCTTCAATTGTTTGTGTTAATGTTCAAGAGAAGGAATTAAATGGAATTCCTGCTAATGAACTACTTGTGGATAAGGTAGTTGGAAACCCATGGGTTAAGAGACATAATATCAAAATTAGTTTTTCAAAAGAAAAATCTATCCTATCTGAAGATGGTGTAGCCATTAAACTATATGAGCCTGGAGTGATGGAAAATTTAGAGAAACTTCAATATTGTATTGTGGTTAAAGTTTTTGGATTTGATATCCATATATACTTGATTTTCTGAAGAACTTCGTAGATAGTGGCTACATTTTGGTAAGTTTCACCTAACATTTCTTGGGTTAGGATGGGTTTTATGCTCATAATGATGGAAGTGAAGCTAGATATGGAGCAGACATATGATAGCATGGGATGGACAACCTTAAATCAAGTTTTAAATCAATTTGGATAAACTAATAGGTTTTCCAAACTCATCATGGAATGTGTACTGAATGTCATGTTTTCTATCATTTTGAATGGCAAATATTCAAAATGGATTAATACAAAGAGTGGTTTTTGATAGGGATTTCCTCTATCACGATACTTATATATTATGCGTGCTCAATTATTATCTATTGCAATAAACCAAAGGGGCATAGAGTTGGGTATTAAGATTTTTCCTAGCTCCAATAAGATTACACATCTTTTATTTGTTGATGATGTGTTAGTATTTACTCAAGCTTCTACAAGAGTAGCTAAAGTTTTAAAAGACATTGTTGCTGATTTCTTTGGATGGACGGGACAACGGATGAATAATAACAGGTCTTTGATCAGGTTTTGTAAGGTGGTTAAATGACCAAGACAAAATAAAATTGTTAAGAAGTTGGGATTCAAAGCGGTGAAGGAGATGCATTATTTGGGAATTAAAATCACCTTAAGGAGACTTATAATGACTGATTTCCAAGGTATTGTACACCATGTTATGGAAAGACTCAATTCTCAGGGAAATAAAAGTTTATCTTTGGTAGGAAGGATTAGTCTTGCAATGTTTTCTTTTTTATCTTTGCCAAACTTCTTATCAAAACATTCTTTGGTGCCCAGAAGGTTTGCATGAAATGGATAAACTTAGTAGGGATTTTATCTCGCATAAACCGAACGGAAAGAAGGGTTCGCATTTTGTTGCTTGGGGAGAATTATAAAAACCAAAAAATGTTGGAGGTTTTGTCTTGCATTCAGCTTTTCTTATGTTTTGCCGTCTTAGAGCGATATTGGTGTGGAGATTCATCCAAAATTCTGATTCTTTGTGTCATAGAAATATCATTGCTAGATATGGGAATAATGTATTAAAGGAAGAAAGCAAGAAAGGAGCTTCTATTGCATATCAAACTTTTTTAGATGTTAGCAAACATCTCAAACCCATTGTTAGATGGAAAGTGAGTAATGGTGAAATTATTAATGTGTTGAAAGATATCTGGCTTCTTGATAGATGTCTAAATTCTTGGCCTGTACTTGCTGATTGTGTGAGATTGAAGGATATGATTCTTCATCGATTCATATCTACTCAAGGTAGTTGGAATTTAGAGGAGCTTCAACATTATTTTCATAATGAACTTATAATGTTGATTTTGAAAGTTAAAATCAATCATGATATTGATAATGACCAAGTGGAACCTATATTTGGTTATTAAGAAAAATATATCTCTGCTTTGGCTTATGAAGAAGCAATGAAAGGCAGCATTATGGAGAATGATCTCGGCTTTTCAAGGTGGCTAAGGAAACTAAAATCAAATCCTAGAATGGAATTGTTTTGGTGGAGATTAAGTAAGCATGCTATACCTACAAATCTTTTTATTAAATGTAGAAAACTTTCTTATGATGTCTAATGTGCCAGAGGATGCCGTGAAATAGAAAGTTATGCTCATATTGTGGTTAATTGAAAGTTTTTGATTGAGATAATTCAAAAACTAAGAGAATGGGTGTTTAACATTTAAATGTTTGAATCATTAGAAAATTGTTTGGATGAACTTAGAAGACTTTCATTTCAACATTCCAACATGGTGAAGGTGTATTTTACAACAATTTTTCTATCTTAGAAAAACTGAAATGATTTGAAACATTTTAAAAGTGTTCTTCCATGTGAGGTGGTGGCTTCTAATTTGATGTATATGTCCATGAATCATTCTAATCTAATGCTAGATAGCTGGGGTGTTAATCTCTTATTAGAGTTTTGGAATTCTTGGCACTCTCGCTAGGTTGGATTAAAATAAATATGGATGCTTCACTTTTGGAATCTAATCTTGTTAGGACTGCAGGAGTGTTTAGAGATTATAAAAGAAGGCTTCTTCTTGATTTTGGAAAAAGAAGAATTTATTGGGATGCAGTTCAACTAGAGTTGGAGGCTGTTTTTGCAATAAGGGAGGTTATACAAAGTTGGATGATGGATAGCAAAGGAATAATAATTGAAGGTGGTAATCTCAACATTATCAACTTCATTAAAGACTCAATGAAGAAATCAAATTAGCTAATTGAAATTGGTTTGTCAAAGGAGCTTTTCTTTCTTAATGATTTTAATAAGGTTATTTTTAACCATGTCAATAAAGAATGTAATAAAGTAGCTGATTCATCTGCTACTTTGGCTTTAGAAGTTAGTTTTTTTTTTTTTGATAATTTTTCTTTTAGCAACATTCCTTCTTCTTTGCTTAATTTGTTAAAGAAGGAATGTGATACTTTTATATCTTGTAATTAGCTTTTTTTTAATGCAATTTGCAATTTAAAAAAAAAAGAAAAAAAAAAAGAATATGACAGAAGTTACGAACTCTAATCCTAAAATTTGGACAACCAATGCTCCAAACATTCAAAATAATCAACTTAATCATTAATATACAATTTGTTTAATGTTTGAGAATGAGTGCTTTAGGAGATTCACTTTTTGGTTTTAGAAATTTTTATTTTTTATTTACTTTTGACTGAAGCGAAATCATGCTCTTCATTAATAAGACCTTTATTAGCACTATCATTAACAAAAGCATCATCATTTGTATGAAATTTTATCGCTTATATCTTTTCTTTTTTCTCTATAAATATTTAGATCTCTCCAAAGCACTAGTACCTTCAATCATACCATTTTTATTACTCTGACATTCATCATTGTTCTTCATGACATTAGTAATCTCCTCCACTTCCTACTGCACATATTCTCCTTCTTCCATATTTTCGTCGGAAGGATTATACTTGACTTTCACAAAAGGTTAAGAGGAACAGAAATCAATATATTTATCAATCCCCCCCTAGAATCCAATATATTAATATTAGTATCACATGGTGAAGACGTAATTAGAGGAATGGAATTATATTTTGAAGAGATAGTAACCATCTGCTTATCAACGTAATCCTGATTTTCAAAACCCTTAGTGACGAGAATATGAGTTCCAAAAAGAATGTAAGGTGACTCAATGAAATCGTCAACATAAGAAGTAGGGATGCACTCCTCATTCTTATTATCATATCCACCAAAATCTTGCTATATCTAATAGGCATGCTCATTATTACTATTAATGATTTCATTGACATGTTTACCTTTATTCTCTTGGTAAAGATTTGAGGCCATAATCATTTCCTGCACTAGCACTGGATTAGTATTCTCATGAGAATGTTGATCAACTAAACTATTATTTCCTTTTGATTCTTTAACCGTTTCCTTATGAATATGTAAATGGGGATGCAAATTAAAACATTTGAATTACTATGAGTATGCATTTTATAATGGCTACAATAAAAAGGTAGGTTTTCAAATTAAACTTTTTATTGATACCTAGTAATCTCCAAATCAATCCAAATTTCTCTGGCATGTTAGTTTGAAATGTCTAATTGAACCAAAATGTGTGCTGCTGATGGACGAGAAACAACCGCAGTACTTTGATCCGTCTATAACGGCCTTAAAAAAAGGATCCTAAAGCAAATAATATTTGAGAATTAAAGAGATGAAGTCTCTATTGAGAATCTGTCTTCAATGAATGTAATTTTGATGACAGCAAGCACTTTTGTTTCTCTACAACTGCCTTGCCTACTAACATTTCAGGTCCACAAGATCAAACTGCAAATTGAACCAGCTCATGATTACGTAGATTAGGATTGAGTCAGTTTGTAATGTACGACATGTGTCTTTAATCTTTTCTTGAGTCCATTGAATCAATGTAGCTCCAGATGCTAAGTAACCTTGCACACACACAGTTGGGAGAAATTTTTTGACTATTTTAGATTTTTCAATTTTTGAACAGATCATTCGAGATGATCCAAACATCAGTCTGGATAATTAGTTAAAAATAAAAACCCTAATTAGGGCATCCTGGTTAAGGCAGTCAAAATTAAGCACATTGTCCTGGACGATATTTGTATCGGCTGGAATAATAGTCTCAAATCAGAAAGAATTTGTCGCCATATCCATTTAGGTATCCATTAATTTTGGACATCATTCTGGATGATGCAGTAAAATTATGCCTAAAATAATCTAATAATTAAGGAAAGCAATTAACTTTTGATTGCTCGGTCATATCATCCTAGATGATCGCAGGATCAGTTGAGACGATTAGTTCACAAACCTTATTTACTCCTGGATGATTAAACATTAGCTTGCTTCTTTTTAGGGCGATTCTCTGGATGATATGTGTTGAATTGAATTAATCATCCGGGACGATCGTGAGATCAGACTGGATGATCATGTTATTTTTATATAGTCCAATCATTCATTCAGGGCGATGATTTGGATGATATTAAATGAAGTTTACTAATCATACTATCATCCTGGATGATGTGAATAAAAAAACCTTTTGATTGTCCTAAATCATCACTGACTGATTGAGCTAAATTTGTACTGATCGTACATGATGATATATATCATCCTGGATGATAAAGTAGATTTGATGTAATTAAGAGCTATTCTGAAGTTCTTCTTTATAAGACCTCTTATTCTACCCAAAAGAGTATCTTTTGCTGCAGTCCTGACCAAAGAGAGCCAAGAAGAGAGGGAGAGCAAGGGAGAGAGAGAGAGGATCTTATGAGGGGGAGTTTGTGAGGGGTTTCATAAAGGTCGCTCCAAGAAAGGATCCATCATCATCTTCTTCGGTCATGATCCCTTATTCCTTGGGGGTTCTAGAGAGTTCTACTTCAGCAACTAATTGAGGTTCTCTATCTACTTCAGGAGGAAGCAAAAGGAGTTTGGTTCTCTACCTCACTGGGGTCATTGGAAAAGAGATTTTTAAAGGCTTCTCTACCTTGCTATGGGAGCAAAAGGAGAGTCATTGAGTTTAGTGTAATACCCGGAGGAGAGGCTCTGGAGAGTGGATGTAGGTCAAGTTGACTGAACCACTATAAATTTCTATGTTCTTTATTATTGTTTTTTTTTCGCATTTAATTTCCGTACTTTGATCTCTATGGTGAATCTTGGTTTGGTTGTGATTATGCCTTTGCTTAATTTTTTTTAAAATATCACTTCACCCCTCTCTTGGTTAGCCTTGGGACTAGTTAATTAGGGCTTAACATCCCTATCGAACTTTTAGTCTCAAATTAGGAAAAAAATCTAAATAGGCATTATAAGTGATTCCTTTCTAACATCAAAATCTGGGGTCCACTTAAGCAAATGCATTTGACAACCCTTGATATAGTATATTCTTCTAGAGAAAATGTGACTATAGTCTAAATCATTAGAGATCCAAATCACAATATGCTGTTGATCCAAAAAGCCAATAAAAAAAGTTCCATATAATTTCAGAGATTAAAAAGCTTTCAAATTAGATCTAGATTCGGCCTTTGAAACACAAACTTTCCAACCAAAGTTAAAATAAAAGGGATAGATATCAGGTTAACCACTTTATCATCAAACATCAAAGCATGCAATCCATTGAAGGAAGAGTGGATTAAATTGAATTTCGAAGAAGAAGGTGAACTGGCTCCCACTAAAGCATCTTTAAAAGAATGTGATTTACAATCAATATTTAAAGAAACCAACTGGTTAGATGATGACAACTTTTTCATGTCCCAAACTCCCCAGGAAAAAGAAAAATACAATAAAATGAAGACCAAAAAACATGAAATAGGGAAAAAATAAATGAAATTAAATAGAAAAACTAAAAAATGATCCATGATTCTACCTCACGAGGCATCGAGAATGGAACCCTAGAATCACTCGAGAATCACCAGAACTAGAAAGATGTTGCTATCATGACATGATTTTGGCCTAAAAACTTAAAAAAGAAAACTCCTGATGGAGTTCAAGATGCATTAGTGGAGGTTTCAGGGTTTGAATTGACTGGGCCATATTGAAGTTTAATGAAAATTTATTTTTTTCTTTAAGGTGTATATTGGTCATTTTGAGCCCTTGTTAACTATTTTTGATCCCTTATCAACTGTAGGTCAAATTTGGTTCACAAAAATATTATTTTTTGCTCAACATGTCATAAAAAGGCTATGAACATAGTTAATGGTCTTTGGGAAGGTCCCAAGGTTAAATTACATAAAGTGGCAGGTCTAGTGGCTTAGGTCCTAATGATATTTGATTGAGCTCCAAATGATTGATTCCTGGATAATTGTCAACTATGAGATCAACATTTTGGTGCCTGGATAGGTCCTAATGACCTCATATATAAATGAGGTCAATAAGAGGTTGATACTTAGGGAAACATATTTTATTCTATTGCTAGAAGAATTCTTTTCATAAAATACTCATCCTTATCACTTTCTATTTTCTTATTAACTTAATAATTGGTACCTAAGAGTTTGTTGAATGACTTAGACAAGTTATGCAAAAATTTCATATGGAACAAAGATAAAGGTAGTCAAGGTTTATTTTAAATTTCATTGGAGGAACTTTCTAAACCAAAAATATATGGTGGGTTTGGGTTATATTCTGCTGCAAACAAAATTGGTCCTTTACTGGAAAAATTGGCATGGAGAATTATTCAAAATACTTCTTCATAGCTTAATCATAATCTTATTACTAAATATGAGTGACATATGGAATGTTAAATTTATAAGGGAAGCTTCTTTTACTTGAAACATTATGGTGGATGGTGCTAAATATCTCAAGCCTCTCTTTATATGGAAATTGACTAATTGTGACAAAGTGAATATTTTAAATAATGTTTGGATTTTGGATAGAAGTCTAGACTATTGGCCAACATGTATTTATTTTGTTGGATTACAACATACATATATTCAACATTTAATTTCACCAAAAGGCAATTGGAAAGTTATAAACTTCATAATTACTTTCAAGAAAATATTATTTCTTTGACAATACTGATTCCTATATGCCCAAAAATAGCAGAAGATTAAATTGAACTTAGAGCTCAACATTTATAATTTTGGAGGATCTATTAATGTGTTAGCTTATGAAGCATCGTTGAAGGATGAATATAAAGATGAACAGGGTTGGCTTTTGAAATGGCTCAGGAAATAGAAGCTTAAATTGAAGGTGGAGTTGTTTTCATGGAGAATGAGTAAAATTTCTATTCCTACAAATGATTTTCTTAAATATAGGAATCTCATCCAAAGGATTTTTTTGCTAGAGGCTATCAAGAAGTGGAAAATCATTTGAATATCTCTATTAAATATAAATTTTTAGCTGACATACTTATGTATATTTGAGAATGTCATATTCCTATTTTTCATTGAATTAGTGAGTGCATCACCGAGCTTTGAAGAATTGCAAAGATAAATCCAAATATTGTCAACTTGTATTATACATCTATTTTTTTCTTGGAAAATTTGTAAGTAAAATATGGCAATCCTATGCCTCCAATATATATCACCACTATGATTGTTTTGTCTATAATTATGTAGCATATACAAAATTATCTAGTTAGTGAGAGAAATACCCATTTTCTAGTGAGAGAAACTCCTTTTCTAATTGCTCGTTCTCCATCATTTTGGCAGAATTTTTGCTAATATTGGAGGCAACAATGGCATCCTCTAACATTCATCGGATTACTTCAATTCATCCTAATTGTAGTTTCAGATCCCTTGTGGGGTCAGATGATCAAAGAAAGGCTGGTATCTCCTATTATCGGTAAAGGGAAGGGTGTTGACATTGCTTCTCCTCAATGCCCTTTTGATTCAGGTTTACAAATGACTATGAGGCATCATGTTCTGTTGGTTTGAAACTCTTCATCAATAGATTTGAAAATGCCATATTAGACTCAGTTGAGATAAATGCAGCTTTATTTAAGCCTTCTACTGTTTGTGTTAATGTTCAAGAGAAGGAATTAAATGGAATTCCTGCTAATGAACTACTTGTGGATAAGGTAGTTGGAAACCCATGGGTGAAGAGACATAATATCAAAATTAGTGTTTCAAAAAAAAAAAAAAAAATCTATCCTATCTGAAGATGGTGTAGCCATTAAACTATATGAGCCTGGAGTGATGGAAAATTTAGAGAAACTTCAATATTGTATTGTGGTTAAAGTTTTTGGATGTGATATCCATATATACTTGATTTCTAAAGAACTTCCTAGATAGTGGCTACATTTTGGTAAATTTCACCTAACGTCTCTTGGGTTAGGATGGGTTTTATGCTCATTCTCATCTCTTGAAGATGTGGATAATGTATTAGCTGGAGGTCCTTAGTATGTGAAAGGTCATGTGGTGGGTATTGATAAGTGGTCCTCTCACTTTTCACAAAATTCCTTGAAAGTATTAACTTCCCCAATTTGGGTTAGAATGCCACACCTTTCGTTGATGTGTTGGGATGAAGTCAATGTTGCAAGAATTGCATCCATGCTGGGAACTCTTTTATGGCTTAATGGGAATATGTTTCAATGGGGGAGAAGGGAGTTTGCTAGGGTACGCCTTTTCATGGCTAATTATTAGCAATTTTCTTGGGAGTTTGGGTTGATGGTTTGGATGGCCATTTTTTTCAAAAAGTTGAATATGAGAAAATATCTACATTTTCTTTTAAATGTGGTAAGATTGGCCATCTTATTAATGATTGCAAGGTGAAGGAGGATGTTCATACAGTTGAAGGTCATAGCAACATTGTTGAAGGTGCCACTATTGAAGTGTTGCCATATTTGAGCAAAGGACCTTCATATGGTCTTTAGGTGCACGTCAATCACATAGGAAGAAGGAGGTTTAAACTTGTTGTTAAGATTTATCCAATCAAAGAATGAACTTAAGATCAATTATGTGAAATGAGTTCTTGTTTATGTTAAGAAATCAAAACCAGCAAATGATATCTCCAAAGCTATAAATCCAATTGAAAATGATAAAGGCAGCTTGGAAATTTCTATTGAAACACAACCATACTATTATGTATTAGAAAGTGAAGAACTTATTGCTACTGTTCTGGAAGAAGTAGTGCCAATGGTTGAGGCTTCGAAGTATGAGGACCATCCAAGTTCCAAGGTGGATATTATCAATGGTGTTGTGACAATTCAAGTTATTGGTAATTCTGATACTCTCAAAGTTGATAACATGTTTAAAATTCTTGAATCTGGTTGTGATGATGAAGTCCCTAAGTCTGATGATTCAACTTGTTCCTTGGTACTGGCTGATGAAATAGAAGATGGGGAGGTTGTTGAAGATGGAAGTAAGTCTTCTATTTTAGAAAATAATAAAATTGTTGTTAATACTGGTGGTGAGAAAGTTAATCTTCAAAAGGAGCTAAGGTCATTGGGCAAAGCTAATATTCTTAAACACAATAGGAAAGGAGATGTGTCATTTAGAGGTAGGAAAGGGAGAAATCCTAATTCTTATATTTAATGTCTTCCATTGCCTTTTGGAACTGTAGGGGGGGGGGGGGGGGGGGGGGGGCTAGGAAAAGCGAAGCCTCCCATTATTTGAAGAAGTTTGAGAAAGAACACGATGTGTGTTTTGTTGGGCTTGTAGAAACTATGATTTATATAATGGATATATTTGAGTTCAACAAACAAATTGGTTGCAATTGGGACTTCTGTCTTTTCCCTTCAAAAGGCTTATCTGGAGGAATTATGGTTTGCTAGAGAAATGATATGGCTTCTTTTTCAGTTTTAAAAGCTTCTTCTCAAGTTTTTATAGGGAAACTACAAATTGTCAATAAAGGAGTGTGGATTATCTTATCTATTTATTGCTAATAGAAATCCTTATAAAAGAAGGATCTTATGGAGCAAACTTGAAGAGCTTTCAAAGTATGAATTCTCTTCTATTATGGGAGGGGATTTTAATTATATATTATCTCAAGAAGAGAAAAGAGGGGGGAAAATGTTTACTCTCTCTCAAAGAGCCCATTATATGAATATGTTTATGAACTTATGTGACTTTCATGACTTAGGAGTAATTGGTCCCAAATATACATTATGCAACAATACTAAAGGTGGAGCTCGTATTTTTTAAAGGTTGGATCATCACCTTTTAAATATGGCTGCTTGGGAGGTACTTCAAATGTCTTATGTTCATCATTTTGCAAGGATAGCGTCTGACCACAGTCAAATTTTAATCAATTTATTCTCTACTATTTTTTGAAAAAATAAATTTTTATGATTTGAATAAGTTTGGTCTTCATTCCCTGGTTTGGTAGCTATTGTCTCTAAGTCCTTGAGGAAGGAAGTATAAGGAAATGATGCTATTTCTCTCAATTTTAAATTTATAAGAGATTTATGGGTGTTTTTTTTCTAGGGCAAATCAAAACACCAAAATCTTTCATCTTTGAAAGATATCATGAAGAAGGAAATTTATGAGCTTCAAAAGGAAGAAGCTGTTAGTGGCAGGTTATCAGAAGACAAGCTGCTATTGTTGAAGGCTAAAGTGCACGAGCTGAATTGTACCCATGGTCGTCTTAACACCTGGTGGAGACAAAGGGCTAATGTGAAGTGGATTACTGATGGGAATTCCAACTCCAAGTTTTTTAATGCATATGATCCAGGTAGATGCAATAGTAATTGGATAAATCAGATAAAAGATAGTAATGGGGAGTGGTTGTAGATCCAAAATTGGTTGAAGACATTTTTTTTATTTCCTTAAAGGAAAATGGAAGGAAAGAAAGTGCAAGCTTAAGGGATGGCCGCCCCATCATCATGTGTTGAATGATGATGATAGAAAATCCTTGTTACCTGATTTCACGAAGGATGACTTGGAAAGAGTTGTTGTTAAATTGGAAGCTAACATTTCCCTAGGTACTGAAGGTATTTCTTACTCCTTCATTAAAACTTATTGGTCTATCATTAAAGAAGACATGTGGAAGGATATTAATTCAATTTTGATGATGGCTTCATGTATCCCAATTGGAAAGAAACTTTAGTGGTCGATATCCCTAAAATAAAGAATCTAGTTTCTCCTTCTAACTTTAGGACTATCATCATTTTCATGTCAATATACAAGATTGTAGCTAAGATGTTATTAAATAGAATTATTTGTTTCATTCCTAAAATTATTTCTGAAGAACAAGTGGCTTTTGTGAAAGTTCATTCAATTTCTGACCATGTTTTACTTGCACAAGAATTGGTCAACAAGTTCAAATTTTCTAAGTCTTCTAAAGGGATAATGGCTATCAAAATTGATATGGAACAAGACTATGATAGCTTGGGGTGGTCTACTATCAAGCAAGTATTAGAAGTTGTATGTTTTCCAAGGAAATTCTTTAATCTTCTTCTTCAATGTGTTGATGATCCAAAATTCTCTATTTTAATTAATGGAAATAATTCGAATTGGATTGAGGCTAGGAGCGGATTTAGACAAGGTTTCTCCCTTGTCACCTTATCTGTTCATTTTATGTTCTTAGTTGCTTACTGATGTGGTTGCTCAAAGAGGGTCAAACATTGGCATTAAAATAGCTCCAAATGTAGAAAAATTATCCCATTTATTAAATGCAGACGACTTCATTATCTTTTCGGAGGCTAATCATAAAAGTGTGTGGAAAATAAGCAAACTATTGAGAGATTATAGTTGTTGGTCGGGTCAGAAGGTTAATCTTCAAAAATCTTATGTTCTTTTTGCTAAACCAGTTAAAAGATCAAGAAGGAAAACTATTTCTAAGATCTTGGGATTTAAAGTGGTGAAAGATATGATGTATATTGGTGTCAAGATTGCACTAAGAAGTTTGAATGTTTAAGATTTTCAATTTGTGTTGGAAAAAGCAATTGGTAAATTGAATGTGTGGGGTACTCATTTCATTTCTCTTGCTGGAAAATCGCTTCTTATTAAGTCAGTTTTCCTTTCTCTTCCTGCATTCTTATCTACTCATTCTTTAATCCCTATGGGAATTTTGAATGATTTTGATATAATGTGTAGGGACTTTTTATGGAACAAGCAAGATGAAAGCAAAGATATTGTATCATGGGAAAAGCGTTGTAATCCTAGAAGAATGGGTGGCCAAGGTGTCCATTCGGTGGCTAACAAAGTTGGTCCTTTGAGAGCTAAATTTGCTTGGAATGTCATCTAAAAGCCTTCTTCTCTTCTCAATAGGATTCTTGTTGCTAAGTATGGTAAACACATGTGGAGATATGATGCTAAGAAGAACTGTTCTCCTACGTGGAAGATTATTGTTTTTGGATTCAAATCTCTTTCTCTATTAGTTAGATGAAAAGTCTCCATGGGGTGTGAAATCAATACCTTAGAGGATGCTTGGATTTTTGATTAACCAATTGAAGAATGGCCTACATTTACTGTGAAGCTAAATGAAGATACAAAGTTTCTGGATAGTTTTATACGAGATGGAGAATTAGATGAAACTCACTTGCTACAATTTTTTGGGCGTCATCTAGTAGACATTATATAGGAGGTTCCAATATGTCTAGAATTAAATGGCAATCAAATGGAGCTCACTTCCAAATGCTCAGGTAAATCAATTTTTGCATTAATAACACATAAACTATGTGGAAATGCTGATGAGGATCCACATTGGCAGTGGAAAAGGAAACTAAAATTAAGGCCTCATTTTGATCTATTTTGGTGGCATTTAATCATTAATGCACTTCCCTTAAATGAATTCTTATTATATAGAAGGCTATTGGATTTCAATGAGTGTCCAAGAGGATGTATGTTGGCTGAAAATTCTGAGCACATTCATGTTAAATGTTTGAAATTAGCTGAAGTTTTTAATTTGCTTAGAAAATGGGGATTTATGATCCCTGTTTTCTTTTCCATTGAGGACTGTTATTTAGGATTGAACTTATATGCAGAATTCAATCCATTCATTAGCAACATGTATTGATCTATGGTCTTTTTCTATTAGAAAAGTAGAAATAAGATTAAACATGGTGGAAATGAAGATAGTATGAATGTCATTACAGCTAACGCTATAAGCTTTGCTACTGCTTTTACAATTGTCTTCTTTTTGGAAACCCCCTCCACCTGAATGGATTTAGCTAAACATTGATGCTTCTTTAGAGAGTAATTATAAAGCAGGTGTTGGAGGGTTTTTTAGAGATTATAAAGGCAGATTCTTATGTGTTTTTGGAGTTAATTGTCTTCATTGGGACTCAGCACAGTTGGAGCTCTTTTCTATTTTTTATGTAAAGAAGATTGTTCAAGATTGGATGCTTGAATTTAAGGGTGAGGGAGATAATCAACATGTTATAAATTTTGTTCAAAGGCTTTTTAATAAGAAGCCTGTCAAGGAGAAATAACCAAAGCTTGAAGATTTTTCTTTCCTTTTTGATTTTAATCAAGTTTTATTTCATTTTGCAAATAAGAATTGTAATAAGTTAGCTAATTTTTATGCTAACTATGCTCGTTCATTAGATTTTTTTTGGGATGACTTAAGTTGTAATAATATTCCTCCTCTTTTTATTTCTTTGTTAAAGGAGGAATGTGATTGTGGTTTAATCACTTAGTTCTTTATATCCTTTCCCACTAATTAAATTACTCTATGAATTTCTTCAAAAAAAAATAAAAAATAAAAAATCCTCTACTAGAAGAATGGAATACTAATCACCTTTTAGAGTTTGACAAAATTTGGCATCCCCCACCACTAGATTGGATTAAAATTAACATTGACGCATCTATGATGAAGTCAAATCTTGTTGGAATTGAAAGAGTAATCAGAGATAAAAAAAAGGAAGGTTTCTTCTTTTTTTTGTTGAAAAAAAGCTTTGTGATATATCTCCAGTAGAATTACTGGTTGTTTTGGTGAATAGAGAACATCTTGAAAGTTTGATATTTAAATATATGGGTTTAAATATTGATGGAGATAACATTAACATCATCAAGATGATTCAAGATTCAATGAAGAGTTGAAAATGGAAGCAAGATGGAAATTTGAGTAAAGAGCTCTTATTATTGAATGATTTTAATAATTTAGTGCTTCACATACTTCTAGAGATTGCAATACAGTAGCAAATTTATGCGCCACTTATGCTTTATGTAGTAGCTTTCTTTGGAATAGTTTTACACCTAATAACATTCCTTCTTCTTTTATTTATTTGTAAAAGAATGAATGTGATAGTTTTTCTTCCTTAAGTAGTTTGTAATAATTTTTTTATCAATATAATTTGCAAATTAAAAATAAATAAATAATTAAAGTTCAAATATCTATAGAAGACCATTTACAATAATTTAAGCATATGGAAATCAAACAAATGTAAATAATAGAACACACTACAAACTAACATAAAATAGTCATAACTAAACATAAAATGAAATTTACAAATGAATGGTGGAACCACACTTTAGAGAAGAGCTAAATAATAAAAAAAAAACTTTAAATATAAGTGGGTTGCCTAATAAGTTTATAGCCTTCTACCAGACTTGCATAGATTTTCATTTTGAATGAGGTGCATTACTTCCACTCCTCAAGTTATATTTACTATTATATTTCTCTTTCTCTTTAGGGTTAATTTCAGTATTATTGGGTAATGAACCAAGAGATCTACTACAAAAAGAGATTGTAAGTTGTTAAGATTTAGTTTCCAATTTTTTTTTTATTAAAGCAGCTCAATGTTTCAATTGACTTCCCAATTGAGTCAATACCTCTTTCAAAGTCTTCTTCTTTTTTTCCAAACAAATTATTTTGATTAAATCTTGCAAGAGGAGAAGGTCTATGATTCACATTAGGTTGATGAAGATTATTTTAATTTTCTCCTTGATTAGGTTCTCCTAAATTCCATTGACTATTATCACCAATATTATTTGATCAACTAAATTTAGAATTGTTCCTCTAACCTAAATTGTATTTACTCAAATAAGAATTATTTTATCTTCTAATCAAATTGATATTTTTAATCCCTATTTAGCCCTACTATCATTAATATAATTCAAATTAATCAATTCTAATGATAAAGTTAATCCTTACCTAGTGTTAAGTCTAAAAGTATCAAATTTCTTTGAAATTGTAGCAACTTGTGTAGTAAGAATTGATAAAGCATCTGATTCATAAAATCCAGCAAACATCTTAGGATTCAGTTAATAAATAGGCCACTAAAATTTATTTATACCCTTTTCCTCTATTAGTTCATGTACTTCTTCAAATGGCTTAGACATTAAAAATCCTTCAGCTGCAGCCTCTATGATTGATCAAAGGGATCCTGCTAATCCATTGCAAAAGGTCTGATTAACAAACAAATTAGGTGATATATCCTGATGACATTTATTAAGCATTTCCTTAAACATCTCAAAACTTTCATAAATTATTTCTCCATCAAATTGGACAAAGGATGTGATATCATTTCAAAGTTTGATAGATTTTTATGGTGAGAAATACTTACTAGGAAATTTATGTGCTAACTAATTCCAAGTTTTTATAGAGCTTGACAACAACGAATTTAACTACATCTTAGCCTTACCCGAAGAGAAAATTGGAATAATCTAAGTCTAATAGCATAATAACTAATACTATTATACTTAAATGTTGCACATATTATAGAAAAAATCTTTAGTGTAAGTTAAGATCTTCATATGGAGTTCCCCAAAAATGAAAATTTTGAGCCATTTGTATTATAGCTAGTTTTAGTTTTTTTTTTTTTTTTTTTTTTTAACAAAGATTTCATTGCAGCAAAAAAAGGGTTACAACCAGCTAAAAAGTAGAAAGAAAAATTAATAGAGATACAAAGGGAAGCGAAAAAAACCCATCGGGCTTAGGATTTAGTAGAGGCTCCAACCAATCCCAAGCCAGGCGCAGGCCATCCAGTTTGGAGTAAGAGAGTATCCATCCGAAACGAGCAAGAATTGCATCACCAAAGGTTGCCACAAGCCATGGCTTAAGATAAGTGAGCCCTAGCCACATCATTTCCCATAAACCATAAATCGCAGCCTCCAAATGACACCAAGTTCTAATAAAATGACAACCAGAGATGGAAAATTAAATACCAAAAAGCCTACCATCCAAAATATCCCACAACCATAACCTAAGTAAGAACCATCCAAGCAGAACAACCAAATAACACCACCAGGCACGGGCCAACCAGGAATGAAACCGACCACTAGCCAAACTAACCAAATAGCACCACTAGGAACAGGCCAACCAGAAATAAAACTAATTAGTGATCCAAATCCACCACACAAAACCAAAGTTTTTTCCTACCACATTTTCCCTACCAAGAGACGCGACACAAACAATAGGTCTGTTATGATGCAAGGCAAAATCACCTCCATGATCTTCATCCCCACTAGACTCAACAGAAGAATTGGATGAAAATTGAAGCTAGTTAATTTGCAATCTCACATCCACCCCCGAATTATCACCCACTTGATAATATAAAGCCTCAGGGGCAATTAATTTAATAAGAACATTAACAAAAGGACCAAATATAATAACAATAGGCATCACATGTGAAGAGGTAAGAGGGGCAACCAAATGAGAAGAGATGTCACCCATAGGGTAAACAGACAAATTACTCTTAGAAGGAGAAATATAGGAATCTAAAACCTCAGTAAGAACACAAGGAACCTCAGCCAAAACCAAGCCATACAAGGCAGTCATAGAAGTAACACACGACATAATAGGTTGTAGGTTAACACCAAAATTACCACCCTCAGGCTCAAAAACACAAACCCGCTAGCCATGGATGGCCAGAACATAAACATCCTCCACAGGATCCATCATCACAACATTAGAAATATACCTACCAGGTGAATCAATATCAATAACAGGGGACACAGGGAGGGGCTCAGGGGTAGACACAGGAACATCCAGATCCACTTCCAAAGAAATAGGAATAACAGACTCAACAAAAACACCCTCACCAACAGCAATAAGAGACACATGAATATCAGGTTTTAAGAGGAAATAAGCTTAGCAGCAGTGGATGATAACCGACAATCTCACTGTTTCTATCCAATGGATTTACAAAGATCACAAAATGGGGGAAAAGCTTTCATTTGCACCTTCTGAATATAAACTAAAATTTTGAAATCCATCCAAACCTTCTCATGATAGGTTTTCGTAATATCCAATTCAACCAAAACATGCGCCAGAGAAGGCTGTGAGCCAAGAGAAGTGGCAGAATTAATTTTCAAAGGGCGATCAAATAAAGATGCCAAAACATATAGAATCTTGGGATCGGAAAGGTGAGTCTGAAGAGACGAAAAAGAAATCTAGATTGGAATAATTGGCTATTCCACTCCAATGTCAAGCTCAGGTGACCACTTAGTAACTTTCATATAACAATTGTAAACTAGATATGAGCAATGGAAAAAAAAACCTACTATAATACATATCATTAGTAAGTTTAATCAAGATATGTGTCGAATCAAGAAGAGTTATTGAAACCTCTATCGAAAGCTTAAGATTATAAACAAACTGTCAGATAGTATCTAAACTAGGATGGCGGGAAGGAGAAAATCTGACCAAAGCAAATTGGAAGGAGGCGGCTAAAGAGTAAATTTCTTCCTCTGAAATCCAAATAGCAGGCAATCCATGGAAAGAAAAAAATTGTAGATGTGGAAAATTAGCATCCAACGAAAGCCTAGATAAAGCATCCCCAAACAAATGTGACTTCTTTGATCCATCCAAAAAACTTGGATCTAAGAGCCACCGCGAGGCCTTGATGGCCAGCTAGAAAAGAGATAAAGTAATAACAAAATAAAGAGAGGAGAAAACTTCTGTGAACCCCAAGCAACACCGCTAGCCAAAAAGCAAAGAGCCTCCAGCCGAATAAATCCCATGAAGAGGGGCGAAGCTCACATACTGGAGGAACCCTAGCTGGAGGAAAGGAAAGGAAACCTAGTTGTGGGAAAATGTTTATATAGCTAGTTTTAGTTTAATGTTATTAGCTTAGATAATAGGTTTAGTGATATTGTGATGGATTGTTTCTACTACAAAATTAATATACTCCCTAAGAGGTTTAGAATAGTTTAATTTTATGTTGGGTCAGCCACCTTTAATTTTTTTTTTAATTTTTAAAAGCCTTTTATTAATTTTATCTACCTCATAACCTATTTTAGAGATTTTAATGATAATGAACATATGATTAAATGTTTTTATTTGTGGGCTTAGTATTTTAGGTGTAATGATTTGATGGATGTGCATAGTAATTACTTATGCGATTTATATTGCACAACCCAAGTTCAATCAAATTTTGAGCTTAAGATGGACCAAGATAGACAACTTGAAGGCTTTTTTTATTATAGTAGGAGTATGTTAGTGGTTTATTAATATTTACTTACATGGTTTGATTTGCTCACAATTTAAATATGTATTAAATTAAGTTATATATTAATATTGATGTAAAAATATTTAAGATTCATTTATTAAATAAATTTTATAAGCTTCATTGATTAGATAATTATTATCAAATATGGAAAGATATATAATTAGGGAAATTAAAGGTAATAAGCTTATGTGGTAAAAAATTTTATTATTTATTTATTTTAAATTGACTTGTTTCACATCAATTTGTTCTTGTATGATTAATTTTATATAAATTACAATATTATTTTGTTAATATTCAATATATCCTTAAATATTTAAAACATGTGCTTATGTTTTTATTTTACTAAATATTATATCATTTTGATAGAAATGTGGTTTAAATTTTATTACATTTGATTTCTTAGATTCTATAGATAGGTATTGATAAGTTATATGATAGATTTGGACTCAATTGAATTTAGAATGAACTCTAAACATTCTCAAATTTTAATATAATCAGCTGGGTAGCCTTTTTTGCCTTATTTTGAATGCATATAAAGACTTTTTGACTTTCCCATGTTAGCCATTTTTAGCCATTTGAAACTTTTAACTTTTTAATATATATGAATTCTTTATCAAATATAATATTATTAATTGATAAATTAATATTAGATTAATAATTTTATTCAAATTTGACTTTACTTACCCTTTCCCTTTAAATACCCATCTTCCTCTTCTTATAAGGGCTGGACAAAAAAGAAAACTCCAACAATTCTTCTATTATTCTTTTCTTTTTTATATGCTAAATCCTGAGAGGAGAAACTTTGATTTATATTCCAAGAGCTCTTTTCATTTGCGATATCAAATTCTTGGTTGGAAAGCTTCAACACACAAACTGTGTAACATCCCTTGGAGTTCTTGAGCTTATTTTCCTTCTCTAAATCTTTACTTGGTGTGCTTTTAGCTTTCACCATATATTTATTTCTTGAAATATTTATTTTTTTGGAGAAATACTAGCTGAGAATGTTATATTAAGTTTCCTATATTATATCTTTTAAATCCATAAAGTTAGCAAAGCAAGTATTTTTATTTTCTTTAATGTTGCATAGATTTGCATTTAAAATCAAATTCATTTTTAGATTTGAAAAGTTAATGTTCAAATCAGAAAGAAAATATTTTTATTTAAAATATTATTCATACTTTTATCATAATATAAATATATCTTAAAGTGAGCAAATTTAATATTCCACTGTAAGTAGTGAGGTGATTAAAATAATTTGTAAGATCACATCAAATATTGTAGAATTTTTTATTACAAAATAATTTGATCTTGTATTATTTACAACAAATTGTATTTTTAATTTTCTTGATCTAAGTCATTTGGCTTAGTTAAGTTTAAAGTGTAATTAGATTGAGTTGTACTCGTCTGTGTATGAGAGTACTTAGGTTCTAAAAAACTTCTTTTCTTTAAAGAAGTCAGGTTTGCAAGGCAAACCTAGGATTAGTAAATTCTAGCCCAAGAGTTTGCTATTGTAGAAGTAGGTTGGATTGGAATCTAGTCCGAACCACATATAAATATTATGTCTCTTATTTTTATTTCTTGCATTGATTTTTCTTTATCTTTTTCATAAAAAAATTGTGATTTTTTATTGTTTTCAAAATAGCTTTAAAATCATTTTAATTTCCTTCTTTTAATAAAAATTTTAAATACCCCAATTTACCCCCACGCTCTAGGGGTGCCAAGTCATCCAACATCTTTTCCATTTAAGGTTATAAAAAGGGCTCCTTATATGAACTATCAAGCATGCAACAATAAATAAATAACTAACATAACAATACAAGCTCAAAAATCAATTATTTAAAAAAAATTTATCAAAGATAAAAAAAAGGATATAAGTAGGTTTAAATATTTACTTATTCTAATAATATAGTCAAACTTGCTGAAAAAAACTTGATGGGGGCTTATAGTGAGCTAATAGTTGATTTGCTGAGTTTCAAATATGCTTAAGTTTTCTTTGATATAAAATTAGTAAAGGTCCATTAAATTATGTAAGTATACATGTTAAATCAAGTAATAAAGTTAAAGAGTAGATTGTCAAACCAATGATAAAGTGTTCTGCTTAATTACAGCTTAACTATTATTTACTTCAAATGCACCACTTATCCTACTAAAAAAAATGAAGTTTGGAGTTTTTGTTTCTATAAGAAAATAAAAAAATGCCAAAAGGTTTTGATACATATAAAAATAAAGTGTTTTAGACTAATGAATATAAGAAAATATATTTTTCTAACAAGACTCTTAATTATAGGTGTGGTTTAGAACATATGCATCCCTAGATCTATGTCAAGCTTGTACGAGCGAAAAAGAAAGGTTTGTGACCTTCCTACAGTTTTACAATCTCCTTAGAACCAAGAATTTTCAAACATCCTATGTCTAGGCATGCCAAAATTCCATTTCAATATTACTAATTATTCATGTATTCCTCAAGTAAGGCTAAACTTCACACAAGATTTTAACTACATACAATGTTATTATATGTGTAAAATGATAAATGTCAGATATTGAAAACACCATTCATCATTTATGTAATAATTCTCTACATTAGTACTTACTAAGAATTTAATAATATTAGTCCAAAACTTGAAAATTAGTTAGACATAAAAAATATAATTATCAAACACATCTTCATTTGATTCATCAAAAGAAAACATATAAAGGAAGTTAAAGAAAATTATCACCAAGAAGGATTAAATGATAATATACACACTCCTTCCATCAACTAAAGATTTTCTTAAACAAACATGTTAAGATCTCCATAAGGAAAAATATATTGCATTTCTCTAGCCTCCCTTAGTCTTTACTCTATGGGGAGCAAAGCAAACACACTCAAAATTATAAGAATTCATGTAGGTGATATAAAACTTAAAAAAAACAAAGCTAAAAATTATTTATGTGATGTATAGGGATGTGTTTAGGCACCATGGCTCTCTATAAGGTGGTGTTATGGTGGTGTAAAATGAACTAAATAATTTTATATTTAGGGATGGGTTCAGCTCCTCAACCTAGTAATGTTGGCTCCATTGTGGTGCTGGCTGACATCACATATTAATACTTGAATGACACATTCATCAGCTAAATTTCCATGAATTCTTGTTTGTGTCAATAGCTCTGCTGTAGTAGTGGAATTGGGAATCTTGCATTGAGGCACTAAAAGGTATGGCGCTCCAACGTGTAACACCACAAATCTAACTATGGTATCATAATTAGTGCTTACAAACAAAAAAGACAGTGCTGCAATATGTAAAATAGGTGCCTCACAATGGATGATGTAGGCACTACAACATGATCTGAATTAGCCACACAGCTTTATTCAAAAGTTATAATTGTTTTCCATTTAATGTTTTTTGTACAAAACACAACTAAAATAGCACCTTTCACTGAATTTAAATTGAATAAAAAAAATACTAAATTTACATTTACTCATACTAATAAAGTGCAATGCTAAAACATAATGTGCAAGGTTTAATTACTTAAAAAATAAAAAGGTACAATCACTAAAAATTTGAGATTATTTTGATAAATGGTTAATTTTATATGTTTTAATTTAATTAATGTTTAATCAAAGACTATGTCATAATTAGGGATAATTTAAATTTAATTTAATAGGGATTTTACTTTTCTTTGATTTCATATTAGATTTTTTTTAAGGCAACTTATTTTTTATTTTTAAGATTTGAATGTAACTTATTATGATTTTTACAATTTTTAGGGTAAAAAAATGAGCTAATTTTAGCATTGATAAATTAAGTGTATTAATAAATATAAATTAACACCAAATTAAATTATAAGTTTAAGAATGTGATTAAGTTTTCTAAGCTTGAGTTTCATCCCTATTGCTAAGTTTAAGCCAATTAGAAATTACATTCCAGTAGGTATTGTTACCATGGTGAGCATGTGGCCAATTAAAAAACACACAATAAAGTTCTTACCACAAAGTCAGGAATAAAGTTCCCATGAATACCAAACAAGATAAAATTTATAGAAAAAAAGGTGTAACCACTAAAAAAATCTCATTCCAATCAACGGACTGGGATCCTTGCTGTATAGCTAACAGCCTCAGAAGCTATTATTAACGGACTGGGATCCTTCATCTTATGTACAAACTAATTCCTTACTTTCCATGATAGATAAATTGCATTACAAAATAAATTAATCATCCATAAGCATTGTTTATCAAGCCATCTATAGCAATTTTCTAAGGAATAGAAGCTAGGGATCCCGAATCCCCATTTGTTCAGAATTTCAACCACCTCAAGTAAGTTCCTATAACCATGAACTATGTTGTTTAGATCTTCTACCACTTCACAACCTCTAGGACATTTGTCGAATCCTAGTAATCATATGTAGCATAGAAAGTTGTTTGTTGGTAATGCATTATTAAATATCCTCCACCAGAATAATTTTACTATAGGATTTAGTTTAGCCTTACTGAACCAAATCAGAGTATTACATCCACCTCAAGTAAGTTCCTATAACCATGCACTATGTTGTTTAGATCTTCTACCAGCTTCTGAAGCTAATGCTGCTATCATTTTCCTTGAGATATTGTGAATGAGCTCTATTCTGTCTTCTCCGATATCAGTATGAATCTTCATTGAGGAGATTAGATTCACCATTTCATCCCTGAAAAGTTTCTTCAGCTCCAATATGTTCCAATTCCCATTGATGATAAATATGTTTACTGAGATGCTGTTATCAATTAAAGGATTTATAAATGTAGGTCAGTTCAGCAAACATTTATCTAGAATCCAAGTGTCTTTAAGAACACTAATAGATTTGTCGTTGCATATTCTCCATATGACTATTGGTTTCAAAAATTTCCCTCCATTGCAAATCAGTCTCCAAGAATTCGAACCTCTATTTTTAACTGAAGCTTCATCCAGAATTTGACCATATTTTGGATGGAGAATCCTGTGCATGATGGACTCTTTTTCATGAATATATCTCCAAGCTAGTTATGCTCTAAGTGGACCAACTTTCTTACTGCAGGAATTGATCCCAAGTCCTCCCCATTTCCTTGGTTTGCGCATCAATCCCCAATTAGCATAATGGAGACCTACTCCACCATCACTTTTTTTTCCAAATGAAATTTCTGCAAATCCTGTCAACTTCCTGCAACACCTTCTTAGGAACCAAAGAAAGAGTAGAATGAAAGGTTGGAAAAGAAAGTAAAATAGAATTGACCAAAGTGATTCTTCCAACTAATGAGATAAGCTTCCCTCCCCAAACATTCAACATGCTTAAAGCTTTATCTATTATGAACTGGAAATCTAATTTTGTCAATCTTCTCAAGGCTATTTTAGTTCCCAAGTAAGAGAACTCTTGAACTTCTTTAAATTGCATGATCTTACAGATTTTCTTCCTTCTCCTTGTCTTCACTAATTTCCCAAAAATAATTCCATATTTTAGCAAATTTATCCTTTGCCTCATCCATCCACAATAATCTTTGAGGATTCCATTAACATCTTTTACTGATTTAACATTGGCTTCAGAGAAAATAAGTATATCATCGACATACAAAGATGAGAAACCTTGGGACCATTAATAGAAATACCAATTTCTACCGTTCTTCATTTATGTAAAAAGGCATTAGAAAGAAGTTGAGCTACACATGAAAAATAAAAAGGGAGAAAGTGGGCAACCTTGCCGAAAACCACATTGAGCTTCTATCCATTTAGAATAGAACCCATTAACAATAAGAGAAGAATTAGGACTAGTAACACATTCCACAATAAGATTTGCATAAATGTTAGGGAATTCAAAGTATTCCAAAATTTTGATCATCGTAGGCTAACCCATGGAATCATAAGCTTGTTCCATATCTATCTTGAATGATATTAATCCCTTGGAAGTTTTGGAATGTCTAAGTTTGTGAAAAACTTCTTGAGCTACAAGAACATGGTCCGATATAGATCTTCCTCTCATGAATGCTACATGCTCCACCATAATTAATTTAGGAATAACTGACAAGAGTATGTTAAGAAGAATCTTTGCCACTATCTTATAGACTGAATTACAAAGGCTTATAGGTCTATAGTTGGAAGGATTTAAAGGATTTTTTATTTTGGGAATCAAGACTATGTTAGTATACTTCTAATTCTCATTCATTTTTCCAAATTTGAAAAAATGTTCTATAGCTTTCCATAAATCATTCTTGATGATATGCCAATAGTGCTTATAAAAGGAGTAAGACATACCATCAAGTCCCGGTGCAATATTACATCCAAGCTCCTTTATGACTTTCTCCAATTCTTCAAATGAGAATTCCTTGCTCAGTAAAAAATTATCTCCTTCCTTTAAAGCCTTCACAGGACTCAGCCATCCTTCTAGAATACAGTTTTTGGAATTCTGTTTTTTGCAAAAATACTGAAATAGAACATCTTCTACCTCCTTTTGATCTTCAACTATCATTCCGTGTACATCTTTCAATTGGTGAATGTTGTTTGTGTTTCTCCTAGCACTAGCATATGCTTGGAAAAATTTGGAATTTGAATCTCCTTCCACCAGCCATTTAATCTTTGCTCTTTGTTTCCACCATATATTAATTCTAGCCAAAACAGAATTTAGTTCATCTATTTTGGCTTTCAAGATCCATTGATCTTCCATACTAAGAGTACCGACCTCAGCCTCCAATCCCTGTAATATCTGGATTTTAGTTTTTAAATCTTCTTTAGATATGTTTAAAGCTCTAAACTTAGCTTTGCTCCAACAGTATAGATCCCTTAAGGACCTTTTCAATTTCTGGTTTAGAGCTTGTGCTGGATCACCTTGAGCCTTCCTCTTCCAGGGTTCCCTGACAAATGCTGTAGAGGCTAGAAATGAAGTCCAAACCTCTTCAAATATGATCACTTTCTTACTTGGGTGATTGAACTCGAACAAATTTAACAAAATCAGACAGTGGTTTAATGCCAACCTTGCCAAGTGTCTCACTAGTAACCTGTGAGATGTATTTAAAGTGGCTGAATTCATTAGGAACATATCCAGCTTTTCAAGAATTTTTTCTGGTCCTTTTTTATTGATGCTCAATGTAAACTTAGGACCAACACAAGCAACTTCATGTAAATCATTGTTAGAGATGAAAGCCTTCATCTCCATAGGACCCAAACTACAAATAAATTTGCTTCCACCTTTTTTTACCTCTCTAGTAAATAAGCAATTAAAGTCCCCTTCTATGATCATAGGGAAGTCTTTAATAATATGCATCTCAAGCCTTTCCCATAAAGTTCTTCTTTTATAAACATCTTTGTTTCCGTAGATTGTAGCAATTGTCCAAGTTCCTTTGTTGATCTCACTAAGATCCCCAACAACCATTTGGGAAGAAGCTTCCAACATGTTGAAAGTAGCAAAGCTTTATTCCCACAACACCATAATTCCTCCAGAGAGACCTTCAGAGGTATAATGAAAATAATCCCACCCTTCACCAATCATCAGACTGATTAATTTCTTATCAACTTCAGTTAATTTTGTTTCAATTAAACCAAGAAAAAACAAACCATAGTCTTTAGTAAACTCCCTTACATAAAGAGAAGCATTTAATTTCCTAGCTTTTCTACAATTCCAAAATCCAATAAAAGGCATTTATTGACCAAAGGGCAGATGGTTCCCCACCCATCCTTTAGTCACACCTTCCAATTTTCTACTTCTTAGATTTAGTTTTATAGGACCTAAGCTTTTTAATTGTTTAGTCCTTTTTCTCTTCACTTTGCTAGAACCATCTTCTTGCTGCAAAGTTCTATCTTCCAAATCTTCACTATCTATTATTTCTTCATTATCCCTACAAATCGAGATATTTCTTGTATTGTCTTTCAGATTATGAGTCTCTTCAATGTTGCTGATTATTTCACCTTCCTCCTCCATACATTTTAAGGCTTCAAACTGGTTGGAGTTGCATAGATTTTTCTTTATAACCATACTGTCTGTCTTCTTATTGACTTCTGAATTAATAACTAATGATTTACTGACTCTTTCAATAGAAACTCCTTCGAATTATTTACACAACCGATGATTTCTAGATTATCCCAAACAGTTTTATCATTGCTATCAATACCTCCTTTAACTTCAATCTGTTTATATGCTACCTCATTAATAGCATTCTTTGCATTGTCTGATTGCCTAACCCATTTGTTCTTAAATTTGAATTTTTTTCCTCTCTTCCTCTCTAAGTCCACATGTATTCATGGACCATAGCTATCTTCTATGCCTTTGTTTGAATCTTCTTTTAAAACTGAATCTTTTGGAAGCTTTTTTGAGTTTGTTGTTCCATCTTCCATAGAGATAAATTTTTTCCCCTTTTGAATCAGGGAAGATTCCATCACCATTTCTAGGCAAAATTTGTCAAAATGAGCAATTTTCCCACATTTGAAGCATATATTTGGCATTTTTTCATAAGTAATTTTCTGGAAGATTTTTCCAGTGGTTCCTTCTACCCATACACCCAATGGATGCTTACCATCCAGCCTGACATTGACACAAATTCTAGCAAATTTGCACCTTCCCCACTAGAACATGTTATCGTCGATCAGAAATGGAGATCCTACCTTCGATGCAATTCGACAAACATTTATTTTATCCCAGCTTTGTAATGGGAGATTTGATAGTCTAATCCAGACCGAAGCCGTTAAACCTCTCAATGAAGATGGATTGAAGTCTGGGGACCATTTATCTAGTTCGATAATGCAACCATTCACATACCAAGGTCCATTGTTTAGGACAGAATTCATTGCTCCGTATCTTCAAATGCACACAAGGACCCTCCTCCTCCTATCAATGTCATATGAAATATGCCATACTGGTTCCATTATCTTCTCAACTCCATTTCTATGACATGATATGGGATCCCATCTCCAAATACTTTAACTACTAGAGACTTCAGTAGTTTGTTTATATTCTCTGTTTCACTTTGCTGATGAAGTTTCACTACTCCCTCTTCAAAATTCTCTCTGTAATCAATATTGATAACTTTGAAGTTTGGCTTCATGTTCCAAGCAGAGGTTGATGCCCTGTTATCTGGCTGAGGTATTACAGTATTCAAATCTTCCACTGCTTGGTAATTTCCCAGTACTGCTGAGTCACAAACTCGAACATTTTCTCAATCTCCTTTTTCTTAATTTGCTTCAACTTCTATTGAACTGACTTTCTATAAATCTGAATCAAGAAGTCCTTCTCCCAATGAGATCTCCTTCATTTTCATCATCTTGATAAAATTAGATTTTAAAATCTCAACAGCTAACAAAATTTCTTCAGAGTCCCTTCCAAGAATATATTGTGATACTCTTTCCATCATTGGATAGATTTCTACATCACGATCTTCAGTTTCATCATCCATAATTTTTTTTTCTTTACCAATACATTCTTTTTGCTTCATCGGGGAGTGGCAGCCTCCCTCTTTTTTCACCAAAGGTCTAGCAGATTTAAACCTCAGCTTTGGATCTTGATTGAACGTCTTGTTTGCATTACCAAAAGCAGGAGGCGAAAAGCCTTGACTGATTCATTGAAGAATCCTTATTGATGCCACCGAAGAGATACGACTATCTACGACGCTAGGTGGTGGAGGCTGGCGACCCTCCACCGTCATCAAAGAAGACAAAGATTAGCAGGAATTCAAGAAAATTAAAAAATTGTTATCTCTCACTTGAACCGGAACTTGTCTCACTAGAACAGGAGCTTCTCTCACTAAAAATTCCTTACTGGCAGTGTGATAAATGCGAATTCCAAGTCATATGCTTACATTAATTTTTTTAATTCTATATATGAAGTTCCAAATGGAGGTAGAATTGACTATGGTTAAGTAGAGGGAGAAATTGCAGATAAGGTGTTTGATAACTTGCTTAAGGAGGATGGGAATAAGTTGAACCCGTGGAAAAAGAATCCTCATATCAAATTGAATTTTAATGAAACTGATAGTATCTTATCAGAGGATGGTATGGCTATAAATTGGACGGGGTTATTGAGGATTTAAATGCTAAGAGGCTTCAAAACTCACTGGTAGAAAAAGTCTTCAGGAAGGACATCCCTTCTCATATAATGACATAGGAGTTGAGGAGGTAATGGGCTAAATATGGCCAATTTCATTTCACTACCCTAGGTACGGGGGTAGTTTTTATGTTCATTCAAAAGAGAAGAAGCTTTTGAAGAAATTATGTTAGTTGTCCCTTGGTTTGTTAATGGACACATTATTGGTATGGAAAGATGGACCCCTGGGTTTTTTCCATCATCATTGAAAGGTCTAACCTCCCCAATATTGATTAGACTACCTCAATTGCCTTTGCAATGTTGGGATGAGGTGAATGTGGCAAGGATTGCTTCTATTGTAGGAGTTCCAATGATGCTTGATGGTAATATGTTTCAATGGGGAAGAAGGGCATTCACTAGAATTTGTGTTCGTGTGAAGTTGGATAAACCTCTTCCATTAGGAGTTTGGGTGGAAAGTATGGCGGGAAGATTTTTTCAAAAGGTTGAGTATGAAAAAATCTCTTCATTTTGCTTTGAGTGTGGCATGATTGGGCATGTGAAGATGGAATGCAAGAAGTCTACCCCATTGCATAATGATCTGGTGACTAAAGGTATTAATGATAAGGTAGAGAACCAAGATAAAGGAGTAAACACGAACAACAACTCTACCTATGGTCCTTTGATCCATGTCAATTACAAAAAGAAACAAAAGGGGATATAAAGGAGCTATAAATAAGTTCCCTTCTCAGAGAATGGCCAGCAAGAAGAAGATGGATAATGTAGATACAAAGGAGGCAAATATCTTGGCTGGTATGGACGAGAAGGTGTTAGAGGATAGTATGAATGTGAAGACTCTGGAAGTTATTCCTTCTAAAGTAATGGAGAATTATGATAAAGAAAATAAAAGGCAGGGAATGGAAGAGGTGGAACCAGTGGTTCCTGAGAGCAATTACAGCAAAGGTGTTGTTTAGGTAGCAGATTTGAGCTCGGTTGTGGGAGGAACTGAAGTACTCGAGAAGGAAAATATGTTCTTATTGCTTCGAACAGTTGATGGAGTTGGAAAGGAGGATAGTTCTGAAGGCATTTAAATGGTTGGTAAAGAAGAAGGTGAGCTGGAGGCTAATGAAATAAAGAAGAAAGAAGAGGATTTCCCAATGGATTTGGTGAATGTCATTGGTCAAGGTGAGGTTAAGTTCAAATTAGAAAAAGAACTCAAGTCCTTGGGTAATACATCATTGAAGTTTAAAACTAGGAAGGTTGAAACAAAGTTGATTTGTGGTGGGTCTAATACCACTTCAAAGAAAAAATGAGTTCCCTTATTTTTGGGAATTGTAGGGGGGCAAAGAAGGTGAAATCCTCCATATATTTGAAAGAGATCGTTAAAGATAGTGAAGCTTTGTTCGTGGGCTTGGTGGAAACAAAAATTTCAACTATGGATCCATTGGAAATTAAAAAGTTCATTGGTGAAGGTTGGGAGTTTTTTTGTATCCTGTAGCAGGTTTTTCAGGTGGTATTTTGGTATGTTGGAGGGTTGATTTGGCAGCATTTGAAGTTGTTGAAGACAATGAGTAGGTTGTGATGGGGGAGCTTAAAATTAAACATAGCTCAAGATGAATGATAGCAACGGTTTATGGGAGTAGGGAGAGCTGTGAAAGAAGGCTACTTTGGAGTAAGTTGGAAAATCTTTATGATAATAATTTTCCATTGATTATTGGGGGAGATTTTAATTGCATATTATCCCAAAGTGAGAAAAGAGGAGGGAAAATTTTTTTCTTACCCAAGGAACTCAAGACATGTTTCATTTATGAGGAATTGTGACCTTCATGACACTGGGTTTTTGGGCCCTAAATACACTTGGTGTAATAATTAAAAAGGAGGAGGAAGAATCCTGAAAAGATTAGATCGATGTCTACTCAATTGTGCTACTTTAGACATTCTCCAAACTACGGTGGTAAGGCATTTGGAAAGAATAGCCTTGGACCATTGTCCAATCACCATTAAAATCATTGCTTCAAGACTTAAGAAGAGGAGAAATTTTATGTTTGAAAATATCTGGTTATCTTACAAAGCCTCTCATCCTGTGGTGCAAGCATCATGGAACAAGCAAGTGGGTGGTACTGCCGTGGAAATGTTAAATATTAAATTCAAAAGAACTTTGAGATCCTTATTTTTTTTTGAGTAAGGCTAAGATTAAGAACCTGGTTGATGTAAAAGAGAAGTTAAAAAGGGAAATTCTAGAATTACAAGAAGAAGAAGTAAAATCTAGAGGTTTATCGGAGCTGAAGTTATGTTGTTTGAGGTCCAAGGTTGCAAAATTTAATGCCACTCTCGGTCGGCTTAGTATGTGGTGGAAGCAACGGGCTAAAGTAAAATGGATGAAAGAAGGAGACTCAAACTCCAAGTTCTTCCATGCATACGCTACGGCTAGATGGAACCGTAATAGGATCAATGGAGTTAAAAATGGTGAAGGTTTGATCTGTGAAGACCAGCAGAACATTGAAGAAAATTTTCTTAATTTCTTTTAAAGAAAATGGAGATCAAGGAAATGTAGCTTGGGAGGATCGCCGCCTGCATCTAAAACACTTGATGATGAGGATTGAAAAATTCTCTGAAAAGAATTCTCTAAGGAGGAATTGGAGGAGGTCATAACAAATTTTGGAGCTAATAAATCACCAGGTATTAACGATATGACTTATTATTTTATTAAGTCATATTGGTCTATTATTAAGCATGAGGTATGGACAGTGATTAATGATTTTTTTGTATCTGGTTATCTTTGTCCTAGTTGGAAAGAGACCAATGTGGTATTAATTCCTAAAGTTGATTCTCCTTTGGTGCCTTCTAACTACCGTCCCATAAGCTTGTGTAATGCCATTTATAAGATTGTAGCTAGAATGATCTTAAATAGGATGAGTTTCTTGTTTCCAAAGATAATCTATGAATTGCAAAATGCTTTCATTAAGGGCCGATCAATGTCAAACGTAATATTGCTTGCACAAGAATTGTTTAACAAATTTAGACATTCTAAATCTAAGAAGGGTTTAGTGGCTATCAAAGTTGATATGGAACTGGCCTATGATAGTATGTGTTGGTCAACATTGGAAAAGGTGCTTGATTGGTTTGGGTTTCAAATAAATTTTCAAATTGATTATGGAATGTGTTATCGATCCTAAATATTCTATTATGATCAATGGGAAAAATTCCAAGTCGATAGAGGCCAACTGTGCGTTTAGAGAAGGATGCCTATTGTCTCCTTTCTTATTTATCTTGTGCTTCCAATTATTGACTTAAGAATTTGATCGAAGAGGGAAAGGTATTGGTGTCAAATTAATCCTAATGCTCCTATGGTTTCTCACCTTATGTACGCTGATGACATTGTGATCTTCACCAAAGCTAACAGAAAGTGCTTGAAGAAAGTGGACAAAATTATGAAGAATTATTGTAACTGGACCAGTCCGAAAATAAACTTGCTCAAGTCAGCTATGCTGTTTGGAAAATCTATCAAAAAGAGGAAAGGTAGATCTCCAGTTAAATTTCTCAAGGTGAAAGTGGTGACTGAGATGGAATATTTGGGAGTTAAGATTGCTCTAAGAAGATTGGTCAAAGCTGATTTTAACAATCTCATTGTGAAAACTGCGGGTAGAATGAATCTTTGGGGTTCCAAATATATTTCTCTTACAGGAAGAATTACCTTAATGAATGCTTCAGCTCTCTCAGTACCTATATACCTTTCTAATCATTCTTTGATTCCTTTGGGGGTTTTGAAAGTAGTGGTGAAAATTTGTAGAGATTTTCTTTGGAATAAAAGGGATGGAAGCTATGGGATGCACTATGTTACTTGGGACATTACGTGTAAACTGAAAAACAAAGGAGGCTGTGGTTTACAATCACTGGTGGAGAAAATGGGGCCTTTGAGGTGTAAGTTTGCTCTTAATTTTATTAAAAATCCAAGCTCTCT
Source organism: Dendrobium huoshanense (assembly GCA_016618105.1). Taxonomy (NCBI): domain Eukaryota; kingdom Viridiplantae; phylum Streptophyta; class Magnoliopsida; order Asparagales; family Orchidaceae; genus Dendrobium; species Dendrobium huoshanense. The sequence continues at coordinate 60,403,101 of CM028359.1, read as the reverse complement.
TCTTAATAAAGTTTTAAGGTCCAAGTTTGGGAATGATTTATGGAATGTAGCTACCATAAGCTATTACTCTGCAACCTGGAAAATTATTATGAATGGTGTAGATTTCTTGCATCCAATTATGAGGTTGAGAATTTTTAATGGTGAGAATGTGGATACTTATAATGATACTTGGATCCTCGATAAGACCATTGATAAGTGGACTACTTTGTAGAATTTTTAACTCCTGAATTCTATCATACCTCGGCATTTATTTCTAATGGAAGGTGGGATATGAACAAATTGAAAATTTGTTTTGGACAGCACCTGATTGATGTGATAATTTTGATTCCAATTTATATTGAAGAAGGTGAAGACAAGTTGTAATGTATAAGTAAATTTTTTGGTAAATCTATAGCAGCTATTTGCCTACTTTTGTAAAATGATAGCATTTGTAATTCCAACTTTTGGTTTTCTGTTGTATAGTAGGCTGGTTGAGTTTGGAGGATGTCCGCGAGGATGTATGGGAATGGAAAATGTAGAACATGTGGCTGCAAAATGCTATATGGTTAAAAAAAGTATTGGAATTGCTTGTTGTTTGGAATTTTATCAATCTAGTGTTTGATTCTATGAATGAATGTTATCAGTTATTGAATAACCTTGCTGAATCAAATCCATTCCTTGGAAATTTACTCTATTCAATGGCATTCTTTTGCTGGAAAAGCTGAAATAAACTTGTTCATGGAGGATCGGAAGACAGCCATTATTCCATTGCTATAAACTCTATTATTCAGGCTGTAACCACTTTTTATACATGTCTGACCCGGGATAACTTGGATGTTAATCAGCTGTATAAGCTATTTTAATCTTCTTGGCATCCTCCTCCTCCTGGTTGGATCAAGGTGAATGTAGATGCTTCAGTGCTCTCTAACAACAAAGCCGGCATAGGAGGAGTTTTCCGGGATTGTAAGGGCCATGGTTTAGCTGCTTTTGGCTTTGGTTGTCTTCATTGGGACTACTCTCAAATGGAGTCTTTAGCCATTATGACATTGAGAGAGTACATTCAAGAATAGATGCTAGATGTAAAAGGCCTTGTGATTGAGGGTGTCAATTACAATGTCATCAAAATCTTTCAAAAATCATTGAGGAAGCTGGTGACTGATTAAGAATTTGTAAAGCCTAAGGATTTAGATTTTCTTTCTAATTTAAAGAAATTTATTTTCATTTTCTCTAAGAGGAAATGTAATAAGTTAGTTGATTTATTTTCACTAACTATGCTTTTTTTTTTATCCTTTTATTGGGATGATTTCTCTAGGAATAAAGTTCCTCCTTCATTTCTAAATTTGTTAAAGGAGAAATCTTCTTGTAAGTAGTAAGTGAATAAAAGTTTCTTGTTGCATTTTCAAAAAATAAAAGCTTGACATATTTAAAGAACTATTAGAGAAAATAATAAAGTTATTCATGAAACTATTATGAGATATAAGAAACCCACCTGAAGTATAGAATTATAAATTAGGGTGATAATCATATAAATTAACCAAACCCCTAAACAAATATTCTACATAAATAATAAAAAAATAGAGATAAGGGGTCTCCTAGTCTAATAGCAAAGTGGTCATAAATAAACCATGAAATTAACCATTAATTAAAATAGAAAGAAATAATTTTAAATGATTGCTTTATGAGGTTAATGAAAAATTTATTGAAGCAATATAAAGAAAGAATGTGATACATAAAATCCTTGTTGATGATATCATCGGCTTTAGTGTTATCCAATTTTAAATAAAGTTACCCTCTTTAGCTTTAACATTAAGATCATGAATCAATTCTTGAGCTAGGAGGACATTATCAAGAATTGAACTCCCTATAATAAGACTTATTTGATTAAGAGAAATATTTTTATGAAGAATATTAGCCAGCCTTTCCATAATGATTTTAGAGATTAACTTTTTAAGATTAGTGTATGGGCTAATACGCTTAAAACCATCACAAAAATCAATATCTTTAATCTTAGGGATCACATCAATGGATGATCTAGCAAAGAATTTTGGATAAGAATTTCCTTTAAAGAAATCACAATCAGCATCCACTATGTCCACCTTAAGGATATTCCACATTTTTTGGAAGAACTTATTGGTAAAACCAATAGGTCCAGCCATACAATCAACATTCATCCCTTTTTGAGTGCTCAAAATTTCATGTTCCTTAGGGATCTGGGATAGCATTTAGTTATCTTAAACATTAATTAAAGAAGGTGTAAAAGCTACAATTTGAGAAATATAAGGAGTAAAATCTTTGTTAAATTAAAAAAAAGTTACTACCAGAACTAGCCATAACACTATCATCCACATAAAAGGAACCCTCAATATTACTGATTTAATGAATATGGTTAACTCTTTTTTTCTTAATAATACCATGAAAAAGTTGGTATTCCTATTGCCTTATACAAGAAACTTATAAGAAGGCTTTTGTTTCCAAAAAGCTTCTTATTTCTGATGAAGATGGTATAAAATTTTTTTTGCCTTGATAAGAATATTAAAATTATTAGCAGAAAGATCCCCCAATTAATTATGATCAAAAGTAGTAACTTTAGCTTCATCCTCAATAATATTAGAGAAAATATTTTTGAAAACTCACTAGTTCCACAAAATCAACTTAAGGTTTAATCTTTTAATTTTCAACCAAAATTTTGTCATTCAAAAAATGTCATTCTCAGGGTGCAAGAGGGCTTTGTATTTCAAGTATACTATGTTGTGAAAAAAGTCATCAAGCAACCACATATATTGAAAACTAATAGAAGCATGCATGGAGGGTTAGTGAAATTTAAAACTCAGAAAGAGAGGAGAGTGATAAAAAAGGGTTCTACTTATTTGTGTGTTAATTTATTTTTTGTTTATTGTTATTTTTCATTTGTTTTCTTTTCGTTTTTTTTTTATTTGTTTATTTTCATCCTTTTTCTTTTATGTTATAGTTTTAAACTTGTCTTTCCTTTTTTTTTTGTGAAGTTCTCTCTGATCAACACACACGTTCACCTTTCTAAAATGAAAAACCTACCTCCTATTTTTCTTGAATTCTTATGTAAGTTGTGGTTGACTTCTCTAAAAATAGTCAAAGGAAGGAAACTCATGATTTTGTCTCTCTATCTCTTTTCTTAAAAACGTTATTTTACTTTTGATTCAAAATATTCATCATATTATAAATTAGATTTTGAAACTTATCTTTTTCATCTCCCTATATTTTGTTTATCGCATAGAGATCCTTTGCAAGTTATTGAATCTTCCTCATCTTAGTCAAGTAGTTAACTTTATAAATAGAATGGATTTACTTTTGTTTTTAAAAATTTCAGAAAGGTAGCATATTTAATTAAAAAAAAATGTCCAATGATGCCAAATAAAAAAAATGGCCAATATTGCCAAAATCAAAATATACACAATGACGTAAAATTGAGAAAGATACACAAAGTGTATCAAAAAGTAAAAGATGCGGAAAGTGCACCAAAAACTGACAAGCGGCATAAAATTAGCCCACAAAGAGTATACTTACTTTTTCTATATTACTTAAAGCTTAAGAAAACCTTTAATATTTTTTATACTTTTTTTTTAATTAAAACACACGGAGGGGCCTACGCATTAATATAAAAAAATAGGTTACAGAGTCCTTAAAGGAAACCATCGGCTCACTACTGCTCAAAGGAGCTACAAAATAAAGATAAAGAAACTTAGAGCCAATTATCTCCGCTACCAACAAAATACAATAACCCAAGTAACATTCTACTGATGCTATAGACAAGCATCCAAAAAAGAAAGAGCAAAAGATAACAGTAAGTCACAGTGTTTCTATCAAAATTTAAGCCAATCCTGATCAGCATCCTCTACAAAAAAGAAAGAAAGAAAATAGGAAAACTATGCAGAAAAATAGTATTAGCAAAAGAACTATAATAAGAGTAGTGAAAGAAACAATAAAAGTGAAAAAAGACTAAGGTAAAACCAATCTCTGAAATCATAACATAGTAGTTTAGAATACAAACAATCAAGTCCTTCCAACCATAAGTCTTCCAGCAGCTGAAACAATAGATTTCACCATCAAAGCATAGGTTAGAGATAAGGAAATAATTGAAATTTAAAATAATACCACACAACAAAATATTGGGTAAACTGAGGATACCACCACAAGAAATAACAAAGCCAATCTAAGGATGGTAATAACAGGAGCTCCGAAAGCTAGCGAAAAAATAAGCTTCATTAGGAAGTACCACTAGCCGCTCAATCCTACTCAGGAAACCAACCAAAAGGATCACAGAAAAGATCCTTCAGCAAATCCCATAATACCCATAATAGAAATCCAGGATATAGATAAATAGCACCACACCAAAACACCCAAACACCCATAGACTAGAGACGGAACAAACCACTGCTCCAGAAAAATCAACCATAGATACAACTAGCTGAGGACGGTTATTACCAGCCAAACAGAGTAACATAAAATAATTCAGGAAACCTATAATACTAGAGCAATTACAATATAACCATAAGAAGTTATTCAGCTAACCACTATTATCAAGATGCCATTCCAAATCCCCCTCATTCCTCCCATCCTCCCAAAAGGTAGAAGAGAAACAATGGGACAAAGCTTCAGTAGAATAACCATAAATAACATTGCTCAAGTTACCAAACAGACAGACATTAGAAAAAATAGAGAACCACCTAGAAAAGTTAACAAAAAGTAAGCAGCCCCATAGTATCAGTAAAATACAACAAGCCAAAAACCCTAGGGATAGAACAACCAAAATAATGGGAACAAAACAATAATTAAAAGTTGGCATAAGGGGTACCATTCTCATCCATTTTAATCATACCAGACAAAGGGCTAGGAATATTAGAATGAATAACATAAATAAAGCCCCTGCGACTACAACCCCACTGCGCCAGCTAGGAGGCACAAGAATTACCACCCTCATTAACATGGCTGAAAGAACAGTTTAAAAGCAGCCTCAATCTTTTAATATCCCTAGCCAAATATAAATACCTAGGATCACAACATCCATCCTGATCCTCTAAAGAGGCAAAATGTTGAAACTAGCAGAAGTTTCAATAACCACATTAGTGATGTTAAGAGGAATACATAATTGAATACCATACAAAATGGCTTTATAAAGGGAAGAGACTGCATTTCCATTATGATCCGAACCCACAAAAGCAATGATAAGATGGACCTTACAGTCTCTTATAATGCCACCACAACCATTCCCAAACTCAGTATTAGAACCCTCATTAAGTTTAAAAAAAATAGCACGGGGCTTATTCTAGTAAGTAACATTAAGAACAGACCTAGCCCCCTCCCATTTAACCCCTAAAGTATAAGCAACATCATAACAATTAATAAAGTTTTTACTAGTGATCCGATTAACAGCAATAAGAGCAATGATCTTGTCCTTCACCCTTTGAATAACATTAAGATGATTCATCTTAATAGCATTGAAAATGGAATTATTTCTTTCCAACCAAAGGAACCAAAGAATAATGGATGAAATAACATTGCGAATATGGCCTTTAGTATCACAAAACCAAGAATTAAGCTGGGTACTAAGAGATAAATGAGCATTAAAAGTGTTTAAATTAAACATGTCATCAAAATGGGTCCACGTTCTAACAGCCATAGGGCCAGAAACAAAAATATGGTGCATAATTTCAGTGTGATAACAAGATTGGCATTTAGAAACTAAAGTAAAACCTTTCTTAATAAGAATATCTTCCGTAGGGATGAATTTATGGAGGACCCTCCACACAAAAATAGAAACAATGGCAGGAATGGAATTATGCCAAAGCTTAGAAAAAAATTCTATTCATGTTGCCTTTTTCTCTAAAGAAATGCCAAGCACTCTTAACATTAAACTTCCCATCTCTGAACAAGTCACTAAGCATGCTATCATTGGAAGTGGTGTTAATAGGCAAGTTTAAAATACGGTGAATAATACTAACAGGGAGTATATTAAATAATTTATTATAGTCCCAACAATTATCGGAAAAGAAATAATTGACTTTAATAGAAGCATCAGAAGTAGAATTTAAAAGAGAATCAATAGAGTCTTTACTAAGCCATCTGTCTTGCCATAATAGAATATTAACTTCACCAAGACCCCACAAAATTAATGATTCAACCTCCCATTTAACCTTACAAAACCTTTTCCAAACTTTAGAGTCACCAATTTTAAGGGGAATATGTTTGAATAGTTGCTATTTGAATGATTTATATTTGTGCAACTTATGTATTTTTGATGATTCCAAACATTATTGTTCAGATGTATAATTATCTCCTAACAATTTAGAAGATTTGCACTTGCTCTTGTGTGTACTAACATTTCAGGAAAATCAGACTCCAGACTACGAAAACTTCAAATCAAATTCAACATGAGAAATTTTGTTTATTTGAAGTGTCTTTTCTTTGAATTAATTTTTGAAAGGGAGTGATTGTAATTGAGTGAATAAAATCACACACACAAACTAAGGAGATCTTGAAATTCTCTACTGATCGTACAGGACGATATATATCGTACTGGACGATCTGTCAGTTATCTCCTATAGAGCATTTGGAACGAATAGGAACTTGCTTCGAAAAATTTTTCTAAGTCCTATTCGTCCAGGACGAATTTTTATATCGTCCCCGGCGATGGGCGCTCTGGAAAATTTTCGTACAGACGAAAATAAATTTCGTACCGGACGAACAGCTCTCTGGAAAATTTTCGTCCAGACGAAACCATATTATCGTCCCCGGCGATGGGCGCTCTGGAAAATTTTCGTCCAGACGAAATAAATCATCGTCCAGGACGATCAGCTCTCTGGAAAATTTTCGTCCAGACGATCAAATTTTCGTCCAAACGATAAACCGACTTAGGACAGTTTTCAGCAGTTTCTAGAACCGACCTTGTAATAACCGTTCGTACTGGACGAACCTAGTTCGTACAGGACGATCAGCTGTACGAAGTCATTTCGTACACATATACAAATTGGGTCGTTTCAGATCGTTTAAGTAAAATCGTCCAGGACGATCCACGATCGTACCGGACGATCCACTGCGTACAGAATTGAAAACTTGCAGTTTTTGGGCGGTTTTTCTTGTCTTTTGTATAAATACTTCAAATTAGACTGCCACCCAATCTTTTTGTCACTTGAACTTCGTGCCTATTGAGAGAATAGTCAAGGGGAGAGTGGAAGAGAGCATTCAAAGGAGGATTCCTACCATTGGAGCAAGAAGGCTTCACTTGGATTGCTAAGGTAAGAATCTCTACTTGTGAAATTGGATTTCTTCACTCCTTTCTTTCTTTCTTCTAGGTTCTTGTGAGAAGATCATTCAAGAAGGTCCGGTTCTCTGCCGACACCAGGAGAGTGTGAACAGCCGTGGGTTCTCTGCCTACACTAGGAGAGTGTAAAAGGAAGAAGGTTCTCTGCCTACACTTGGAGAGTGTGAACAGCTGTAGGGTTCTCTGCCCACACTAGGAGAGTGTAAAAGGACGACGGTTCTCTGCCAGCACTGTGGATTGTGTAAAAGGACGACGGTTCTCTGCCAGCACTGTGGATTGTGTAAAAGGACGACGGTTCTCTGCCGCACCGGGGAGTGGTGAAAAGAGGGTTTTGTACAGGCTTCTCCGCCTTGCTGTGGGTGCTAAAGGAGAGTCACTTTGTGGTATTAGTGCAATACTCAGAGGGTGCCTCTGAGGAGTGGATGTAGGTCTGGTTATAGACCGAACCACTATAAATCTGGTGTCATTTACTTTATTGCTTTTACGTTTCCGCATTTTAAATTTCTGTTTTAACAACTCTGTGGTTGAAAAACAATTTTCTACAAACTTTAAAAGAAAATTTCATTTCGGTTCAACATTAGTTTTAAGAGGGTTTAAAATTTTTAAAAAAAAACTACCAATTCACCCCCCTCTTGGTAGCCTTGGGACATTTACTTAGGCTTAACAACCTAATTACTAGACTCAACAAGTGGTATCAGAGCATAGTTTCAAAATCATAAGTTTGAACTACTTTTTGATTAACGTAGATGGCTACATTTGGAAACCGAAACACTCCTGAGGGTTACTCTATCACTAGACCTCCACTGTTTGACAATATTCCTTTTGATTTTTGGAAAACACGCATGTCTACTTTCTTACAGTCACTTGACTATCGCATGTGGATGTTAGTCCAGGAAGGTTACACAAAACCAACTAGATTAGTTGATGGAATTAGGGTAGATGCACCCTATGCGGATTGGACTATTGAAGAACGTGACTTAGCACAATTAAATGCAAAATGTTTAAATAGTTTCTTTTGTGCTTTAAAATCTGAAGACTACATGCGAGTTTCTACTTGTAAAAGCGGAAAAGACATATGGGATAGACTTTGTATTACTTATGAAGGGACAAATGAGGTTAAGCAATCTAGGCTAAATATCTTGTTACATGACTACGAACTATTTCGCATGAAACCTAATGAATCTATATCTGACATGTACACAAGATTCACTCAAATTGTCACCTCTTTGCATGCACTTGGTAGGGAATTAACTAATGCTGAAATGGTTAATAAGATTCTTCGTTGTTTACCTACTGCATACGATGCTAAAATTACTGCAATTACAGAGTCAAAAGATCTGAACATTTATTCTATTGACAATCTTCTTGGTTCACTCATTGCTTACGAGCAAGGAGTAAGTCAAAGAAAGATTGATGCAGGTGAACCAAGAAAGGACAAGAATATTGCACTAAATGTGGAAGAGTCAGAAAGTGAACACTCACAACCTGAGGATGAAGATGATATAGCACTGATGACTAGACAATTCAAAAGCTTTTTAAAGAGGAAGCAGAAGAGACGCCAGCAATGGAATAGAGGTAAGTATAATAGAAATGGCAAGGTTTCTAATGAAGTAATTTGTTATGAATGCAGGAAACCAGGCCATATAAAGACTGACTGTCCAAAACTCAAAGCCTCTCCTAGCAAGGAGAAGGTAGAGGAGAAACCAATGGTAAAGAAGGGCAAGAAGAAGTTTCAAAAGGCTTTTTGGGCGGACTCAGCTTCAGACTCATCTGAGACTGATAAAGAAGAAGAAGTCACCAACCTTTGCTTGATGGCAGATAAAGCTGAACAATCAGATCAAGAAGAGGTATGTGATTTAACTTATAATGAATTGTTTGAAGTTTCTGAACACATGCATGATGCATATAGGAAAACTAAAAAGATGCATGCTTGTATAGTTTTAGAATTGGAAGAGCTTAATAAGGAACACGAAATCCTTAGGAAAGATCATGCTTTAATTGATAGCAACCACATGAAACTACTTGATGAATATGATGACTTGAATAAAAATTTTGAGAATTTAAAATCATCCTATGCTGAACTTGAAAAAGAATTTGAGAAATTTAAGGATGAATCTGAACACAAGACATATAGGGTAAGTTATACAAATCGAATCTTGGAGGAAATGAATTCATTTTACAAACTTACTATAAGAGCTCTTGAGGATAATAGGAACCCCCCTAAACTTGAAGATTTTACAAATCCTAAATATTATCCTAAATTCATGAAATCCCTTAGAAGACAATCATATGAGAGAAAACATAGGAATATTTTTCCTAATGTTAAATGTAACAATTGTGGATTTTTGGGACATATATCTCACACCTGCACTTTAAAGATTAAATCTAATTTGGTGTGGAGAATTAAGATGCATAAACCTAGACATATCACACATGCATCTGATTATAAATTTCATAAAGGTGAACCCAAACTAGTTTGGGTTCCCAGGTCTAACATTTGAGAATTTTGCAGGTATACTCTCACACAAGACCTCGTGAGAGTATATGGTACCTGGACAGCGGATGTTCTAAGCACATGACTGGAGATACTGCTCAATTCATAACGCTGGAAGCCAGGAGTGGAGGCAAGGTTACACTTGGAGATAATACCACAAAGAAAGTGGTTGGATCAGGTATGATTGGAAACTTGAAAAACTTTTTCATAGATAATGTTTTATTAGTTGAAGGCTTGAAACATAATTTGCTTAGCATAAGTCAGCTTTGTGATAAGGGCTATAATGTAAAATTTTTACCTACTAGCTGCATAATTAGCCTAAATGGAAAAATTGTTTTAAATGGAAAAAGGGTGAACAATGTTTACATGCTAGATTTAAATTGTATTCAATCTCCTACTGCTTTTTGTTTGAAAACTGTTTCTGATGAATCATGGCTTTGGCATAGGAGACTTTGTCATTCTAGTATGAAAAATCTTAGAAAAATTACCCAAAAGAATTTGGTGAGAGGAATACCTAAACTAGACTTTACTAAGGACCATTTGTGTGATGCATGTCAATTAGGAAAACAAGTGAAGTCCTCTTTTAAGTCCATTAAAGATCTTAGGACCAGTAAACCTTTAGAAATTCTACACATGGATCTTTTTGGACCAGTAAGCACTGTTAGTCTAGGAGGAAAGATATATGGATTTGTTATAGTAGATGATTTTTCAAGATTCACCTGGGTTAAGTTTCTTTTTCATAAAAGTGAATCATTTGAGGAATTCAGAAATTTTTCAACTTGGATACAAAGAAAACTAGGATGTGAAATAATTTGTATACAAAGTGATCATGGAGGAGAATTTGAAAATGAAAGATTTGAAGATTTCTGTAAAGAAAATGGGATTGATCACAATTTTTCTGCACCTAGAACTCCTCAACAAAATGGAGTAGTTGAAAGAAAGAACAGAACATTAATAGAAGCCGCCCGAGCAATGTTAGCAGAATACTCACTTCCTAGATATTTTTGGGCTGAGGCGGTTAGCACTGCATGCTATGTTCTGAATAGGGTGAATGTGAGATCAAATTTGAATAAAACACCCTATGAGTTGCTAAAAGGTAGAACACCAAATTTGTCTCATTTGCATGTATTTGGTTGCAAGGTGTTCATACATAATAATGGAAAATCTGCCTTAGGAAAATTTGATCCAAAATCAGATGAAGGAATTTTTGTTGGATATTCAAGTGCTGGAAAATCTTATAGAGTATTCAACAAAAGAACTTTAGTCATTGAAGAAACCACACATGTTGTTTTTGATGAAAATGGAAACATGGAAGAGCCAAAAGTTGTTGAAGAAGAAATTGAAGAAAACTCCCAAAAGATAGATAGATTAAATTTGGAAGAAAATGTGGAAGAAAATTTAGAAAGAGAAGACCCTTTGCCTAGAGATTTGAGATTTTCTAAAAACCACCCAAAGGAATTAATCATAGGTGAACCAAGTGAGGGTGTTAGAACTAGGCATGGATTAAACAAGGAAGTCAATCATTCAGCCTTTATTTCAACTGTTGAACCCACTAACATTGATCAAGCACTTTCAGATGAATTTTGGATATTGGCCATGCAAGAAGAGTTAAATCAATTTGTAAGAAATAAAGTTTGGGAACTAACTACAAGGCCAAAAGATCAAAGTGTTGTAGGAACCAAGTGGGTGTTCAAAAATAAATGAATGACTCAGGAGTAGTCATTAGAAATAAGGCTAGATTAGTAGCTAAGGGGTATAATCAAATTGAAGGAATTGATTTTGAGGAAACTTTTGCTCCTGTAGCTAGACTTGAAGCAATTAGGGTTTTACTAGCCTTTGCCTGTTTTAAAGGTTTTAAATTGTTTCAAATGGATGTCAAAAGTGCCTTTTTAAATGGAGTAATTGAAGAAGATGTTTTTGTAGAACAACCTCCAGGTTTTGAAAACTCTAAATTTCCAAATCATGTTTTCAAATTAAAAAAGGCATTATATGGATTGAAACAGGCACCTAGGGCTTGGTATGAGAGGTTAAGCACCTTCCTACTTGAAAGATCTTTTGAAAAAGGAAGTGTGGATACAACTCTCTTTTTAAGGAAAATTGGAAAGGATATACTTATTGTTCAAATTTATGTGGATGACATCATCTTTGGATCTTCAAATAAACATCTTTGTGATGATTTTTCTAAAACAATGAGTAGTGAATTTGAAATGAGTCTAATGGGAGATTTAAATTACTTTCTAGGTTTTAGCATTAAGCAACTTGAGGAAGGTACTTTTCTTAGTCAAACCAAATATATTAAGGACATCCTCAAAAAATATGAAATGGACAATGCTAAACCTGTTAGTACACCAATGAGTTCTTCAGTTCAGTTAGATAAAGACCTTAAGGGAAAATCTGTTGATCAAAAGAAATTTAGAGGGATAATTGGATCTTTACTTTACTTGACTGCTAGCCGACCAGATATTATGTTTAGTGTTTGCTTATGTGCTAGATTTCAATCAGATCCAAAAGAATCACATTTGACAGCAGTGAAAAGGATTTTAAGATATCTACTAGGAACTCAAAACTTAGGAATTTGGTATCCTAAGTTTAGCTCTTCATTTGAAATTATAGGTTACTCAGATTCTGACTTTGCAGGCTGTAGAGTGGATAGGAAAAGCACTTCTGGAACATGTCAATTCATTGGAAATTTATTAGTTTCATGGTCTAGTAGAAAACAAAATTCAGTGGCACTATCTACTGCAGAAGCAGAATACATTGCATTAGGAAGTTGTGTGGCACAAGTACTTTGGTTAAAACAACAGTTGATTGACTTAGGATTAACTATAGGCACTATTCCAATTTATTGTGACAATACTAGTGCTATTTGCATTTCCAAAAATCCTATTCAACATTCTAGAACCAAACACATTGATATAAGGCATCATTTCATAAGGGATCATGTATCCAAAGGAGAAATTGAACTCATTCATGTTTCAACTGAAAATCAACTTGCAGACATTTTTACAAAACCTTTAGCCTTTGATACCTTCAGTACTTTAAGAACAAGGCTTGGTGTTATTGATTTGAATGCTTAATCAAAATGTCTTTGCAACATTGATACTTGTTGTATTTTTGTTTTTGTGATTTTGTGAATTTTGTGTGTTTTTGAATGAATTGTTTTTGGATGTATGATTGTATCTTATGTTTTTCTGTTTTTTTTTATTATTTTTATTGTTTTTGTTTATTTTGTTAAATTAAAAAAGTCAAAATTAAAAAATTGTTTTTAGAGGAAATCGTCCAGGACGAAATTTTTCGTACAGGACGATGTGTTAAGAAACAGTTTGCGCGAATTTAAACCGTTTTGAGAGCAGTTTTTTATTGGATCGTCTGTACGATCTGTGATCGTCCAGTACGAATTTTTTTTTCCCTCAAACGTCGGGACGATTGAATGCAGCGGTTGAGTGGATAAGACAGTTTTTAATACGACTTCGTCTGTACGAAATTTTTTCGTATGTACGAACATGTGTCGATTCATTGTAGGGACGGTTTTCAAGAGTCATTAAACGAAACGCTTTTGATCGTCTGTACGAAATTTATTTTTCGTATGTACGATCGGTCAAGTCAAAAAGCCTGTACGAAGGGACGCATCGTAAGTTGTGTTGAATACGAAAAGCCGTTACATTTTGGACGAATTGGATCGTCTGTACGAAATTACTTCGTCCAGACGAACGATAATTTGTCGTCCAGGACGAATATTTTCGTCCAGGACGAACATATCGTTTTTCCTTAAATATGAAGGGCTTTCAAACTTGAAATCACACTTTCAAACATCTTTTTCAATCCTTTCTACATCAAATCAATATGGCCTCCTCTAGCAAGAGACAAAAAGTTTTGGTGAGAGAAACCCAACAGGAATGCTCCAGACAACTTCCTTTCAAAGCAAATGAGGAATCTTTTCCTCGTTTTGCATCTGCAAAAATCACTCCGTCTCGCATTCTTATCCAAACGGAGTTGAAATTTCGGGTATTACACCTCTTTGCCTCAACCCAATTTCATTTCATTCTTCTCTTGTCCACTTCTACAATAAGCAAACCTTCCATTACTTCCTAGCCAACATGAGTTTCAATTCTGACCACTCTATCATTAGTTCTTTTGTTTTTAAGAAAAAAGTTGAGATCACCAGCACGACCTTGGTGCATTTTTAAACTTAAGGACTGAAGGATATAGAGCCACACCCTAATGTCAGAAAACGTCTTCCATTGGTATGAAATCAATAGGGTAATTAGAGAAAATGGAATTGACAATCATGTTGCTAGAGTGGCCGGTATGACCCAAGATGCCCGAATCATCCAGCATATCCTTAGATCCTCAATTATTCCTAAAGCTGGTGATAGGATTAACATTACTCCTCTTCTTTCTTGTCTAACTTTTTTAATCATGAAAAGACAACCTATTGATGAAGCCCAACTCATCCTAGATCATATCTATGGGCTTTCAGAAATAGGACATCCTAATCAGAAAAGGAAGAAGAAAATTTCTTTAGGGCACTTGATTTGTTTATGTTTTGGAGAAGAAGTACAATATAGTCCATCCTGATGAGGAATATGAAGAGCCAGTTTATTACAACGATGCATCTTTCAGACTGCTCTTCAGGGAGGAAAAAGAAAAAGAAAAAGCACATGATAGTGCTTCAGAAGAAGAAGAAGAAGGAGTGCAAGCTTCTGCTTCTCAATCAGATTACCAGAATCTGATTGAGAGATTTGATAGACTAGAGACTCACATTGATCAAAGGTTTGATCAATTTGATGCTCATCTTACGCAGCAGCAACATGACATTGGTAATATTAGAGATGAAGTTCATGAAATAAATACCAATGTAATTTAATGGCCTCCTACTTCAATCTCTTTGGCGGCATTCCTCCTCCTCCTCCTCCAGAACAGTAGAAGTTTTTTTTTATGTGTGTCTGGTGTATTTTTTTTTGTTTTTTGTTGTTATGTTTTTTTGGTTCAATGTTTTTATGTAATTTTCTTTTTTAATTAATGAAAGTTTGTTTGTCTTAGATTTGTTTTGAAATGTGGCTATCTTTATGAATTTCATTAATATTGTTTTTAATCTACATTGTGCTCAAATTTGTTTGTAATATGAGATTATCTATTTAGAAAATCTAGACTTTCTAAATTTATAATTTGTTATAACTTGTTGTAGTTAGAATTTTAAGTTCATGTCTATTCATTTAGACTACATAAAATTTAATATTGTTATTACAATTTTGATGTTATCTTATTTTGTATTTCTATGCTCAAATGATATTTATGCACCTAGAAATATTTGAAATGTTAGATTATAGATTTTTGGAAAGAATTGGTCAAATTACTCTTGAAAATTGTACAAATGTACAAAAATCAAAAGGGATTCGCAAAAATTTGCAAATGAAAAAGAGGCACAAAATAAGCCCAACCAAAGACAAATCACAAAATGTGCTCCAAAACTTGAAAAGATGTGCAAAGCACCACATGAGGTAATTCTCTTCTTCCAAATTTCGTTTAATCTCTTAATTCAAGTTGATCTAATGTTTCATTTATATTCTATTGAACTTTGAAATATAGAATGTTTTTCTTACATCTCACTTGTAATGATTTTCAAATAATCAAATGTCTAAATTGAATCATGTCTTTCATAAATTCTTCTTACTTACAATGTTATATCTTTTCATAAATTTATGAATTTCTATGATTGACCTAATATCTTTATTTTAAAATTGCATACCCTAGTCAAATCACAATTTAGATTAAAATTTAACAATGAATTTCATATATTATTTACATTTTCTTGTCTTATTCTTCTCACTTTTGTTGTTGTCAAAAAGGGGGGAAATTATTATGTTTTTGTTTGTATTTTTTTTATGTTTTTGTTTGTATGTTTTGTTTGTGGTTATGTTTTTCTGTGTTAAAATTTTTTTTTGAAAAAACAAAATTTTTGTTCTTTAATGCCTCCTTATTTTTATTACTCATAAATTCAGGGGGAGTTTA